>OY728135.1:1359603862-1360832434 GCA_963277665.1 Viscum album | reverse complement strand
AGGATCAAGCATATCGACTTGTTTCCCATAAAATATCAAACACATCTACTTGTTTTCCATAACCATGTCATGAGATATAATTCATTATCTGATGTGTTGGAGGGAGGTATAGGTCCCACCTGTCATATAATGAATCCCATATATATGTGTCCCATAAGAACACAAATCATTCATCATATTAGAACCAATGGAAAGAAATGGGTTTCATAATCATTTCATCATAACACAATTCATGAAAAATAAAGGTAATTAATAAACATAAATCCATCATAAACATAAAACATTCAGATAAATAATTCTAATGGTATCCTTGGATCATATCCCCAGTAAAATATAAGTAACATCAAATAATGTTGTCTTAGATGGAAAATGATTTTGAATGATCAATTAAAATAACTATTGAGGAAAATATTCTTTCTATTTTTGAATTCCTTATATCTTTTAAAAATCTATGCAATTCTAAAGGAAAAAATTTTCTTTGAAAATAACCTTGTAAAATTATAAAGGATTCATCAAGACATTAAGACGTCATGAAATTGGGAAATTCCGCTCATACTGTATAAAAAAATTCCTTCTGATTTTTTTCTTCAAAAAAGTCACAAAGTACCTTGTTTGGAAAATGGTAAAAATATTCCTTTCAAACCATTTTGTAAAAATAAAGTCATACATGGGTAAAAAATGACTTTAAATATTCATAATATAATAGTAAAAACATTTTTGAAAACCTTTTTAGGAAACATGGACATGGAAGAGAAATATTCTCCAGCAGATCGTAACACCCTGAACCCAGAAGTCCAAAGCTAATGCACTATTTCAATACATTGGCATGATTACAAGGAATCAAATTCAGAAGGAACAACCAGTTTAGCAGTCTTGAAAAATAGATTACATATAAAAAATTTACATTACAATTTAAAACATAATATATATAACATATATAATCCTTTTAGAACGCCATTATTATCTTGGATTAACCCTACAATTCAGTCATAATATACTTCTTCGCATCCTGGAGAAAAATGAAACATAAGAAGGGGTGAGCTCAGATTCTTAGTAAGGATAAAAAATATAGAAAAATCTATCATAAATAAGCATAAAATTTTAAGGAAAGTTATAAAATTAAAACACAAGCCTTTTAAACATAATCTTCAGCATAATATGGAAATAATAAATCAAATAATTCCATTTAAACATTCACATAGATATTATACTAGTTTAATAATCACATGTAATATCAATAACTAATCTCATAATGAGGGAATACATAATGCCATACAACATAACCACACCGTCAAGGCCTCGTACCAAGACAATACATAAAAGGGTAAAAAACAAAACTAGTTTGTCTCATGAGACCCACCGATGCATCGAGGGGCTATAGCAGCCCCTGCCTGTCACTTACTAAGTCCAATTCATTCCTCTTATGTAAGGGTGAAACATAACCAACATAAACATTCATATTAAAACTAACATACAAAATATTAATAATTTAACTATAAACCGTGAATGGTATAAAAATAGCACATCCATAGTCAAACATATCAAACCTTTCAATAAAATATGGTAGATTATATCATAATAAATCAATCTCAGTTAAGCATAAAATCCAACAAAGTATGTCGATATAGATGAAAATAATCTAATAAAATATTTAAAAATTTCTTGAGAGAAATAACCCTTTTTACTTTGAAATAATTTAAAATCCACACAATTATAAATGAAAAAATTTATTTTGAAAATAACCTTGTAATCTTGTAAAGTAAGATTTAAAACATTAAAGAATCATGATGGCAGAGAAATCCGCTCATGCCGTATAAGTTAAAAAACATTTTTTCCTTAATTTGTTGAAAATGATTAAAGTAACTCATTTGGAAAATGATAGAAAGATTACTTTGATTTTTTTATAAAAAGTAAAACATGGATAAAAATGACTTTAAACTATTTTAAAGGAATAATAAGAATATTTTGAAATATATTTTTAGGAAACATAGATATATAAGATAATGATGTCCCAGTAGATACTTACGTATAAACAATCTTAGAATATAACGATATTGTGAAATAACCCTTACATAAAACCTTAAAAAAATTATTTTTGAATTTTTTTGAATGAAATTAAAAATAGACATAAAATTTTCTTTATAATAATTTATATACATATAAATAAATATGCATGATAATATCAAGAATATTGAAATGGAGAAAGGATTAATTCTTTAAACATTCAAAGTGTCCCATACCACTTTGAACATTTAAATTATAAGCCTGATATCTTCAAATGAATCTTTAAATAACATGAAGATAATTGTATTCATGATATGAAATATAATAGTGGTATTAAATATACCACACACAAGAAATAGGTGGTGAACATGGCTTATATATCACAAAAATTAAAAGTGAGATGGAATTTCCCTTACCTTAGGTCTGATACTCTCTATACATGTCCAAAAATCTTGTATAATGGTTTTAAACATATTATTAACTTCTAAATGAATCATAATAATATTTATGATATCATATATGATTCATTTATGACTTTATATTACCCATTTATTAATAATTTCCAAGTTAAAGCAACATTTTGGGTAATGATCGTTTTGTTTATCATATGTGTTTTGACTTGTTATTCTTGATTTTATTACTTAGATCATGATTTAATTACTTATAGAATGTAAAAAATTATTTATATATCATATATAATAAGTATATAAATATATATAATAGATAGAAATATGAAATGGAAGACACTGTTCATGGAGACGATAGGCCATACATACATAAGAACGTTGTTTCTGTTTTCTTATTATATTGAATGGAAGAAATTAAATGAAATATATGTATATATATATATTACTATATTAGAATTATTATTTCATATATTTCATACTTATTCATTATATATATTTTTATAATCATTCTTGAATGGTTAATGTGGAAGATGAATCTCATCACGTCGTGGAGACGACAGACCGTACGTATGCATGGGCGACAATATCATTCCATTAATGGTTAATTGGTATGAAATTGGATGGTATATTAATTATTATTAATAATTATAATTTCATATTTATTATTTAAATCCTTCATATTCATATTTATTCCCATCTAAATAAATTATAGATGAAAAACAGTTTACACCATGGCGTGGAGACGGTAAGTCGCACACACACATGCATGGTGATATTATTTTTCATAGGATGGGTAAAATGAGGAATATTGTTATCCCATAATCATAAAAAAATATCAGAATATGTTATATGATGTATTCATTTAGTATGGAAATAAATTTGGAAAATAAAGTAGAATAAGAAAAGAACTTTGAAAGAGTTGGTAAAATAATCACCTCTTCTTCGAGTGCCGCCTATTAATTTTCAAAAAAGGACCCATTAGGTTGGATTTATACCCAAAGTATAGCCTCTAGGATGAATTTAGTGAAGTTTTAAATAGAAATGAGAAGGTTTTGGCCGAGCTAAAGTGGTTTAGAGGTGTGGATAATGGAGAATGATATGTGCCCTTTATAAGAGAGGGGAGGGGCACTTTAGGAAACTCCAAAACTATTAATTTAATATAAATTTATTTTCAATTTAAAATAGATCCAAAGTGATCTATTTATAGGATAATATGATTATGGGTTGAAATAATCTCAACCAATGATTTTTAGACATATTTAGGTCACAAAATTAACCTTATCTTTTGGATTTAACCCTTAGTTAAACAATTTAACTCTTATTGTGTCTACTTGTCTTTTTACACTATAGGGTTAATATAGTTACTAAAAAATACCAAAAAAACCCCAATTGGATCATTCATGACATATTTAAAATTATAATAGTTATTTGATTTAATTCTAGAATTTTATGATTTTTTTATCATTTAATAATATATTATTTATTTTGAAATATCATTTATGTCAATTTTGACACTATTTATTATTTGACTTTTTAAAAACTCATAAAAACTAGATTCCTTTAAAAAAACTACATTAACTCATCCCTAACATGTCATAGTCATCCAAAAAATTTTTGGATGACATCAAATATTTAACATGATATTTATTTTAATACCATTAATAACATTTAATTGATTCTTCCTTAAATAAATCAATTACCGCACCATCATTGTGTCACTATTTAATTTAATTATATGTTTTATAAAATTATTAATAAATTAAAATTATGTATATAAAAATTTTATATTTCTAAATACTATTTATAGTCAACTATATCTCTTATATAACCTCATATTAAAGATGATATAGTTATTAAAATTTAAATAAGACATTTTTAACTCTTCTTTAAATAAAATATAATAAATGTCCTAATCTAACACAAGTGGCTTAAAAAGGATCATATTTTAGAAAGAAGGTTTATTTTTGTTGAAACATACTTATCCAATTAAATTATGACAAGTTTTGGGTAATTTTATAATAATATAATATTATTTTTTTACCTTTAATTATCCAATTTACCCTTAACCGTGGTAAATAAATAAAAAATTACTAATGTTACTATTCACCAAAAAAATTAAGTTGATCCTATTAGTTAAAAAATTTCATACTAATTACAACCATGTATTTATATTTTTTCAAAATTAAATTCACAAAAGTGGTACAATTACGTTTAATGTTAATCCCGTAGATGTGGCTAGAACGTGGGTAAAAGAGACGTTCAAAAGTTTAATAAATTCTTATATATAATTATATTATAAAAATGATTACAATGTCCTAAAGTGGGTTAATATGTGTATTATTTATCTAATTTTATTAAAATAAATTTAAATTAAAATAATTATTTAAATAAAAAAGTCAGTTTTTAACAACAGTGTAGTATTTTTCATTATTCATCAAAAATTGAAACTTTTCATAAAAATACCAAAAATTTACCCAAAGCTAATTTGGGTATTCTGAATTATAAAATTAAGTCTATTTTGAAAAATAAAATTTATAAATTTCATAATGTGGTTAATACTATTCATAATCATTTTTTTAAAATAACTAGTTTGATAGGTCATAGCGCACTCGAACTCGGTATTTCGTGCAATACAACCTATTGAAGAAAATGAATTTATTTAAGAAGAGACATACTATAAAATCTTGGGATGTTACATTCTAACCACATTCAATAAATTTCATCTTTTCAATTTGAACTTGGGATAAAAAAATCAGGGTTGGACTTTTCAAAATATCTTTATTGAAACCCCGCATCGAAAAAAGGATTAACAAGACATCCATTTTAAAATAAAGGGAAGTATAAAAGTAACCAGAGATAACACATACTAGGGTTCCATGTATGAAAACATGGATATAAAAGAAAATGTAATCATCAAGTTCTAATGGAGAGTGATATAGAACATGATTAAGAGAAAGTTAATAGCCAAAAAGCTATAAATCTACGATGATCCAAGGGACCATTTGATTCATTGCAAAATAAAGTACTAGATTTTTTTGGTTTTATGATATTTTCCCTAGAGTTGAAAAATTAATTTGATTCATAAACTAAGAACATAAGTAAAAATAGTTACTTTACACATAGAGTTTCATCCTTTAATAAATTTCTATCACAATCTCATCCTTCTCTCTAAAAGATAATAAAATTAAAAAATATTCGATTTACCTTAATCATATAGGGTTCTAAAAATGAACTTATAATCCATATTTTATACCGCCTAAGTATAGAAAACTATGTTATAATAACCAGAACATCATGTAGGCTAGTGGTAGGTGATGCAACCTTTTCACCCTTCAGTTGTGGGTTCAAGTCTCACGGCCTTTCCAGACATGAAGGGTTGTCGCCCGACCTATAGGTTGTCCTTTTTATAAAAATATATTATTATAAAATTACAAAAATAAACTTATTAAATAAATGTTTTATCCTCAAACAATAATATCTAATGTTAAACATAATCTATTCCAAGTTTGAGACTCATTCAAAATACTTCTGTCCAAATTAACAGTCCAATAAGGTCTCTAACTTTCTAAAATCAATCTTAACATCAAATTACCCAAACAAAGTAATGTATCTCTTTTTAATGACTTAGATTTTCCCAATTTTTTTTTGGATTTTTTGGGAAAATTTCGTGACTAGGCACTGAGACAGTGTGCGATTCTGAGGTCTGGTGTGCTCGAAAAAATTCTTTGAAAAATGTTATGTTTTTAATAGTACTCACATGAAACTTTCCTAAAAAAGTAGAATATATTTTAAACAAGTTACTAGATTTAAATATTAGGGAATCATTGATCTTAGAATGACGAATTTACACAAGGAAAAACCTAAATTTGGCCGGCGTGAGTCATCTGAAGAAAAATTCACCAAGGATGTAACCATAAATAAAATAATTAAATAAAATAATTTTATTTTAAAATCATAATAACTCATGAAAGGTGACTCAGATTAAAAATCCAATACCACCATTGAGTTCGTAATGTGGTTTTTTCCCTAGGCATGACTTAACTTTAGTCGGCGTAGGTATTCTGTGGAAAAACCCAAAAAGGGCGTAATCACTATTAAATAATTTAAAGATAAATTATTTTATTGACGTAGTGAATTTATTTTTATTATGACTATGTCAGAAATTCATGGTTATCAACATAACCCTATAATTACTCTAATATGTGGAGAATAACTCTCTCGAAAAACGGCAATATATCATGTATGGATGATCGAAGCACAACCGATTTGAAGGAATCTCACTGATGACGAACACGATGAAACGATCCTTCTTCAGTGACTGATCTGAATTGAGGTAGGATGGTTATTTCTTTTTTATTTTTACCCATTATTTTTTTTCACGATGAAAGTGGTTCAATCCATAAACATATTGATCCGTGGTTTGATCGTTGCAAGATGGTTATGATTACAGGGTTAATTAGCAGAAGTTTGTTTTAGATTCTTCTTTTTTCTTTGTTCTAATGATAATGAATTGAGACCAACAAGAACAAAGGATTATGTTCATTCCTTGTGAGTTCTTTGTGCTTCCCTTATCCTCTATTCTTAGCGTTCATCACCATTGGACCCCTGTGCCCACAGTTAGACTTTCCAGGTGGATCTGAATGCGATCGGACCCCCAAATTAGAGGAAAACTAACAATGAAGGCTGAGTATATGTAGATCTCAAACTGAGGAGCATGTATTTGTGATCATTTTTAAATATGGACATCGAAGGTAGTAGGATGGTCCATGAAAGGGACCATCGACATGAGTTCGGTGAGTCAATACGAGGTAGTGTGATGAATAGAGGTGACAACATCTATGAATGAAAATGGAAGTGGTGGGGAAGGTTGTGTGGGATATAGTGGAGTGGAGCTATGGGACGTGGATGTGACAGAGCTGGGGATATGGAAAGGCTATGAGATTTGGTGAGGTGACCACGTAAACTGGTGGTGGTCACCTCAGGTGACTATGTAGAGTATAGGATGTGGCTAGGTGAGTCGCATGAGATGTCCCAAACAACCCACACTCGAGTGGGCCAGGCTAGGGGAGACGAGCCAGGATCAAGTGGAGTGGGTTGGGCCTAAGCATAGTGGGATGGGTCAGCCCAGACAGAGCAGTTCGGGTTGGCCCAGTGGACCGGACTGGATCTGGGTTGGACCCCAGATTGACCTTGTTCAGTCACACGGTCAAATGAGATGTGGTTGACCATGACAAGGTCACACAGATCGACCACAGAGTGGTCGACCACCATAGTCAAAAGACTGATTGTGAGTCAGTCCACGGGCCCAGTGACCCCCTATCTTCTGAAACTTCAAACCCATATAAAATTTAAATAGTACGTCTATTTGATGAGCCTTCTATGGAATCGGGACCCTTATGACGAGACAATCATTTAGAGATATCCTAAGTGGGTTTTTATGGGAGTTTTCATATGACCTAATGTCTTGAGAAGTGAGTTCTATTGGAACGATCGTGCTTCGAGAAAACATTTCTGTGGCTGGCTATGACCTAGAGACTGTGTGGCTTATAGAGACTGTGTGTCATATGAAGACTATGTTTCATATGGAGATTGTATTTTTTATGGAGACTATGTGTCTTATAAATACTATGTGTCTTATGGAGACTCTGTGTATTATAAATATGATGTGTCTTGTTGAGATTGTGTGTTTTATTAGATTGAGTATATCTGGATGTTCTTGATATATTTTTTGTAGAAATATATCTGTGTGGAGCTAACTATGAATTCCTTCATGGTATTTTCTTTGTGGTATTACTTTGTGGTATTCCTTGGTGGTATTACTTGGTGGTATTTCCTTTGTGTATTACTTAGTGGTATTTCCTTTATGGTGTTCATTTATGGTATTACTTCATGGTATTTCCTTTGTGGTATTTCCTTTATCATATTACTTTGTGGTTTCAGGGTGTCCTACTGAGTATTGTTTTACTCACCCCTGCATGGGATTTTCCTGCACATGTCATGTCTTGTGTAGATGATCAATTATTGATAGAGTTCTAAGAAGACTAGGACCAGGTGGTTCCTTGTGATATTGGACAGGCCAAGGTGTGTTTGATCAGATTTTCTAATGACAGTCCCATAACCTCTTACTTTATAGGCTAGACTTGTGGCTATAGACTCCTTTCTTTTGGTGGGATTTTTTTGGCCCTGTTTACTTTCTAGTAATTTCATTGTTTTAATTTGGTTGTGGGATATAGTGGTTTTCATGCATTGTTTACTTAAAGCCTTTTCATTTAATCATTTTGGCTTGGAGATGTGTGCGTTCATACAGGTACTTAGGAAAATTCCTCCCATTTGTGGGATATGCCTACTCGGTGCTAGTCACCAGCCCCTAGCCTATTAGAGGCGGGCTAGGGGTAGTCATGACATGGGCCCATCTGGGATGGGTCATGATAGATTTGTATTAAATTAGGTCAGTTATACTTCAGGACTGGGAGTCTGTGTGGTTGGTTTTTAGAAATAGTGTTAAGTGTTTCGAGTTTGAATTTTAGGATAGGGAATCCACTGTTGGTGCAAAGGCTGATGTATCCATACACCAGGACTATGGGAACCTATTTTCGACTCGGTACATGAAAACACTAGTTACAGGTAAAATAATGGTACATGCATCATATAAGAATGAGCTATGTCTTCCATGTCCTTCTTGAGTCATCTTTTTAGATATACTCTATTGACCGCGGTATATATATTTTTATTGCAGGATGCTTCCATGCAGAAAACCATCTAGGATTCCATTATGTGATTAGGAGGATGATCATCTTAGTGATGAGGCATCAGTACAAAGGCCTATATTAGAGATAGCACCTCCGGGTGGTTTACCATCTATACCACCACCCGTCGAGCATCAACTACTACCATCACTACCAGATGGGGATGTACACAGACTGAGCGCATTTCATGAGTTTCAGAGGTAGAAAACTCCCAAGTTTTGGGGTGATCTAGACCCCCAAGAAGCTGAGGATTGGATGCAGGCATTTACCCATGTATTATTCCTTTTAAGGATTCCTTCTAACCAAATGAAAATTCTTGCCACAAGTTTTTTTAGGGATCTACAAGGTAATAGTGGAGCTTAGTGACCCATACACATGATGAGATAACTCTCTCTTGGACATACTTTGAGTCTCTATTAAGAGAGGAATTATTTCTGGACATGTTGTGGTCAGTGCACATATAGGAGCTTCTACATCTGTAGCAAAGTAGTTAGACTATAGTGGAGTATTCAATGAGATTTACCGATATTTTGTGCTACTCCACAGATATGTTGCGAGACCCATTATTCAGGGATCAAACCTTTGATCAGGGATTATGCTGGTATATTAGAGCATCCATGATATCCCTTACCATTCCTACTTATGTTGGGGTACTTGGGAGAGACCTAATAGTGCATATATTTCTAGTAGAGCAGGAACCAATAGTGGGAGCTACCAGTAGGCACTAGGTAGATGAGACCTTGGCAGCAGGTATAAAATAGAATTTGTAGGAACTTAATTGGGTTAGGAAATTCAAGAGATGATCCCACAACATAGGATAAATAGTACAAGGCTCCTAGGATAACTCGAGTCAGCTAAGGGATAAGCTGTGTTACTCATGTGGAAGTCAGGGGCATCTAGAATGATATTTCCTAACCCGTCATATGGCCGATCAGGATACGATCGAGGTCCATCGAGGTAGAGGTGGAGATAGGATCAAGGTGGTCCATAGGGTGGAAAATGTAAAAGGGGAGCAGGCAGGGTGGCAGGAGGTGGTCCAAGGTTTGAGATATTACCACCACCACCCCCAGGTGGTCCATGATCATCTCAGAGAGTTGGTGGATAGGGACAAGTCCATCTACAAGTGGTGGAGGCTTATGAACCCAAGGATCCAGGGATTATTATAGGTACGATATGTGTCTTTTACACCTTATATGTAGTTTTGATAGACAGAGGTTCCAATCATTATTTTCTTTCCACAAACCTTGTTTGAGACTTTGAGATTATGTTTGAACCATTGACTCAACCCTTACGTTTAGAGACTCCTACGAGAGGTTATTTGATGATCAAAAACTAATTTCAAAAATGTGAGCTTACTCTTGGTGGTGAGAGTTTCGGTTGAGATCACTTAGTATTGGTGTTGAGGCCTTATGAAATCATTATTGGTATGGACTGTTTATCCAAAATTTATGCTCAAATTGAATATTTTAGGCACAAAGTGTGGTGTGTCCATAGTGAGGAGACCAAATTTACTTTTTAGTAAAAAGGAAATGAAGGTAGTGTAGGATGGACTCACACATAGGAGGGTTCATTCAATCACTCATCAGTTGGCTAGCCCGACCCTCGATGTAGTGGATAATATGAGTCCACAATTTCCTATAGCAGTGGAGGAGTATGAGGACATTTTTCTTAAGGATGTTCCAAGATTAACTCCCCATAGGGAGTTAGACTTATGAATTGATCTAAACCCCCAGGATGACTCTGATATATACACCTGTATATCGGATGGCTCTCGCAAAGCTTCATGAGTTGAGGGTGCAGTTTGAGGAATTATAGAGGAAGAGATTTGTGAGGCCCAGTGTTTCACCCTGGGTAGCCCTAGTTTTGTTTTCCAAGAAGGAAGATGGGGGATTGAGGTTATGTGTGGACTTTTGGATCTTTAACCAGGTGAATGTGAAGAATAAGTATCCACTATCGAGGATCTATGACCTCTTCGATCAGTTGAAAGGGGCATAGTGGTTCTCAAAGATTAACCTCAGATTTGGCTATCACCAGCTATGAGTACGGGATAAGGATATACTAAAGAAAAAATTTAGATTTAATTACAGCCACTACGAGTTCTTGGTGATGTTGTTTGGTGTAACGAATGCCTCAATAGTGTTCATGGGACTCATGAATTGAATATTTTATCCTTACTTAAACCAGTTCATGGGGGTCTTCATTGATGAAATCCTAGTGTACTTGGCATCTAAAGAGGAGAACACGAGACACTTATGGATGGTCCTAGACACACTTAGAGAGAAATATATTTATGGGAAGCTCTAAAAGTATTAGTTCTAGATTCAAGAGGTCCATTTTCTGGGACACGTCATTTCAGAGGCTGGAGTTCCAGTGGATCTAGAGAAGATTGAGGTAGTGCTTTCTTAGGATCCACCAAAGAGTGTTACCAAGGTTTGAAGTTTCCTTGATTTGTCTAAGTACTATTGGAGGTTTGTACCTGAATTTTATAGAGTGTAATCATCCTTGAAAGATTTTATATGAAAGGGACAACCTTTAGAGTGTACAGAGAAGTGTCAAGAGAGTTTTCAGTAGTTGAAGCATAGATTGACGAGTGCTCCCATCTTGAGATTTCCAGAGGGGGGTACCGAGTATATAGTGTTCTGCGATACATCAGGAATCAGGTTTGGTTGTGTCTTGATGTAGGGGAATGCAGTGATTTCCTATGTTTAATTATAATTGAAACCACATGATCATAACTACACAACCTATTATCTTGAGTTAGCAGTGGTAGTATTCGATTTGAAGATATGGAAACAATACCTGATGGGAGAGCGGTTTATCATATACTCTAACTAAAAGAGTCTCAAGTATATATTCTATCAAAAGGATCTAAAATTGTGATAGTGGTGATGGATAGAGTTCCTTCAGGACTATGAATTTGAGATTGTCTATACTCTTGGGAAGGGGAACATGGTGGCATATTCTCTCAGTAGAAGATCCAATTCATAGTTGCTGAATGAGGCATTGAAGTAGTTGGAATCGTTGCAGATATCCTTTGTGGATGGGGATGGATAAACTTAACTCCAGTTGATGGTTATTACCCCTCCACTCTTACAATGAGTCAGGGAGGCACAACTTGGGGATACTGATTGTGAGACTTTACATGCTCAGATGTCCATAGGGCATGCCCCTGATGGATATTTGAAAGGTGGAGAGAACATTTTTAGTACCCACTATTTGAGGTATGCAACATTTTTTATTTCCTTTTTATGTGTTTAAAGTGTTTGGGTAGATTTTGGTATAGGTTGGGAGAGTTTGTAAGGGGTTTGGAGAAATTTTTGGAGGTTTTTTAAAGGAGAACGGTTAGGGTAAACCATGCAATAAACCCAAGTAACCATGAAACATGAGACAGTGGGACTTCACATGGTTTGAACATAGTTTGTCTAACCATGTGAGGAGGCCATGCAGGGTTCCCTTCAAGACAGTAGCATGCACATGGTTAATGCATGGTTTACCTAACTGTGCAAGCTAACCATGTGTAGTAATAAAAATAGGGTTTTTAAATCCAGGCTTGGTCAGGATTTGCCCTAAACCCTCCATTCTTCTTTTTACTCAATCCTCACTCAGGATTTTTGCTTTTCAAGGGTTAGAGGGGATCTCACACTCATTCCATATGTGATTCAAAGGGTTTTCAAGGTGTGGTGAAGGCGATTCTCTTCTGATAATCCTTTTCTCTTGGATATTTCTTGGTTTTACTTAGATATAGTTCTACCTCCCTCTCAGTTTTCTAGATCTACACCCATTGAATATATATTTAGGGTTTCTGTTGCCTAAAATAATGATATTTGGGATTATTTATGATAATAAAGGGTATCTAAGGTGGTTTCGTGGAGTTTTTTCACCTCGATTTGTGCGTGGTTGTGCAGTGGGTTGATTTCACTAAAACCCTAAGGTAGGTGGGTTCTCTCTCAACTCCACTTTTCTATAAATAGAAGCCTTATTTTAAATTAATGGAGTTTTCTTGAATTAATTGGTTATTATGATGTTTTAAGCTTGTTAGGAATCCCATCTATGATGTTTTGTAGATTTTTGGGGAAAATGGGGTATTATGGAGTAATGTTCTTGATGTTGGATTTTGAAATGTATATTTTAAAATTATTTGATTGGTTTTATTTATGAAAATGGTTAGTTAAAATGGTTTTCAATAAAATCGGTTGATTTATTGGAATGTATTGTGGCATGGATAAAGTCCTAAGGGATTTTTTGGGTTGGAAATAATTGTTTTCATAATATTGTGGCCTTGATGTAATATACTTGTTTGTTGGTTAAGTATTTTTACATGTGATTAAAATGGATGTGAAGTGGGTGGGGAGTATCACTATAGAAAGTGTATGGATAGTGTATGGAAGGGATACCATCAAAGATAAGTGTTTGGGAAGTACCACTAGATTGGATAAAGTAGTAAACAGGCTTGGATGAGAAGTTCCACCGTGTTTGGTTTACTTATTATGTGTGGTTATGCAAGGTGTGAATTGTTGTACAAATATATGATAGAAAAATGGTTGTTTGTATTTCCCTTATATTGTGTGGATTTGGGTGGTAAATGGTTTCGTAAGGGTGTGTTTGGCTTATTGGAAACTATTGTACTATTAAATGTTTTATATAAACTATTTTATATAAATGTGCTAATGATTCTATCCTAGTAGAGTGTGTAGGGAAGTTATTTGGGGAAAACCTACTAAGTATTTGTAGTCACCCCTGCTTTAGAATGTTGGTACTTTTGTAGATTTCATTTTCTAGGACATAGGTAAGAGTAAGGCATCTCATTTTTCTAGCGGTTCATCATGATTCTTGGGCGGTATTGTATTTCTTGGAGCAGGGAGCTTGATGTGGATCCATGGAGCGTGTTGTGGGTTCCTTTGTGTCTTGTTGTTAAGTCTTCTACTTGGTACTCTGATATTGATGTTTTTTGGGTTGTTGTATTGATTATGGGAATTATTATTGTATATTTTGTTTGTTCTTATCATGAAATTATTGCAGTGTACCTTTTTTACATGCATTATTTAGTTGTGGTTGGTTATCCCTTGTTTGGATGGTTGTTTTCATTAAAGAGAAAATCATTCCCCAATTGTTATTAAAGCCCTCAGTATTCATTGCTAGCCTTTGGCACCTTGGGAATATCACTTAATTCCAAGTAGCATATCACCTCCTTCTCAAGCCAACGAAGAAGGGTTAGGGTGTTACAAGTGGTATTAGCTTGTTTGGTTCTTGATGTACAAGTAAAGTTGGTTTTGTTTAGGCTTAACATCAGTTGTCGGTTTTGGCATTGACATTCATTCTTGGTCTATTACTTGAGTCGGGATGGTAGTAACGTGTAGGATTTTCAGAACATGAAATGTATAGAATAAAATGACATAGCAAACCCTTTTATTCTGAACTTCAAGTTACTAGGGAGTTGGGTACATAAGTGTTTTGGAAACACTTATAGGCAATGGAAATCTCATTGTTGTGGGTGTAGCCAATGAGATTAGCATGGTGTGCATGGTATAAATGAATTACCACTAGGATTTCATATTTTATTGGGTATAATTATTTATGTTGTGATATGAACATATGGTCTAGTGAAAAATATGGAAACTATTTTCAAATGTGTGGATTTGAAAGGTATATAGTTGTGGTATTTTGAAAATAGATCGATTTTCAAAAATGGTGCAACATGGGAAATGTGAAATTGTGGGAAGATTGGTTGTGGTAGTTTCTATGTAATTGAATTTGAAATGGTAAAACTTTTCTTTCTAAGGGAGTGAGACTTATGGTTGTTTTTTTCTTAATAGAAATAGCACCAAGTAGGCATCGTAGAGACCAATTAGAGGGGGATACCAACAATGTGGTTTCAAATGAGCGCCAGGTGAACCAGTAGATAGTGTAGAGTATAATGCAATCTTTTCAAGATGTGGAAAGTGGGAATAAAGTAGATGATCCAAAGCATGTGGATTATACAGTTCAGTTTCAAAATTAGAATCCACCCATTTTTAGGGGTGATTCAAAACCAGAAAGGGTAGAAGCATGGTTATAAAGAATAAAAAAGAGATTTGAATTCTTGGGAACACGTAGAGCTGAAAGTAAAGTTATCCACATACATGTTGGAAGATATTTCCCTTCAATGGTGGGAGTTGGAAGTCCAAGATGGAATGGACCAAGGTATGACATGGGAGGGTTTTGAGGAATTGTTTAACAAATAAATCTACCCTCATACATTCATATTCTAGTGCACAATAGATTTCTTTACCTTGAATCAAGAGAACCTCTCAGTAACAGAATATGCGGCTAAGTTTATGAAGTTAGTGCACTTTGCATCCAAGGTGGTAGGTAGTACATCATTGAAGGCACATATTTTTGAAGTTGGGTTGAGGCAGGATATTCATTATAAAATAGAGGTGTTGCGTATAAGAAATTACATGGAAATGGTGAATAGAACAATAATAGATGAATGGAATATCTTGGGAACTACAGGTGGGGGAATCATGTTGGTACCTATGGGGAATAATGGTAATTCTAATGTCGAGTTCAAGTAGAAGAGGGAAACTTATTTACAAGGTGGGAGTATGGCTCATAATCCAATGATAGGATCAATGAATCTTCCTCTGAAGCCTTAAAGTAATCTAGGATGTTTTTAGTGTGGTTCTATAGGCTATATCAAGTGGGATTTTACGGCACAACCTTGATCATGTCATAACTATAAGCAGATGAGGCATCTTTAGCGGTATTGTCATAATGCTCTGAGGTCAGGTGTTCATGACACTCCTTAGAGATCACAGACATGCTATGCCTCTATAAACAAGGGACAACTGTATACCCCTAGTTAGTCGAGTAAAGTAAGTCACGACAATTCAAGGAACACCACAACTCCTCAGTAGGGAAATAAAAAGTAGAGTGCGGCAGGAAAGTAGTTGTTTGGAGCTAAGAAGGTTGTGATGGATGATCAGTCAGGACCATCCACATTGTAAGGTACAATTACTTTAAATTCTACCTTGATGCAAGCATTGTTTTATATGGGTGATTCCCATTCTTTTTATTTCATACAGTTTTTTAGTTTGATGGGTTTAATTGTGGGAATGATGCCTTATATTTTAAAACATCAAACTCCTCTTGGTCAAAGAGAGCATCGAGCCTTTCTGTGTAGATCATGTTGTATAGTTTTGGACGAGGTTGAGTTGATGTGGGATTTATTAGTTATTGAGATAGATTCTTATGATATAATCTTAGGAATGGATTGGTTGGTAATGTTTAAGTGCCACATTGACTGTTATGCACAAACGGTTAGTTTCACGATAGATGATGACGTCGAATATCTCTTTATAGGGGAGAATAATGAAAAACCGGGTGTAAATGGTTTGTTAGAACCAATAGTTGTCATGATATCATATCAATTAGAGGATTTTTCTTTGTAATCAATTTAAGAGGATGTGAGAAGAAGTTTTTCGGCAGTGGTTGATCAGTTTCTGGATGCCTTTCTTGAATAATTCTCAAGGTTTTCACTCGTGAGAGAAGTGGAGTTCACAATTTATCTCATTATGGGGACTAGTCCTATCTCACTTCCATCTTATCAAATTACACCAACAAAATTTATGGAGTTACAAGTTTATTTGGAGGAATTATAAAACAAAGGGTTCATCCAACCTAGAACATCTCTATGGGAAGCACCGGTCTTGTTTGTTAAAAAGGTAGATAGAACCCTGTGGATGTGTGTTGATTATTATGGGCTTAATCAAGTTACGATAAATAATTGATATCCAATTCCATGCATTAATGATTTTTTCGACCAGTTTATAGGATCTCAATGGTTCTCCAAGATTGAATTGTAGTTAGGATATCATCAATTGTGAGTATGGAAGTAAGATATTCCAAAAACATCCTTCAATAGTAGATATGGACATTATGAGTATGTGGTTATGCCCTTTGGTCTGACAAATGAACCCATAGTTTTCATGGAATTTATGAATCAAATATTTTAGAGATATATGGATTCTTTCACGGTAGTATTTGTTGATGATATATTGGTGTATTCTAGGATAAGGGGGGAGCATGAGCAACACTTGGATATAGTGATGGGGATCTTGAGAGATCACCGGTTTTATGCCAAATTGTTAAAGTTTAACCTTTTGATATATAAGGTATGTTTTCTTTGTCATGTTATTTTTGAGAAGGGTGTTTCAGTTGATCTGAAAAAGATAGAGGCTATTATTTCATGGAAACCACCAAAGAAAATTTTCGAGATACCGAGTTTCCTTGGTCTAGTTGGGTATTATTGGAATTTTGTTTGTGATTTTTCATGATTGGACTCACTGATGAAATCTTTGACAAGGAATAATATTCCATTTCAATGGAATGAGCACTGCAAAAATCTTTTGAAGAGCATAAGGATTTCCTTACATCAGCACCAATCTTGGTTTTTCTAGAACCAAGAAAAGTGTAAGTGGTGTATTATGATGTATTGGAATCAGGGTCGGTATATGTTCTCATGAAAGGGGATCATGTGGTTGCATATGGCTCATGACAGTTTAGGGTGCATGATAAGAACTACCCAACACATGATTTGAAGTTGGCAACAATGGTTTATGCTTTGAAAATGTGGTGTCATTATATCTTCGGTGAGAAATTCAAGGTGTTTACCAATCATAAGAGTTTAGAACATATTTTCTCACAAAGATATTTGAACTTGAGGAAAAGGATATGGATGAGGTATCTTCAGATATTTTATTTTGACTTGATGTACACACTAGGTAAGGGAAATTCGATGGCAGATAAATTAAGTATAAAATCATATTCTCAATTGAAAAAATAGGCATCAAATTAGTGGTAGTTGATGTAGATCATAGTCAATATACAGTTGGAATATGAGGACTGGGGTGATAGAGATGTTTTCTTTCCAGTATCATTGGTTCCTGACTTCGTTAGTTTGGTTAGAGAGGAACATGTGTCTGAATCTGAGTGTTTGGCGATGAGGTCGAAACTCCATGGTGGGGAGACCATTAAGAGTTGGGAACTTAATGGGAATTTAGTTTTTTGTTTTTGAAATTGGATGGATGTACCGGTGAATTTTCAGGAATAAATTCTTAGAGCTTATTATCATTATAGATGGGATTTCTATCCTAGAATTCAAAAAATGCATATGGCATTGAAAGTGAAATTTTGGTGGGTTGGTATAAAAAGGAATGTGGATGAGTTTGTATAAAGATGCTTGACTTGTTAGCAAGCCAACACAAAGCATCAATGGCCAGAGGGTATGTTGAAATATTTTCATATTCCTATCTAGAAGTGGGAACAAATATTGATGTATTTTGTTATAGGTCTTCCAAGAATGGTCAGAAAGCACGATTCCATATGGGTGATAGTGGATTGGATCACAAATTTATCCCATTTCAACCCAATTCATGAATCTCATATAGTGGAGGATATATCCAAAATATATATTAGTGAGATGGAAAAGAGGAATAGTGTTCCAATTTCTATTGTATCAAATAGATATTTGAGGTTCACCTATCATTTTTATAAATCTTTACAGTAATCCCTAGGCACACAGTTGAAGATGAGTATGGCATATCATCCTCAGACAGATGGGCAATCTGAGAGAATGATACAAACTTCGGAAGATATGTTATAGGCTTGTGTGATGGATTTTGGTGGCTCATGGGAGGATCACTTTCTATTGGTGGGATTATCATATAATAATAGTTATCAGGCCTCCATACATATGGATCTGTTTGAATCATTGTATGGGCATCTGTGTCATTATCCATTATGTTGGGTGGAAATAGGTGAGACTTCATTGGTTGGATTGATCCTTGTGCAAGAGACTATGGAGAAGATCAAGTTGGTTAGGAAGAGAATGGTGATGGATCATATTCATAAGAAATCATATGCGTACCATCTCCGATGCCCGTTTTCATTTGAGGTGGGTAATCATGTGTTCTTGAGAATTTATCTAAGATTGGGACATCATTAGTTTGGAAAGTAGGGTAAGTTATATCCAAGGTATATAGAGCCTTTTGAGATACATGAGAAGGTTGGAGAGGTGGCTTATTGGTTGTATTTTCCACCAAATTTTAGTGCGGTGCATAATGTATTCCATGTTTCTCAGTTTAGGAAGTATCAATCAGATCCCAACCATGTGATTATATGGGATCATGTTGAGCTAGATCTAGATTCTTATTTAGTGAACGTGCCAATTTATATTGTGTATAGGAAAAAGAAAACATTTCATGGTAAAATCATTAGTCTAGGTTAAGTTTTGTAGTTTATGTTTTGTGGAAATATGCTTAGATTCAGGAGGATACATGGGAGAAGGATAAAGAGATGGCTGAGCAATGGCTTGGGCTCTTTCAGCAACATGATGGTTATCTACTTTCTGAGGATGGAAAGTCCAGTGGAGGGTAGAATGTATAACCCATAGTTTGAGGCATGTAACCCTTGTTAATTACTTTTTATGTCTTTAAAGTGGTTGGGTAGAGTTTGGTAGAGTTTGGAAGGGGTTTGGAGGATTTTTTAAGGAGCACGGTCAGGGGAAACCGTGCAACAAACCTAGGTAACCATGAAACATGAGACAATTGGCCTTCACACGGTTTGTATAACCATGCGAGGAGGATATTTGGGGTTCCCTTCGATACAGCAGCATGCACATGGTTATAGTATGGTTTTTCTAACTATGTGAGCTAACAGTGCACAGAAATAAAAATAGGGGTTTTAAATCTGGGCTTAGAAATTTTTTTCCCTAAAACCTCCATTCTTCATCCCACTTGATCCTCACTTAGTATTTTTGGTTGGAAAGGGTTATAGGGGCTCTCCCACTCATTTTAGAAGTGATTTAAAGGGTTTTTAAGGTGCGGTGAATGAGATTCTCTTCCAGTAAGCCTTCTCTCTTGGATATTTCTTGGTTTTCCTTAGATCTAGTTCTCCGTCCCTCTCAATTTTATATATCTACACCCATTTCTTGTAGATATAGGGTTTTTGTTTCCTAAAATGATGATATTTGGTCTTTTTGATGATAGGTAAGGGGATATAAGGTGGTTTTGTGGAGTTTTCACCTGGATTTGTGTGTGGTTGTGCAGTGGGTTGATTTTACCGAAACCCTAAGGTAGGTGGCTTCTCTCTCGACTCTACTTTGCTATAAATAGAATCCTTATTTTCAATTCATGGGTTTTTCTTGAATTAATTAGTGATTATGATGTGATAAGCTTGTTATAAATCCCATTTATGATGTTTTGTGAATTTTTTGGGGAAAATGGGGTATTGCGATGAAATTTTTTTGATGTTGGATTTTAAAATGTAGATTTTAAAATCAGTTTATTGGTTTGATTTATGAAAATGGTTGGTGAAAATGGTTTTCATTAAAAGTAGATGATTTATTGGAATTTATTGTGGTATGGATAAAGTCCTAAGGGATTCTTTTGGTTGGAAATGGTTGTTTTCATAATGTTCTGGCCTTGATGTGATATACTTGTTTGTTAGTTAATTATTTTTACATGTGATTAAAATGGATATGAAGTGGGTGGGGAATACCACTATAAAAAGTGGATGGATAGTGGATGAAAGTTCCACCATCAAAGATAAGTGGGTAGGAAGTACCACTAGATTGGATAAAGTAGTAAATGAGCTTGAATGAGAAGTTCCACCATGTTCGGTTTCCTTATTGCGTGTGGTTATTCAAGGCGTGAATTGTTGTGAAAATATGTGATGGAAAAATGTTTTTTTGGATTTTCCTTGTATTGTGTGGATTTGGGAGGAAAATGTCTTGGTAAGGGTGTGTTTGTCTTATTAGAAACTGTTGCACTGTTAAATTTTTTATATAAACTATTTTATATAAATGTTCTAATGATTATATCTTAATGGCATATGTAGGGAAGTCATTTGGGGAAAACCTACTAAGTATTTGTAATCACCCCCTACTTTGGAATGTTGATGCTTTTTCATATGTTGTTTTCCAGGACATAGGTAAGAGTAAGGAATCTCATTTTTCTAGCAGTTCATAATGATGATTGGGTGGTATTGTGGTGCTTGGATCAGGGAGCTTGGTGTGGATCCATAGATAGTGTCATGGTTTCCTTTGTGTCTTTTTGTCGAGTCTTCCATTTGGTACTCTAATATTGGTATTTTGTGGGTTGTTTTATTGATTATGGGAATTATTAATGTATATTTTGGTTTTTCTTAGCTTGAAATTAATGTGGTGTACCTTATTAACATGCATCATGTAGTTGTGGTTGGTTATCCATTGTTTTGTTGGTTGTTTTAATTAAAGTAAAAATAATTCCCTAATTTTTATTGAATCCCTCAACATTCATTTATATCCTTTGGTTCCTTGGGAATGTTTCTTAAGGCCAAGTAACATCTCACTACCTTTTCAAGCCAATGAGGAAGGGGTGGGGCATTAAAATGTCTTTCTTTTTAGAGGACACACAATAGTACTAGTGGTGTTATGGTAGGAGGTTTTGAGGGAGTTCCATACATCCCCATTAGCAGTACATATAGGTTTGTAGAAGATGTACTAGAACCTTCAACACCAGTTCAGGTGGTTGGGAATGAAGAAGGGAGTTGGAGAGTTTGTTTCTTGATGCCTCACTTATCAGCAGGTGAAGGCTGAGCACCAGGTTCCCATGGTTTTGAATCAACCCCTTCAGGTTCCTAAATGGAAGTGATTTGGGATATCAATAGAATTTGTGATAGGTTTACCACATACATTCAGGGGACACAATACCATCTAGGTGATCATTTAATGACTCACCATGTTGGACCAAATCCTAGCTATTTAGGAGCAAAGTTCAGTAGAGAGATTGGGACACCTCTACATGCAAGAGATAGTTTGACTCCATGGAGTTCCATCAATGATAGTCTCAGATCACGACACTCTCTTTACATCATAGTAGTGGAAGATATTGTATGAGGAATTTGGGACTCAATTATGTTTGAGCACAGTGTTTCACCCATATATGGATGGATAGACAGAGCAGAACATTTAGGTTCTGGAGGACATACTACGAGATTGAATGTTAGATTTTGGATGCAGTTGGGAGGATCACCTACTCATGGTAAAGTTTGCGTAAAATAAAATATACTATTCCACTATCAATATGTAACTCTTAGAGGCATTGTATGGGTGACCCTATAGGTCCCCACTTTGCTGGATGAACCCAAAAGAGTCAACACTCAGGGGTTCAAAGTTGGTTAAGGTGACTACATAGAAGGTGCAAATCATCCAAGAGTATATGAAGACTGCACCGAGCCGTCAAAAGTATTATAATGACCAGTGACAGAGGCCTTTGGAGTTAGAGGAAGGAGACCATGTGTTCCTTTGGGTCTCAACTTGATGTGGATTATAGATATTCAGTCATAGAGATAAGCTATCTCTTAGGTTTATCGACCCTTTCCTGATACTACATAGAGTTGGTTTATCACTCAGCTCTACCACCACAGTTAGAGTGGGTACACAATGTCTTCCACAAGTCATAGATGATGAGGTACGTGCATGAACCATCACACATAATTGACTAGGGTGAGATGGACATCGAGGATGGGGTAACTTTGATAGATTACCTAATGGAGATCGAGGATTGACATGAGATAATCCTTTGTGGGAAGTCAATTCCTTTGGTATGTGTCTAGTGGAAGCACAAGAATATCTAGGAGAGAACATGGGAGTGAGAGGATTAAATTCATGCTCAGTACCCTCATATATTTGGGTAGCCCTTATTTTGTATTTTTAGGGATGTAAATCCCTAAGGTGGAGAGAATATAATGACTCATATTTCCCTAATTTTATTTTTATAATTTTTGGGAAAATTCTGAGACCAGGCACTGAGATGGAATACAATTCCAAGGACTGGTGTGCCCGAAACAATTCATTGAAAAATGTTAAGTTTTTAATAGAACGCATGTGTGACTTTCCTGAAAAGTGTAATATATTTTAAATAAGTACCCAGATCAGAAATATGAGGGCACTATTGAGCTCAGAATGGTGTCTTTACCCTAGGAATAACCTAACTTTGTTCAGTACGGGTCATTTGAAGAAGAATTCACCAAATACACAACTGTAAATAAAATAATTAAATTAAATTATTTTAAAATCCTAATAACTCATGAATAGTGAATCAAATTGGAAATCCAAGACCACCATTGATTTTTTAATGTGGTGTTTTTCCTAGGCACGACTTAACTTTAGTGGGTGTGATTTTTTTATGTAAAAACCCGAAAATGATATAATTTCCATTAAATAATTTAATGATAAATTATTTTATTGATGCAGAAAATTTATTTTTATTACACATTTTTCAGGAATTAATGGTTATTACCATAACCTTGTAATTACTCTGAGACATAAAGAAGAACTCTCTCGAAAAATGGTGACAGATCATAGACAAACGATCAACACGCAACCTATTTGAAGGAATATCATCAATGACAAAAAAAAACACAATGATCCTTCTCTAACAACTAATTTGAATCAAGGTAGAGTGGTTATTTATTTTTTATTTTTCCCTATTCTTAGTTTTCATGATGAATTCAGGTCAATCCACAAATAGATTGATCCGCAGTTCGATTGTTGCGGGATGGTTATGATTGTGGGGTTAATTAACAAGAGTTTGTTTTAGATTCTTCTTCATTATAATGAGAAAAAATTGAGATCAAAACGAACAAAGTCCAATGTTAGTTCCTTGGGAATTCTTTCTGCTTCCCTTATCCTTCATTCTTCACATTCATCACTGCTGGACCCCTATGGCCATGGTTTGACTTATCAGGTGGATCTGAATGTGATCAGAGCCCTAGATTAGAGGAAAAACGAAAATGGAGGCCAGTTTTGTGTAGATCATGACCCGAAAAGTGAAGATCTATGACCGTTTTGAAATAATTTCATTGGAGGTGGAATAGTGGTCCATAGAAGGGACCACCAGCACAAGTTTGGTGCGACGGTTCAGTGAGGCGGTGCGAGGCGGTGCAGTGACCGGAGGCAACCATTGATAAAAGTAGTGATGTTAGAGTGGGCCACATGGGACACAGTAGAGCAGATCCATGGGACATGGAGGTGATGGATCCAAGGATGTGGTGAGACCATGATATCTGGGGATGTGGCCTTGTGATGCAAAGGGGTGGCTACGGTCACTGCGAGCGACCACGTCAAGCAGAAAAAGCAACCAGGTGGGCCATGTGCAGCGGTCTAGATGGGCCATGATAAAGAATGATCGGATAGGGGAGATGGTTGAGGCCCAGGTGGAGTGGGACTGGACCAATCAGAGCAGGTTGGGTTGGCCCAGACAGAGCTGGTCGGGTCGTCCCAGAGGACCAGACTAGATCCAGGTTGGTCCCAAGTCAGACCCCAGATCAACCCAGGGCAGTCACATGGTTAACCATGGATGGTCGACTGTGGGGTGGACCGACCATGACAGTAGAACTCCATGCTCATTGGAATGATCATGAGTCGGTCCATGGGCCCTGTGACCCCCATCTTTTGAAACTTCAAACCCCCATAACTTTCAAACGGTGCGTCCGTTTGATGATCCATCTATGATCTTGGGACCCTTACGAAGAGATGATCATTTTGAGATATAATAAGTGGGTTTTTGTGGGATTGTTCATACGAACTAATGGATTGAGGAGTGAGTTCTCCTAGAACAATCACGCTTCCAAAAAACATTTCTGTGGCTGGCTGTGACTTAGAGACTGTGTGTCTTATAGAGACTGTGTTTCATATGGAGACTGTGTGTCATATGGAGACTATGTGTCATATGGAGACTGTGAGTCTTATGAAGACTATGTGTTTTATGGATACTGTATATCTTATGGATACTATGTGTCTTATGGAGACTATGTGTCTTGTGAAGACTGTGTGTCTTATTGGATTTATTATATCTATATTTTCTTGATATATTTGCTGTAGAATATATCTATGTGGAGCTGACTATGCATTACTTTATGGTATTTTCTTTGCGGTATTACTTTGTGGTATTCCTTGGTGGTATTCCTTCATGGTATTTATTTTATGGTATTCCTTAATGGTATTTCCTTTATGGTATTACTTTGTGGAATTCCTTTGTGGTATTTCCATTTTGGTATTTCCTTTGTGGTATTTATTTGTGGTTTTGGGGTGTTCTATTGAGTATTTTTTTACTTACCCCTGTACGGTCTTTGTCCACACATGTCATGTCTTGTGCAGATGATTGAAAATTTGATGGAGTTCTAGGAAGACCAAGAATAGGTAGTGCCTTGTGAGACTAGACATACCGAGGTGTGTTCTGGAAACTTTTCCGATGGCATTCTCAGTACTGCTTACTTTATAGGTTGGAATTGCGGCTATAGACTCTTTTCTTTTGGTGGGATTGTTTTGGTCCTATTTAATATCTAGTAATTTCAATGTTTTACTCTGGTTGTGGGATATAGTGGTTTGCATGCATTTTTTACTTAGTGATTTTTCATTTCATTATTTGTGGCTTGGAGATGTCTGCGTGCATATAGGTACATAGGAAAATGCCTCCCATTTGTGGGATAGGTCTACTCGGTGATAATTACCAACCCCTGGCCTATTGGAGGTGGTCTTGGGGTAGTCACGTCATGGACCCCTCTAGGATGGATCATGACACTCTTATTGAAAAATACCTATATAACCTCAAAAACCTTAATGAAATAATTCATGCTTCCAAATACTTGATGAAGATGCACTGCAGTACAATATTTATATATCTCATGAATCAGATAATCATAGAATCATTGATTTAATAATTATTGAATCCAAATAAAAAATAACCTTAATCATTCCACTTCACTCTTAAACCATTAACTACACTTCAGTATCTTATTACTTAATACCTCCTTCATATCATTTTTCTTTTTTAATCTCTTTATTATCAACTGTATAACCATTACTTGTATAACTTTGCTGATTTTAACCATCGACCAAAACCTAAATCACCATATCAAAAACACTTATCATAGTGATATAGTCATGAAAAATCATTTATAGTATCTCTAAATGATGCCATCTTATTCTCAATCCAAAATTACATAGGATTAAACTTGGTTATCCATTACCAAATCTAAAGGATGATATATTATACTTTGACTTATCCTCAAAGTCATTCAAGGGGTTATTTTTTATAATATTTTATTTATAAATATAATTTACAAGGTTGTTTCTAAAAATCCTTTGATACCAACTGTAACGCCCCAACCCCAGAAGCCCAAAGATGGTGCATTATTTTAATACATTAGAATGATTATAAGGAATCAAATCCAGAAGGACCAATTAGTTTATCAGTCTTGGAAAATAGATTACATACATGAACTTTACATTACAATTAAAAACATAATATAAAACATAGATAATCTATTGAGAATTACATTATTCTCCTCAATTAAACCTGAAAGTTAGTCATAATATACTTCTTTGCATCCTGGGGAAAAATTAAACATAAGAAGGGGTGAGATTAGATGCTCAGTAAGGATAAAAAATATAGCAAAATATATCATAAATAAGAATAAAATTTTAAGGCGATGAATAAAACTAAAACAAAATCCTTTTAAACATAATATTCACAATAATATTACAAGAATAAATCAAATAATTCTATTTAAACATTCACATGGATATTCTACTAGTCGAATAATCACATGTAATATCAATAACTAATCTCGTAATGAGGTAATGCATAATGTTGAACATCATAACCACACCTTCAAGGCCTCATTCCAAGACCATACATAAATAGTTAAAAAACCAATCTAGTTTGTCTCATGAGACCTACCGATACATCAAGGGGATATAGAGGGACCAACCCATCACTTACTAATCCCAATCCATTCCTCTTATGAAAGGGTGAAACAACATAAACATTCATATTAAAACTAACATACGAAAAGTTAATAATTTAACTATAAACCATGAATGGTATCAAAATATAACATCCAAATTCAATCATATCAAACCCTTCAATACAATATGGTAGATTTTATCATAATAAATCAACCTCAGTTAATCATAAAATCCAATAAAGGTTTTTTACATAAGTGAAAATAATCTAATAAAATCATTAAAAATTTCTTGAGAGAAATAAACCTTTTTTACTTTGAAATCATTTAAAATCCATGAAATTATAAAAGAAAACATTTATTTTGAAAATAAACTTGTAAGATTTTAAGAGAAGCTTTAAAATGTGCAGGCATCATGACAGCGGAAAAAGACGCTTGTGCTGTATAAGTTAAAAATACATTCTTTCCTTAATTTGTCGAAAAGGTTATAAATTACCTCATTTGAAAAACGACAAAAAGATTCCTTTAAAAACATTTTATAAAAAGTAAAAAATGGGTAAAAATTAATTTAAAATATTTTAAAGGAATATTAAGAATATTTTGAAATATATTTTTAGGAATCATGGTC
The DNA here is from genome assembly GCA_963277665.1 of Viscum album. NCBI lineage: Eukaryota > Viridiplantae > Streptophyta > Magnoliopsida > Santalales > Viscaceae > Viscum > Viscum album. The sequence goes on along the minus strand of OY728135.1, from coordinate 1,360,804,880 downwards.
ATGGAAGATAAATATGTCCCAGTAGATACTTACGTATAAACAATCTCGAAAAATAATGAGATTGTGAAATAACCCTTACATAAAAACTCAAAAACAATCCTTTTGATTTTTTTGAATGGAATTAAAAATAGACATAAAATTTTCTTTATAATCCTTTATATACATATAAATAAATATGTATGATAATATGAATAATGTTGAAATGGATAAAGGATTAATTCTTTAAATATTCAAAGTGTCCCATACCACTTTGAACATTTAAATCATAATAACAGTATATTAAAATAAATATTTAAATTCCATAAATATAAATGTATTCATGATATGAAATAAAATAGGGGAATTAAACACACCACACACAAGAAATAGGTGGTGAACATGGATTATATCTCATGAAAATTAAAAGTGAGAAGAAATTTCCCTTACCTTAGGTCCGATAATCTTCGTACGTGTCTGAAACTTTTGTATAATGGTTTTAAACATATTATGAACTTCTAAAATAATAATAATAATATTTATGATATCATATATGATTAATTTATTACTTTTTATTACCCTTTTATTAATAATTTCCAAGTTAAAGCAACATTTGGGTAATAATCACTTTGTTTATCGTACGTGTTTTGACTTGTTATTCTTGATCCTATTACTTAGATCATGATTTACTTAATTAAATAATGTAAAAAATGATTTATATATCATATATATTCAGTATATAAATATATAAAATAGATAGATATATGAAATGGAAGACACCATTCATGGAGAGGGTAGGCCGAACGTACGCATGAACGCTGTTTCCGTTTTCTTATCATATTGAATGGAAGAAAGTAAATGACACACACACACACACACACATATATATTATTCAAGTAGAATTATAATGTCATATATTTCATACTTATTCATTATATATATTTTTATAATCATTCTTTAATGGTTAATGTGGAAGATGAATCTCATCGCGCCGTGGAGACGGTAGGACGTACGTACGAATGAGTGAAAAAATCATTACCTTAATGGTTAATTGGTTGGAATTTTATGGTATATTAATTATAAATAATCATTATAATTTTATATTTATTATTTAAATACTTTATATTCATCTTTATACCCATCTAAATAAAGTATAGATGAAAAATAGTTAACACCACAGTGTGGAGATGGTAAGCTGTACGCACACACACATGGTGATATTAGTTTTAATAGGATGGGTAAAAGGAAGAATATGGTTGTCCCATAACCATAAAAAATCTCATAATATAATATATTATTTATTTATTACTTTTTTATGTAAAAAATTTTCAAAAGGAAGTATAAGAAGAAAAGAACTTTGAAAGATTTGGTAAAAAAACTACATTTTTTCAAGTATCTCCTTTTGATTTGCACCAAAGGACTCCTAATGTTGAATTTCTGCCCAAATTATGGCCTATAATATGAATTTAGGGAAGTTGGAAGCATAAATGGGTAGGTTTTGGCCAAGATAAAGTTATTTATATGTTTGAATAATAGAGAAGGAGAGATTTAGAGAGGGGAGGGTCACTTTTGGAAACTCTAAAACTATTAATTTAATATAAATTTATTTTCATTTTAAAATAGATCCAAAGTCAGTTATTTCAGGTATAAGAGGATTTTGGGTCTAAATAATCTCAAACAATTATTTTTATACAAGTTTAGGTCACAAAATTAACCTTATATTTTTAATTTAACCCTTAGTTGAATAGTTTAACTGTTATCATGTATACTTGTCTTTTTACACTATATGGTTAATATATTTATTATAAAATGCCAAAATAACCCTAATTGGATCATTAATGATATATTTAATATTATTATAGTTAGTTGTACTAATTATATATTTTTATGATTTTTTTATCATTTAATAAAATATTCTTTATTTTAAAATCTCATTTTTGTCAATTTTGACACTATTTATTATCCAAATTTTTAAAAACTCATAAAAATAATATCAATTATAAAAAACTATATTAATTAATCCTTAACATGTCATAGTAATACATTTTTTTGTATGGAATAAAATATTTCAAATGATATTTATTTTAATACTATTAATACCATTTAATTGATTCTTCCTTAAATAAATCAATTACCGCATCATCATTGTGTCACTATTTAATTTAATTATATAATTTATAAAATTATAAATAAATTAACATTATTTATATAAAAATTCAGTATTTCTAGATACTATTTATAGTTGACCATATCTCTTATATAACCTCATATTAAAAATGATATAGTTATTAAAATTAAAATACGATGTTTTTAACTCTTCTTTAAATAAAATATAATAAATATCCTAATATAACACAAGTGAATTAAAAAGGATCATATTTTATAACTAAGGTTTATTTTGGTTGAAAAACACTTATCTAATTAAATTATGACAAGTTTTGGGTAATTTTATAATAATATTATATTATTTTTTTACCTTTAATTATCTGATTTACCCTTAACCGTGGTAAATAAATAAAAATTTACTAAAGTTACTATTAAAAAAAATTAAGTTGAACCTATCAGATCAAAAATTTAATACTAATTACCACTATATATTTCCATTTTTCAAAATTTAATTAAAAAAGTGATAAAATTATGTTTAATGCTAACCCCGCAGATATAGCTAGAAGGTGGGTAAAAGAGACGTTCAAAAGTTCAATAAAACTTCATATCTAATTCTATTATAAAAATGATTCCAAATAACTAAATTGGGTTAATATATGTATTATTTATCTATTGTGATTAAAATTAATTTAAATTAAGATAATTATTTAAATGAAAAAGTCGGGTTTTAACAACAATGCAGTATTTTTCACTATTCATAAAAAATTGAAACATTTCAGAAAAATACCAAAAATTCACCCTAAGATAATTTTGATATTCAAAATTCTAAAATGAAGTTTATTTTGAAAAATAAAATTTATAAATTTTATTATGTGGTTAATACTATTCATAATCACTTTTTTAAAACGGTTAGTTTGATAGGTCATAGAGCACTCGAACTCAGTGTTGCGTGCAATGTAGGCTTTTAAAAAAAATGAATTTATTTAAGAAGAGACATACTGTAAAATATTGGGGTGTTACACAGATACTTAAAAATAATCAATATAGAGTAATAATGAGATTGTGAAATAAATCCTTACAAATATCATATCATTGAAGCGAGCATTAATAAAATAAATAAATTATCTCTATTAGTTATGAATATTTATAAAATAGGTGGGAATACAACATAATATAATCAAAATTATTTTCACACATAATCTTAGCATGACACAATCAATGAAATAATAGTTTATCCCAATGAATGGAAATTGAGTTAAGAATTTCCTTACCTCAAGTCTTACCTTTCTTTGTAAATATTCCAGCATCTTGTATAATAAATATGGATTTATTATACATTTATTCCATAACCATATATCTATCATACCTTTTATTATTTATTTATAACATATTATCACATGTTTATTAATAATTTTTTATTAAATTCACTGTTCTGGGTGATAACTGCTTTGTTTTCCAAGATTGTTTCATTTTGGTAGTCTTGGACCTTATACTTTGATCTTGGTATCACCATTTATAAATTTTTAATCATGGTATAAAAATAATATATAATAATTATATACATATTAATATTCATTCATAGAAAGTATAAATATAAAAATGAATTATAGCATTCATGAAGATGGTTGGCTGTACGTACACATGAATGTTATTTTAATTTTTGTTTGATTTATAAAATGAAACAAGGTAAAATAATAATTCATATTTCTAGAATAATTATTATATCATATATATCATATATATTCATTAAACCCATCATAATAGTCATCCATGAAATATGGTGATGAAAAATGAATTGTATCGCTATGTGAAGATGGTAAGCCATACATATGAATGAGCGATACTTTCACTTCTTGTTTAATAGGAAAGAGAGTTTATAATGGTGTTTTGATAATCATAATAAAATTTTAGTATATTTAGAATACTAATTTTTTTATTTTCTCATAAAAATAATATATTTATAGGAGGTAAATAAAAGTAGAAAAATAAAGTGATTGGAAAGAGATATTTCCTCTTCTTCAAAACATCTCCTTTGGATCTCCTCTAAAAGAATATAGGGTTAAAACAAAATAAATGTTTTGTGGATTACATTATGACATCAAAATTTAATAGTAAATCCATCGCATCACTCCTATGAAACAAAACACAAGTTTTTTGGCTTCAAACTCCATATGAAAATTACAATTAACCCAAAAATTCATGAAAATAAATTTGAAACAAAAATTAGTTCTTCAAAATAATAAACATAACAAAGAAATTAATTACCATATATTAAAAAAATAAATATATTTGAATCAACTCAAAATCAAATATTAAAACAATAATTATCACAAAAAACATATAAAGACTACAATATATATATATATATAAATCAGTAATAACAAAAAAATTACAAGAACATCAATAAATAATAAAAATAGAGAATAAAACTTCAAATTATATCAAATTGTATTCAATAGTAATACTTAAATTCAATATGAATATTTTTCAATGAATTCAACACTCAAATTAAATATGAATATTTTTTAATGAATACCACACTCAAATAAAAATAATGAACCAAAAATAAACAAAAAAAATTATAAAGTGACGAAAAAAATTTTAAAAATAAATTATTGATCATTTTTAAAAGAATAATATAAAAATATAAATAAAAATTCATACAAAAAGTTGGGAAACCTATGATAGGCTCATTAACATCTTCTACTAAACCCACAATAGATGTGAACTAGAACTTACAAGGATAAAAAAAGTACTAGTATGAGTTTTCACTTTGGTTTCTAGAACTTAGAGGTCACATTTCACCTAAATCACCACACCACAATGCAAAAACACCCCAAATTAACCAAACATGATTATAAAAATTCAATAATTGAAAGAGAACTAAGGAAAAAGAACAACATAAATTTATGTGGTTCGGACATGAGTCCTACTCCATGAGGGGAATGCTGCTTTAATTTTATTAAAGGAATTAGAAGATAATTACAATAAAAGCTCAGTCCCAAATCAAAAGTGATTTACCCTACTAAATATAGAAAATTCCATCCAGTGAAACTAGACATCATATTTTCTTATCTCTATGGGGAGTGATTCAATGTATATCTTATCTTCATGAGGTCAAAGGCTTCCATCACCTTAACTTCATCAAATGATATATCGTATGTGTTCTGAAATTCTTATGAGTAAAACCTTACATTCACCCCTTGAATAAAATTATGTATTCCTTTTTCCAAAATCATCCAAGAGGAAAAAATTATATACTTTTTGATTAAGAAAAACTTACACAATTTCTTTTTGATTTCCACAATTATTTCATTAGAGTGAGTTGAGTGGTAACATCCGATCAGCATAACTTTTGGTCTTCTAGAAATTAGTCACTGCTGATCCACTATTTCCATCTAAACTGTTGGAAGTTAGAGATTAAAAATTTCTATTTTTAGTAGTTCCGCTTCCTCAGCTGGGAAATGGTTTTCATAGTAGAACCTAACAATATATCACTTGAGAGTCATTTTCTATGATCCACCATCGAGTCCTCCATCAAATTTAACAAACCTATTCTTTTCATTAAACATCATTTGTAGCTACTAGGTTCCCCAACCATGATTCAAATCATCCCAATCGAACTAAGGTGTAACACCACCTCAACACAACACAAACTATAACCTTTTTCAACATATATACTTAATTATGAGTCCATTCTATATTCTATAGATCCAGTACTCAATCCTCTAACAAATTTCAGATGATTTGATACTTTAGTTAGATATGCTTCATCTTGGAATGAAATGTTAGATTTTTGACCAAGTGAATTGAACTTTTGAATCAAAAAATAACATCCTATCATCTTTCTTCCTTTTAAGATCTTCGAATAACCCCTTCATCCAGATCAACTACTTCCCAACTTTTGTTAATATAACATACTCTACTTTTGTTTTCGAGAGTGAAACCATTAGTCAAATATTTGAAATCCAAATTACTACCATTCAACTAAAATCAAACATATATCTATTGGTTCGCTTCCAAGTTTCTAAATCTCCACTAATTTCAGATTCAATAGACCCCTATAATGACTCATCAGTTTTTAATTAAAGTGAAAAACTTATAAGAACCTTTAAGTACCAAATAATCTACTTCATAACCTACCAACAATCTCTTTTAGTATTTAACATATACCTATTAAAAACTCCCACTAGTTACAAAATGTCCAATTGAGTATAAACTATGGAATGCATCAGTATTCTGACTCTCGATGAATTAGGAATCTTGTCCATGTACTATACCTCACATTCCATTCATGGTGGCTTCTCCATTATTAATTTGAAATGTATGACCATGGGTGTGGTCTCTAGTTTCTCTCCACTAATTTCAAAGCATTCCACTACATTTCAGATGTAGTTAGTGAAGGTTATGGGTGTAGCAGAAGTGATTATTGGGCATAGATAACTTTCCCTTTTATCATAATCAACAAATAATTTGAGTTGTACATCACAAAGAATTCCATAACCAATGAAATTAATTAAAAAATTAATTAAATTATTATACTATAACAAAAAAGGTAGGATCATCAAATAAAATTTATAATTAATTTATTTGGATAAAGAAATACCTTGAATTGAATTTATTTCTTCATTGATGAATTGGTAGGCCACTTATTATCATTACATCATTACAGTGAGATGAATCAAATGTAGAATCCCTCTAGTGGAGATCCACACATGAACCATGAACCTTTGAACATATCTGTAGAATTCCACAGGTGTTAGCATATAATATTCTTATGTCGGTGTCGTTCGTTGTTGATCCCCATAAGAATTGCTTTGAAGGATAATAATTATTCTTGATCTCTATAGTCTCGAGATATTGGTGGAGTAGGATTTCTCTCCAGGCTTGAGAGCATTCTAGGAGAAATGATCCTTAAGTCCTAATAGAATTCTCTCTAGAGTTTCATTTTTCACAATGACCATCCTCTTAAGAAATGACATAATTAGGTTTTTATAGAGCCAAGGTTAGATAAATAATAATTGCATCTAGGTCCTTATTATTTTTTAAATCCCTGATGATCCCCATGTCTATAATAATAATAATAATAATAAATATATTTACTTGAAATGCGCTAAAATCACAAATAAAATAAATATTATTTTCTTTTTCCGAATAAATAAACCAATTTTATTCATATAATATTTAATACATCATTTTCTTATCAGGCCATTAACTCAACCCACATCCCCTTTAATATTTATTGAACATTGAATAATGACTATTCATTTAAATAAATAAATATCACTATATTATTCACCGATAAATAAATAAATATTATATTCACTAAAATAGTGAATAAATATATATTAAATACCCACATAACCAAATAAATAAATATTTTTTACTTTGAGAATAAACCAAAATAAATTAATAACATATTTACATAAAAAATTATTACCTAGAAAATAAATATTTATTTAATATTCAACCCACATAATATTATCTTGAATAATTGGTGATTGAATATATATGCATTAACCAAACACGAATAATTATTAAAATATGTTCAATAATAATAATTATTTAACATATTATATTCATATAGAATTTAAATGAGGTTCTTAATACACTTAGTGTGTGACCCTCCATTCCCATTTCTCAATGGAATTAAACTCTTACACCTAAAATCCATGTTTAATGTCCAACGGCATGCCAAATAACCCATAGAGAAGGAATCTAAATGACATAATAAAAATAACCACATATGGATGTATACTATGTAATATAATCCCTTTATCTCAATATCTCTAATCAAGTTGGTTGCATACCAATATCATCAACCTATGTGCTCAATGTGTCTTTCTTTGGAATTCCCAAAATGAACTTACTGAGAGAACGACATGGATATGGACTTAATCTAGCAGTTCCATTTCCATCAAATGGTCTGATATATCAAATTTCATTTAAAGAACAAAAGGGATACATCATTTTTCACATTATTCATTTATGAAATATCCCTCATGACACACCCAACATACCTTACTTCCCATGAACATATTGTAACAACTTATATTTTATCATTTAGACATTTTGAATATTTCTATATATTATTTTGTGGTTTTCTTTAGAGTTGAAATGATGTTATGGATGTTTCAGTTCCCTATAATTGATATATTAAATATATTAAAATGCACACACATATTTATGGAAATAATGGATTTCCTCTTGAAAAGAGTCTCAGATGGGGAAACCAAGACCATTTTTGGTTTCCAAACATGTGTTTTATACTAGACACAACATAAGGATTGTTCGCATTGGACCTCTAGTCGATGTGTAGTTGTGGGTGTATAATAAATGAATTAAATTAAAATAATTAATTAAATCTATCTATTTGGATAAACCTAACAGCTAACCCATTTATAATATATGATAAGATAATTCTCTAGGGTTAGCTGCATAACCCTAGAGATTGGGAGAGCTACTGTTGATAGGATCTTTGGAAAAAAAACATGAGAGGATCATGGATCAATGATCGGATTCAAAGAAACTCTTCATTAACATAGATGTGATATTGTTCTTAATCAATGATCAATCCAATGATGAGGTAGGGATTTTTTATTTGTGGATTATTTTCGTATTATTTTATATTTCATGTGTGGATTATTTATCTTCTTTGGAATTCAACTTCTACCTTATTAAAGCATGTCCTTATCAACTTAATCTTTTTTTGACTTTAGATTTAATCTGCTGCAATAGAGTTTTTTTATTTGATATATGTTTCAACAATTTCAATTGATCTTCAGGTTCACAATTTCCACTGATTAACTTAGCTTGTTGATTGTGCCATTCTCCGCTTGTTCTTTTTGTGTTCTTCATGGTTATGTAGTAGACTGGCGATTCAACTACCAGTCTAGTTCAAGATGCCATCGAACCCGAATTCCTGTTTTTTTATGAAATCAAAGGTGGAGATAGTTATTTTTGTAAGTAATGATGATCTAAGGTGGATTCTGGATGAACGAAAGATGTTTGAACCCTTATATGATGATAGAGTCATAACAGGCATGAAAGATCTCACACAGGTCAATAGAAATCCCGATTTCGGCCATCGGAGGTCGGTAATCAATGACTAGATACTCTTCCTTTGATTTTGAGGCCTAAAAAAATGATTTGGGTTAATACGATGATAAGATCAGGAAAATAAGATGAGTATGGTTCAAAATACTAGACTACATGGAATGTTCCCTAAAGAACACATACTGTGTGCCTTCATTCTAGCAGCAACTAGGGGTTCAGGTCGAGATAAGTACTACACAAAATGTGGTCTATCCGACATGCAATGAAATCCCCCCTTTTTTCAAGTTATCATGTATAAGGACTATGTACGTCATACCATGAATAGATGAATATTCTATGTGAAAATTATGTAGTCTATGTATCCTCAGTGGAACACAACACATTCAGCTAGGAACACATTGAGTTCCCCTTAGGGACATACATATCATGTGACCTATTTTTCATGTCATGTAGGTGTACCTATAAAAACCATGTAGATAATAAATAAATGGGAAGGTATAAACCTTGGGCTACATGCCATGTACCCTGGGAAGAAACACTACGTACTCTTCCCACAACGACACACCTTCCATATCTCCTTCCGTGGGCTCAGAATTGTACTCCTAAGTAGTATTTTTTGAGTATAAATACAAATAGGGTGTGGTAGTGACCTTTATTTCGATATGATAGATACATTTCAAGGTGTTGTGATAGGTTTTCTTCTTACAAAATGGTTGGTTAACATTGAGACTCGAGTGTGGTCTTCAAAGAGACATCAAGGTTAACAACCCCATAACTTCACATGTAGGTCAGGGCATGGGTCCCCCATTTTTTGTATAGGTTGTATTGGAATCCCTCCATACATGATATTCCTCAAACCCACACTTATAGATTCGATGATAAAAAATACATAATTTTTATACATCATATGAATTAAAAAAAATTCCCAAGACCAAAATTTCAACATCTTTGGGAAAGTGGTCCATTTTCATATTTAACTCTGAATGTAAAGTAAAATTCATCTATAAAAATTATCTAGACATGTAACTCTTCTATATGCATCATGTTAATTTCAATTATTGAAGAAATGGGAAAACATAATAAAGGTTGATCTCACATGCTTAGTAAGGGTATAATCAAGAATAACATGATGAAAAACAATACATGTGATTCTAGAGGAATATCATTATAATGTAAAAAGGTGAGAATAATATAAATAAACATCAAATCATGACATGAGTGGATGATATAATATGATAAATTAATTATAGGAATATGAAAATAACATAAAACATGTCATCATAAGCACAAGTCGAGGCTAACCACCAAGACATCATAAACATAAGTCAAGGTTAACCACCAAAATATCATAACATATCATTATTAGGTTAAACAAACGTGAACCATACATGGTATCTAATGAGTTTTAAACATTACCCAATGCATTGGTGCACTTTTAGGGATCACCCTTCACTTTATTAACATGTACATACATATGTGTGCCACATGAAGAAAACATACATAAATCCCTAAATAATCATAACAAAAACCATGGAAAATAAATGGGTATCCAATTTAATTAATTATCTATATAGGTAAATATATTTCAATCAAGATAATTAATTATGAGGTATTTACAATGTATATGTATATCCCATATTGACCACGTAGGGACACTGATAGGGGAGGGGGGAATTAGTGTACCCAACTTTTACTGAGTTTTTCTTTCTTTTAAATTAGAAAATCTAACACTAGAACCACTTCCCTAACTAATAGGAATGAATTTGATATGTGTTATAAAAAATAACATACACATGTAATGAAAATACTAAAAGATAGATAAAAAAAATATTTTACATGTTTCATCCTTAAGGAGAAATCATACTCCATGTCATGATCAACTTGTGGTTGTTTTATAAATTTTATTATCATTATAATTTATAGTGATTACAAGTTTAGTTCAATTTGCACACAAGTTTTACATGTAATATCCATGTCCTATAAAGGATAGATAGAGTTATTTATAACAGAACCACAAGTTATTTAATGAAGTTTTTTATAATGGAAACACAAATTCCTTAAAGGATTCCAACACACTTTCTAGATAATATCTCTATACTACATTGAATATTTTTTTCATCAACTAAATAAATTTTTCCTTCAAATATATATCTTTTACTACTACTGTATCAACAATATTGATTATATTCTCATTATCTCAGTACTATTCTGTATGATTAGAAGATAAAAATTCCACTCCAGCTCATTTAAATATTATAATGATCAATAAATGGTCTTTAAGATATTGAAAGTTGTCTTCTTCCTCACTTAACAGAAATATATCACTTCATCTTAAACAAAAACTTCTAATAATATTTTTTAAATTTCTTATTGAATGAAAGAAGATGAATATTATTTTCATGAAAATAATATTTTATGCATAGTTTTTTTTTCATCACACATTCTTCATGAAACAACACAAGTGTGTGTAACTCAATTTTCTTCATGCATGCATATCATTGTATTCATGGAATACTATACTATTTTTCAAATACTCGTAGTCTTAGAAACACTATCACTGAACACACTATCACTACACACTGCACATTATTTATATAAGTATCATGTTAGGTCATTATACTACAAAGATACATGGGGGGGGGGGGTGAATTTCATATTTTCAATAATCTTGAAAAATTCAAAATTTTATCCTTCTTTGTGATTTATATAAATATGAATCTTTCTATTATTTAAGTAAGTAAAGAAGTGTTATAAATAAAGAAAAAGAAAACAATAATTTTTATATTGGTTTGGGGCACAAAGATCCCCTAGTACACTCTACCAATGCTCTCTCCATGAGTTTGGTGATTTTCACTAAATAGGACCTCTTATCACAAGACCTTAACAACCGAGTACCGGAAGTTTACACCTTTACAATAAGGCTTTTATAGATCTTTATAGTTATTTTAAAAGGAATTTAATTATCCTCAGCTTAGTCTGAGAAGCTGATACACCACCACAACTGAGTCTAAGTATTTGATACTCCAATAAATCAACAGAGTTTGATTTGGATAAATAAACAGATCCTTCTTCATAGTTGAAAAAATAACTGATAGAAAGTGAATATTATCCTTAAAATATAAATGTATTCAATAATGAATATATTTAAAGAGATCCTGATTGAAAATTATCTTTAAATAGATATAGAAATAAACAAATAATAGTAGTAATAGTCAATCAATAGTTTTCAAAGAACAAGATTGAAATACGTATGTCTCCAAAGTTTAGATTCTTTAGAATAATAGAAAAATTTGATATTTTTTCTTTTGTAGAATCTCTATATCAAAAAAGATATCACACTCTATATATTTAAAATTAAAATACTCTTTCTATTTATTAATAGAAACTTTTATTGCTTTTGGTCTTTAATATTTCAAAGAATATCTCTTGAAAAATCACAATCATTTTAATTTTTAAACCATTAAAGAGAGTCATAACTTCCCTTAGAAATATGAATGATTTAATCCATTGAATACAAGCCTTTGAATTGGTTTTAAAACAACTTTAAAGAGATATTTACTTATAGAAAAAACATTATAGAAAACATAGATAATATCTTTAATTTAAAACTCCATCATTGACTAGTCAAACATATGGTTCCTTCATACAACAATAAACTCCAAAAGTAGGGTTGAAAATGTATGGTTGTTTACAAAAGTAGAGTTGATAAACCATACATTTTTTCCTTAAATATAGGTTTTCTTTCAAACGTAGGGTTGTTTTGTTACGACCTGTCCCCCAGGGCCCGTGCCGTGACTACCCCAAGCCCGCCTTCTATAGGCCAGGGGCTGACGACTAGCACCAAAAGGCATATCCACTAAAACTGGGAAGGCATTGCCTTTATAAATTTTATACACACTCAACCAAGCACATAACAAGATACGAACACAAGTAAATTGTATATCAAAAAGAGTGTGAAATTAAGAGGGGCCGAAATATAAGCCCAAAAATAAAGGTACAAGTACAACTGAAAATACAATACAACTGAAGAAATAGAAAGACAACTACTAGGTCTTCCTCTGAGGTTCCTACCTAATGGGTAGGTACAGATCACCTCCTCAGCACTCCATGTCTGCCCGTCTCCTCTTTGTACCGACATGCTGTATGGTCTACCTCCGGGCACCATCCAGTCTTGGTACCCTCAGCCTTGATCAACGCTATCCGTCGTCTGCACCAAACACAACAAGGTGCGAGTGAAGCCCGTGCAGGGGTGAATATAACAATACTCATTAGGGCCCCCGAGACCCTCAATGTCTCACAAAATCCACAAAGGATAAACCAAAAATCATGTAAACCAGTGACAACCCTACTTAGGTATATGCCCATACATATACCTAAGTTATCAAATATTACCCATATCATTCATGAGGAAACACAAGGACCAAATCCATAGCCAAAGTACAACTGTTCCATGAAGGAAATATTACCATGAAGGTAAGTAACACATAGGTATGACACACAAAAGAATACCATGAAGGTAACACCATGATGGTAAGTATCACTCAGGGATGCCACACAGAAGAATACCACAAAGGTAAGGACTCAGCTCACACCAGGTATATCTTAGGTACATTAGTAGATATGATTAGATGTAACTAGTGAATCATCATACTATATCAAGAGGAATACCCATGAAGGATCCCAAATTATAGACCCACACAGGATACTAGTACATTGTTAGACCCACACCAGATCCTAGTACATTGTCAGAGCCAACTACAAGGTACCCGCACTAAGCTTGCTCATCTCCAGGAGAGTCTTATTCTCAAGCTACTGGTTGATACTACAACTACCACGAAGTCCCATGATGAAGTATCCCAAAGGACCTCCATGTAAAAGGGGTCTCAATGCAAAAGACGATGCATCAATCAGACACCTGGTCTTTAAGTTATTAGCCTTTTAGTCCCGAGGGCCCGATTGGATTCATGCTCGATCCAACACGACCAAACCCAAACATTATCCAAATATCAAGTGGGGTATACCAAAAGGACCATCTTTCTCCAAGGTTTCGGGCACCATAAACGGTTTATGAAATGGACATCCAGTGCCAAATTTATATCCGAAAGAACGTATAGGGTTGAAACTAGTTCGGGTTCGGTCCGACCTGGCCTAGGCCGACTCAACCCGGTTCAGGTCGACCCGGCCTATTGGTTTTGGCCCGGACCATTTGGTCTGGCCCAGCCCGACAGTGCGGCCCAGTTCACTGGGTCTTCCCTGGCCCGTGCTGCCCGGGCCGTGCTGGGCGGCCCGACCCATGCTCGGTAGCTCGGCCCACGCTGGGTGGTCCGACCCGCACTGGGCGGCCCGACCTGATGGCCCGGATTGACCTCATGTGGCGGAGGGGGGAGGGGGAGTCACGTGTACCCCTCCCTCAAACAACAAATGGCCAAAGCCATTAGGTCGCCAATAGCACACGAGACCCACTGCGGGTCCCGCTCAGTCCAGCTCAGCCGACCGAAATGGCAGGCCCTTGGTCCTCCCGATGGCGCGTCATGCGCCATCGCTCCGTGGTTGACCGAATGTCAGCTGCCTTCCACCATCCTCCGCGGCCAGGCGGGCTATGGCCCCTTGCTCCGATGGCGGTGTGTCGTGCGCCACCCCTCCATGGCTGGCTGAACGTCGACCTCCCTCTATCCACCACCGCCGTCAGGCGGGCCGTGACTCTTCTCCGGTGGCGCGGTTGCACCGCCGCCGTCTTCACGACCAGCTGTGATGCCGACCACCATTCCCAAGCCCCACCAGTGTCAGTTTCCATCCTTCTCCATCGCTAAGAATACAAAAGAACCACAAGATTTGCTAAGGGGTTGGGCTATATTCGTTTGGCCCGTACCCGCCGTGTTAGAGAGGTAGCAAGCAGCTCAAGGGAGGTGATTCAACATGGGAGAAAAATTAACTTTGACCAATTGAAAACACACCCCTACCTCTAAAGTTTGTTGATGTGTTGCGAGATGAAATCGGTGAAGGTGAAGAGGGTGCCAACGATCGTCGCTTCCGCAATCATGCTTCCGAAGTCGGCTCATGCATCATCCTCTTTCTTTATTCTGAAGAACGTTCTTTGATAGAGATGGCATGTTCTTCTTTTGGAGGAGAAGTTCTTCATTAGAGATGAGTTTCTCCAAGTTTTCCCAAGCCTATACCTTTTCCAATGATTTCTTCCCAAGGAAAATGAGAAGCCAATAAAATATGTTTTATCAATTTAATTATTGGCACAAATTAATTTGGCATAATTAATTAATGGAAGGTGTCATAATTAAAGTGGAGGAAGTTCAAGAGACTTACCCACATTAAATAGGGAGTTTAAGGGGGTCGGGTGGTCCCCACCATTGAATTCAAATTGGGGGTTTTAGTTCGGGTGGTCCCTACCTCCATAACCCATGTAGAGAGGTTTCAAAAATAAAAATGTTAATATTTTTATTTTTCTATTCCTCCATGAAAAAGTGAAAAAATATCTTTCACCCTCGACCTACTGCGGTTGAGGTGAAGGTCTCCTTAAGCGAATACTGACGCTGCGAGTTAACAGTATCCTTAGATTTCAATTCCGAGCACCAGTTAAAAAGTTACAAAAACCCGCTCGCACACTTACTGAAAATAATAGAAAAAATTTCAGAAATTCATTTTGGGCACACCAAGACTCAGAATCATGAATCGAAAATTTTCACGGACTCTTAATATTCCATATAATTTAAAAAAAATTTACATGGAAAATTTGGGTCTTTACATTCTCCCCACCTCAGGGCTTTAAGTCCCTGTAATACACAACTCAAACTAAGGAAACAAGTGGGGGTATTGAGCACTTATCTGAGCCTCCTGCTCCCATGTGCTCTCCTGGAGGTTCCCATGCTACCAGAAAATGTGCACCAGAGGTATCGACTGCCCATGAAGGACCCGCTCCTGTCGATCCTCAATCTCTACTAGAACCTCCGTAAACGTCGCCCCATCGTCGATGTCCATCTCATCATGGTCGATGATATGAGAAGGGTCATGCATGTATCTCCTCAGCTAGGATACACAGAAGAAGTCGTGCACTCGATGCAACTGAGGAGGAAGTGCTAGGCGGTAAGCCACCTCTCCAACTCTGCTGAGGACCTGAAAGGGTCCAATGAACCTCAGAGATAACTTGCTGCCCCGACCAAATCTCTGCAAACCTTGTCAGGGTGAGACTCATAGGAAGACATGGTCACCATTATCAAACTCTAGAGGTCTCCAACTCCTATCAGCATAAGACTTATTCCTACTCCGTGTAGTCTTCATCCTCTCCTGAATGATCTGGACCTTCTCCGGGGTAGCCCGTACCATATCTGGTTCCATGAGTGCTAACTCCCCTGGGTCAGTCCCGCAAAAAGGTGATCTGTATGGTTAGCCGTACAAAGCCTCAAAATGTTCCATCCCAATGGTAGAGTGATATATGTTGTTGTATTAAAACTCCACCAAAGTCAAGTGATCCTCATAGCTGTGACCGAAGTCGAGGATGCAAGAATGCAACATGTCCTTGAGGGTCTGAATAGTCCGCTCAGTCTGGCCATCTATCTGAGGATGGAAGGCGGTGCTCAAATAAAGCTGCGACCCAAAAGACTCCTGTAACCCCTTCCAAAGTCGGGAAGTGAAACATGAATTATGATAGGAGACAATCGTCGAGGGTAATCCATGTAGGCACACAATCTCTTGCACATAGAGGTGTCCCAATATACCTACTGAAACCTGCTCTCTGATCAGTTGGAAGTGGGCCAACTTGGTGAGTTGGTCGATGATCACCTAGATAGAATCATGACCCCTAGATGTACGTGGAAGTCCTGTCACAAAGTTCATGGATATCCCATCCCACTTCCACTTTGGGACCTCTAAAGGCTGAACTAAGCCTGCTTGTACCTGATGCTCTGCCTTCACTTGCTAACAAGTGAGGCACCGAGAGACAAACTCTGTTACTGCTTTCTTCATTCCTGGACACCAGTGCTGTCATCAGAGATCCTGGTACATCCTCACTACTCCTGGATGTACCGCTAGAG
Source organism: Viscum album (assembly GCA_963277665.1). Taxonomy (NCBI): domain Eukaryota; kingdom Viridiplantae; phylum Streptophyta; class Magnoliopsida; order Santalales; family Viscaceae; genus Viscum; species Viscum album. The sequence goes on along the minus strand of OY728135.1, from coordinate 1,360,787,700 downwards.
GGGATGTGTGGAACTCCCTCATCACTTCCTCCTGAAGCTACAATGGTACCATGGTACGTCCTCTAAAAAGGATGACATGATCCCCACCTTTAGAAAATCCATCAGGTGCCTGTCCTATGGATATATGAGCACGTAGAGCCTCACAGTCAGTTTCCCCATGCTGTGCCTCTATAAATCACTGAAGGAGTGGGGGAGTGACTGTAAGAGACTGAAGAAAAGCTGCTCCATCTCGATCCACAAAGGATATTTGCAAAGCGACCAGCTGCTCCATCGCCTCACCTAGCAATTGTATACCAGATCTCCTTCTAAGTGCATCAGCTACAATGTTCCCCTTCCCAGGAGTATATACTATCTCAAAGTCATAGTCCAGGAGGAACTCAAGCCAACATCGCTGTCTCAAGTTTAATTCCTTCTGAGAGAAGATATACCTGAGACTCTTGTGGTTAGATTAAACTGTAAAACACTCACCCATCAAGTAATGTCACCACATCTTCAAGGCAAAGAGTACTGCTGCTAACTCCAGGTCATGGGTAGAGTAGTTCTTCTCATTCTATATCAGTTTTTGAGAACCATACACAATAACTACTCTCTCCTGCATCAGGACACATTCGAGTCCGGTCCCTGATGCGTCTTAGTAAACTATGTACCCAACAACCTCCTCTGAAAGCCTCAATATGGAGGCACTAGTCAGCCTCTGCCTTAGATCTTGAAAACTTTGATGACATCTTTCTGACCACACGAAGGGTTGCCCATTCTTTGTAAATGCTGATAAAGGTGCTGCAACTCTGGAGAAATATGGCACAAACCTCCGGTAGTATCCAGCCAAACCCAGGAAACTCCGTACCTCCATCACACTCCTGGGTGACTCCCAAGAAAGTACCACCTAAATCTTTGTTGGATCCACTGAAAATCCATCCTCTGATATGACATGTCCCAAAAAGTGAACCTCTTGGATCTATAACTGGCACTTATAGATCTTACCATAAATCTGGTGCTCCCAGAGTGTGTCTAGAACTATCTAAAAATGATAGGCATGCTCCTCCTCAGTAGTTGAGTAGATCAAAATTTCATTGACGAAAACTAATACAAAGTGATCAAGGTATGTATGAAATGTCCTATTCATGAGTCCCATGAACACTGATGGAGCATTGGTTATGCTGAACAACATAACCAAGAACTCGTAATGGCCGTAATGACATCTGAAAGTCGTCTTCTGCTCATCCTCATCTCGCACTTTGAGCTAGTGATAGCCTGACCTGAGGTCTATCTTCGAGAACCACCGTGCTCCCTTCAGCTGATCAAATAGTTCATCAATCCTCGGAAGTGGGTACTTGTTCTTCACAGTCACCTAGTTTAGGCACCAATAGTAGACACAAAGTCTCAAGCTCCCATCTGCCTTCTTGGTGAACAAAATCGGGGTTTCCCAAGGAGAAACACTGGGCCAGATGAACCCTTTTCCCTGGAAGTCCTCTAGCTATACCCGTAGCTCACGAAGCTCTATAGAAGCCATTCGATACAATGGTGTAGATATCAGTGCCATCCTGGGATATAAATCAATGTAAAATTCCACCTCTCTATGAGGAGGTTGACCCAGAACATCATCAGGGAAGACATCCGTGTACTGGTCCACCACTACAGGATAGATTGGACTCTCCACGTCAGCTTCTCCAAGGGTAAGGTTAGCCAACTGATGAGTGATCAGTTGAAATATCTTCCGAGTAAGTCCATCATGTACTTTAAAGGATCCCTTCTCACCGGTGAAAGTAAACCTGGTCCCATCCATGCGGACACAGTGAACTTTGCGCCTAATATAATCAATCTGAGCATGGAATGCAAATAACTAGTCCATACCCAAGATGATGTTGTGAGGCCTTAACGCCGCTACTAGGAGATCCCAGCTAAAGCTCTCACCTCCTAGAGAAAGATCACACTGCCAAAACTAGTGTGTAATCATCAAATCCGCTCCTATAAGAATCTCTAGCCATAAGGATCGAGCCAACGGCTCTGTCAGAATATCCGAGCTCTGAATGAGGGCAGTGGAAATAAAAGAATGACCGACACCTGTGTCTATAAGTACTGTAGAAAAGGTGGAGTAGACATAGATCGTACCTTGTATCATCTCCAGAGCACCATGGTCATAGGCCTTAACTACCTGGAGTTGAGCTTACCCCTGTCCACCTACTCCCTGTGGTTGGGGTGGACCACCTGGTTATGGTGGCGGTAACATCTCGAATCGTCGCCCGCCGCCAGATGCATGACCTACTCCTTTTCCACATCCTCTTGCTCCCTGCAGACCTCCTCGGTCAAACCTATGTCTCTGGTTGGGCGGTCCTTAGACCATCTGCTGATCATCCGTACGGAGGGTCAGGCAGTCTCGAGCCATGTGACCCTACTCACCGCATGTGAAACACTACATGTTCCTCGCATGACTGACTCTATCTTCGGTACCCCACAAAACCGACCCTAAATCATGCAGTCGTCCTTCTGTAGGTCTGGTCCTCTTGGAATTTTGTGACATCTGTCTGCTGCCAGCTGCAGAAGACTCCACTACGTGATGATTGGTGGCGGGTCTTGCTGCTGCTGACTGCTCAACAAGAAAAATCTCCACTAAGAGGGCTCACTCTAACACACCCACCTATGTCGGGATGCTGAGAGAAATCATCGAAGCCCTGATCTCCTGCCTAAGTACCTAATCAAAGGTCTGGTCCCTGAAGAATGGGTCCCACACCATATCAGTGGAGTAGCGTGAGAGGTCAGTGAACCTTGCTGAGTACTGAGCCATAATCATGCTACCCTGCTGTAGATGAAGAAACTCCTATATATGTACTACACAAAGAGTCACTAGGACAAACTCTGCTCAAAATAGGCTCTCAAAGTCTGCCCAGAGAAGTGTCACCTCTTCGTGAACCTGGAGCATCAAGCTCCACCATATGCCTGCTGCTTCCTGTAGAAGACTGGCGACAAGGATCACCATGAGATCAGCTGGTGTCCTACTAGTCAGAATACTCTCACCATGACCTCCAGCCAATCCTCAGCCACCTGTGGGTCTTTCTCGCCCCAAAACCTCAGTGTCCTCTGGTGATGGAACTCATGCAACACGCTCAAGCGGCGTGCACCCTCTTCTGTTGGGGCTAGTGGAATCGGTGGACCAAAGGGTAATGGTACTGCTAGTGCCTATACTGGAAGAGGGACCTGCACCAAGGCTTTATTGTTCGGTGGGCTATCATCATGTACTATACCCAGAACCCTAGCTGGCTATCTACGTGAAGGAATCCTGAAAAGGAAATAGGTGCACCACGGTCAATAAGTTATACCTGGTGAGCTGACTCAAATATATCACAAAGAAAGCTCTTCAAAACACATACGCAATCAGTATTTTCATGAACTGAGTTAAAAATCAGAATTTAGGGTCTTGGTGTATGGATACTTCATCCACCGCACCAACAATGGATTCTTTAAACTGATACCCACACTCACAACACTTATCACTATTGCCATTAAAAAAAATATCAGAGTCTTATATTCTACGGTAGAACTGAATCCTCTGATACAAATTTGTCATGACCCGTCCTCCAGGGCCCATTCCGTGACTACCCCAAGCCCGCCTTCCATAGGACAGGGGCTGAAAACTATCACTGAAAGGCATATCCCCTAAATTCAGGAAGGCATTGCCTTTATAACCTGTAAACACACTCAACCAAGAACACAAAAAGATACGAACACAAGTAAACTGTATAGAAAAAAGAGTGCTGAAAGTAAGTGGGGACGGGATACAAGCCTAATAGTAAAGGTACAAGTACAACTGAAAATAAAATACAACTAAAGAAAGATAAAGGCAGCTTCTAGGTTATCCTCCCAGGTTCCTACTAGAAGGGTAAGTACAGATCACCTCCTCAGCACTCCATGTCCACCCGTCTCCTCTGCATACCGACACGCCATATGGTCCACCTCCAGGCACCATTCAGTCCAGGTACCCTCAGCCTCGATCAACACTGTCCATCATCTGCAACAAACGCAACAAGGTGCAGGAGAATCCCATGAAGGGGTGAGTATAATGATACTCAGTAGGGACCCCAAGACCCTTAAGGTCTCACAAAATCCAAAAAGGATAAACCAAAAAGCATATAAACCAGTAACAACCCTACTTAGGTATATGAACATACATATACCTAAGTTATCAAATATTACCCATCTCATTCATGAGGAAACACAAGGACCAACTCCTTAGCCAAAGTACAACTGTTCCACAAAGGAAAGATTAGCACGAAGGTAAGTACCACACATGTACGCCACATAGAAGAATACCACGAAGGTAACACCATGAAGGTAAGTAACACTCAGGTATGATACACATAAGAATACCAAAAAGGTAAAGACTCAGCTCACACCAGGTATATCTTAGGAACAGTAGTAGAGATGATTAGATGTAACAACTAAATAATCTTACTCTGTCAAGAGGCAGACCCACAAAAGATCCCAAATTACAGGATCCTAGTACATCGTCAAACCCACACAGGATCCTAGTATATCGTCAGACCCATACAGTATCCTAGTACACCGTTAGACCCACACAGGAACCTAGTACATCGTCAAACCCACACAAGATCCTAGTACATTGTTAGAGCCAGTTACATGGTACCCACACTAAGCTTGATCATCTCTGAAAGAGTCCACTCCTCAAGCTACTGGTCGATACTCCAACTTCCATGAAGTCCCATGAAGAAGTATCCTAAAGGACCACCATGTAAAAGGGGTCTCAATGTAAAAGACGGTGCATCAATCGGATGCCCGGTCTGTAATTTATTAGCCTTTTAGTCCCAAGGGCCTGGTTTGATTTGTGCTCAATCCAACCCAACTGTAACCGAACTTTATCCAAATATTAATTGGGGTATACCAAAAAGACTGTCTCACTCTAAGGTTTATGGTGCAGCAGACAGTTCATCAAACAGACATCCGGTGCCAAAGTTATGGCCGAAAGAATGTATAAGGTTGAAACTGGTTCGGGTCCGGTCCGACCCAGCCGGGGCCAACCCGACCCAGTTCGGGTCAACCTAGATTGGTTCGGGTCAACCCAGCCAGCTAGTTCCAACCCCAACCACTGGGTCTAGCCCGGTGCGGCCCGTGCCAGGCGGTCAAGCCCATACCGGGCGGTCGGGCCCGCACCGGGCGGCCCAGCCCATACCGGGTGGTCGAGCCCACGCTGGGTGGTCTGGCCCGCGCTGGGTGGTCTGGCCAGGTGTCCTAACTTGGATGCATGCGGGGGGGGGGGGGGGGGGGTCACCCCCTTCCCAATCCCTCGAACACTGAATGGACGAAGTCGTTCGGTCGCCAGCAGCACACGGGACCCGCCTTGGGTCCCGCTCGGTCCAGCTCGGCCAGCCGAAACGGCCGGCCCTTGGTCCTCCCGGTGGCGCATCGTGCACCGCTGCTCTGTGGATGACCGAACGCCAGCCGCCCTCTGCCATCCGCCGCGGCCAGGCGAGCCACGACCCCTTGCTCCGACGGCGACATATCATGCATCGCCCCTCTGCGGCCGGTCGAATGCGGGCCGCCCTCTGTCCACCGCTATGGCCAGGCGGGCCACAACTCTTCTCCGGTGGTGCGGTCGTGCCGCTGCCATCTTCACAGATGGCTGTGGTGCCGGCCATTGTTTCTGATCCCCACTAGTGACAGTTTCTGTCCTCCTCCATCTCAAAGAATACAAAAGAACCACAAAAATTGTGGAGGGGTCAGGACATGTTCGTTTGGCCTGTACCCTCCATGTTAGAGTGGTAGAAAGAGGCTCAATGGAGGTGATTCAACGTGAGAGAAAAATTAACGTTGACCAATTGAAAACACACCCCTACCTCAAAGGTTAATTGATGTGTCATGAGATGAAATCTGTGAAGGTGAAGAGGGTGCCAACGATCGTCACTTCCGCAATCATGCTTCCGAAGTCAGCACATGCGTCGTCCTCTTTCTTGATTCCGAAGAACGTTCTTCGATGGAGATGACGTGTTCTTCGTTTGGAGGAGAAGTTATTCGTTGGATATGAGTTTCTATAAGTTATCCCAAGCCTCTACCTTTGCCAATGATTTCTTCCCAAGAAGAATGAGGAGCCAATAAAATATGTTGTATAAATTTAATTGTTGGAACAAGTTAAGTTGGCATAATTAATTAATCGAAGGTGACACAATTAAAGTGGAGGAAGTTCAAGAGACTTCCCAACATTAAATAGGGAGTTTAAGGGGGTTGGGTGGTCCCCACCATTGAAGTTAAATTGGGGGTTTTAGTCCCCACCTCTATAACCCATGTAGAGAGGTTTCAAAAATAAAAATGTTAATATTTTTATTTTTCTATTCCTCCACAAAAAAGTGAAAAACTATCTTTCACCCTCGACCTACTGCAGTTGAGGTGAAGGTCTCCTTAAGCGAATACCAAGGCTACGAGTTCAACGGTGTCCTAAGATTTCAATTCCGAGCACCGGTTCAAAAGTTACAAAATCTGCTCACACACTTACTGAACGTATCCGAAAAAAAGTTCAAAAATTCATTCCGAGCACACCAGGCCTCATAATCACATGCCATAAATTTTTTCAGACTCATAATATTCCATATAATTTTAAAAAATATTTACATGGAAAATTTGGGTCTTTACATGTTTATCCATACATTTACAATAGTGTAGGGTACATGATCTATATATTTTATTCCAAACACAGGGTTCCCAAACCATATGTTATGCTTAAAAAATGTAGGGTATGAATAGTGTTTCTAGAATTCTTTTCAAACACATCCAGAATACTTTAAATAAATATTTTAATTCATAAACAAGTTAAATTTCTCAAGAAATATATTCCTGAAAAATGATTAAAGTAATTTCATTATTTACAAAAATAATGGTATTTGTGAACATCAAAATAAATAAGATTCATAGATTATTGTTGAGACAATAAATTCCTAATAATCTCCCCCTTTTTGATGATCAAAAAACCTATATAACATAACTTATATAAAATATAAGAAATGTAAATAAAAATGCAATAATATCTTTAAAGATATATAATAGGAACTATATTTTGAATTTAAAGTTGATTTTTATAGAAAATAATTAAATTCTCATTCAATGTAATATAAAATTTAAGAATGTTGAAATTAAGAATGTTATGTTTACCCAATTTTCTCCCCCTTTTTTAATATCAAAAATAATTTAATAGAAAATGAGTTAAAACACATTTAATGCAACATATAATTGTGAATGAATATTATGATATTCTAAGACAAAAATGATATGTGTTTTGGAAGTATAAATTAATAGAAATAATGAAAAAACACAAACATAATAAACAAAATAATTTTAATAAAATATTTTTTTGATCAAAATAAAAATTTGGATGAGAAATTTCAAAAAGTAGGACTAGATGGGGGTGAAGGTGCCTGTACAAAATAGGTTTCAAAATCCTGAGAAGCTAAAACAATCTGATGAACATCCTTTAGCTTTTCCATCTGTCCTCTGAAACTTTCATTAAAGTTATTAGGACACCATCTCATCAAAATATTTGAATCTTGTCCCACATTTAAACTTTCAACTAAATTTAATTTTAAAGACTCATGAACATTATCTTCTGACTAAACAAAATATAAGAGAATTTCACCTAAATTATAGAGAAGATGTCTTATACCAGGCTCTCCTATTATTAACTTCTCAACAAGTTCCCTTTAATTGTCCAAAAAAACATTTAAATGTGTACTATAAAAATGAAGTGAATAAGGCCAATCATTTAAAGATGATAGAACTGTAGTAATCAATTCAAACCTTCTGAATAATTTTGGAGAAGTTTCTAGAGAATAAGTGGATGATATGGACTGAGCATATCTACCAATTAATATTTCAAACTAACCTCCCAAATACTTCATTAAATATCCAAAATATATCTTTTATACTGAATCTACTCTCATATTTTCAATTTGATTAGACATTTCTCTTTGAAAGGCATAAAAATCCATTCTGAAAATTGAAATTTCTCTAAGTTTTTTTGCATTTGAACTTGTGTAGTTTCTAGTTATTCTCTAGGAATAGTTGAACTTATTAAATCCTCCAAATATTTCTTATTAGACTCTATATCACTTTTCAATATTGAATTTTCTTCCTTCATCCTATTAAACTTGATGACTAACGGTTCTATTTTATTACTTAGAGAATCAGAAGATTCTTCTTCTTGATTTCTTGATGGTTATAAAATGTCAATTAGGGATAAGGACTTACCTTATCCTTATAACTAGAATTGGAATAGATATTTTCAAGAACTTATATCTTTTAACCAGATACAAAAAATAACCCTGTCTAAAGAATATTTAACAAAATATACTATTTTATTCTCAATTAATTTAGTAGTTTCAACTACTGATGGTTGAATTTTCTCATTACCTTGAGAATTATCCTCAATTTGTTATTCAATATGAGACTCTTTCTCATATCTATTTTTTGATTGATCCTTAGGTTACTGTACCACATGTGTGATTGAGAATCCTAAAAACACTGGTTGATTAACTTCATCAGTTTCACTAGCCACAACTTATGGAGCCTGACCTTTGGGTTATTCTCTTTGTCAAGGCTATGCGATGAGGTCCTCATTGTGCACTTCTTATGAATGTTCTTCAATATATTGATGAATATCTCTTGTATCTTCTGGATCAAAGACATCATATCAAAGTCTTTGTTTTATTGGTTGAAAAACATTCTCTATTCTAGATTCTCCAACTTCTTCTGCACGTACATGTATTAAATTTCCTTTCTCCCCCTGAGTAATGGAACCAAATTATTTTTGGTCATCAGTACCAATAGGTAATAGATTTCCTTTTTTATGTACCCCAAAATAAACTTAACTTTCTCAAAGTTCCAACATTCAAAATGTTACTGTGATGAAACCTAATGAAGACCTATGTATCTTGAATCTTATTCTTTTTTATACAAAATAAGGGAAACAATCCTTCTATATAGGAAAAATGAAATCCTTTCCTCTACCTGAAAATAATGGTAAATATATCAGAGCATATATCTATGGAAATTAAACTTGATATCAATCATTATAAAAAACATTACATATATATCAGGAAAAAGGAAATTTTCTAACTCAAAAATTCTCAAAAGTATTGCTGACTAGATGAATTTGACAAGAACCTTCTAGTCAGCTTTAATATTCTTTATAAACCTTTTTCAAATCAAATATGAACCAAATAGAAAAGACATAATATCTTTATATTTATGTTCTTGGTTTCCTATGGATCTAATATCGAAGTGAAAAACCCCTTCGTGGTGACATTGAAATATCTTTGTAATTTCTATATAAGAAATGAAAAATTACATATTATTTACTTGTAAAATAATGACATCTTATGTATTGCCAAAAATAAACTAAACATTTTTATAAAACTACTTTATTTCTCCATAAAACACCTACTCTATATTTTCTTCATTAAAAATGAATTCTAACCCTTGAAAAGATAGATATTACTTCAATAGAAGATTCTTCTGATACAACCATTTTAAATCTACAAATTTCCCTTGAATAATTTTTTGAAAGTTACATGTTAACGCTTTGATTCACTCGGTTCACCTTCATCTTTCCTATTTTTATTTGAAATTACTAAGAATCTAAAGGTTTAAGGTCTATATTCTATAATTTTTAAGGAAATATGAGAGCTTTGGAAGTTGAAAGGGTTTGAATATTGAGGGTAATAACATGAGAGGGAGTTTTTGATTATTTTTGTGACATCAGTTTTGTTTCTAAAACCAAATACTTAGTGTAATCATTATTTATTTATTTTATTTTGAAAAACAAACTTTCAAAATAATAATAATAAATTATTATTTTAAACAATTAGTAAATAAATAAATAATATCCAAACAGAATAAATAAAACAATTAATAAAAAATTAATGAAAAAAATTAATAAAAATTTATTTGAAATTAAATATTCCTAAATCTCCAATAATAAATTCAAAACCAACAATGGAAAGTGGTTTAGTAAAAATATAAACAAGTTGATATTAAGTATTTACAAATTCTATAGATGTATCCATTTTTAAAACCCGATCTCTTAGAAAATGATATCATATATCAATATTCTTAGTTCTTGAGTGACTTACATGATTTTCTGAAATATTTATTGCACTTGTATTATCACATAAAATAGGAATATTATTGAAATTAAGTCCAAAGTATTGTAAGGTGTGTTTCATCCATAAAACTTGTGCATAAAAACCACCATCAAATATATATTTTGTCTCATATGTTGAAAAAGAAACTGAATGTTGTTTCTTATTAGACCATGAAACTAAGGATTTCCGTAAATAGTGATAGGTTTTGATGTAATTTTTCTATATAATTTTCAACCTCCAAAATCATCATTTGAATATGAAATTAAATTAAAATCATATGTTTTTGGGTTAAGTAATAATTTAAAAATAATTCCTTTTAAATATCTAAAAGTTATTTTAAAAATAGTAAGATGGGGTTCTTTTGGGTTTGATTAAAATCCAGAACATATACAATCAACAAAAAAATTTCTGGTATGCTAGTTGTAAAATATAGCAAACTACCAATCATACATCTATATAACCTTTTATTTATTGGTTTTCTACCTTTATCCAAATCAGGTTTTACATTGGTATACATGAGAGTTGTATAAGTCTTACTATTTTTTAGGATAAATTTTTTCAATAAATCAATAAAATATTTACTTTGATTAAAAAAATTTCTATAATCCTTTTTATAGATTTTAAATCTAATAAATAAATTTAATTCTCCCACCATACTAATTTCAAATTCTTTTTTCATAAGATTAGAAAAATTGTTGCAAAATTTTTTATTTATTGAACCAAAAATAACATCATCTACATAATTTTGTACTAATAGTATATTAGAACAAACTATTTTATTAAAGAGAGTATAATATACTAACCTTACATAAAATTTATTTTCCAGGAGAAAAGAACTCAATATTTGATAACAATATCTAGGTTTTTAAGGCCATAAAGAGATTTAGTAAGTTTGAAAACTGAATTTAGTAGATGAGGATTTTAAAAACATATTAGTTGTTCAATATAAACTTCCTCCATTAAATATCCATTTAGAAAATTTAATTTTACATCCATCTAATATAATTTAAAATTCATTTGAGATGCATAATATATAAGGATTATAGTAGATTATAATCTAGGAATAGGTGAAAAGGTTTCATCATAATATATTACTTCTTCCTAATTGTGAAATTGATGTTTCTAAGGCAACAACACCATTGGATATCTCTGTCAATATACTATTCATCCGGGTGATTCTTTCACCATCATACATTATGAAGGTATCAAATTTTATCTTTGTAGTAGTATACCTCAATTTTCTGACATTATCAGTTCATTCATAAGAAACAACAATAGTTTTCCAAATTTCATAGGAAGTAGACTATTGAGATACTAGGTTGGATTAATCAAGACCAATTCCATATATAATAGCATTCATTTCTATTGAATTGATACCATACTCAGATTCTTTGGTAGCATCCCATGTTATTGATTTTTTAGGGATTCTATACAAAGTGACAATTTTCATGTAAACATTTAATCCAATATTTTTCAAATAAATAATCATTTGATATTTACAATATCTATAATTATCACCATTGAAGTAAGGAGCACATATAATTGAAATACCTTCTTTTAGTTCTATCATTGACATCAGTATTTGTATATACCTTTTACTTTGACCTTTCTAGAGCTTATATGATTTATTTTAAAATAACTCTTTACCAATTGTTAGGTTAGAATAATATAAAGATACAAAATAGGGTGGTGTGGGGGGGGGGTGAATTGTGTATTTTCAATAATCTATATAGATTCAAAATTTTATCCTTATTTGTGATTTATACAGATATACAATGTTCTCTTATTTAAGTAAGTTGAGAAACATTATAAACAAAGAATAAGAACACAAAATTTTTTATAGTGGTTCATGGAACAAAGTTCCCCTATTCCACTCCACCAAAATCTCTCTACAGGATTGGTGATTTTAAATAAACAGTTCCTATTATTAAAAGACCATAACAACTGAGTAAAATAGTTTAAACCTTTACAATAAGGCTTTTACAGATCCCTCCAGTTCTTTTACAAGGAACAAAATTATCCATAACTTAGTCCGAGAATCTAATACTCCACAATGACTAAGTCTGAGCAGCCGATACTCCAATAAATCAATATATTTTGATTTGGTTGAATAAATAGAGTCTTATTCATAGTTACAGTAGAAACTGATAGAAAATGGATCTTATCCTTCAAGTATAAATGTCTTCAAGAATAATTTTTTTTGAATAGATCCAAATTTAAAATAATATTTAAATAAATACAGAAATAAAAAAATATTAGTAGTAAAATCCAATTAGTAGTTTTCACTGCAAAAGATTGAAACATGTATGTCTCCAAAGTGTATATTCTTCAAAATAATAGATACATTCGATATTTTATCTTTTTTAGTAGCTCTATATTCAAAAATATACCACAATCTATATATTTAAAATGAAAACATTCTTTCTATTTATCAAGATAAACTTATATTGTTTTCAGTCTTTAATATATCCAATAAAATCTTCTGAAAAATTGAAATCATTTGAATTATTAAAACATTCAAGAGATTCACAACTTCCCTTAGAAATGGGAATTATTTAATCCATTGAATACGAGCCTTTGAATTGGTTGTAAAATAGCTTTAAATAGATATTTACTTCTGGAAAGACCATTGTAGAAAACATGGATAATATCTTTAATTCAAAACTCTATCATTGACCAATAAAATGTAGGGTTACTTAACATTGAGATAAACTCCAAAAGTAGGGTTGACAATATATGATTGTTTACAAAAGTAGGGTTGATGATCCATATGTTTTATTCCTCAAACGTAGGGTTTCTTTTAGACATAGGGTTATTGATCCATAATTTTCTAACAACATAGGGTACATGATCTATATGTTTTATTCCGAACATTTGGTTACCAAATCATACGTTACACTTATAAATGTAGGATATGAATAGTTTTTCCCAAATACTTTTGAACACATCCGGAATACTTTAAAAAAATATTTTAACCCATAAACAAGATAAAATTATCAATAAATATATTCCGGAAAAATACTTAAATTAATTTCATTAATAACAAAAAAGGGTATTTGTGAGAATCAAAATCAATAATATTCTTAGAGTATTGTTGAGACAATACATGACCAACACATTGAAGTTCATGTAATGTAATACATTGGTTCCCTATGAATTCCTTCACATAACAGTATATGCGACACTGTCTCTCTTCATGCTAGTGTAATTGTTTTAATTATGACCTGGTCTTCATGAAGCTTTGAAGCTCATGGAATATAAACTATTTATTCACGTTACTGGATCAAAAAACTCTTTATTATTCACATAACAAAGCACAAGATATCACTATTGATGCATGAAAACCAGGTAGGATTCACAGAACAATTCCTCATGCAACAATATACATAGGTTCCAGTCTTCTTTCTCCTTCACGTATCACAATGAGTTTATATACATTAGTTTAAAAAATAAATCAAACATCATGTGATCATGAAGGATTTGAGAAACACAACACGATTTCATGAAATTATCTTTGTAAAATCTATAATATTCATGGAATCTTCCACACTTAATGTGGTGGAAGCATGAAAAGATAATTTGTTTCAATCAGAAAACAAGAGCTCTCAAAATAGATAACTATAATAATCTTTATATGGTTCAATTTATAGGTATTTATATAACTAGAGCACCAAATTTGATATGAATTTCAAGAAATTTCAAGTATTAAATAAATATATGTTATCAATGATATTTTTAAAACCTTGAACATCTTAGTTTTTTGAATCCTTTGAATTTTGATTCCCTTATTTCCATGTGGCACCAAAAAATGTTATGTATCTTCTTACATGATGAAGCCACTTTGAGTGATACTAGAATCACATGTAGGATATTATTTCATGATTCTATTTATATTAAAATATAAAACTCACTCTTCTACGAACAATACATAACATCTTCATATCATTCGCATCAATTATCATATTCTTTGATATTTGGTTTTCATGCATGCAATGTGAATATGTATTAATGTTTATTTTGATCTCACCATCATCTATTATTGTACTGGATATGGATAGAAACATGGATGTCAAACATTGGTATTACTTCATCAAATGTTAGATGTGAATGCAGGAGAAACTCTTCATTAAGAGGTAGGATATAATGACCATACTTGATCAGGTGGTTCTCATGCATCATATTGAATGACTCATCTTATATACATATTCTTTTAAAGTGGATGAATAGTGTTATGCTCCACACTATCCCACATCGAAGAAATCACAAACCATACATTTCATAAACAAATATCACATATTAATAAATAAATATTCATTACATAACATAACATTTCATTACATAATCATATATTTCAGGTGAATTTGGAAACTTGGATACATAAACAATTGGTTCATAAGATATCTACATCGTATACCACTTAGTTCTTCATAAATATCAACATTATTAAACATATAATACTTAATAACTTTCTTTATAACCTAGGTAAAGGAAACCTAAGAAAGGGTGGGATAATATTCTCAATAAGGGTAAACAAGGGTGATATCATTGATCACTTAAACATAAAATAAACATAAGGGTATGAGTAAATGAACCTAACTTTTGGTAACCATACACTGCATATCATAGATAATAATCTTGATTCATGGAATAATTATTGGTAGTTTATAAGACATGAATCATAAAGGAATTAGAGAACATGATCCATGAGATCATAACAATAACACAAGACTTAAATTTTTGGAATACACATAAACATTGAAAATAATTTCCTTATTAGTAACGGCTCATTGAAAAGACTATTATAGTAGACTGGGTTCACTCCCCAAACCATCTAAGTACTCAAGGTTCACTCCCAAGACTATCATAGTGGATAAAGCCCCTTATTTAATTGGGTTCACTCTCTATTCTAGTCCCATTTATCGCATGAGATATACATCTTTACCCAATGCATCGAAGGGATATATAATTATGGGACCACCCATCACATAATGAAAATAATATAGATGTGTGCTTCAAGACCATAAAAAATTCATCATATCATAACTTATGAAAAGGGAATGGGTTTCATAAACATTTCATTATGGAATAACCCATGGAAAAGAAATTAGTTTCATAATTATTACATCAATTCATCATAACATAGCCTGTATAAAAAAATGGGTTTCATAAACATTTTTTGATCATAATCATAAACCATAAAAATAAAGAATAAGGATGATATAATTGGATGATACCTTCATTAAGGCTTAGAAAACATTAAAGGGTATAATTTTATATGGAAAATTCTTATAAAATACCACTTAGAACATTTCTTAAGAAAATATCATTTCAAATTTGAAATCACTTTTTTAAAATAAAAAAGTACCAAATATCAAAGAAAGCATTCTCTTTCAAAAAAACCTTAAATTTTTTAAAGTAATCTTAAAATAATTTATTGGTTATGATGATATAAAATTATATTCATGTCATGTATGTTAAAAAAACATTCCTTTCACATTTTTGGTAAAAAGTAAAAAGTACCTTGTTCGGAAATTAACAAGAAGATCCATTTTAAAATATTCTATAAAAAGTAAAAAAAATGGGTAAAAAATAAATTTAAACAATTATATAGTAATATTAAATTTTTTTTTGAAAACATTTTTACAAAACATGGATATGAAAGAAAAATAATTTTTAACCGAAGAGAGAGATAAATTCGATTTTCCTTAAAAATATCCTTTTAGACTCTTGAGTACATATAGAGAGGAAAATGAAAGTAAAAAATGTAATTTAAATAAATAACCATAGGATAATAAAATTAATGATATTATTGAGTGTTATATAATGAAATTTAATCATCAAAATCATAATAAAAAACAATCTTGATAAATAATGATATTGTAACATAAAACCCTTACCACTTTGGTAATTTTTGAATCATAAGACCCATGAAGGAAAGAAACTTAAATGGATATATAAATATATATACATTTCATAATAATCATCATAATATACATTAATTTTTAGTATATACACCACATAAATGGAACATGTGATGAATATGGCATGTGTCTCATAGAAATAAAAGTGAGACGAAAATCCATTACCTTAGGTGTGACTTCCTTCGTATGCATTAAGAAAATACTGTATAATAAATATATAATTATTAAAAATATATTATATAAATATAATCACATATATAATACCATATATTATTTACTTATAACAATTTACCACATTTTTATTAACAATTCGTTATTAAAAGCACTATTTTGGGTGACAATCACTTCGTTTTTCATGTCTATTTTGGTTATGTAGTTTTGGTCATTGAAATTTTATTATGGTTAAATAATATTCAAAATTTAAATAATGATATAAATATAATATACATTAATTATATACATATTTAAATTCATCCACAAAATTTAGATATAGAAAAATAATTCACACCGTTTATGGAGATGGTACGCAGTACGTACACCTGAACTTTATTTCCATATTTTTCGATGGATAAAATAAAAAAAGGTATATAATAATTCAAATTTTAAAAAATATTTTTATATCATTTATATAATATATATCCATTAAGTATATCCTTATTATGAACCATTTAAAAATAAACTGAAAAACATATCACATCGCTTCTTGGAGGCGTTAGTCCACACGTACGCATGAGCGACATTATCATTTTTCAAAGGATTGGAAGGTAAGAAGGTAGATGTGATATTATAATCATAGAAGTATTATTTTATCATAAATATCATATATATAATTTAAATACATCATTATATCCATCCATGAGAGGTAGTGATGAAAAACATTACAGCGGTTCGCGAGGAAATATTTTTCCATACACACAATCGATGGTTTCGTTTCCCATTTGATGGAAGAGGAGATGAATATAAGTCAATAAATAATAAAATATAATTATATATAAGATATAGGTGTTATTATTTTAATTTTTTTTTAAAAATTTGAAGGATGTAGAAGAATAAATAAAATGTGAATGCATGGATATGAACTATTCATCTTCTAGAGAGAATCTCTTTAGGTTTATACCTAAAGCCTTCCTAGGATGGTTTTATATTAAAACCAAGGAGTCAAAGTCATGGTTAGGGATGTAAGGAAGGTATTTTTATGATTATTTACCAAACCAAAAGTCTTTTCAAGTATATATAGTAGAGGATAGGGGATGTCCTTTTATAAGTGGGGGAGAGAACCCACTTGTAAATTTCTAAAAAGAATACAAAATGCTAAATCATTCTCCTAAAAAATGATTCCAAATGAAAATAGATTAATATTTTGGATAGTATAATATAAAAATATGGCAATAAAATATAATTTATATAAGTTTAATTTTTAAACTTACCCTTATATTTTGGTTTAATCCCCCCATTAAAACTGTTTTAACTTTAACCACGATAATTAATTTTTACTGGTTTTTACTATTCATGATGACAAAAAAAAGTTGAAATTATTAAATAATATTAATTATGTGTATTAAAAATATGGAATACATTTTACTAAATTTAAGTCATATAATTTGTATAATTTAATTTAATGTAAAACCCATAAGCGTGATTAAAATATGGTTTTCCAAAGAAAAAGTTTTCTTAAGTATAAAATGGTTTTATATCAATATTAAATATAAAATTGATTCCAATGAAATAAATTGGATTAATAATAATAATATAATTGATATAATTTTAATTTTAAAACCATTTAAAAACAAAATATAACACTATAAATTCTTTAAACTAAAATGCAGTTTTCAATAAAATCAGTGTTTTCCACTATTCATCAAAAAATTAATCTTTTCAGAAAATTATGAAAAATTCACAATAATATAATTTTAAAATTTTGATTTAAAAAATTCAGTTCATTTTTTAAAATAAATTTTCTAAATGTGGAAAAATTAATTTTAAAATAAGTTCACAAAACATAATGAAACTGTTTTGAGAAAAAAACACATTTTTAAGAATACAAATGGATTTATTCTTATCTCATGATTATAAAAATTTTATATGAATGGTAAAACATTCAATTGAATATATAATATATATATTTCATTAAAAAAATTCACTAATATTAATTTTTTTAATTTATTATGGTAAAAAAGATTACGTGCATAAAACCATTTTTCAGAAAAACATTTCTTTTTCTTTCACATGTTTTTTATTTTCATTTATATTCAATTATTAGCCAATTATTTTTTATAAAATTTTAAACCATATAATTTTCATAATTTTGTTAATATTATTCATACCAACCAATTTAATAACTAGTTTATAATTACATCTTATATTATGATTCATTTAGACTTGAGGTTGCATGTATCGCAAACTATCGAAGAAATTAAATTTATTTGAAAAAAATATTTCATAAATTATAGGGGTGTTACATTATTATTAGTTGAGTAGAGATATATAATAGATTATGTTACCACTGAGCCATCAAGAAAACACCAAGGTAGAAGCTTGGATATACTTTGAACACCACATATAGGGATAACTGCACCCGTTTTCCACCTTGTTTACCACCGTGCACAACTCTGTGGTTGCTATGCTCGTCCACACTACTTCATGTTCACACATTATGGGTGATCTAAACCCTCCTAATATCATTTCTAGTTGATTATAACTATTTCATATATGTTAGAGCTCTTGGGTCCTATATGCGTAGCTTGAGATAAATTCTTGGTTTGTTGTGGCTGGCTATATTTTTATTAAACTCCCATAAAAGAGTTAGCCAAATTCCACGCCAACATTATAATTCAAAATCCATACACCTATCCCATATTTTTGGAATTGAATATTTTAAATTCAAAAAACTCTTTCAATATAAATCTTCTTTTTAAATTCTTCATAAAAGATTATTTCTCCAATTATTTCCTTATATAAAATATATTTTTCATGGCTTACAAACAATTATTTATCTTTACATGGTTAATCAATAATCATAAACTAATTCATCATAAACTGAATTTTATTCCTTATTATATATTTATAATAAATATAATTATATCCATCATCTATCCATATGGGTTTTTCAATCTCCCCCTTTGGATTTATTGTCAGTACCATTTCTTTAAATAAAATCAATTTCATTTATCCCTATTATCGAAAAAAATGCAAAGGATTCATTTGTACAAATTGAAATGATATGTATGATACCACATGTTTCCATAGAAATGATCCTTTATATATCAAGATCTATGTCTATTTGGGAAAACTTGGTGTAGAAAATAAGAGTAATTTGACCAAGAAATCAATGTTGTCCAACTGATTTAGCATGTGATACAATTTCCATTTTTTCATACTTATAGAAGCACGAACTAATTTTATTTCAAGAAATATATATCTTGAACTTCACTAAACAAATAAATTAGAAATTTTAACTGAAAAAATAATTTTATTCCCCTTTCTACGATCTTACTCGTTAACCAACACTCCCCTTTTATGCACATATTTGATATAATCACGATAACAAAAATAAGTGTAATTGGGTTACCTCCATTTTCAACTTCTATATAGATGACATGAACTTATATATATTCATGGAATGAACTTTGATATAATACAAATTATGTTTTACCCCCCTTAAGGGGTTCAATCCCTTCATTTTACCTTATAGATAATTTTATCAAATACTATTCATGATGTTCATATTAATGATCCACCATTGTGTAACAATTAAATATTTTATAAGATTTTGAATATTCATTATAAATTTTTGTCTTCCTATTTTTCATTAATTTATAATCTTTTGAAATATATTCACCTTTAATTTCCAATATTTTTAGTGCAAAAATACTGCACATTTATTAAGGGAATAAGGCGGAACACTTATGTGATCCTTAATAAGTGAAATTGGACTGAGTGTTTACTCTCAACCTAGTGAATCTTTTCCTTAT
This sequence comes from Viscum album, assembly GCA_963277665.1. Lineage (NCBI taxonomy): Eukaryota > Viridiplantae > Streptophyta > Magnoliopsida > Santalales > Viscaceae > Viscum > Viscum album. Next base: position 1,360,767,669 of record OY728135.1, on the reverse strand, counting down.
TGCTCTAAAGTGTATTGAACTCTTTATAATTGTGTATCTTTTACATTTCACATTATATTATTTATTTTAAATCATGGAATATTTACTTTCATTCACCTTTATATTATGTGTATTATTTATCCTCACATCTTCTAGTAGTGAAATAGCTTCCCTTGGTGCTTTTTTCCTATCTTAAACATCTATTCTTGAGTAGGAAGAAGAGCATACAATTTATTGTATTATGTCCACTCTTCTTTCACCTTCCACAAAATTTTTGTGAAATAATTCTGTCTTAATTTTTTGATAACCTCTCATGAAATTCAAGTTCTTATTTATGTATAATAAACTATTTTCTTTTTGACATTTCTATAGCCAGTGATTCATATTGAAGTTTTTTGATTTCTATAGAATCTTACACTTGATCATGAAAAATAATTAGGCATTTATTATTAGTATATTCTTCTTTATAGCTTCCACATGGTTTATTCAATTTTTTTGAGTTACCATTCTTGGGTAACTTATCAAATTTTTCTTTAGAAACATCTTCAATCGATCCTATCTTCTTATTTCTCTCCTGAAATAGCCCTCTTCTTGATTTCACCTTGCTTTCATTAATTTCCATAGAATATTTTTAGTGGTCCATGGTATTACCTACCATTCCATAGTAGAATCATCTTTTCTTGGTCGAAATGAGATTCTTGGAATCCATCTTATCAATATTCTTAAGAGTGGTTTGCTTAGTTATTTTTATCTTTCGAACACCTTCATTCACCTGTTTATATCCCAAGGAAGCTAGTTTGTCTTCCCTTTTTAACTTATTTTGTCTGGGTTGTGGGATTCTATTAACATTATCATAGGATTTATACCTAGATAGTACACACTAGTACTCTTCTTCTATGTAACCACATATGTTGCAGTACTCACACAAATCTTCAAGGCATTTGAATCTATTTATAGTGTATATATTTATTATCTTCCATAGAATCCACTTCTATTTAAACTATTTATTCACTTTTTTATTTTTAATCCCCTTGAATATAGGACTTCTATAGTATTCATACATTTTCATGTTTTTCCAATACAAAATATCTAAATTCCCAAACTTATAGCAGCATAAATAGTATCCAATGAATTTGTTTCCATATAGTATCAGTCTAACTAGATTTAGTGACTTGATATTTCTAGATTTTATTTTCCTTCTTTAGATCATCATTTTGGGAGCTATTTTTATTGACCTTAATAATATCCATATTTTATTTTTTTTATATTTATCATTATTTTTATCTACCCACACCTTCTCAGATTTTGGATCTAAAATCGCACTAGTAGATGATATTTCATTAGTATAAACATAATTAAATGGGTTATGAGTTAAATTATTATGTGAGATTGTATAAAGTTGATCAAGATATTATTTTGAGATCTTATTTTCAACAATATGAGTACCATGTATCTCATCAATAGTTTTAACATAAACATCTCTTCTTGGGGTTGACTTCATTCATATGTTTGTGTGTAATAATTCTTATTAGCATCTTGGGAAGTTCCCCCATTTGTCTACGTAAAATTTCTCAATTTAACCCTTTAGTTTAAGAAATTTATTATTAATGGAAAACTCATCATTTTAAAATAATATCAACATACCTTCCTATTTACTTTTCATTTTATTGAAATAATATTCATGTTGTATATTACCTTTATTTAGAGAGTTGTCAAGGTCTTTGATTCTTTTAGATTTAACTTCCAATTGGGATTCCTTAACTTTAATAGTAGATTTATGTGATTCTTCTAGATCATATATCTTATGAATATACTATTCATGGAATTGTCCTTTTATTCAACTAAAATATCAAGTGATTTGACCATATAAGTTTTTTCTTTAAGTTGAGCATCTTTAGACTTCATGAAAATAATATTTAATGTTTCAAGAGTGTGGATTAATTCACAAAAAAATGTTTAATTATGATGATATCATAAGCATGTCATTTAAATTATTATTTAATTAGTGAAATATTTTCATTTCAAAAATTCAAAGATTATTCCTTTACTTCAACAAGGTCTGTGAGAGAATTACACCTTTTTAATTTCTTACCTAGAACACGCTCCATATTATTAATTTCCTTTTCAATCTGTTCTTTGTCATCAAGAATATCCTTGAAAAAAAGTATATATGAATCCAATTATTTAGGAAAATTATTTATATATCTTTTAAATTGAGAGTAGAATTATTCAATAGTTTTTTTAGACTCATATTCCTCACACTCTACATAGCTTGAGATAGTTTCTTAAAAAGTATCTTTGTCATATGATTTTATAAGAGAGGAATGACACTTCTATTATTTCTTTGAGATTTTAATCAATATATTTTCTTCCTTATTTTTCCTAATTTTCATATTCTTGGAAGATACCTTCATGCCTTATTTAATAGGAGTGGAGATGAATTTTTCCAACTAAGGTACTTCAAAATAAACTTTAAGTCTAGACTTCATATAAACCTTATAAAAGAATACAGGGATAAAAATATTTGATCCAACCCTATTAAAAAAATTATAGAGACCATATGGGTCCTACAGGGACACTGATAGGAGAGGAAAGGGGGTGGGGGTTAATTAGTGTACCCAACTTTTATCGATTTTTACTTTATTCTGAATTATCCCCTAGAAATATTGAACCTCTACCCTAGTTAAGAGGAATGAATATGATATGAACTCTCAACAATCACATGTAAATGTAATTAAGATACAAAAATAAAGATCAGAATATAGATATTTTACAAGGTTCAATGTCAATGATAAATACAACTCCTTTCCATGATCAACTGGTGGTTGTTTCATGGATTTTATTATCACTATAATTTATAGTGATTACAAGTGTAATTCAATTTTCACACAAGTTTTATTGGTAATATCCATATCCTATAAAGAATATATTTAATTATTTATACTTTCACCACAATTTATTCAATGGAATTATTTATACTAGCACCACCAGTTCCTCAAAGGACTCCAACAAACTTTCAAAACAAAATCTCTCTACTACACTAGATGTATTTATATCGAATGAATAAGATTATATCTCAGCTTTAGGTCTTCAACTACTACTATTTCAACAATATTGATTATATTCTCATTGACCTATTAATATTATTTATGAGTATAAGATATCACTTCCACTCCACATCACTTAGATATCAAAATGATAAACAAAAGGACTTTAATATATTGAAAATTTTCTTCTTTCTTACTTCACTAAAAGATATCACTTCAGATCAAACAAATACTGCTAACAATATTTCTTAAAGTTATTCATGCATAAAAGAAGATGAATAATATTTTCATGTAAACGATATTTTATTCATGGTGTTATTACATCTCATATTCTTCCTAAAACAACCCAAGTGTGTGCAACTCACTTTCCTCCATGCATGGATATCATCACATGCATGGAATAGTCTCCTATTTTTCAAATACTCATAGTCTTAGAAACATTTTCATTGAACAAAATATCTCCTTGCACTAAAAGTTATTTATATAAACACTGTAGTACACATAATGTAGTATGTGGGTCCCATATGAATTTCTTCATGCAACAGTATATGCAATACTATCACTCTTAATTTTAGTGTAATTGTTTTAGGTAGGATCTATTCTTCACAAATCATTGAAGATCACAGAATCAACACCTCTTATTCATGATATTGGCTCAAAAAACTATTTCTACTTCATCTAAAAAATCACACGGTATCACCATGGATTCATGTAAACTAGGAAGGGTTCATAGAATAATTATTCTCACAATAGTATATGTGGGTTTTATTCTCTGTTCCCCTTTACATAACATAGTGAGGTTATATACACTAGTTCACAAAATCAATCAAAAATCATGAAATCATGAAGGAATTGGAAATAATAGCATGAGCGCATGGAATTAAATTAATTAAATTAGGAATATTCATGTAATATTCTACCCTCAATATGGTGGAATCATGCTGAGATTCTCTATTTCACTTTAACAAACAAGATCTATCAAAATGGAGAATAGAAGAAACCTTCGTCTGGATCAAGGTATCAGTATTTATAGCCCTCGAGCCCACCTTAAATCTGTGTTTCATTCCATATCAATTATCTAAGAAATATTCCATGTTGATGTTGTTTTTAAAATCTAAAATATCTCAGGTTTTTTAAATCCTTTAAATGTGATTTTCCTTATTTTCACATGGCACTGAAAAACATAACATCTCTTCCTATGTGATGAAGCCTCCTTTCATGATACTAGAATCATGTAAATTACATTATTATATACTCCTATATTTATTAAAAACTCAAAATCATGCCTGTATGAACCAAAGACTATATGTTCATGTCATTCTAAATAGTTATCATATTCTGTAGCATTCAGTTTTCATGCGCGCAAGGTGAAGAAACATGCATGATTTTTTTTTGATCTCACCATCCTTGGTTCTATCATTGTCGATAGTTGTAAACATGGATGTCAAATGTTGGTTTCAAATCATCTATCGCTGGATAAAAATGGAGGAGAAAATAATCATTGGGAAGTAAGAGACGATGTCCTGACATGATCAGATGACTCTCTTGCATCGGATCGAATGACTCATCTTATATGCACATCTTTTTAAATCAAATTAATGGTGTTCCACTCTGCACTATCCTAAATAGAATATATCCTTAATTGATCTATACTGTATAATAGATTCTATTCCCTCTATGATATCAAGCTGACATAAGTATTGGCATCTGAATGCACTACACACACCCCATATGGGGCTGACCACACCAACTCACCCCTTTCTCACCACTGAGCGCACTCTACAGGCACTATGATCACCCACCATTTCTTTCCATATAATTTTTATGGGAACTCTGCACCCTCCTTCCACCATTGTTGGACAATTATACCTATCTCCCACATAGTAGACCCCATTGGGTCCCACATTTTTAGTTTGAGATAGGTCCTTAGTTTACTATGGATAACCACATTTTTATTAAACTCCTATTAAAAGAGTTATCCAAATTCCATGCCAAAAATATAATTCAAACTCCAACCTCCTCTCACTTATTTTTGAAATTGATTCATCTATATTCTAAAAACTTATTCAATATAAAATTTCTTTGTATATTCCCCATGAAAAAAATATTTATACAGTTATTTCCTCATGAAAATTATATTCTGCATGGATTTCAAAAAATTATTTCTCTTTCCATGATCAATTATTAATTGTATATGACTTTATCATACATTAAATTTGATTCCTTATTATATGTTGACAAAAAATAAAACCATACTCATCGACCATCTATAAAGGCTTTTCAGTATATAATAAATGGTATACATTTTATTCAATAATTTTCCCAGTCAATTGATGAATGAATATTTAGGTGAACACCCTTCAAAACAAAGAATCATACAAGGGTATCCAAAATGGAAATGCATTAAAAGAAAAGTTATGAATATATATTGATAAGGAAAGATAAAGGAAGTGATGGATCATTACTCACTTAGATATTTATTTTCCACTACATAAAGTGAAAATAGGAATAAAGGCGGGGAAGAGAAAAGTAAATTTAAGGGATAGATGGAGAGTGATAGATAACATAATCATTAATCATAAAAGAAGTGAGAAATAACCCCTTTAAATAGACTAATGTGGCTATATAGGTGAACATCCAACAATAAACTTTAGAAACTATAAGATATTAAAAATGTTGTGGGTAGTGCCCCAATCAAAAAAATTTCATCATGTTTTAGTGGAAGGAACTTTCATGGAATAGGTATATCAATTGAAAATCAATCCTAACCCATATATTCTAATCCATCATTATGTCTCACAAAGTGAATGTGAATTATCTAAAGCATATCCCCTAAGAGTGTAAAACCAAGTGCGTGGTAAAGTAAACTACTCTTACCTAGAGTGAAGTTCAGATTAATACCCAACCATCCCTTTTGGGGGTTATTATCCCTAAGTGCATCTGTGATAGAACCACATCAACTTATTTATATCTATATCAGGATATCATTTCTAGGAAAACCACACACATTTTACTTTACCAAATTTAGGATGGTTTTATAGATATAGGAAAGATTGAGAATTATAATGAATTATTAAGGTAGTATAATGATAGAGAATGGTGATCACTCCTTGATAACATATTAGGTAAATTACAATAATGATGCATAATAACAATTCACATTGAAATGAACAAAATTTTGAAAAGGACTGAAAAATTAACAAGAAAGGAGGGGTGATGAACCCTTATTTCGAAATAATAATGACTTAGGAAAATGATATATTTATAGGGAATAAATAGAAAATAATTTAAAAAATATAAAATATAATATAATACCATATAATAACAAGAATTTTATTATATGTAAAAGTAATTTAAAAAGACAATATAACAAAAGTAATGAACTTGAAAAGGCAAGATGAGGATTGGGAAAACCCTTACCTTGTTAGGGAGCTTATTAAAGCTTAATAGGGACACATTAAAACCCTATAACAACCTTTTATAAAATATTTAGAGGGGAAAGTAATGATAAATGGAATTGGAGTGGATATTAATGGAATAATGGGTTGAAATTTATACTTGTGTAGGGAGGTATTTAAGTGTAAAAATATTGACTATTTTAATGTTTAAGCCAAACACTTGTGGGTGGAATTAATTACAACAAATTTTATCGATAATTAATGATAAAATTAGGATTATTTTTCTATTTAATCATCCCGAAACCTAAATTAAGCTCCCAACCACCTCATTTAATGTATAAAATAAAAGAATAATTTTTATTTGAAAAAAGATTCAATTTAGGTTCCAGAATGTCAAATACAAATTTATAAATTCAAATTAATATTTTTAAATTAATTATTGCTCTAATTAATGAATTTTTTATTAAATAAAACATTTTTAAATATTTATTCCATTCTCAAATCATAATGATTTCATTAAAATCATGACACTCATAAAATCACAATTTTCACGTTTTCACCAAAAAATATTTTTTTTCCAAAAATTACAAAAAATTCATCCTAATATAATTTAGATGTGGTGAGTAAAAAATTAAAGTATTTTTATTCAAAATAATTCTCTATCTATGTGAAATTTAAAAATAATTTTGTATTTAAAAATTGAGAATTTCGTGCATAAAATCCAAAAAGTTTACTTTTAGAAAATCTAATTTCATTATTCGATAGGTGTGTATCCATGTTACTATATAATTATTATAATAAATTGTATTATTATCAAATGATTTTATGAATTTTATAACATTATTATTCTAATTAAGTGTAATTTAGTTTCAAAATACTTAATTGATAAAAACAGTTTTGATCATAATAACCTTTATATATATCATGATTTATAATTATATGTCAATAGCCATTTTAATTTTATAAAATCCACATTATCAAGAATTTAAAACCAATTTTTGATTATAATACACTATAAATAATATTAATTATATTTTAAAATATAAATAATAAATATTTCATAATAATATCCTTTTATAAAATATATTACGTAACACTTTAAAAGGAAATTTTTGAATAATAAAATATGTACATAGAATATGATACAAATCATTTAGAAATTAAATGAACCAAAATGTAATTAAAAATTAATTATAATTTATTCTTTTAGTGTGTAAATAATATTCAATTATTAGATTATAATAACTGAATTACCATGAAAATAGAACTTATTAATAAAAGTAATCTCTTTAAGTAAAAAGAATCTTGAATATAGTAAAATTGGTATAAGAATTTATATAAAAGGATAGAAGATGGAAATAGTATAATGAGTAGGATAATGGTAGGAGTTATTCCCTTATCTACCTTTATTCATAGGTTTAAATCCCATGGATTTGTTGAATGTGATAGGTTGTCGCCCAACCCATAGGTTTCCCTTTTACTAAAAATGTTTTATTAAATAAAATTATATTATACTTGAAAATATATAATGAAAAAATTTAGGTGATAATATTGTTTATAAATTGCTGGTTAATAAAAAACAAGGAGATAAATTTAACACTTACATATTCATTAAAAGAAAATATTCATTGTAAATCTAGGATGTTACATTATACCCCCTTAATTTGTTTTTTCATCTTTATAATTTACCCATTGATAAACTTGTTTTAAACCCAAATGTTCACTTAAATGTTATCTATAGAAAGAAAAAATTATAAATACCTAGGAGATGTTAATCCTATGGGGTCATAATAGTCTAAAATATACCTATATAAGGTTATACATCTAAGGATCTATACCTAAATATCTGAATCCTAATTACCAAAAATAACTAAACTCTCCTCTAATAGCAACTGAGATTCCCTGGACCTTGAATTCTAGACCTGGTGCTAAAATATACATGATTTTTATATATCACATGAATTACAACAAATTATCAAGATCAAAATTTAGGTGTATTTGGAAACTAGGTACATTTACATATTTAAATATTAATACAAAGTAAAATTATTCTATAAAAATTCTCCACACATATAACTCTTCTATATGCATCCCTTTGATTAAAATTCCTGGGGAAATGGGGAAACATAAAAAAGGTTTTGATTAAATGATATGTAAGAGAATAATAAAGCATATAATGATGAAAAATAATACATGTGAGTCCAAATTCATATTATGATAATATAAAAAGGTGAGAATAATATACATAAACATCAACTCATGACATGAGAGGATGATATCACACAATCAAGGCATCATTGGAATGTGACAACAACATAAAATGTGACATCATAATCACAATTTGAGGATAACCACCAAGACATAATAATCATAAGTCGAGGTTAACCACCAATACAACATAACATAGTGTGCTTAGGTTAACCACCCATGCACCATACATGGTATCTAGTGAGATGAAAATGTCACCCAATGCATTGGAGCACTATCAGGGTGAACCCATTTCTTTCTTAACATGTATATGCATATGTGTGACACATGAGTAAAACATACACAAAACCATTAATAATCATAACATGAAACCATGGAAAATAAATGGGTATCCAATGAAATTAAGTATTTCTCTTGGTAAACACCTTTGAAAATGAATTATGAGGTATTTAAACTATATATAATAAATGGTATATTATTTAGTTAATAATTCCCCCAATCAATTGATAAATGAGTATCTAGTGAATAAATTTCAAATAGATGATTCATAAAATATTATCTATAAGGTAAAGTCATTGTAATAAATGTTATGCATATATAATGATAAGGAAATACAAAGGTAGTGATGAACCATTATTCACTTAGAGATTTATTTTACACCACACAAAATGAACATAGGAACAAGGGAATGAAGAAGAAAAGTAAATATAAGGGAAACATGGAGAGTGATATAGAACAAAACCATTGGTTGTAAAATTAATGGTAAATAACCCCTTTAAATGGATTAATGTGGTTATCTAGGTGAATATCCAATAATGAACTTTAAAAAATATAGGATATTTACAATGCCATGGGTAATACCATAATCAAGAAAATGTTAACAAGTATTAGTGTAGGGTACTTTCATGGAATAAGTATATCTATTTAAATTGAATCTCAATCATCATACTTTAATCCTTAATTATGGTTTGTAAAGAACATGTGAAATATCCAAATCATATCCGCTGGGAGTGTCAAACTAGGCGTGTGGTAAGGACCACTACTCATGCTCAGGGTAAGGGTTAGGTTAATACCCAATCATCCATTTTCAGGGTTATTACCCCTAGGTGAATCTATTTCATAACCAAATCCACTTGTTAGTATCCAGACAAGTATGTCATTGTTAGGAATGCCACACACATTATACTTTACTAAATTTAGGATGGTTTATGTCTACAAGAATTATTTTAAATTATAATGATTCATGAGGGTTTTATAATAAGATATAATGGTAATATATCATCAATAAAATATTAATAAAATTATAATAATGATTAATAATAACATTTCCCATTTAAATGAAAAGTAATTTAAAAATGATCACAAAAGTAATAGGAAAAGAGGGGTGAGGAACCCTTATTTTAGCATAGTAACAGTTTAGGAAAAGGCTATAATGAGAGGGAATAAATAAACTCTAATTTAAAAAATATCAAATAGAATATGATAACATGAAATAAAAAATACCGAATTATATGAAAAAATAATTTAAAAATACAATATAACAAAATTAATGAACTTGAAAAGGAAAAAGGAAGATTGGGGAAACACTTACCTTATTTGGGATCTTCTTAAAGCTTGAGAGGGAACTATAGCAGGTACTGTTTGGCACTGTAGCATCTGAGAATATGCCCCCGTTTGGGCCTTTGGGACACCGATTTAGTCCCTGAGTCCTTTAAGGCCTTCGGGCCACCCAGGCCTTTGGGTCAGTAAGGCCTTCGGGCCACCTCAAGGCCTTCAGGACACCTTAAGTGCTGATGCAAACCATATGACCTATGAGGAACAAGCTCTAAAAGGAGTATGAGCAAGGATATTTCACCATAGTAGAATATAAATGGATTGCAATAATGAGAGGGTATGACACCTGTCATTGGGACAAGCCTGTTCATGCACGAGAATTCCAAGCCGAACAACCATGCAGAGGTGGAGAGCTGATTTCATGATGAAGATGCTGGGGAGGAGCAGTTCCAAGTAGTTAGTCTAGGTTGTATGTAATTTTTGAAGCCTATGGGAGAATTAATTCTTCTAAGGCCTATGGAATATGTAATACTTACGCCTACATGCCTTGTAAGGGTTCCAACTCACCCCTTGAAAGGTGGATTATCAAAAATCAATAAAAAATGAAGGCCTTTGGGCCATTGGATGATGATGATTAAAGATTGAGAGGGACACCATAGAACCTTAAAACCATCTTTATTATATTATTAAGAGGGATAATTTGTGATCAATGGATTTGTAGGGGATAGCGAGGGAAGAATGGGCAGGTATTTATACTTATAGAGAGAGAGGTGTTTAAGTGTTAAAATATTGAATATTTTAATGTTTAAGACAACCATTTTTGGGTGTAATTAATTACAAATAATTTTATGTAAAATTAATGATAAAAGGAGTATTATTTAACCATTTAATTAGTGTAAAACCAAAAGGAATATTCAAACCACCTCATTTAATACATAGAATCCAAAAATAAATTTTATTTAGAAAAAATTCAATTTTGGTTCCAAAATGTCAAGTAAAAACTTATTAATTCATATTAATATTTCTAAATTAATCATTACACTCTTAAATGAAATTTTTATTGAATAAAACATTTCATAAATTTTTATGTCATGTTCACATCATAATGATGTCATTTAAATCACAGTGCTCATAAAACTATAATTTTCACTTCTTTATCTAAAAATAAACATCATAAAAAAAAATTACAAAAAATTAAAACTAAGATAATTTTCATGCGATTATTCCAAAAATAAATTACTTTTATTCAAAATAATTATCTATCTATTTGAAATTTAAAAATACTCGGGTATTTCAAAATCAAGCATTTAGTGAGTAAAATCTAAAAACTCTACTTTTAGAAAATATAATTTCATTATGATATAGGAAAATATTCATGTTACTATTGAATGAATTAATATATTATATTATTATCAAATTATTTTATTCATTTTATGTTTTCATTCTTTTTATTAAGTGTAATTTATTTTACAAATTTGTAATTGAGAAAAAATGGGTTTTAGTGAAAAAACCTTTATATATCGTGATTTATAATGCCATGCCAATAGCCATTTTAATTTTATAAAAACCACAATATCAAGGATTTACAACCAAGTTTTATTTATAATACACTATACATAATATTAATTAAATTTTAAAATAAAAATAATAATTTATTTCATAACGTTATTTTGTTTTATAATATATTACTTAATGTTTTAAAAGTAAATTTTTTACTAATAAAATATATACATAGAATATGATAAAAACCATTTAGAAATTAAATGAACCGTAACTTAATTAAAAATGAACAATAGTTTATTATTTTAGTGTGTAAATATTATTCAATAATTATCTTATAATAACTTAATTACCTTGAAAATATAACTTATTTATAAAAGTAACACATATATGTAAAAATAATTGTGAATATAGTAAATGATATATAATCATTTATACAAAATAATAGAATATGGAAGTAGTATAACACTTAGGATAGTGGTTGGAATTATTCCATTCTTACCCTTCGGTCATGGGTTCAAGCATTGTGGCTTTATTAGACACAATGGGTTGTCACCCACCTTACATGATGCCCTTTTTCTGGAAATATTTTATTAAATAAAATTATATTATACTTAAAAAATATATAATGAAATAATATAGGTGATAAAATTTTTCATAAATTGTTGTTTAATAAAAAACATGGAGATAAATTTAACACTTACATATTCATTAAATGAAAATATTTATTTGAAATTTTGGATGTTAGAGTACACACCTTAGGGAACAGGTAATCTATCTATGGAGTAGAATCCCATATTAATCAAGCATAGACAAAGCATGGTTCATCCACCCCCTTGTGGTCAGTACCCCCTCGACCATGATGTGTTATCAGTGATGTGTGGGTCCCCCGTATTTGGTGAGGTTTACATTGGGATACTATCATCGAGACAACATTAGCACTTGGATATGTAGACAAGCTCATAATCATTAGCTAGAAGTGAATATAGAGAGCTCTCTCTATCTCTCTTTGACTTGGGTTATTTTATTAATATATTGGTTTATTTGGTTTCTTTCCCCATCTTTGTCTTATGGGTTGTGTTTACTATTTATTTTAAAGACCTTGGGACCTTTTAAGTATCATTGAGGAGGGGGGGGGGGGTGAATCAATGATATGATTTTTTATTAATGATTTCTATTTTAAATTAAACCTATTGAACTTGTTAGATTTTTAAAATACTCAATATAATATCACACCCTCCCCTCATGTGTAGTAATAATGAGAGAGGTAGAAAAAACAATATTTTCAAGGTTCAGTATAAAATCCAACTCTTTTACTTGTTGGTTAGACCCCACAACATGGATTATTTAAAATAATAATATTATTTATTACACTGGATACCAATTCTATAGGAGTATGATTAGTTATACCCTCCAATCACTTATCTTTGGTAGTAACTACTTATAATCCCCAATATTGGATCCTCCATCTGTGTCTAGTTCTACACCTAACCCCAAATCTTCTACCATGATTGGTTATACATCCTAGCCATACTCCTTCTCCTTAATTGTATATACAACACATCCATTAGACTCTTCAAAAAATATTTATACATCCCAACAACAAGAACCACTTCTTCTATATTGATACAGTATTGGAAAGTCATAATTCTCTAGAGTGATCTTCATCCATGATCATATAGGATCAGGTTTTATTTTTTTACTTATTTAATATCTTCAACAACTACTTAGAAAAGGTTTTTTGGTTTTTAAACTCCTTATAGATATGGTGTGATCCATAATCTCCTCAGTATTTGAATAATTAGGTGTATATTATTTAGGGAATCTTATATTCAACTCACATTCTTTCTCTCCTTAATACTATGTGTATCAAATCTTAGAAATATCCCACACTCAAGTGTTTTAGAGTTCTAAATAATATCAACACCTTATTCAATAACTGCATCCAACTTATATAGAGGAATGAAAAAAAATCAAAAATTCTTTTTATTTCTCATTATTTTGAATTTATAATATTTTAAGCAATTCAAAATACTTCATAATTCTTATAATTAAATTTTTTTATCCTAATCACAGTATATCAAGCCTTCAGCATTTAATCTCATATAAATATGAAATAATATCACCTTAAATACCTCCTAAAGATTTATTTATTTATCCTTATTCTATATTAAATTTTCATATTCTCATTTAAATTCCTTAAGACTCCAAATTTAGTCTTCTATAAATTCCTTATTCAATCTCATTTTTAATACTTGAAAGAATTGGGTCTTATTTATGCATCATTAAATCCATACATGGAATATCTCCTCATATTCATGCATGGAATGCATGACTATCACATAGCCTAATGCTCATGGATTTATTATTAAAATACCTAAAGGATTTAGGTATCATTATCTCACAGTATTTTCAAAATAATCATGAACTCAGATCCCAATTATTTCTATAATGATTCTATTCTATATTATCAAACCTATACGTGACATGTGTCATTTTTCATGAAATAATTATTGATATGGATCGAGGTCCTCAAATTCATGCATGGACCATAATGTGGTGTAAGAGCCCGAGTTTTTGGAACGGGTAAAAATCCCATTCCTGTTTGAATTTTTGGATTGTTCTGAGAAAACTAGGATAATCTAGGAAAAATTTTTATAGTTGTGGAGGTCATAAAGGGGTGCATGGTTGGCACGCGATTTGAACAAACTGTGCGGCCAGCCCAGGAAACTGTGCACCCTTGATAGTGGGCTCTGCACGGGCGGCACACGGTTTTTCAAACCATTCGGGCAAGCTGTGCGAAGTCCCTGTAAGAGACAGTGGCAACCGTATGGTTGGAACACGGTTTTAAAAACCGTGCGGGGTAACCGTGTAACCACTTAAAGTTTGGGTTTTTAGGTTCTGGGCCACTCGGGATTTTCCATTTCTCCATCTTTCTTCCTCCCACTCAAAGCTCTCTCAGGATTTTCGGTTCTCAAGGGTTGAAGGGACTCTCCCAAAATTTTTAGAAACAAATCAAAGGGGTTTCTTGTTGGATTGAAGCCGATGCTTCTCAGGTAAGTCTCTCCTCTTGGTTTCTTTGTGTTTTCCTCTAGGTCTTCTTTTCCCTCTCTCTCAGTTATCTAGATCGTCATCCGTTGCATGTAGATCTAGTGTTGGGGTTGCCTTGGGTGTTAATTTTAAGGCTTGTGGATGATAGGGAAGGATATATAGAGCAGGATTCCTGAAGCGTTTTCCGAATTGGGGTGCAATTTTTGTGGGTCATTTCTGCCGGAACCCTAATGGTAGGTGGTGCATACCTCTTTTTGTGTTTTCGTGGTCATTTGGGAAGTGCAGCCTTCAGTGCGTTTTCGGGTATTTTGAGAGAGACCCTAATTTATCTAAAACTGCTTATTTAAATTGCTTATTAGACCTATGAGATACCTTTGGGTATGCCCTTTGTCCTGCCTTGATTGAGTAGGGCCAGGCGAGAGGATGTTTCTCACATGGGGCATTTTGGACGGGGTTTCCAAAATGATAATACTTGAATTGTATTGGTTTTAACTGTTAGGTTTAGTTATTTAAACCTTGATATGAATTCTTAGAGACCTTAGAAACTTCAATGCTGGTATGGGACAACAATTTCTTAGTGACATTCATCTGTTTAGATGGTTTTTCCTGTTTATGTGTTCTGTTTAATTGTGTTTTATATGTAAATGTTGAATTGAATATGCTGGAACCTTTGGGTTGTGATGGGAGTGGCCCAAATATTATTGAGTGATACTGATCACAGGTTGGGCTTGGCCCAGGGTTACTTTGGGTGGTTTTGACCATGGGATTAGGCGTCATGGACGTCGGCTTCAGGCAGTACGACTGTCAGGTTGGGCATGGCCCTGGTTACTTGGATGGAGAGGCGATCAAACTTCAGCAGCTTGGTCGTAGGTACATGAGGTGTCAGATGTGTGGTAGATTAGGTACTATTTTGGTGATTACCACTCACCCAGAACTTTGAGTAGTGTGCACACAGAGATACTTCGTGATGAGGTGGTTTTGACCACTCGTGTGGGTAGAGGCCCCTATAGATGCAGTTTAGGTACTTTGGTTGGGGTTTCTTGCCATATGAATCTATGTGGGAGGTGAGGAGTCTCTAGGGGATAACTTTGAGGCTATCAGGTTGGGGGATGAGGTTTTCCATGATTTGAGAGAAGGTATCGCTATCCCTCTGGTTACTTATTTGAGGGCGAATATCACCGTCCCTCCGGTTACTTGATTTGAGGGCAGGTATCATTGTCCCTCCAGCTATTTATTTGAGGGTAGACATCTCTATCCATATGGTTATTTATTTGACAAAATACATCGATGTTCCTCTAGGTTACTTCTTGGGTGTGCCTTCGGGATGTCGGTACTTGAGACACGCGGTGTCAGGGGGCACATGGTGCTGGGTTACACGACAGATATTCCAGCATTGGCTGAAGCAGGTGACACTCCATGTTGGCCTCTAAGCACTAGTGGAGTTGATGTTTATTTGTGCATCGTACTGTTTAATGTTTTCATTATAAATTAATTCCTTCTTAAACACTTATATTAGGTATGCACCGTTGGGTGGTATCCTACTGAGATTCATCTCACACCCTACACGATCCCTTTGGGATGCATGTAGACTTTATGGATTTACGTGAAGGAAAGTGGCCAGATTCAGGAGTTGGGCTACATTAGCTGTTACATGGAGATGGTATAGACCTTGAGGTCTTGCCTAGCTGGAGTTTATCTTGTTTTGTTTCCTTTACTGTATTAGGATGCTTATTTGTTATGTAGCTACAATTAGTTATCTATTGGCGCCTTTTTATGTTCAGATATGTATGACCTGCTTTGGATGCATGTTTTATTGTTCAGTAGTAGTTACAAGTGATCAACATGATGTTGTGTTTATTTCCAATGCTGTTGTTTATATTTATTTCTTTCGCTATTTATTGATATTGAATGTGCTTCCGCTCTACGGGTCTGGTTCGAGTCTACTGAGTCATTTATTTCGCTGTATCTTTATTGTTATACTTGGACCAGTACCATTATTATTATCTTCCGAGAGGGTATAACCTCCCCACTATACCTATAAGACCCTCGCTGCTAGTTGACAACCTTTGGTTTTCAGGGAGGTGCGCCTAAGGTAGTAATACCTGACCCGTTTAGCACTGTTCGAGTGGCTTCTAGGGTCCGGGTCATTACAAAGTGGTATCAGAGGAGTTCTTGACAGGGATTTAGTAGAAACATTTTACTGTATACTAATGAGATTGAGGCTTCTCATTTATTTCTGCTAGTTTTACTATTTGGGATATGGTAGATTGGAGATAGGTTATTAACTGGAACTGGGTTTCTAGCTTGTTCTTGGGTGCCTGCAGCCCCAGGTATGAGGGATGGACCATGTTTCCATGGGTGGGAATTGCTGTTTTGCTTTTTGCTCAGATTACAGTTTATATGATTTCCACCTCGGTGGCTCACTTGGTGTGTGATGTTATGGATTGTGATATGTAACCCTTGACCCAGTGCGGTAAGGGAGAATTGGACCTTGACCTGGTATGGAAAGGTTTGTTTCTTGGCTTTTGATAGGCACATTTTAGGGTATTTCAATTTCACAACTGCATGTATGATTTGTTATGTGATAATACCATGTGAATAATATCAATTACCATGCTATGTATGCTTTGAAATGTGAAGAGGTGAAATTCCTGATCAAATTTTTTTTGTTTCAATATGTATTCCATGCTTTATATATTTGTATAATTGCATGTGGAAGGATAATTGGGTCTGGCTCTTGTAAGAGCAGGAAGATAATATGCTTGAGGTGATTTTGATCACCAGGATTGGGCGACTTGGTCGTCAGTTTGAGGCAACATTGGTTGTCGAGACGATCATGACCCAAGGTACTTTTGATACTTGGATTTGTTAAGGGCGGGTAAAGAGGCCATGAGGCCAGGATGCCATGGGAATGGGTTGCGGTGGGGGAGAGTAAGGGTAGTAGTTAAGCACTGCTTTTTACTGCTTTCCTTATCTATATTGAATATATATTTATATATATATATATGGGCTGTCTAATCATTTATGGTATTCAGCAGGTTCCTCTTATATGTCTTGATGGAGCATCGGGCAGGTGATGATACAGTACCGTAGGTGCATGATTAGGTTCAGGATCCAGTGTAGGAAGAGAAGGAGCTGTTGGTACAGGCTTAGGGACAAGATCAGGTTCAGTATCCAATGCAGGTAGGGCAACAGCTGGGTTTGGCAGAATTCGGGCCATGGATCGATGAGAAGATCCGAGCTAGCCTGGTACGCGTCTTGCAGGGGATTGACAGAGGCACACAGGGTACAAAGCCATCTATGGCATATCTGATGTGAGAGTTCCAATCGCAACACCCGCCGCTATTTTAGGGTGAGGGTGGTCTGCAGGTGGCTGATAACTGGATAGAGAGCATGCAGATGATATTAGAGCAGCTTGAGATGCCTCCAGGGCGGAGGGTCAAGCAAGTGATATACATGCTGATAGGACCGACAAAGCGTTGGTGGGATGTGTAGGTTCAGACTCGTAGGCATGAGGGACTGGAAAGGAAGGACTTCGAGAACAGGTTCTTCTATAACTTTTACCCAAAGACACTGAGGGTAGAGAGAGCTTGAGAGTTCTTGAGTCTTCAGCAGGGAGACATGTCCGTCATGGACTATGCAGCTACTTTCACCGAGTTGTCTCGATTTGCACCCGATATGGTAAGTGATTACACGACTAGGGTGAGATGCTTCAAGGATGGATTATGACACACCATTAGGATCCAAGTAAATATCTTACATCTAGGTTCTTTCTCAGAGGTGGTGAATCATGCGCTCATAGCAGAGGGAAATCAGAGGGATAGGCCCTAGGTTGGTTGGGAGGTGACCTCAAGTGATGGTTTGGACATCAGGAAGCGAGGACGGGATGAGTTCCAACAGGGCGGTCAGGCCAAGGACTCAGCTAGAACACCTAATAGCAGTTCTTCAGTGGTTTGTTTTCAATGTGGACAGCCAGGACATGTTCGGACCCAGTGCGATAGGCCTCCAAAGGAGTGTCGGGATGTGGACAGGTCAGGCATCTGGAGAGGTTCTGCAAGCAACCTTCTCAGATAGCCGACAAGAATGGACCAGGATAGATGGTGGCATCTGGAGTTGGTTCATGTTCGGTACCAAGATAGGGTAGCTGAGGTTCGACTATACGCGGAGGATGTGAAAAAGATAGCAGGATCCAGCTGAGGGGTCAGTGGCCGGTGACTCGAGCAGCACCGTAGGGAGGTCAGGCATCAGACATCCGTGTTTTAGGCCAGGTGCACACCGTGGAGCTGCCAGAGGCTGAGAAGGCTGGTGAGCCAATGACGGTTAGAGGTACACCATAGGTTTGGCCTTGATTTCCTTATTCTCTTCTGGAATGACCTATAGAGGCATGTCCGTTTTGAGTGCACATGATACACATGATCTATGTGGATTGACTAGATGCTAGTCAGTGGGATTGGTGCCATGTCAGGTGCGTGATATATTTATATATATATGTATGATATGCATAGCATTAGGGTCATCGAGGATGCGGGTTACTTGAGGTGCCTTGGGCATCAAGTCATCGAGGATGTGAGTTACTTGAGGTTCCATGGGCATCGGGGCATCGGGGATGCAGGTTAATTGAGGTGCTAGGCACTAGGTTTGTTTTGATCATCCATGGGATGTAGGACCTAGTAGAGGTAGACACCGATGCAGTGTGATATAGGTTGGATGTCGAAAGTGGCATGGGGGTGCCAATGAGGCGCAGGTGTGACGATGCATCATGAGAGGACCTTGAGTCTGGAAATAGGTTAGTGAACCTTTGCTTGTTCTGAGTTTTTTTGGGTTGAGACCGAGTTAGGCGATTCCTAAGGTGGGGAGCCCCTTGAGGAATTCAGCCAGAACCTTGTGACCGGGGAAGTCTGTGTTGCTTTGATCGGGGTGGTATGATCGATGCCATCTCCGGGTTTCATTTGATAGCTTGGGGACGAGCTATGTTAAGCTGGGGAGATTGTAAGAACCTGAGTTTTTGGAATGGGTCAAAATCCCGACCCTGTTTAAATTTTTGGCTTGTTCTGAGAAAACTGGGAGAATCTAGGAAAAAATTTTAAAGTTGTGGAGGCCGTATAGGGGCGCACAGTTAGCGCACGGTTTGAACAAACCGTGCATCCAACCTAGGAAACCATGCACCCTTGATAGTGGGATCCACATGAGCAGTGCACGATTTGTCAAACCGTGCGGGAAAGTCGTGCGAAGTCCCTGGGAGAGATAGTGGAAACCGAACGGTTGGTGCACGGTTTTCCAAACCATGTGGGGTAACCTTGCATCCACTTAAATTTTGGGTTTTTAGGTTTCGGGCCACTCGGGATTTTCCATTTCTCCATCTTTCTTCCTCCCACTCGAAGCTCTCTTGGGATTTTTGGTTCTCAAGGGTTGGAGGGACTCTCCCATACTTTTTGGAAGCAAATAGAAGGGGTTTATTGTTGGATTGAAGCCAGTTCTTCTCGGGTAACTATCTCCTCTTGGTTTCTTTGTGTTTTCCTCTAAGTCTTCATTTCCCTCTCTCTCAGTTTTCTAGATCTACATCCATTTCATGTAGATCTAGTGTTGGGGTTACCTTGGGTGTTATTTTTAAGTCTTGTGGATGATAGGATAGTAGATATAGAGTGGTTTTACTGAAGCATTTTCTGGATTGGGGTGCGGTTGTTGTGGGTCGTTTCTGCCAGAACCCTAAAGGTAGGTGGTGCATACCTCTTTTTTTGTTTTCATGGTCATTTGGGTAGTGCAGCCTTCGACGTGTTTTTAGGTATTTTGAGAGAGACACTAATTTATCCACTATTGCTTATTTAAATTTATTATTAGAACTATGGTATACCTTTGGGTATGCCCTTTGTCCTGTCTTGATTGAGTAGGGCCGGGCAAGAGGCTGTTGCTCACATGGGGCATTTTGGCTAGGGTTTCCAAAATGATAATACTTGAATTGTATTGGTTTAAACTATTTGGTTTAGTTATTTAAACCTTGATATGAATTATTGGAGACCTTAGAAACTTCATTGTTGGTATGGTAAAACACTTTCTTAGTAAAATTCATTTGTTTAGATGGTTTTTCCTATTTATGTGTTCTGTTTAATTGTGTTTTATATGTAAATGTTGAATTTAATATGCTAGAACCTTTGGGTTGTGATGGGAATGACATGGATATTGTTGAGTGATGACGATCATAGGTTGGGCTTGGACTAGGGTTACTTTGGGTGGTTTTGACCATGGGATTGGGCATCATGGACGTCTGCTTGAGGGAGTACGACTGTCAGGTTGGGCATGACCTGAGTTACTTGGATGGAGAGGCCATCAGACTTGTGCGGCATGGTCACAGGGACACGAGGTGTCATATGTGTGGTGGATTAGGTACTATTTTGGTGATTACCACTCACCCAAAACTTTAAGTAGTGTTCAAACATAGATACTCTGTTATGAGGTGGTTTTGACCACTCGTGTGGGTAGAGGGCCCCGTAGATGCGGTTTAGGTACTTTGGTTGGGGGTGCTTGCTGTAAGAAGCCACGTGGGAGGTGAGGAGCCTCTAGGGGATGGATTTGAGGCTATCAAGTTGTGGGATGAGGTTCGCCGTGATTTGAGGGTAGGTATCGCTGCCTCGTGGGTTACTTATTTGAGGGAAGATATTACCGTCCCTCCGGTTACTTGATTTAAGGGAAGGTATCACTGTCCCTTTGGCTATTTATTTGAAGGAATACATCGCTATCCCTCTGGTTATTTATTTGAGGACAAGCATCACTATTCCTCTGGGTTATTTCTTGGGAGTGCCTTCAGGACATCAGTACTTGAGACATGCAGTGTGAGGGGGCACATGGTACTGGGTTACATGACAGATATTTCAGCATTGGCCGAAGCAGGTGACACTCCATGGTGGCCGCTGAGCACCAGTGGAGTTGGTGTTTATTTTTGCATCGTACTGTTTACTATTTTCCTTATAAATGCATGTCTGCTTAAACAATTATATTAGGTACACACTGTTGGGTGGTATCCTACTAAGATTCGTCTCACACCCTGCATAGGCCCTTCGGGATGTGTGAAGACTTTATGGATTTACGTGTAGGAAAGTGGCCAGATTCAATAGCTAGGCTACATTAGCTGTTGCATGGAGATGGTATGGACCTTGAGGTCTTGCCTTGCTAGAGTTTATCTTGTTTTGTTTCATTTCTTGTATTAGCATGCTTATTTTTTATGTAGCTATATTTGGTTATCCATTAG
The DNA here is from genome assembly GCA_963277665.1 of Viscum album. Taxonomy (NCBI): domain Eukaryota; kingdom Viridiplantae; phylum Streptophyta; class Magnoliopsida; order Santalales; family Viscaceae; genus Viscum; species Viscum album. The sequence goes on along the minus strand of OY728135.1, from coordinate 1,360,745,689 downwards.
CACCTTTTTATGTTCAGATATATATGACCTTCTTTGGATGCATGTTTTATTGTTCAGTAGTAGTTACAAGTGATCAGTATACTACTATGTTTATTTCCACTGTTGTTTTTTATATTTATTGCTTCCACTATTTATTGATATTGAATGTGATTCTGCTATGTGGTTCTGGTTCAAGTCTGCTAAGTCATTTATTCCGTTGCATATTTATTGTTATACTTAGACTAGTACCATTATTATTATCCTCCGAGAGGGTATAGCCTCCCCACTATACCTATAAGACCCTCGCTGGTAGTTGACAGCTGTTGGTGTTCGGGGAGGTGAACCTAAAGTAGTAACACCTGACCTGTTTAGCACTGTTTGGGTGGCTACTCGAGTCTGGGTCATTACAATATCACACTATAATATGAAACTCTTCCATATCCCTCATGAATCACTTATTTGGAACATAAAATGTGTTTTCATAGTGCATCCTCAACTTAAAATAACAACTATATAAATATTGAAACTTTTGCATCATCATATTAATAGTGACCAAAACTCACACTATAGTGTGATCTTATCTTATTCATCACATAGACAGTCAACCTGTATGTGAAGTTCACGTTTTATTCAATCTTCTCTATATGTTATGTTTTCCTACCATGAAAACCTCACCGCAACTTCTGATTCTTCACATGTTCATTTCATCAGTTCATGTTATCTTTGTAAAATATACAGTCACACTATTTATATGTGTGGTAGATCCATATAATGTGCCTAAATACACTTTTGATCAGTTAATCAAGTCATCACAAGGTTGATCACTCATTATTAAGTAGGTTTACACATGCATGGTTAATTCATAGCTTCACATTAGGTTTAGACTATTTATGTGTCACCTCAACTCATTATGTGGTATCTAACTTCACTCATGATAGGTTCTTCCATATAGTAGATCCATCGACCATGAAGACTTATGATAAGTCATATGATCTTTATGAAGTCTATTTTCATGAATCTTTATAGTCAATTTGAACCTCATTGTATCTTGGAGACCATGAAAAAACAATTACATTGGGAGGTACAAGAAAACATTAATTTTATCATATAACGAAGCTTATATAGATCAAAATACTTATGTTATTTATGTAAAATTTTAAAAATAGGATCAATGTTTCATGCTTATAGAGTCCCAAATTGGACTTCTTTTCATGATGGATCTATTTAATAGTCCATTTCATCTACTCCACTAGCTAGAATAAGACCAAGGTAGAGGCGGTGGATTCCCTAGGCCTCCCGTGCCACCCCACATTATAGAGGCTGTCCACTATTATTCACCTACATGGATACCAACACATTTCCCATCCCTTGAATACTATACATGAACTCTACCTCAACCATGCCCCACCATGCCACCATGGTTATCTAGGCATGGTTGAACTAGATCTTTATTTCAATGAGTTAGTTCCCACAACCATCCATGGTTGGCCATTTTTTTTATAAAACTATTATAAAAGAGTTAGTCAAATTCACATGCTAATCCAGACATAAATCCCCAATATTATTCTTCTTCTCAAATCTAATCATGTAATTAAATATTTTAGGGTCTTCAAAGGTTTAAAAATCAACTTTTAACATTTATTAGTTTTAATCTTGTAAACATTATGCTGTAAAAACCCCCATTAGAACAAGTCTTGGTCTTCAAGAACAACTTAAACAATCATTAGATATAAAATGGAGGATTACATTTTCTATTCAATATGATGGTAAATTCTTCAACTTATATAATTAAAATGGATGATCAAGTATAAAATCCAATTCCATGTCATGAATTATAACAATCGTTCAAGCATCATCACCAATCACATATCAAATGTTATCCTTGTTATATTTTATTCATAAAAAATGAAATACTTAATTAGAAACTAAAGTCCCCACTTTTAATTTGTTATAAATAATAAAAAAAAGTCAATATGTGTGTCTCAATTAAATTCTTTATTCCTCCTTATTGACAATAAATGCAATGTTCAATGTAAGGGTATTCTCAACTTTTCTTCTTCCTTTGAAGACACTCACATTATCTTACTTTTTTTAGATTTTAGTGAAGGATGATACCACATGGTTTTCATAGAAAAATCCTTTAGTTGGTCTACTCTAAGTCTACATAGGATATCCTGGTGTAGAAAACAAGAGATATACAACCAAGGTTGTCTATTATTTCCATAAACTCACCAACGTGTGATACCATGATAAAAAATTTCTTATTTCTCAAATACAAGCTATATAAAAACAAATTTATCAAGAAATATGTTATATCCTACATAAATATCAATAAAACTTTAAAAATTTCAAGTGAAAATCTTGTAACTTCCCCATTTTCTCATATTTTCATCAATCCACACCCCCCTTTATAATATATTTGAAATAATCAAAAATAAGGGTTGAATGTGTGATTGGAAAAATATTATTCCTCTAATTTCATAGAATTGTACTTAAATTACAAATTTCATAGAATAATTGATTTAGAAAAACTTATTCCATAAGTTTTCTTCCCCCTCAATGGATTCATTCATCTTCTCTTTATGGTAGTCGAGAAACTCCATGAAAAATCATTTTACTTGTTTTCCTAGTACTGATAGCCTCAAAAATTCTTCTTTACTATACAGTGTGTTCAAAACTCATTCAAATACTTTAATTACCTCCATGTTAGCTCACAAATAAACAAGAATAAGAAATAAAAGGGTCCTATTTTATTTATTTTAAAGGAACACTTAGGGTGAGAGTTTCCTCTCACCCTTGCTTTCTTCTTATTTCTAAGATAATTATGAGATGCTCTCTCTTCTTTATTGACAACCTTTATAGATTTTTAACATATTTTACTCTCATGAATTTACTCTTAATGCATATTTTTTTATCCATATCATTTTTAATGAATATATTATGGATGAATTCTCATGATTATTAGTATTGAATTATGCTTCCTAGATTTGCTTAGCCTTGAACAATTGGTCAGAACAAACTATAAACTCTTTATTTGATTGAATAATATCTTTGGGTTTCTCGCATTACTTCTTGAATTATTCTATATTTCATGAATTTTCAATTATTATATTATAAATTCCCTTCCCTTTTATTTCCTAAGAAACTTCTCTTATCTGCCTAGTCTTGTAAACCTCATATTTGTGACCTTCATGATTACACCTTCTATATAATTATTGTAAACATTCAAATATATTTTGGTTGGATAGATTTGGTATTATTATGAACATAGATTGATTACACTAAGTTTTTTTCTTCAATTTATCACCATAACTCTCTCTTTTTTCTTGTTTCTTACCCAATGATGACATGTTATACTAGAAATTAAAGGTTTTTTGTCTATACCTTTCACACTATCAACATAAAACTTATAATTTTGATCTTTTATAATTCTTTCAGATCTATATAGATTTAATTTACTATTTTCTTATTACATTATCCCTTTGATGAGGAAGAATTCCTCTCATCTTTCTTGTCCCAAACCTATTCAAAATTTTTAACACCCACAATTCTGTAGGAAACAAAAAATTTACCTTGTTTATTTGGATGCATCTTTTCTCTAACTTTAGATTACTAAACTTATAATTCTATATTGATGAATTATTCTATAGATTTTGTATCTCAGATTTAACTAGAAGATATATTAATTGTTTCTCATCTAGCACTTCTTCCCTTACAACTAGCTTTTACTTGAGATCTTGGATCGTCTTCACAAGCATGTCCAAACATAGTTTATTCTTCTTGATCTCATTTAGGATATATTATTTCTTAAAATAATTAAGGATATTGATTTTATCATAGAATAGGATGATTGATGATAATGAATCAATTTTTTCCTTTCCACTTATCATATTCTTCATGGGGAATTTCATGGAAAAGTGTTTATTTACACTAAAATTCCAGTACTTTATGAATTTTTTGTCTTCTATTTTATTTTCACTATTTTTTGAACTTTATTGAAATAAGGGTAATGATATCCTCAAAATCCTTATTAGCCACATTGGGGTTTGGTACACTCCTATCAATCATAGACTTCCTTTTTTCCATCCTCAATACTTCTTGGATATTTATAGAGAACCTGAATGCTTTGATACCACTTGAAGATCCTAGAGACTTTTATGTACCACTAAGATGGGGTGGAATAATTATTAAACTTTTTTTACAAATTATATCCCTTTTAAATTAAACCTCTTGAACCTATTAGAGTTCTCTATCTACTCAATATAATCTCATAGACTAACTTCATGTATAGTAATAATGAAAGAGGTATTAACACAAAATATTTATAAGGTTCATCATAAAAGAATAATATTTTCCATGTTGATTATACCCTCCCACATAGATTCTCTACTATAATATTATTATTAGTTATAGTGGGTCCTGAGTCCACAAGAGTGTGATTGGTTATAAACCCTAGTCTCCCATCTTTGGCAGCAACTGGTTATACTCCCCAATAGCCAAACTTCCAATTATGTCTGGATTGACCCCCTATCCAGCAACTCTTCTTCCATTATTGGTTAGATGCCCAAATATTCTTATTCTCCTCAACTGGTTATATACCCCAACCATGTGATTCTTTAAAAACTGGTTATACACCCTAGATACAAGCTCCTATTATTTTGTATTGATCCAGTATTAGAAATTCCTCCTTATCCATAGTGATATTCCTCTACAATCCTATAAGAACAAACTTTCTCATGTACTTTTTCAAGATCTTTAAAAACTGATTGAAACAGGACTGTTGGTCTTGAAACTTCTTCTTGATTTAGTGTGATTAGGTATTTCCTCAATATTTGAATACTCAGGTGTGTCTTATTCAAAGACTCCTAGATTCGGTTCAACTTATTTCCCTCTTTGATACTATGTGTATCAGATCTCATAAATCTCTCACAATTAAATTTTTATGAGTTATCATTAATCTAAACACCTTATTCAATACCTTTATCCAACCTAAATATATTAATTTACAACATCAAAAATTATTTTTATTTCCCATTATTTTTATTTACCAATATTTTTAGTAATTAAAAATCCTTTATTATTCTTAGCATCCAAATCCATTTAAATCCTCATCAAAACTAGTAAATTCTTTAACATTTAATCTCATTTAAATATGAGATAATATTACCTTCAAAAACTTCTAAAGACTCAATTGTTTCTCCATATATGATATTGAATTATTACATTGTAATTTTAATTCTTTATGACTTAGAATTTATTATTCTTTTAATTCCTCATTAAATCACAATTTAAATACCTAAAACGCTCAAGTATTCTTCACACATCATTAAAACAATGCATGTAATATCTACTCATATTCATGCATCACATGCATGGATATTGTATGGCCTCATACACGTGGTTTTTCAGTAACATAACAAAAGGATTTGAGTCTCATTATCTCAAAATATTTAAAAAATACCTAAAAACTCATATCCCATTTATTTATATCATTATTCTCTTCTAAATTATCAAACCATTATGTTAGAAGTATGATTTTTCATGCAAAAACTCTATATGCGGATCAAGATCCTCAAATTCATGCATGGATTGTGACATGGAATATCCCACTATAATGTAAAATTATTCTATATAACTCATTAATATATTATTTTCAATATGAAATATGAGTTTATAGTGCATCCTCATCCAAAAATAACATCTCCATGAAGATCAAAAATTAACATCAACATATTAACAATGAATAAAAATAATAATGTCATGTGATCTCATCTTCTTCATCTAATGGTTGGCCATCTCACATGTGAAGATCATGGGAAATAAAAAATTATTAACATGGTAGGTTTTCTTACCATGAAAACCTCACAATAGCTTTTGATTCTTCATGCAGCCAGTTCATCACTTCATAATAGATCGGTACAACATGTAGTCACTCCTCTTTGTATGACCAATAGCTTCATCTACCATTCTTGTGGATAATTGAGGTATGTTTATCAAGTCATCATTCAGTTGATCACACATCATGTAGTAGGTTCACACATGAACAGTCAATTAATAGCTTCATGATAGGTTTAGACTATTCATGTGGTAACTTAACTCATCATGCCGTATCTTACTTCACTCACGATAGGTTCTTTCATATGGTTGATCCAATGACTATGAAGACTCATGGTAGGTCAGATTTTCTTTATGTGGTAAGTCACTTGGATTTAATCTTTTTGGTTGATTTAATGCTCTTGGTATCTTGAACACCAAAAAAAGACCTTATGCAGAGAGGTATAAGAAGACGTACATTTGATCGGATAATGCAACTCAATTGGATCAGATCGATTATGTAATTTGAATAAAATTTTTATTTTGTGAAAAATGATACCTAATTTTGGAGTCCCACATCAAACTTATGTTCATCCTATCTCTACTTAATAAGACTTTTCACCTCATCCACTAGCCAAAACAAGACCAAGGTAGATCTAGTGGACTCCTTGGTCCTCCCATGCCACCCTAAACTAGAGAGGCTATCCACCATTATTCTCCCATGTTCCTGACCACACATATACCATCCTTATATAAAATATGCATGCTCTCTACCAAAACCATTCTCAACTATTCTTCTATAGCTATCTAGGTGTGGTTGAACTAGTTCTTTCTTTCAGTGAGAAGTTTCCCTGGATGGGATAATTTTTTTGCAAAATCTTATAAAAATATTTAACCAAATTCACATGCTAATCCACACAAAAATACCCATCCTTGTTGTTCCCAAATATCCCCATTCAATTAAATATTCCATGTTTTTCTCAACTTTAAAAATAATCTTTTTAACACTTCCCATTTTACATGCTGTAAACATTATTCTATACAAAATCTCATTAACATGGGTTTTGGAATTTAAGAAAAACTTAAAAAATCATCACATATAAAATAGAGTATTACCTTTTCAATTAAATATGACATCAAATTATTCAACTTATAGAAATAAAATGGATGATGAAGCATGATATCCAATTCTATGTCATTGATCCATAATGATTTCCCAAGCATTAGCAGTAATAAAATATTCATTTCTATCCTTACCATCCTTTATTAATTAAGAACAAATGAAATCCTCACTTGGGAACTATATATATTTTTTACTTATACCTTTGGTTTTTAGGGTGTCCTACAAAGTATATATATAATCACCCTTGCATGATATTTTATCAGTTGTTTCATATCATATGAAGATGATAAAAATTATGATGATGACCTTAGTGGGCCTAGTGTTGGTGAATATTAACAGTACATAGTGATACTGATCACAAGATGTGGTTGGTATCAGTGTTAGGGAGTATATTTCTACATCCAAATTAGTTTTTTAGTTGGGAACCCTTTATTTGTGGTTGGGTTTGTATCTTTCCCCTTTCATGTTTTGGATATTTTATATTGTTGTACATTGGTTATTCTTAGAAGTTATTACATTCATTGTTTCCTCTTGGGTTAGTTTAGTCTTATTTATCCTATATGGTTTTGATGTACTTGGAGGTGTGTGTGTGTATAGGTCCATTAGTCCAAGGCCTCCCATACGTGTGACATTCCTACTTGGTGTTAGTCACCAGCCCTGTCCCCATTGAAGGTGGGATTGGGTAGTCATTCTCAGTTTACTTCCAGTCTAGAAGAGGCCTTGGTAGGTTAGGTCATGAGAGAATGGTATTATAGTGGTCTATCACAGTGAAATTTTTTGAAGTTATATGTGTTCTGAGTATTGGTTTGGGAACTTATAAAAATTATGTAAATGTGTTTCAAGTTCGATGGTCAGGACAGGGAACCCAGTGATGGTGCAGCGATCGATGTATCAAAAAACTATAACTTTATTAACCATCTTGTCGAATCAGTATATCAAGACACTGGTTATGGGAAAAAATGATACATGAATCATATAAGAATGTTTCATTTACTTCTATGCACTTATTGAGTCATCTCCCCAAATAGTCTCATCTGGCCGTGGTATATCTTGTTAACTTTCAAGATGTCTCCATGATGAAATCAATCCAAGATACCAAGACACGGTCATGAAATTGGATAGTTGAGTGATAAGGATTTAGTACATTATACTATTCATGAAGTTTTCCTTCTATGTGAGTAGAGAGAAGTTCTCCCACCCATTGAGTGATTCATGGACCCCCCCCAATATTTTAGGATTATGTTCATCTTTAGGTCAAGCAACCGATTATTCTAGTGATCCAGGATGACGATGCACACAATATTAGTGCAATTTACCCATAGAAAGTAGTGTATTGTACTGAGTTTGTGATTTGATTATTGTAACTCAAGAGGACCCTGACTGATCAAATGTGTTTTCTCATGACTATTATTCTTCATAGAGTAGCATGAAGCTGATAGAGTCTTTTCACCTAGGCACATGATGAGGAGACACTCTCATAGACATAGTTTTATCCCTTGTTTAGAAATGAGTAATACCATTATACCTTGAAATATATATGGATTTATGAGCTTCTAGAGTTTCACTAGGGTGATATGACTATTGTATATTACACTTTGAGGTTCAATCACCTCACACACCACTCTCTCAATATGGTGTGAGATAGATACTTATGGACATGAAAGTTAGAGTAGAGATTACATAGGTACATTCAATCTATCCTAGTATCTCGATGAATTAATACCTATACCATTGTTCTATATAGATCCTTGGTGACAAATAGTTTTCTAGAAGAGTAGTGTCAGATATCTGGAGCTAGGGGTGGAAATTTTGGAGCATAGTCGTATGCTGTAACCGATAAACATTAGAATTTAGGTTCTTGTGTTAGGAGGTATTTGAACAAGTGTTCTTATTATCATAGATCAGTAGAATAAGGATCCTAATAGGTATCTAGTCAGTTGATATATAAAAAGTGTTATACTTGTAATGAATGGAGCCACATGGTATGCGACTTCTCTACTTGATGCGTTCTAGATGGAGGAAATGCAGTGGATGGACCTCTGTGACAAGGGTGGTGTTATGATCAAATATCTCTCAGGATTGGTTAGGGTAGTCCCCAGGGAGGTGATACTAATAGAGGGACTAGAGGATCCCTAGAAGAAGAATCCATTGGTAGAGGATAATGCTATGACATACTTCCCCCTCTACCCCTAGGTGGTCCACACTAGGCTCATAGGCTAGGTTACCGAGGACGTGGTTAGTTGGATGCTATGAATAGACGTGATTAAGCTAAACATGAGATTATTTTAGGTATGATTAATGTCTTCTATAATTTAGAACAATAAATTTTTTACATAGGCGTGAATCATTATTTCATCACCTTTTCCATTATTAAAGAGCTTGAGATTCCTATGGATCCTTTACCTCATAATTTGTGGTTGAATATTTCTATGGTAAGTGATTTAATTTATATCACACATTTTCCAATAATGGAAGCTTATGCTTGATAGAGAGAGATTCATGTGGAACCTCTTGGTAGTTTTGATGAAGCTTCATGATATCATTCTTATTATGAAATTTCAATCCATGGTACATAATTAGATAGGTAGTCACCGAATGAGAGTTAGGTGCCTATGGGCGCATGGGTTGAGATTATCCTTCAATGGATAGAAGGACCCACTAGTTAAATGAGTGGGGAATGTGAGAAGAAATTTGAAACCTATATATCATAAGTTTTAAAGTTTTATCCCATGGTTTAGTAGACTCTTTAGACACCTTTCTTCTAGCGGTCATGGAGTAATACGCGAATGTCTTTCCTGAAGATGTTCTAGGACTACCTCTACATCGAGAGATAAAATTATACATTGACATACACCCTAATACCATACTAATATCTTCTATGGTATATAGGATGTATCTTGTTGAGCTCTAGGAGATGAGGGTGAAATTGGAGGACCTTTAATAGAATGGTTTCATCCGACCTAGTGTATCCCCCTGGGTGGCTCTGGTGCTATTCTCTAAGAAAGAAGACAAGATATTGAGGTTTTGTGTTGATTATCAGCACCTAAACCATGTAAAGATTAATAAAAATAACCCTTTAAAAGGATTTATGGACTCTTTGACCAGTTAAAGTGTGTGATATGGTTCTCAAAGATTGAACTTATGTTGGCTACCACAAGTTGTGGGTTAGTGAGGAGGATATTATGAAGAGGAAATTATAATGTCTCTATGAGAACTATGAGTTTCTAGTGACTTTATTTGGTGTGGTAAATCCCCAAACAATATTAATGTGACTTATGAACCAAATTTTATAGCCTTTCATGGATAGTTTCATGGTTTTATTTATTGATGACTTTCTTATTTACTCTACATTAGAGGAGGAGCACACAAAGGACATAAGGATAGTCCTATACTTACTCCAAGAGAACCAATTATAAATTTAACACTACTAGTACCAGTTATAGATTAGAGAGGTTCAATTTATAGGTAATTTCATCCATAAACATGTTTTATCCATGGAAATAACAAATATAAATGTAGTTCTATCTTGGGACCTACCTAAGTGGGCATCTGAGGTGAAAGATTTTCTTGGTTTGGTAGAGTATTATCATAGGTTTGTGGTATAATTTTATAGGATTATAAACCATTTGAACACATTGAAATGAAAATGGAATCCATTTTCTTAGAACTATCACTATTAAAAAACCTTTGAGTAGATGAGATAAAGGTTGACCAGTGCTCCTATTTTTAGATTGTTAGAGGTCGTAGTTTAGTACATGGTGTTCTGTAATGACTTTGGAGCTTGGATTAGGGGTGTGTTGATACTAAGGTAGAAATTAAGTTCTTACGAGTCTAGGAAATTAATATCCCATGAGAATAACTATGTTACCCATGACTTGGAGTTATAATTAGTGGTCTCCACCAAGAATATGTAAAGGTATTATTTTCTGGGTGAGTGTTTTGCAGTTTACTTAGACCACCAGAGTCCCATACACACATTTTCCTCAAGATACATCAATAAGAGATAGTGATATTTGATGGAGTTCCTATAGGACTATGACTTTAATATTACCTATAACCTATTAAAGGGAAACATAGTATCATATTCCCTTAGCTGGAAGTCCCATTTTCACTTGGTAGAGGAGACATCTGAGTGGTTGACCATGCTACAACTTACCTTGGTGGAGGGGATTGGGGTAGCTTATCTCCATTCATTGGAAATGAATCCATTTCTTCTAAAATGGGTGATAGAGGATAAATTGAGATACATATATTGTGAATTTATATATAACCATATATCCTTAAGATATTCACCATATATATTTTTTTAAGGTGGGGAGAACATCATCCTTTACCAAGGATGAACAATAGTTTTAGTCATGTTTCATGAGGATGTGTTGAGGGAGTTTCATACCCATCCCTTTTTGGTATTTACTAGGAGTGATTAAGATTTACACATACCTTAAATGTTAGTTTTGGTGAGAAAACATGTGGTGGAGTGTTACCGGGTCTGTTTCTCAATGCCTCACTAATTAATAGGTGAAGTCAGATCATTAAGTTCCAATAGGTTTAAACCAACAAATTTAGATCCTAGAGTGGAAGTGGGTTAAAATATCAATGGGTGTTTTGAAGGGGATTCCATGGAAAGTGAGAGGACACAATTCTATTTGGATGATTGTTTTTCAACTTACCAAATCATATCACTTAGAATTAAGAAGAAAATTTTAGTTGAGAGTTTTATGTGCTTGCATATACGAGAGATCACATGACTTTATGGGGTACCCATGATGATTTTATTTGACCCCGTTGCTCTATTCACATCATGAATATAGAGAGGTTTTAAGGATTCCTTCAGGACCTAGTTATGAATGATCATGGAGTTTCACCCCTACATAGATGGACAAACTAAATGAACCATCTTGGTTTTGGATAACATAATGATAAATTTTGTGAAGGACTTTGATTAGAGTTGGGAGGACCACCCACCTTTTGTGGAGTTTTCTTATAATAATAGCTATAAATATAGATCCATTAGAGGATATGTATGAGAGATCCTAAAATTAACCCTTGATATGGTCATAAATAGGCGAGTCATCACTTATGTGACTAGATATGGTGTAGGAGATAATGATGAAAGTCCATGTGATCTGGGAGCAATTTTAGACCATTTAGATTTGATAGAAATGTTACATAGACTAATTTCATTGGCCATTGGAGTATGACCAGGGAGACCATTTTTTCTTAATGGTCTATACATGATAAGGTTTTATTGGGGTAACAATCTATACCTAAGGTTTATTTGGCCATTCTAGATACTATACAAGTTTGGAGAGGTTGCATGCCCCTTGTATCTACCCCCAAAGTTGGATCAGGTGCACGATATCTTCTATGTATCAAAGATGAGAAGATATGTGCATGACCCATCACACATTATTGATTGGGGAAAGATGGATATAAATTAAGGATCCACATTTTCATAGTACTTATTGGAAATTGAGGATAGTAGGAGAGGATCCTTTGTGGGTGAACTATCCCACTGATGCGAGTTCTTCAGTATCACGAAAACCTCCAAGAGATCTCATGAGGGCATGTGATCTAGATACTAGCTCGGTAACCTCAAATTTTATAGTAGGTTTTTCTTTCCAGGGAGAAAATCCTTGAAGGTGGGGAGAATGTAACAACTCTAATTTTCTTATTTATACCTTTGAATATTTCTATATATTATTTTGGGGTTTTATTTAGAGTTTACATGTCGTTATGGGTGTCATAAGGCCCCAAGATCGATATATTAAATAAATTATACCATGTATGAATATTTATAGAAATAATATATTTCCTCTTAAATAGAGTATCAAATGGGGAAACTAAGGCCAATTTTTTTTAGAAAATGGGTTTTACCTTAGGAGAAACATAAGGCTTATTCACACTAGAGCTTTACTTGATGTGTAGATGTGGGCGTATAATAGAGGAATCAAATTAATAAAATTAAAATAATTAACTTAAGTTGACTATTTGGAGAAAACTATAATCTAAGATTTTTATAATATCTATTAAGAAAATTATCTAGGGTTAGTTGTGTAATCCTAGAAATTGGATATCTTCCATTAAGAGGATCTTTTGAAAATAAACACGGGAGGATCATGGATCGACGATCAGATTCAATAGAACTATAACAACCATGCTATTTATTACATATTAATACATGTTTTATTACACTTAATAAAACCCAGAATATCGAGAGGTCTAGTTTATTTGGGAAATTAGGTACATTACATAACAACTTAAAACATGAAAAGCAACATATTTATTGAAAAATTATTTGACATGACCAAAACATTCCTTCGTACTGAACACTGCATGGGATAACCTGAGGAAATACATAAGGAAGGGGTGAGATATAAATCCCAGTAATAGAATAAACAAGGAATAATATGAGGAATACAACACATGTTCAACAATAGTCATATCAATTTCTGATAAATGAAACATGAATAATAAGGCATGATCTAACATGATAATATAACATCAGAAATGTGGAAAAAACTTAAAATAATAAATTATAAAAATAGGTCAAGGATAAACCCAAAAAGACATAACGGTGGAAAAATTACTATAAAGGAATTAGTTAAACCCCCTATACCAATGTAGCGTATCATGATACTAACCATTACCCAATGTATTGGAGCACTATCAGGGTGCACCCTTCATAATCATTTCATTCTCATGCTTAAGTGTGCCACATAGATCATATAACATGGATTCATTCAATATAATAATTTATAAAATGATAAAATAATGTGTAATATATACATTTAAGTCTCTAATAAATAATTATATATCCATAAATGTGAATAAAATTGATATAAAATGGGTATAATATTCAATACAAAATTATTTTGGCTTGGAAAGTCGTGGTGCAATTTCGGCAGCATAACGACGTCATATAGAAATTCATAAAATGGGTTGATGAGAGAGAAAAGTGTATATCATAATTTAGACATGAAATTTATAGTAATATGGACATGTAAAGACATTATCCAACATAAGGAATTGGAAATATAAGGTGTAACATAATAAAGAAACTTGAAGAAATAGGAGAAAGGAAAGAACCCTTACAATATTTCAGCATGGTAATGGGTGTTCATAAAAGTTTGTAGGAGGGATAAATGAGAGTGATAGGGAATATAATCATTTACAAAAAGAATGGAAATTAAGTGGGATATGTAGTAACATATTTCAATATAAGTAAATGGAAATTAAAAGACATAACATTAAAATGAGTGCTTGATAAAAGAGGAGAGTGGAGGATAAGGTTTCCTTACTTGAGTGTGTGACTCCAAAGGATTGGTAGGGGATTATTGAAAGCTTATGGGTGACTTTTTAGGACTCTAGGGAGTATATATCATAGTTTTTTCATGCTCAAAGAAGTTTTAGTGATGAGAAATGGGAGCTTTGGTGGGTTTTTATAGGAAAATAGGGGGATTTGTTTATTATTTTGGTTTTGGACACTACATAATAAAATATTCAAAACCAAAAAACATACCATGGGGTTTGAACATGGTTTATGAAAATGGAGAGATATTTACATTATTTTATAAATCCAAGGTCTTAGGATATTAAAATAATGCCCTTTCTTATGTGGAGGTGAGTCACACTCTCAAAGAAATGATTTTAAAATATTAAAATATATTATAAGTCATGGAGGATTCATTAAGGATTTATAAAATAAATCAAATAAACATAAAATTACTTTATTTTAAAGTGAAAACATATATTTTCCAAGGATACCTTTTATAGTACTTATTATATCACCATCAGGCTATTATGATGTCATAAAACACACAGTATATTTATATGGTATTTAATTTTTACGTAAAAATTTGTCCAAATATGAAAATTATGAAAAATTAACCATTAGATAAATTCAAAATCCTAATTCAACAAATAATATTATTTTTATCTAAATAATTTTCTAAATATGTGGATTTTCACTTTTAAAATAAAAATCGACATTTATTAAAAATGATGGGTTTTTAACAATAACATTTTTTTAAACCCTTATAAAATTTACATTTAACTTCATAAAAATTATATGATAATTCATATTCATTAAAATTTATTTAATGATAATATTTTTTTAAAATATTATTTATTTTAAAATCCACTAATTAATTAATTAATTTAATTATAATATTAACCAAAAATATAGTTTGTGCTTTATTAAATCAAATATAAAAATAACATGATGAAAATATATTAATTATTCTATAAAAAATTATGTACATAATCATATTTCTTGGTTCTTAATACATATCCATTTAATACACCAACATATACCATAGGAGTAATTTGCACGATGGAAGGGCTTTAATGGGGTCGTTTGGTGAATGAGGTTTGGTCCGTGATCTCATTAATCTTGTAATTATCCCATAAATAGTTTCTATAATGGTTAAATTATTAGATCTTAGCTTGGAATTTCTCTAGGGAAAAAACCAGAAATGATATCTCCCTCGGAAGCCCTGATAAATGGTCTTTATAGGGAAAAATCCTACTAGTTGAGACCATCACTTCCTTTGTCTGTGCCAAAAGGATTTGTTAAAACCCTATATTTATACTAGTCATGTGATCACTGTTTAATGACTATATTATCAATGATAAAGATACTTAACAGTCATTTAAATCCAATTGGATATAATAAAAAAAATAATTTAATGTGTTTTATATAACCATAATACATTTAATTAAATAAAAAAGGGGAGTTTTATTCATAATACTTTGGGTTGTTAAAATATTACCCCCTTTAGAAATTTCTTCTCAATTTTTCCCACTCTAAAATATATGAGGGTAACTCTTCTACATCACATCCTCTGATTACCATGTTGCTTCTTCAAACTTGTGGTTTCATCACAACACTTTGATGAGAGGCATTGTCTTATTTCGTATAAATTTTTCTCTATGATATAAGATCTTCACCAGTTTCTACTTATAAGAAAGGTCATACTACAATGGTTCCATCTCTGGATTTAGTACATGTGAGGGGTCTAGTGTGTACTTTCTCAAGAGGGATACATGGAATACATCATGTACTTGAGACAGGTCCGATGGGAGTGCTAGTTGAAAGGCCACTGCTCTGATGTGATCAAGGATCTCAAAAGGGAAGATGTACCTTGGACTAAGATTTAACTTCTTCCCAAATCTCACCACCCTATTCCATAGAGATACATGGAGGAATACTATATCCCTAACATCAAACTCTAGGTCACATCGATGATTTTCAGCATATCTCTTTTTTCGATTCTAGGTAGCCTTGATGTACTACTAAATGATCTTAAACTTCTCCACCATTTACTCAACAATTTTAGGACCTAAAAGTTTTCATTCCCAAACTTCATCCCAACATTCTAGTGTACTTCAAATCTTCCCATAAAGAGTTTCATAGGGATCCATTTGGATGCTCGAGTGGAAACTGTTGTTGTAAGAGAACTTGATCAGAGGGATATGTTGGTCCCATATTAATTTAAATTCAATTGAGCATGCTCATGTCCTTAAGTGTTTGGATATTCCACTGAGATTGGCCATCAGTTTGAGGGTGATAATATGTACTGAAGTTTAGCTCAGTGTTTAGAGCTTGTTGGAGACTTTTCTAAAACTTAGAGGTGAATCTTGGATCTCAATTGGACATAATAGATAGTGGAACTCCATGAATCCTTACCACTTATCTAATGTATGTATGTTCTAGATGATCTAGTGATAAATCCTATTGAATCACAATGAAGTTTATAGTATTTGTAATACGATCCACAACAACTCATATAACATTATTTCCCTTGTATTTATTTGGAAGTTAGGTGAAAAAGTCCATGGTAATGTTTTTCCATTTCTATGTTGGTATGGGTAATGGTTTCTTCATCCCCTTAGAATTATTCCTTTCAAACCTCAATTACTAAAATACTAGTCACTTCAATGTATAATTAGTTATCTACTTTCTTCATATTATCCCACCAATAGTGCTTTAATAGATTTTGATACATCTTTGTGTTTCCTAGGTGAATTGAGAATGTTTAACTATGTGGATAATCCAATATTTCCTTCTTTAACTCATCATTTGATGGAAAAAATAGTCTTGAACCAAATTTCAGAATTCCTTCTTTATTAATATTAAACTTCAAGGATTTCCCTTTTCATATAGTTTCCACTTTTTTCTAAATTCCCATATCATATTTTTGAGAATACTTTATCCTTTTAAGAAGATAATTTTGAGAAATAATTGGCAAAATTATTAATTACGTTCCTTCCTTTATGATTCTCATGTCTATCCTCTTCAAATCTAAGAAGATAGGTTTCTTCTAAATTCTTATTGATGATAGAATTGCTGGATCCTTTATACTTAGAGCATCTTCCACTTTGTTCACTTTCAAAAGATGATAGTTTATTGAGTATTCATAATCATTTATGATAGGTAACTATATTCATTGGCAAATATTCGGATCTTTTTGTTTCAATATATATTTAAGACTTTTGTGAACTATATATATTTCACACTTCTCCCCAAAGTGATAATACCGCCAAATTTTCAAAGCGAAGATCACTATTTCCAACTCTATATCATGTGTGAGATAGTTTTTCTCATGAATTTTCAACTGACTTGAAGCATAGGCTATGAATTTGTCATTTTTCATCAACACACAATCCAATCCATTCTTTAATGCATTATTGAAAATTACAAAAAGTTCCCCACTTATGGGTAGTGTAGTCATAGGGGTAGTGATAATTATTCTTTTTAAATCCATGAAGATTTATTCACATTCATCATTACAATAAAATTTGACTCCCTTATGAGTTATCTTGGTAATAGGGTTTGACAATCATGAGAAATTTCTCAAAAATTAGTGATAATATCAAGCTTACCCACAGAAACTAAAGATATCTATCATAGACGTTGGACTCATCCATCCTTTAATTGATTTTTTCCTTGAAGGATACATAGATATACCATTTTTGTGATGATATGCCCCAATAATGAGACTTCCTTCAACCATAACTCATACTTTATATATTTTTAAAAGATATTCTCCTTTCATATGGTCTTTATCACAGTGATCAAATAATCCTCTTATCCTCCTTGGTTTTTGAATATATTAGAATATCGTCTATAAATATTACCATAAAATTTTCAAGATAATATATAAAGACTATATTCATCAAGTATATGAAGATTTATAGAGCATTAGTGAGTCCTAATGGAATCACTATGAACTCATAATTCCAGTACCTCAAACTAAAAGAAGTCTTGGGGATATCCTCCTTCACCCTAACTTGGTAATATCTCGACCACAGATCCACCTTGGAGAAGTATTGTGCTTTTTGTTGATGATCGAACAAGTCATTAATATGTGGAAAATGATACTTTTTCTTTATCATTATCTTGTCGATATCATGATAATCAATGAAAAGGTGCATTGACCTATCCTTCTTCTTGACAAATAGGACTGGTTCACCCCATAGTGAAGCACTTGGGTGTATGAATCCTTTATCCAGATTCTCTTACAATTTTATTTAGTTAATAAAGTCCCACAATATCAATCCTATACAAAGTCTTGAATATTTTAAAAACCCTAGGTATAATCTTAATTGAAAATTCAACCTCTCAGCTAGGAGGAAGACCAGACAATTCCTCGGGAAATACATTAGCATATTCCCTCACAGTAGGCATGTCTTCAAGGATGATTTTTTCCTTAGACTCAATAATTTGAGCCAGATAATCTTTCTCATAGGAAAAAAATACATTCTTGATATGATGGTGATAAAAAAGATTCATCCTCATACTTTCAATTGTATAGAATTGGGGTTAAATTCTCCATATGGGGAGTGATTTCCCTCTCACGACAATTTATTTTGGCTCTATATAGGGAAATCAAATCCATGCCCAAAATTGCATCAAATTCCACCAAGGGAAGTATGAAAAGGTTCGGTTGGATGTTCATTCCAAAAACATTGATAAGGGAGGAGTTATATACTTGGGTTGAAATAATTTCCCCATTTTCCATTTTCACTGATATCTCTACTTCCATGATTTGTGGTGGTGTTTTAATAGTTCAACTAAAATTTCATGATATTAAGGAATACATATAATAATGGATGATAAACCTACCTTTCAATTTTTTATTCTCATTTTATTTATTTAATTCATCCAAAAAAGTCTCAGGGAATATATTTTTTAAACTATTAAAAACATAAAGAGGAATACCATTAAATTAAAATGATAACTTATAAATTACATTTATCTCTTTAACTTATGAGTTTCTAGGATTCAATCTATGTTATCCATGATATATTTCCTAACATATATTCTTATGGGATTTTTTGGGTCCCTTAATAATGGTTTATAATGATATTATGAATTTACCAAATCATATCCTCTAGGAGTGTCAAAATAGGTGTGCATTAAGGCCTGTTGTTGTATACAAGATTACCCCGAGTGAGGCCCAAAACATATTTTCAGAGTTGTTACTCCTAGGTACATCTATGCCATAACCACATCCACTTGTAGTACCCAAACGTAGATGTATTTTATTGATAAACCACTTAATATATACTAACAAAAAATTAGGGATGTTTTATTATAATTATTCTTATCGCTAAGGAATTTTCTAGAGTTCTCTAATCCAAAGGCTTTTGCAAGAGTTTTCTAGTCATAATCCCAAAAATAACTAAACCTATCCTCTGATACCAACTATAATAACCCTTATCTTTATTACACATTAATAAATGTTTTATCACACTTAATAAAACATATAAGGTTGAATGGTCTAGTGTATTTGGGAAATTAGGTACATTACATAACAACTTAAAACATGAAAAGCAACATCTTTATTGAAAAATTCTTTCACATGACCAAAATGTTCCTTCATACTTAAACACTACATTGGATAACCTGAGGACATACATAAGAAATGAGTGAGATATAAATCCTATTAAGGGAATAAACAAGTCATAATATGAGGAATAAAATACATTTTAGATAATAGGTATATAAATAGAGCATAAAAGGAACATGAATAATAAGGCATGATATAACATTATAATTAAAACATGGGAAATGTGAAAACAACTTAAAACACTGCATCATAAACATAGGTCAAGGATAAACCCAAAAATAAATAATGGTGCAAAAAATCTCATAAATTAATCAGGTAAACCCCCTATCCCAATGTGATGTATCATGATACTAACCATTACCCAATTCATTAGAGCACTATTAGGGTGCACCCTTCATAATCATTTCATTATCATGATTATGTGTGACACATATTCAACATAATAATTTATTGCATGATAAAGTAATGTGGAATAAATACATTTAAGTATAAAATAAATAAGAATATTTGAAAAAATGTGAATTCCATTGATAGAAAAAATGGGTATTGTATTCACTACACAATTATTTTGGCATGGAAAGTCGTGGTGCAATTTCGGAAGCATAACGACGTCATACAGAAATTCTTAAAATGGGTTGATGAGAGTGAAAGGGGTATATAATCATTTAGGAATGGAATGTATAGTAATAGGGACATTAAAATATATTACCCAACACAAGTAATTATAAATATAATGTGTAACATAATAAAGAAACTTGAAGAAAGAGGAGAAAGGAAAGAACCCTTAAAAAATTTCGACATGGTAAAGGGTGTGCATAAAGGTTCATAATAGGGTTAAATGAGAGTGTCATGGGATCTCATAATTTATAAATAAAATTTAAAGTAAGTGGATATGTAATAACATATCCAAATATAAGGAAATTTAAATTAAAATACATAACATTAAAAGGAGTGCTTGATAAAAGAGGAGAGTGGAGGAAGAGGTTCCCTTACTTGAGTGTGTGACTCCAAAGGATTGGGAGGGGCTTATTAAAATATTGAGAGGACCTTGGGAATACTATATGGAGTATAGGTCAAAGTTTGGTTGTTCTAAAAAGAGTTTGAGTGAATATAAATGGGATCTTTGGTGGGTTTATATAGGAAAAGAGGGGGATTTCTTTATTATTTTGGTTTTGGACACTACATAATAAAATATTTAAAAAAAAACCATCCCTTGGTTTTCCCAAGATTTATGATATAGGGAAGTGGTTTAAATTATTTTATAAGTATAATGGAATAATATAATAAAATAATTCTCTTTCTTATGTGGAGGTGAGTTACACTCTCAAAGAAATGATTTTAAAATCTTAAAAAATATTATAAGTATTTGAGGATTCATCAAGGCTTTATATAATAAATAAAATAAAAATAAAAACATATTATTTTAAATGGAAAAAATATATTTGGAATAAGATACATTTTATAGTATTTATTACATCACTATTGGGCCATTATGATGTCATAAAACACACCGTATATTTATACGGTATTTAATTTTTACCCAAAAATTCGATTATCTTAGAAAATTATGAAAATTAATCATTATATAAATTTGACATCCTAATTAAAAAAAATATTCATTTTATCTAAATAATTTTATAATTATGAAAATTTTCACCTTTAAAATAAAAACCAACATTTATTGAAAATGATGGGTTTTTGACAATAACATTTTTTGAACCCTTATAAAAATTACATTTGACTTCATGAAAATTATATGATAATTTATATTCAATAAAATTTATTTAATGATAATATTTTATTAAAATTTTATTTATTTCAAAAATACATTAATTAATTAATTTAATTTTAATATTAACCAAAAATATAGTTTGTTCTTTATTGAATCAAAAATAAAAATCATTTATAAAGTAATAATAATAGAGTGAAAATATATTCATTATTATATAAAAAATAATGTACATACTCATATTGATAGGGTATTAATACATATAACTTTAATACACTAGAATACTCCCTAAGAGTAAGGTGCGCGATGGTGGGGCTTTAATGGGACCATTCAGTGAACATGGTTTGGGATGTGATCTCAATGAGATTGAAATTTTCCCATAAATAGTTTAGATCATGCTTAAGTTGTTAGATATAATATTGGGATTGGTCTAAGGAAAATTCTAGAAATGATATCTCCCTCAAAATCTCCGATAAATGGGATTAATAGGGTATAATCCTACTAGTTGAGGCCATCACTTCCTTTGTCTATACTAAAAAGGATTTGCTAAAACCTTATATTTATACTAGTCATGTGATCACTGTTCAATTAATATATTATAAATGGTAAATATAATTAACAATCATTTAAATCCAATTGGATATAATAAAACAAAATAAGTGTATCTGTTTTATATAACCATAATACATTTAATTAAATCAAAAAGGTGAATTTTATTCATAATAGTTTAGGTTTTTACAAGAAATCAACATCAACATCAATGTAAGACCATTATTCATTAGTGATCTATCAAAAAATGAGGTAATTTTTTATTTTTGTGTTATTTCCCCTTTAATAGATATTTATATCATGAATTATTTATCTACTTTGGAATTTTACTTCTACCTTATTAAATCATGGCCCTGTCAACTTTATCTTTTCATTGAACCTATATTTCACCTATTACACTAGAGTTTTATGATTTGATATATGTATCCATGATTTCAATCAATGGTTGGATTCAAGACATCTATTGATAAAATTACCTTTTTGAATGTGCCTTTTTCCCCTCATTCTTTGCCTGTTTCCATTGGCCTATGGTAGGCTGATGATTCGACTAATAGTTCAGTTCAAGAAGTGATTCAACCTATATTCATGTTGATTTGTGAAATAAATAATAGAGATAGTGATTTGAGGAATAAATTATGATCCATGGTGGATTACAGATAAAAAATGGAGGAAAAAACCCTCGAATGATAATATTTGTGCAATAAGAATGAAATATCTCACATAGGCCAATGGAAATCTCTATTTCAACCACTAGAGGTCAGAAATCGATGACTAGAGATGTTTCCTTTGAGTTCAGGGCCTCAGAAAATGATTTAGGTGCATATGATGACGATATCAGGTGAAGAAGATGAGTTTGTTTCGAAATTTCAAACTTCATAGCATGTTCCCCGAAGAATACATGTAGTATACCTTAATTCTAGTGGTGTGTAGGATTTAGTATTGAGATAAGGATCACATGCCACATGGTTTAACCCACATTCCATGTTATCACCTTTTTTCTAGGTTAGAATGTAATATGAGTACACACCCCAGACCCAAAATAAATAAATAATCTATGTGAAAATTTTGTGTGTTGTGTATTCTCAATGGAACACGACACAGGAAGTTGGGCACATGCCGAATTACCCTACTAGACCTACATAATATGTTCCCTATTCTACACGACATCTAGGCAAACCTCTACATTCCATGTGTATATCTATTTCACTTCTAGGTGGAAACCTTAGGCTAAATGCCATTTACCCCTAGAGGACATGTCATGTACTCTTCCTAGGATGACTTACCTTCTGTATCTCCTTCCTTGGAATCATAATTAGGTCCATAAGTAGTCCTTCCAGATTATAATTCCATATAGAATGCAATAATGTACTTTGTTTCAATATTAGAGATTTTATGTGAGGTGGCATGAGTGATTCACTTCTTCTAACATGGTTGTATGGCATTAAGACTCTAGTGTGATCTTTATAGTGACATTGGGGTTAGAAATTCCCTTGATGGTACATGTAGGTTAGGGCGTAGGTTCCCTATTTTCTATATAGGTGGGATTAAAAACCCTATTTACACACCCCAGGGTGTGGGTCTTTTATCCATGGAGTGTAACCCCCTCATAATCAAGTGTATATGAGGTATAGTTACTCAAACCTCTTGGGGTCATCACCCCCTTGACAGTGAAATTCCATTAGTGTAGAGTGGGTACCCCATATTTGATGTGGTTTACATTGGTCCATCATCATCAGGACAATACAAACACTTGGATCTACAGAAAGAATATCATCATTAGCTAAGTAGGAATATAGAGAACTCTCTCTACCTCTCTCTCTCTAACCTGGGTTCTTTTATGAGTATAGTTTTTTGTTGGGTTTCATCTCCCCTCTTCACATTGTGGGTTGAGTTGACTATTTTCTTGTTAGGGCCAATAGGGGCCTATGTACCCTGAGAGGGGGGGTGAATCAGGGTATGGATATTCTTTTCAAAATACTTCCTGCCCCACTGGATCTTGACCTCTTTGTTACAAGGGTCACTTTGTTTGCTCTTGTGTGTATACTATGCTCAGTTCTTTTCAAGTTTATCTGATGATAATGCTTTGAGTGCAATGCAGAGAAGCGACCAGGCAGACACATCGATTTTTACTTGGTTCACCACTAAGGGCTACGTCCAAGGAGCATACGCCGACAAGTTGCCGGTTCGTACCAAGATCCACTAACTTCACTAGTTGTGGTTTACAATGTTCGGTCTAGATCACTTCTATGCCCAGGCTCACTGCCTATACAATGTTTAGGGTCAGCTCACTGCTTTCCCAAGGGTCACTCCCTGTTTCTCTCTCTCTGGCTCACTGCCGGTGGAGAGGATCACCTTTTTCCTCTTCCTAAGCTCACTGCTCTTGGAAGGGATTAACTCACAGTTTATAGACCTGTAGGTCTCTTCATTTCCATTAAGGAATGCATCTTTCTCTGTATGTAGATGCTCTGTTGATGTTCAACTTTCACCCGTAGATGAATACCTCTTTGCCTCTAAACACTGGGCAATTCACTTTGGAAAGACCTTCGCAAAGCACCCTACAATGCGAGGCTCCCAATTTCGCGAAGCTCAAACAAGCCTTCGCGAAGCTCCTGCCTTTTCGCGAAGCTCACTCGCGAAGCTCCTTCGCGAAGCACTCTCGCGATGCTCAAGCCGTCGCAAAGCAACGACCCTCGCGAAGCTAAGTAAGCCAACGCGGAGCTCGCAGGTTTCGCGGAGCTACAATAGCCGCCGCGAAGCACCTCTTTCGCGAAGCACACTGGCTCCGCGAACCACCTTCGCAAATCGAGAGCAAAGTATTTTCTCTGAAAATTCTCTCTACTTCGCCTGAAGGGGTCGGCCTCTATTTATAGGCGATTCCACCGACCCTCATCCTTTCCGCACGAAGTCAACGCCACGTCATCTCAAATCGCGATGCTCCAAAGTTTCTGTCAGAATTCTGTCCAAATCGCGAAGCTCCACCGCAATCTTCCGTTCGCGGAGCTTGACGTAGTCGCGATGAATCACCGTCAACTTACCTTCGCGGATCGCGCCTTCGCCGCGAAGCTCCCTCGCGAAGCCGAACATTCCTTCGCGCCTTCGCCGCGATGTTCTCTCGCAAAGCCCTTCTCCGCCGCGATGCGCTTCAGCCTCTGCCGTTCGCGAAGCTTGACGTAATCGCGAAGCATCACCGCCTCCATTCTTCTGGTCTTCACGATTTCCAAACCATGCATCCTATCTTCGCGAAATTCATGCCTTTGCCATATTAAATTGTGCTCTTCATTGAAATCCTCTTTTCGCGATGCTCACCAAACTCCAAATTTTGGACCCCAAAAATTTGGCAAACACTGGGAAACGGCGCCACCTTGTACTGCTCTTTTGTACCGCCTCCAGATCGTCCATTCCTTTGTCATAGTTCCTTGTCAACATGTAATGTCAACAACTTCTCGGGAACTCGACAATTATCCATGGAATCCTGCTTTGTCAACAAACACAATCAACCCAAAAATGCTGCAATGTTACCTTGAGGGATTTTTGCCCAACAATCTCCCCCTTTGGGTTTGTTGACAACTCTTCACAAATTTGCTCAGAATGATTTTCTGCACTGTGATACCTCACTGAGTCTTCTTCCAGCTGCTACCACCATTCGCCTTTTGCGATTGTGATAGTGTTCAAGGATTCACTTAACACGTACTCTAAGCCCACATGAGCAATGCTCGGTGTGAGAAACAAGAGTAGTATGTAAAGTTCATCAATGAATCACTTCATGTCAGACCACAGTTGTCGATTCCACACCCTGATACCAGTTCTTAAAATAAAACCAGTTGTTGAACCACACTGATACCAATTGGTGAATTCTTAAGTTGATACCTATTGTTGATAGCTGGACACCATCTCTCACCATTCCAACACCACTGTTCTGCTTTTATCACGATCCTCAGCTGTCGTGATTTCTATGATTTGATCGATCACGTTTAGCATCGTCAGATTTCATACTCCCCCTTTCTCATTGCTCCCCCTTTCTCATTGCTCCCCCTTTCTGGCTGCTCCACCTGTCAGCTTCTCCCCGTAACAATTATGATTTATCAAATCTCCTCACTATTTTCTCCCTTGAACAAACACTGTTCTCCCCCTTTGTCAAGCACTTTTCAAGCACTTTTCTCCCCCTTTGTCAACGAACCCAAAGGTCACGCCTTTGTAGTCTGTAACATAGTAGAGAACACATATCAGCACATTAGGGAAAACACACCATACCTCGGGGAGAGGGGGGGGGGGTCCCATATCCACACTATTTCAAGTGCGGGGAGTAGACTGAACTCCCAGAGCCAGTCGATGCCTCTCAAATGCTTCCTTGGGTAAGGCCTTTGTCAGAATGTCTGCAACCTGCAGCTCTGTAGGCACATACTCCAACTTCACGATCCCCTGCTCAACCTTCTCCATGATAAAGTGATACTTAATCTCAATGTGCTTTGTCCTTGAATGATGGACGAGATTTTTGCTAAGATTTATAGCACTTGAGTTGTCGCACTGGATTCCGATCGGAGACTTCACTTCAACTCCCATATCTTCAAGCTGCTGCTTCATCCACAATAACTGTGTGCATGCTTGAGTGGCCGCAATATACTCAGCTTCTGCGGTGCTTAATGAAATGCAATCTTGTTTCTTGCTCAACCAAGCAATACATAGTCCGCCAAGATAAAATGCACCTCCAGATGTTGATTTTCTATCATCTGCTGAACCGGCCCAGTCTGCATCAGTGTACCCCAATAACTCTGTCCGAGATTTGTCATTGTATGTCAAGCCGAAGTCCACCGTGCCCTTAATATACCGAAGTATTCTTTTCACTGCGAGCATGTGACTTTCCTTGGGATTACTCTGATATCTCGCTGCTTGGCATGTGGCGAAAACAATATCAGGCCTTGTTGCGGTTAAGTACAACAGACTTCCAATGATTTGCCTGTATTCTGTGATATTAACTGCCTTGCCATCCTCATCATCCTTTGATTACTCTTTATCTAGGAGTCTCCTTTGCACATCAGTCGTGCTTTGTTCCGAATCATCATGCCATATTCATTCATCTTGTCTTGATAGACCCATTTTTTCTTGATGACATTTTTATCATCTAGCCTCGAAACAGTCTCCCACGTCTGATTCTTCTCAAGTCTGATCTATCTCTTCATCCATGGTATGATCCCAGTTCTCATCTTCAGTTGCATTAGCAAAGCATTTCGGCTCAACCTGAGATATAAAAGATGTTTTCTGCAGT
Source organism: Viscum album (assembly GCA_963277665.1). Taxonomy (NCBI): domain Eukaryota; kingdom Viridiplantae; phylum Streptophyta; class Magnoliopsida; order Santalales; family Viscaceae; genus Viscum; species Viscum album. The sequence goes on along the minus strand of OY728135.1, from coordinate 1,360,718,375 downwards.
GATTTCATTCTCCTTGTCTAAGCTAGAGCTAACTAATCACCAATGATATTCTGCATGTCAATTTCAGCTCAACTCTTTGACTGTTGTGCAGATGAGGATTTTTACTTCCTTGTACTCAAAAACTAGACACTTTCATGTTCATCATTGGTGTCTTCTTCTGAATCAGCATAAGCCACTTCTGATCTCCCTATGTTGCTTTCTTCCTCAATACTTCCATCAGGAAGTTGTTCACTGACTCATTTTTCAGTGGCTTCATTTCTTTCAGCTAGGTTTCTCGAATTTTTGTTGAGACGCCTTTGATTTTTCTCTTGCAGCTTCTTGGTATCCTGAAAACAGTCAGCTGATACCATATTGTTAGAGCAAATAGATAAGCATAAAATGCATTGTTATTGCTGCTTCTCCCTGTGTGTCTTTCTTCCCTCAATAGGAAACACCTGAGCCGAGTCATCCAATTATTGCATTGATGGCTCTTGAATCTGATTTGGATATAGAATGCTCCCCCTGTGTTATGCAACTCCTCCAGTTGTTAAGCCCAACAATATGTTTAGACCCATAACACGTCTTTTCCTCCTGCATCATTTGTTCTCATCTTCCACTCAAATTTGAGCCATTAACAAAATCTCTAAGCCTACGGAGTTGAAACTCGGTGTAGGAAACAAGAGATAAAGTTAATAACACAATCACTTCCTATTGTGCTCTGTTTCTCCCTTTCTTCATCAACTCTAGTACCTGATTTGAATCAATTGAAATTCTAGAGCAAATCACTTCTCCACTTCGCATCCTTAGATGCCACTTCCCCTTGGATCGTATCTCCCTAAAACCTGAAACACATCAATCATCAGTTAATAGCATTTATATACATAGGGAGAGGGGTTTCTTCCAAATTCCTCAAGATGAGGATTGTGGTTGATCCTGATGGGTCAACCATTTGATTCTTTCTTGAAGAGTATCACACTCTTTCCTTGCTTCTTCTAGCTGCCTAGCCAACTTCAACTGTTCTGGCCATATGACTAGGCATTCTTTTCTCATATTCTGAGGTTTAGACCAACTGGTACACATTTTGGTCTTTGATGTTCTACTGAAATTCCATTTCCCTTGATTGTTTCTCGGTGCAGGAATCTCCTTTCTTGTCATCTTCCCCGTCTTCTTTGTCCATTGCAGGGATCTGCCTTTTTCTTCCACTTCTCGTTGCGGGGCGAATTTTGCAATGCATTCTTTGCTTATCTGCCTTTTATCAGATTTATGAGTCGCCACCCTATTTTGAATTGGTGGTGGGTCCTCCATTGAACGTTCATTCTTCTTTATCACAACTGGAGTAGATCTCCCCTTAATCTTCCAGGTTTGTTCACATTCTCTCCTTGAGAGTTGTTGTGAGCACGCTAGAGGAGGTGACTGATACAACTTTCGTTCAGCTCCATGTGATTTCCCCGAGGCTTTAAGCCTATTCTTCTCCTTACCACTTTGTCTCCCAGTACAGGCTTCTTTCTTGTACACTTCTTGTGGTGGAGATCTCTTTTCTTGTTCCTTTCCCTTTCCTGCTTTCTTCTTACTGCAATGTCTCGCCATGTGCCCATAGTGAGAACATATAAAACATTTTCCCTCAAAGACATACCTCATTTCATCATCTCTCTGCTGAGATGTTGATGCCCCTTTATTTCTTCTTTTGATATTGGGCTCCTGAGCTTCCTGACACATACTCATTGTGTGTCCCATTCTTCCGCAGTAATAGCATCTAACATATGCTTTCCTCTGAGAGACTCCTCTCTCTGATTTCTCATGATGCTTCTTCTTATTCTCAGATTTAGTAATGTCTCTATTTTCACACCCTGAGATGTATTCCAGAGCCTCTGAACAGAAGCTTGATGTGTGGCCATGAATCCCACAAAAATAGCACATGTCATCACTGCTTTTTGTATCTGTCCTTTTAGGCCTATCTCCAGCACCTATAGGATTTCTTTCCCATCTAGAACTGTTCATAGCTCTCTTTCTATCTTGCACGGGAGGGGATTCATCAAATCCGATACCAGCTTTTCCGAAACTTGCTGGTCTTTGAGCTGAGAAAATATTCTGTTGTTTCTCTTCAGAAATAGCATACATATTCTTCATTTTATCATCACTTGTCGAAGGATGATCAAATAGCAAGTGTAAGGCATCCTTCATTTTTGGCATTCCTTTAGCATTAGATTTTTCCACATCCTTCTTTACTAATTCTAGATCCTCTTCCAACTTTTTAATCTTCGTCTCCCTTGATTCAAGTTGGACATCCAGTTCTTTCTTGAGAAGCTTCCCATTACTCACCTCATCTTCTAGTTCCTGTGTGAGCTTTTCCACCATTGCACTTTTCTTCACTACTTTTAATTTTTCCTCAGAAACAGATTTAGAGACAGATTCATTCTCTTGTTGAAGGCTTCGATTGTTCTGAACTTCTTCAGACAACTGTGCTGCTAGATCATCATTTCTAGCTTTCAGATTCTGTACTTCATCTGACTTTTGATTCTCTTCATAATCATCAGCCTTTTGTTTTCCTTTCATTTTAGCCAGCTTCTGTAATACCTCACCTTGAGAATCATTCTTCTTTGTTAGGTCAGTAACTATATCGATAAGCCTTTGATTTAAGCCTCTTAGCTTGTTGACCTCAGTTTCCAGAGCATTGATCTGTATGCCTTTAGAATTAATTTCTTCAGTGGATTTCTGATCCAATTCTTTAGTCCCATGGACAACTTCCACCTTTTTGTTCAGGCCATCGATCTCTCTTTTCTGTTCTTCAACCTTCAGCTTATACTTACTAACGGATTCTGAGTTCTCTGATGTTGATAAATTAAGTTTCTGAATTTCTTCCATCAGCTCAGATTTCTCTTCTTCCTGCTGCTGCATATAGAGTTTGGCATCGCGAACAATTTTGTTAGCTTTCTTGGTTTTGGCCCTCCAAACATCTATCTCTTCCAGAGCAGCCTCCAACTCAGCTCGCATATCAATTCTTCCTTCAATTTCTTCTTCTTCATCGTCAGTGGTTCGAACGTCACTTGGAAAGTCAGGTTCTTCACTCATTCCATCAACATCTTTGAATGAGTAAGTATTTTTGTTGTATGATTTATCCAAATCATTTTTCTGTTCACTACATGATTCCTTCAGTAAGCTATTTGATTCTTTTATTTGAATCACACTTTTTCCAAAAACACTTCCACACTGAGGGATACCACCTGACTTCTGATTCTTCTTTGAAGATTTTCTTTTTCCCATGGTAGACCGAGATAAGCGCAAACAATATCTTCAACAACACAGATCGACTACACAAAGTTGAAGCAAACAAATCTGATAAAAGCAACCAGTCCCTCTGATACCAATTGTTAGGGCCAATAGGGGCCTATGTACCCTGAGAGGGGGGGTGAATCAGGGTATGGATATTCTTTTCAAAATACTTCCTGCCCCACTGGATCTTGACCTCTTTGTTACAAGGGTCACTTTGTTTGCTCTTGTGTGTATACTATGCTCAGTTCTTTTCAAGTTTATCTGATGATAATGCTTTGAGTGCAATGCAGAGAAGCGACCAGGCAGACACAGCGATTTTTACTTGGTTCACCACTAAGGGCTACGTCCAAGGAGCATACGCCGACAAGTTGCCGGTTCGTACCAAGATCCACTAACTTCACTAGTTGTGGTTTACAATGTTCGGGCTAGATCACTTCTATGCCCAGGCTCACTGCCTATACAATGTTTAGGGTCAGCTCACTGCTTTCCCAAGGGTCACTCCCTGTTTCTCTCTCTCTGGCTCACTGCCGGTGGAGAGGATCACCTTTTTCCTCTTCCTAAGCTCACTGCTCTTGGAAGGGATTAACTCACAGTTTATAGACCTGTAGGTCTCTTCATTTCCATTAAGGAATGCATCTTTCTCTGTATGTAGATGCTCTGTTGATGTTCAACTTTCACCCGTAGATGAATACCTCTTTGCCTCTAAACACTGGGCAATTCACTTTGGAAAGACCTTCGCAAAGCACCCTACAATGCGAGGCTCCCAATTTCGCGAAGCTCAAACAAGCCTTCGCGAAGCTCCTGCCTTTTCGCGAAGCTCACTCGCGAAGCTCCTTCGCGAAGCACTCTCGCGATGCTCAAGCCGTCGCAAAGCAACGACCCTCGCGAAGCTAAGTAAGCCAACGCGGAGCTCGCAGGTTTCGCGGAGCTACAATAGCCGCCGCGAAGCACCTCTTTCGCGAAGCACACTGGCTCCGCGAACCACCTTCGCAAATCGAGAGCAAAGTATTTTCTCTGAAAATTCTCTCTACTTCGCCTGAAGGGGTCGGCCTCTATTTATAGGCGATTCCACCGACCCTCATCCTTTCCGCACGAAGTCAACGCCACGTCATCTCAAATCGCGATTCTCCAAAGTTTCTGTCAGAATTCTGTCCAAATCGCGAAGCTCCACCGCAATCTTCCGTTCGCGGAGCTTGACGTAGTCGCGATGAATCACCGTCAACTTACCTTCGCGGATCGCGCCTTCGCCGCGAAGCTCCCTCGCGAAGCCGAACATTCCTTCGCGCCTTCGCCGCGATGTTCTCTCGCAAAGCCCTTCTCCGCCGCGATGCGCTTCAGCCTCTGCCGTTCGCGAAGCTTGACGTAATCGCGAAGCATCACCGCCTCCATTCTTCTGGTCTTCACGATTTCCAAACCATGCATCCTATCTTCGCGAAATTCATGCCTTTGCCATATTAAATTGTGCTCTTCATTGAAATCCTCTTTTCGCGATGCTCACCAAACTCCAAATTTTGGACCCCAAAAATTTGGCAAACACTGGGAAACGGCGCCACCTTGTACTGCTCTTTTGTACCGCCTCCAGATCGTCCATTCCTTTGTCATAGTTCCTTGTCAACATGTAATGTCAACAACTTCTCGGGAACTCGACAATTATCCATGGAATCCTGCTTTGTCAACAAACACAATCAACCCAAAAATGCTGCAATGTTACCTTGAGGGATTTTTGCCCAACATTTCTTCTATTACTCCTACCTTCAGTTTTTAGGGTATCCTACTGGGTATGTAAATACTCACCTCTGAATGGGATTTTCCAACACTTTTCATTCATTATCTAGATAATTAGTAGCTATATAGTGAACTTGGTAGTCTTGGAGTTGGTGGATCTTAAATATACTTAATAATGATGATCACAAGAGGTGGTCAGTATCAATGTTCAGGAGAAGGGAACTACCTCCACATCCATTGTTAGGTTGGCAGCCCCTTTCTTTTTAGTTGTGCAAGAATCTTTTCCCTATTATGTTTTAGATATATTTATATTGATGGACTCTATCTATTATTAGAAGTTATTGCATGCGCTATTTCCTCTTGGGTTAGTTTAGTTTTATTTATCCTATATGGCTGTGATGTACTTGGAGGTGTGTACATGTATAGGTTCTTTAGGATAATACCTCCCATATATAAAGACCCCAAACCTAGTATCCTATATCCAGTAGTTACTTTATTACATTGGAATAAGACACAAGTGATCCTTTTTCCTTTTTTGAAAGACACAAGTGATCACATCACAAATAACATAATATTTTAGTAGTTGTGGTAGAATAGATTCAAACTTAAAAATCACATTACATTTGAAAACATAGGATATAAAACAATATTTTCTTTGAGAACATCATTATTCTCTCTACAATTTCCATGCATAACATTCAAAATTTACTTCTTGGAATCCTAGGGAATGAAAGAAAAATAAGGGCGAGCTCAAATTAGCAGTAAGGGTTACATACAGTTGAATTTATCATATAATAAATAAGGAATAGTCAATATTTCAAGGTAAATAAATAAAAACACATTCCATTTAATAAATAACTTGATCTTAAATAATAATATGATTGGAATAAATGATGATCAAATAATTACATATAACTAATCACATGAGCTTAAAACTTATCCATGGATATCATAACTATTAATATAATCACATGGATATCAATAATTAATCTCATAATGATTTAATTAATAATTACATACATTATAAACATACCATTAAGGCCTTGTGCTAAGATGAATTACATAGATGGGTAGGCCTTATCCAAATACCCAAACTAGTCTATTCCATGAGGCTTAACGATGAATCAAGGGGATATAGTAGTCCCTTCATGTCAGTTACTAAGTCCAATTCATTTATCATATGAAATGGGAGATTGATAATTCCATCCATGACAAACATATACAGTCATATTGAAAAACTAACATATGAAATGTTAGTATTTCCCTAGTAAATCTGATCATAAAGGATCCAGAGAAAGAATAAGGATGGTATCATTAAAACATATCCCAAATAAACCAAAAGTAAAATAAAGGGATACTTTCATTAATGAATATAAATACAATAAAAATTTTATTAAAAACATTCTTCAGGAAAAACCCTTTTCACTTTGAAAATAAATTTTGAAAACTAGAATTTTAAAAAATAGTATGGAAAAAATTTCTTTGCAAAGAACCATGGAAAAGTTTAAAGTATTCTTAAAATCATTGAGTAGTTATAATGGAGAAAAAATCTATTCATATCTAGTAGTTAAAACAAAGGTTCCTTTCACTTTTTTAGTAAAAAGTCAATAAGTACCTCATTCAGAAAATAAAAAAAAATAATCCTTTTAAAAAATTTTGTAAAAAGAATATAATGGGTAAAATGACTTCAAAAAATCATAGAGTAATAGTAAAAACATTTCTTTAACTTTTTTAGAAATCACAATGATGAAAGAAAAATATTTCCAACTAAAGAAGAAATAAAATCAGCTTTTCTTAATATTTTTGATCTTTTGAGTAATTAAAAGAGGAAAATGAATGGAAAACTCATAATTTTTAAAAATAAATATATGAGAATAAAATATATATTTTTTAAGATATAAATATCATATAATTCCCCCATTTTATACTTAAATATAAATTATCCCAAATAATGACGAGATTCTAAAATAAACCCATAACACTTTGGTAACTTTTCAATCATTACCACCATAAAAGAAATATCTTCAAATGAAACATTTAATAACATGAATATAAATATATTCATGATAAAACATATCAAAATGGTAGTAAATACACCTCATAAAAATAAATAGGTGTATAACACCAAACTTGTCTCAATGGAGCGGAAATTGAGATGAGATCTCTCATAAAGTTTATATCATTGAAGTGAGAATTTATAAATGAATTAATAATTTATATCCAATGTAAATCCATATAAAATAATTGGAAATAAAATATAAAATAATAAAAATTCATTACACACGTATTCATAAAATATCAAAGATGATGAAGAAGTAATATAACCTGGTGAAAAGAAATTGAGTTATAAAACCCCTCACCACTTAGTATATTTCAAGACAAATCCTCTTGAATGAAACAATTTTAATTGAAATGTAAAATACCATAAAATATGAAGGATTCATGATATATCATATTAAATTTCATTATATACACCATATACAATAAATTAAAAGCATACTAATGAAATATGTCTCAATGAAGGAAAATTGAGACAAAATTTCCTACCTCAGGCCCGACTTATCATATACATTCTTTATCTTCCTAAATAATAAATGAATGTTAATTATTTACTTTCCTAAGAAACTTTTTAAATTTTATTATTACTTTAATTTTATTTATTACTATTTTATATTTAATTAATTAATCAATTAAGTTCACATTATATTCTTTTATGATATTCAGTTCATATGTCCAACATGACTTTAGTTGGTTAAATATGGAAAACAATGTCATTATTACATAATATATAGAATAAAAATAATGAAATAATTATCTTTTTCAAACATAAATTATAATTTTAAACAAACTATGAAATATGGTGAGGAAAAATGAATTTCATTATAATCATAGAGATGGTAAGTCGTACATATGCATGAGTAACGTTTCCATTTTTTAACATTCCAGATATATAAAACATAAGTAATATTTTATAATTATAGAACGATAATTTATCATAAATATAATATTATTTCTCTAAATACACTTATACATAAAATGCATGTGATATGGTTATGAAAAATGAATCACATCGTTTCATGGAAGTGGAAATCCACAAGTATATATGAATGACATTATCATTTTTAAATGAATGAAAATGTAATAAATTATATGATATATGATATTTATATAATTATAAATTTTTCATGAATAATATATATATATATATATATATATTAAATCTATATTTTAAACCATCCATGTGCGATGGTGATGAAAAATTAATTACATTGAATTGTAAGGTGATAGTCTGCTGCACACACAAATGATGATTTCATTTCCCATTTGATGGAATAGTAGATGGATATATGATATTAAATTAAAATAATAACATATCAATATATGGTATAAAATTATATTATTATATCATCATGGTTGAAAAATATTTGAAGATGGTGTAAGAAGAAATAAAACAAAAACGCTCAGTTAAGAACGATATATCTTCTTTAGACAACCTCTCTAGGTTTACACTAAAATCATTCCTAGGAGGGTTTTATGAACAAACAAATGACACTAGAACATAGGAATGGATTTTATTAAATAATTTGGGTAGGTATTTCCTGAACCAATGATTCTTGAAGTGTGAATAAAATATAATAAGAAGTTCCCTTTTATAAGAAAGGGGAGGGACACTCTTGGATTTTCTTAAAATATTAAATTAATAAAAAATAATTTTCATATTAAAATGACATAAAATGACAATGTATTATTATATGATAAGGTTGAATTTAAATACTCCCATACAATAAAAATTGTACAAGTTTATGTGATGTTTTAACCCCTAAATATTTATTTTAACCCGTTTTAATCCTTTTTGACAATTACCGTGGTATTAAAGTTTTTACACTTTAGGGGTCAAAAAAGTTACTATAAGAGAAAAAAAGGTACATAAATGAACCAAGTTTGATAGTATCAATAATATAACATTTAATTATTTGAAGATAATATTTTTTATGAATATTTAATCATCTAATAAAAAATTATTTATCATAAAATATCATTAATGTTAATTTTGACATTGTTCATTTAATTTGACTCTAAAAAAATCAAGAAAAATATGGAATTAGAATATACACCTTTTAAACTTCCATGAAATCTTATATTTATCTAAAAATATTCTGTAACTTAATAATCTATTCAAATTATATTACTTTTAACATTTTTAAAATCATTTATTTTATTTTCCTTTTAATTAAATAATTATTGTTTTGGCATTGCATAAGCATTTAAGGTTGTTATTTCATCACTAAAAATTTGAAATAGATTACCATGTTAAAAAAATACATTTATATTTCAAATAAACATGTAGAACTTAACATAACTTATTTTTATCCCCATATTAAAAATTTAAAGATAATAATACAAAGAAAATGACATTTTTGTCTTTTCATTTTTTAAAGTTTTATAAAGGTCATAATCATGGAAATATATAAAAAGGCCATATATTAATTTTTTTAATGATTATGGATGAAATATAATCATCCAATAAAATTAAGGTAAGTTTTATGGTTACTTTTTAGTCCTTATCAAATTATTTTAACTCTTAAGTAACCAATTTTACCTTTACTATGGTAACAAATACTCACTATAATTACTATTAATAATGAAAAAAATAAAAGGGAACTATTTAAAAAAATTCACATCCTATTTAAAAATATGGAATACATTTTTTCAAGATTAAAAATACATAATTGGAATAATTTAATTTAAAATTAAATTTGAAAAATGTGGAAAAAAATGATTTTTTCAAAAAACATCTTTTAAGTATAAAAATATTTTTATATAAAATTACTCTATAAAATTGATTCAATTATACTTAATTAGATAATTAATCATATAATTAAACAAATTTTACTTGGAAGATTGTAAATTCTTGAACCAAAAATTTGATTTTTAATAAAAATTAGTATTTTCACTTTGGAAAATATACCTTTTTATAAAAATCCTAAAAATTTACTATAATCTAATTTTAATATATTGATTTTGAAAATGATGTTATTTTTGTAAAATATAATTTCAAAAGTAGTATAAATTATTTTTATTATCCTAAAAAAAGTAATAAAAATCATTTTTGAAGGAAACATATTTTTGAAACTTAAAATTACTTTACCAAAAATTTAATTATTATTTAATAATAATTAATAAACACATTTATTTTGATTAGGATATTTATATATATTTTATAATGTGGTTATTCATACTCATGAATTCCAATTCAATGTCTAGGTTATAACAATCATATTAAAATAATAATATTTTGTGGTTCTTTTAACTTTGGTGTTGTGTATCACATACACTATAAAACATAATTCCATCACTTTAAAATATTAGGATTTCAAATTCACCTCCTTAAATAAAATAAATCCTTCTGATTTGAACTTTATATTAGTAATCAAAGCTTTGAAAATTTAAAATACTTTTTTTTGGAATCCCACGCCATAAAAAGAGTTAATAAAACATCCTCTTGAAAAGGGGGAAGAGAAATATGAAGGTCATCTAGGATAAAACATAAATAGGTTTCCAATTAAAATTACATTAATGGGAAGTAAAAATACAGACATATAGGAGAAATTTAATGTCCAAAATAATAACAGAGAGTGAAAAATAATATTAATCAGAACAAAGTAAATGATCATGATAAAGTTAACAACCAGACATTAAAAAACCAAGGAGGTTTGAAAAAAACATTAATTTATCACAAATAAATATAATAGAATGATATTTTTTTCAAGAAATCTTCCCTAATGTTAAGGAATTATTTCACTAAAAAGATAGTGAATAAAAAAACTATACTTACTTGAAATATGTTTTTAAGAATAATTTCATCCTTTGGAAGTGATTTAATCAATTTACACTCCCTTTATTACTCTAAGAAATAAATATCCAAGATGAGTTTTTTACCTGAAGCACTAAAATTAACTTCTAATGGATCACATGATTCCACAAATGAATATAAGCTATTCAACCTATCCTTAATAAAGATAAAATGGTTAGAACAATGTAATATATAATAAAAAAAATGAAAAACCATCATTTGAAGAAATAATACATTAATCTTTAAAACTAAATCATAAAACAAAAGGTTTAACATAGATAATTTCTTAAATAAATATCCCCACATAAAAAATAACATCAATAAACTCAACATAAAATGAGGTTTCAAACTCAAAGGTTATCTCATACATTTTAAATTATATGTGTAAAAAAATAATATCATTCTTATCAAATAATCCTTTATATTAAAAATAAAGGTTATATATGCCTCAACCTAGTAAACCATCACCCAAAATATCAATAATCACTTTAAAATCATAAAAATTAAAAAAATATTTAATCCAATAAAATGTTTCCCAAGATCAACTTATTATTTATCCATAAAAATTTTAAGTAAAAACAATGTCATACCAACTAGTACATCACATAGGAAAGTGGTAGGCGTTGAAACCTTGTCACCCTTTGGTTGTAGCTTCAAGCCCCAGAGCCTTGATGGATGTGAATAGTTGTCAATCGACATGCGAGTTTTCCTTTTTCTAAAACTATATTAATGTGATTCCAATAATGTTCCCAAAAATATAATGAATATCCACAAAAATAACATTAATCATCAAATCACTTTTCAATCCCATGGTGATATATATGATAATACATATGTCCCCAAATTTTATTAACCCATAATTACCAAATCACCAAATAACATATAAGCCCTAAATGTTTTCAATACCTTTAAACTTATGTCCAAAATATAAAAATAATTATTCCTCAAATAACATTTTCAATAAATAATATATTAAACAAAAGTTTTTTATTCCCATAAATGTCTCTCAAAAAATACTTAATATTATTAAATTCATATAAAAAAATATCCAAAGGGGTATCTATACCATTAAATATATGATCAAACATGGAGTTATCATCCCATGATAATTTAGGTTTATCCCATATCACTATGTCATATCATAAGTTTCTATAGTTTTTATTCTCTAATTCATCATAATGGTTTATAGAAAAAATTTGATTAAGCCAAGAATATCCCCCAGGACTTTCAAACTAGGTGCACAGTAAGGGCACACTCACTGTTTACCAGAATGAAGGCCAATATATACCCAAAAAAATATTTTCTAGGTTATTACCCCTAGATGCATCTATTCTAAAACCATATCTACTTATAGTATCCAAACATAGATTTATTGTAAGGATAACTATATAATCTCTATCTTACCAAAATTTTAGGATGTTATCCTATACTTATACTTATCCTAAAAGTCAGTCATATGGTTATATTCCCTAATCTATGTTTTCCTAAATATAGTTCCCAATATTTCTACTAAACATTACCTGATACCAAATGTAAATACCTCTACCCTATTATCCTAGAGATGGTGGTAACTTTATTATATTAGTATAAGATAAAAACTATCAGATCCCAAAGGAAAAAATACTTTAGTAGTCTTGGTAAACTATATTCATACTTAAATATAAAATTACATTTGAAAACATACAATATAATACTATATGTTCATTTAGAAAAAAATTATTTTCTATATAATTTCCTTGGATATCATTCATAGTACACCTCCTATCATACAAAATTTTAATATTTCCCCAATCAAACTAATCATAAAACATCCAAATAAAGAATAATGGTGATATCAGCACAACATATACCCAGTAGAGCATAAGTAAAACAGTGGTTTATTTTCATTGATGAATATAAATAAAATAAAAATACCATTAAAAACATTCTTGAGGAAAATAACCTTTTCACTTTGAAATCTAATTTTGAAAACTAAAATTTTTAAAAATATTATGAATAAATTGATCACGAAGAATAATATAGATGAAATAAATACTGATAAAATAATTTTATATAAATAATCACATAGCTTGAAAATTATCCATGAATATAACAACTATTCAAATAATCACATGGAAATCAGTAAATAATTTTATAATTATGGGATTCATAATTTTGAACATCATGAACATACCATCAATGTCTCGTGCCAAGACATATTATATAAACATGTAAGGTTTCATCTAAATACCTAAACTAGTTTGTCTCATGGGACTACCAATGCATCAAGGGTCTATACCTCCCATAACTTATTAAGTCTAATGAATTCATTATATTAAAGGATACAATAACAATTAAATAAATAATAAACATAAATATTCACATTGAAAAAGTAGCATATGAAATTTTAATTTTTCCCCAATCAAACTAAACTTAAAACAAATAAACAAATAATAAGGATGATATAATTATAACATATCCCCAGTATAGAATAAGTAAAATAAAGGGTTATTTTCATTGATGAATATAAATATAATAAAAGTTTCATTAAAAAAATTCTTGGAAAAAATACCCTTTTCACTTTGAAAATCACTTTTGAAAACTAAAAATTTCCAAAAATATTAAGAAAATATTTTACTTTAAAAATAAACATGGAAACTTGTAAAGTAAGATTAAAATCCTAGAGCAACCATAGAAATATAAAATTTCATTTATGTCGAGTACATTAAGAAAAATATTCCTTTCACATATTCGATAAAAATTCTATAACTACCTCATTTAGAAAATGAAAAAATATTCCTTTTAAAACATTTTTTAAAAATTATTTCATGGGTAAAAATGACTTTAAAAGTTATAGAGGAATATTTAAAACATTCTTGAAAACATTTTTAGAAAACATTGACATGTAATAAAAAGATTCATGACTAAAGAGAAAATAAAATCATTTTTTATTAATTTTTTTTTGATATTTTGAGTACTTAAAAAAGGAAAATGAAATAAAAAAGTATATTTTCTGAAAATAACTACAAGGAAATAAAATTTATTGTGTTTAAGATAGAAATATCACATAATTACCCCATCAGATAATTAAATATAAATAATCTTGAATAATTATGAGATTATGAAATAAACCCTCACCACTTTTATAACTTTTGAATCATAACCCCTATGAAAGAAATAACTTCAAATGAAACATTAAATACTATGAATATAAATATATTCATGATATAACATATTACAATTACAATAGATACATATCATAAAAATAAATAGGTCTATAATGCCAAATATGTCTGAAGGGAGTGGAAGTTGAGATGCAATCTATTACAAAGACCATCCCACTGAAGTGAGAATTAATCAATGAATTGATTATGTGTATCAAATGTAGATCTATAAAATACAAGTATAATTACAAAATAAAATAATCAAAAGTTATTATTCATATAATCTTTGAATATCAAAGATGATGAAGAAATAATATAACTCAATGAAATGAAATTGAGTTATGAAACCCCTTACCACTTAGTATCTTCCAAGAAAAATACCCTTGAATGAGAAAATTTGAATTAAAACTTTAAATACCATAAAATATGAATGATTAATGATTTATCATATTAAATTTAAGTATACACACCATATAAAATAAATTAGGTGCATAGTAATAAAATATTCCTCAATGAAGAAAAATTGAGACAAAATCCCTTACCTCAGGCCCGACCTGTCACGTACATTATTTATCTTCCTGAATAATAAACTTATTTTAGTTATTTAATTTCCTAATATATTTTTTAAATTTATTTCTTCCTGGTATTTTATTTATTACTATTTTATATTTAATTACTTTATTAATTAAGTTCACATGAGATGTTTTGGTGACATTTAATTCATATATCGAGAATGACATTAGTAGGTTAACTATGGTAAAAGTTTTCATTGTTACGTCATATATAGAATAATAATAATGGAATAATTTCCATTTTTATACTTAAATTATACATTTTAAACCAACCATGAAATATTATTATGAAAAATGAATTATGTTGAAATCATGGTGGCGGTAATCCATATATACACATGAGTAACATTTCTATTTTTAAAAAATCATTATGAAAAGAACATAATTAATATTTTATATTTAAATAATTATATTTATGACATAAATATCATATTATTTCTCTAAATTCACTTATATATAACATTGATGTAATGTGGTTATGAAAAATGAATCACATCGTTTTGTGGAGGTGGTAATCCACACGTACACATGAACGACATTATCATTTTTAAATGAATGAAAAGGTAATAAATTATATGATATATTATATTTATATAATGATAAATATTTCATTAATATCATATATGTATATATATATATAGTAAATATTTCATTAAAACCATCATTTAGTGCTAGTGATAGAAAATTAATCATATTGGTTCATGAGAAAGTAGCCTATTGTACACACGAATGACAATTTTGTTTCCCATTTTATGGAAGGGGAGATGTATATGGGGTATTAAATTAACATAAAATAAGTATATATGATATATTTATATTATTATATCATCATGGTTAAAAATATTTGAATTTGGTGGAAGAATAAATAAAATAAAAAATCCCAGTTAAGAATGATACCTCTTCTTCTAAAAACCTCTTTAGGTTTACACCAAACCCTTCCTTGGATAGTTTTATGATAAAAGGGACTATAAAAAATGGGGAGGGATATTAGGAATAGATTTGGGTAGGTATTGGATGAAAAAAATGGATCTTGATGTGTGAAATAAAGAGAAGAGGAGGTTCCCTTTTATAAGAGAGGGGAGGGGCATACTTGGAATTTCATAAAATATTAAATTATTATAAATTAATTTTCATGTTCAAATAGATAAAAATTGATAATATTAGAATATAATATTATTTTTTTATCTAAATACTCTCATACATTAAAAATTGTACAAGTTTAGGTTATGTTTTCACCCTTATCTTTTTGTTTTAACCCATTTTAATCCTTTTTAAAATTACCATGGTATTAAAATTTTTACTCTTTATAGGTAAATAAAGTTTATATAGAAGGAAAAGTGGTCCATGAATAGAACAAGGTTGATATTAAAAAAAATATAAAATTTACTTGGTCAAAGATAATATTTTTAGGAAATTTAAATCATTTAATAAAACATTATTTATTATAAAATATCATTAATGTAGGTTTTGACAATATTCATTTAATTTAACTTTGAAAACATAAATAAAAATATATAATTTGAATATGTATCTTTAAAAATTACCTATAATTTTATATTTATCTATTTTTTTTGGAACATAATAATTTATTTAAATTATATTACTTTTAACATTTTTGAAATCATTTATTTTATTTTACTTTTAGTTAAATAATTACCATATCGGCATTGCATAAAAAATTAAGGTAGTTATTTCATCAAAAAAAATTGAAATAAATTACCATGTTAAAAAAATATATTTATATTTAAAATAACCATTTTGAACTAAACATACCATATTTTTATCCCTGTGTCATAAATTTAAAGATAATAATACAAGGAAAATAAAGTTTTTGTTTTTTGTTTACATAATGTATTATAAAGGTCATAATCATGGAAATACAATAAAAAATGACAGATATTTACATTTTGGATTATTATATACTCATAAAATAAAATTAAGGAAAGTTCTAGGGTTACTTTTTAGTCCTTATCAAATTATTTTTACCCTTAATTAACCCATTTTACCTTTACCATGGTAATAAATATTTACTAGGGTTACTATTCATTTTGACAAAAAATAAAAGGTAAATATTTATCAAATTTTTACTTAAAAAATAAAAATATAGAATCTATTTTTTTATTATTAAAAACACATAATTTTGAGAATTTAATTTAAAATTAAACCAAGAAAATGTGATGAAAAATGGTTTTTCAGAAAACTTCCTTTTTTAGAATAAAAGTATTTTTATATAAAATTTATCTAAAAAATTGATTCCATTGAAATTAATTTGATAATTGGAACTATAATATAACTAATTTTACTTTTAAATAATTTTAAAATAAAATGGAACCTTTTGAGTGCTCGAAACAAAAATACAATTTTGAATAAAAATTAATATTTCTCACTATTCATTGAAAAATCAACCTTTTTAGAAAAAACCAAAAAATTCACTATAAGATAATTATAATATCATGATTTAAAAAATATTATAATTTTTATAAAATATAATTCCAGAATCAGCATAAATTAATTTTATTATCATAAAAAAGAAATAAAAATCATTTTTGATGGAAACATATTTTTAAACTATAAAATGAATTTACCAAAAAATGAATTCTTATTTACTAAAAATTAATAAATAATTTTTCCTTGATTAAAATCATTATATATATTTCATAATGTGGTTATTAATATTCATACCTTCTAACTCAATGGCTATGTTGTAACAATCATATTAAAATAATAATATTATGCAGTTCGTTTAAGCTTAATGTTGCATGTCATATGCGATATTGAACATAATGTTCTTCCATTAAAATATTGGGGCATTACATTATACTCCATTAAATAAATTAAATTCCCTAAATTTAACTTGATTTTGGTAATCAAGGGTTTGACATTTGAAAGTAATTAATTTTGGAATCCCACATCGTAAAAAGAGTTAATAAAACCTTCACTTGAAAAGAGGTAATGGAAATAAAAAGGTCATATATGATAACAAATTACTAGGTTTCAATTAAGTGAGCATTAGTGGGCAAAGAAAATATAGAAATAGAGGAGAAATGTAATGTCCAAAATAATTGTGGAGAGTGATAGAGAACATTGATTAGAAAAAATTGAATGATCATGAGAATGTTAAAAACCAAAAAATCATAAAATAAGGAGGTTTGAAAAACGAACATCAATTTATCAGAAATAATAGTTATAATAAAATATTTGTTTCATGATCTTTTTCCCAGAGTTGAGAAACTCTTTCACTATCAAGATATATAACACCATAAATTATACTTACATGATATATTTTTATAAGAATAATTTAATCCTTTAGTTGTGCTTCAATAAATTTTTGATTCATTTATTACTCTAAAAAATGAATATCCAAGATGAATTTTTTATTATTGAAGTACTAAAATTAACTTCTAATAGATGACATGATTCCATAGAAGAATAAAAATTTTCACTCTTATATTAAATAAAACTAAAATTGTTATCACAATGTAATATATAATACCAAAAATGAATAAACCTCCATAAAAATAAATAATACATTAATCTATAAAATTCAAGAATAAAAATAAAGGTTTAACATATATCATTCCTTAAATAAATAACCATATATCCCAAATAACCTCAATAACCTCAAGATTGGATAAGGTTGTAACCTCATAGGTTATCTCATACCCTTTAATTTGCATCTCAAAAAATATAATAACATTCTTCTTAAATAAACCTTTATGTTAAACCTGATGGTTATATATACCTTAACCAAATAAAATGTCTCATGAAATATCACTAATCTACTCAAAATCATAAAAATTAAAAAATACTTGATCCGATAAAATTTTCCCCAAAATTAGCATAATATTTATCCATAAAATCATTTAGGTAAAAGTAATTTCATACTAACTAGGACATCATGTAAGCTAGTGGTAGGCACTGAACCCTTATCACCCTTTGGTTGTGGGCTCAAGACCCATGGACTTTCAAGATGAAATGATTTTTTTCCAACTTATGGGTTGTCCTTTTTCTAAAAATATATTAATATATTTTCTATAACATTCCCAAACGTAAGATAAACTTCCTAAAAAATAATATTGATCATCAAATTAATTTTCAATCCCATGGTGATCTATACGATAAAACATATGTTCCCAAATTTTAATAACCTATAATTACCTCATCATGAAAGATTATATAATACCTAAAGTTTATTAATACCTTTAAAATTTTATCCATAAAATAAAAATAATTATTCCTCAAATAACCTTTTCACTAAAACATATATTAAACCAATGGGTTGCATCCACAGAAATGTCTCTCAAAATATCCTTAAACATGTTAAATTCTCATAAAAAAAATCTTAAAAGGGTTATATATTCCTTTAAATATATTATCACCCTTAGAATTATCATCCCAAGATACTTTAGGATTATCCCATATCACTATAGAATATCATAGGTTTCCATAGGTTCTATTCTTGGACTAATCATAATGGTTTATTAAAAAAATTTGAATTAACCCAAGAATATATCTTGGGAGTGTCAAAACAAGTTCACAGTAAGGGAACACTCACCTTTCACTAGAATGATAACCAAGATATACTCTACCAACACTTTTTTGGGGTTATTACCCCTAAACGCATCTGTATCAAAACCACATCCACTTATATTACCCAAATAGAGATGTATTACTCAGAAAACCACAAAATCCCTATCTTACCAAAATTTTAGGATGTTATCTTATACTTAGACCCATCCTCAAAGTCAGTTATAGGGGTATATTCCATAATTTATTTTTTCCTAAATCTAGTTCCCAAGGTTTCTACTAAAATTACTCCGATACCAACTGTAAAGACCCCAAAACAAGTAGCCTAGAACTGATGGTTACTTTATTACAGTTGAATAAGATGTAATCAATCACATCTCGAGGGACTAAATAGTCTAGTTTCCTTGGTAAACTTGATTCATACTTTAATCTCACATTATATTTGAAAATATAGAATATAAATAAATATTTTCTTTGAGAACATCATTATTCTCTCAAAAATTGACTTGCATATCATTTATAGTGTAAGAAACTAGTTTTTTACTTTGAGGTACAAATATTCCCTTTTTAGTTTGTACTTAAGGAAATGGAGGAAAAAGTATTTTAGGGAAATATGTAGGCATGTCACATGACATAACTAGGTGTTACACGCCATTTCCTTTCAAGAACATGCTGTGTAATATAAGCACATTCCATGTACTTCACAGTACACACCATGTAATGGTCTGTCTAGGATCTGTACAGACACAATGTGTAGTTTTAAGTACACACCGTGTAATTTTTGTGTGTGTTAAATCATAAAGTAGAGTCATTTTTCTTAGATGGATAGATCCCCCCCTTCGTTCGAAGAAAAACATACCCAGGCAATCTGATGATAGGGTGGCCTCCCATTTCATCATCTGATCACTGATCAGAACATCATCAGATGCATTGGAATCCCCTCAGTGAGTTCTTGATTACTGTTGAGCCATTACTCATGATTTCTTATCTCTACCTAGTTATCAAGGATTGAGAATTTATGATCGTTTTTTATATCTACCTAGTACTAGATCAAATTAATGGCTGGTGCTGGATGAGGAGAGTCGTACTACCACGAGGTAGGTGGTCTCGTGGCTTTCACTAATTGTTAAGCTTTTTATATATGTTGTAGTGCCATTAACCTAGTTTTGGGGTGTCTCTTGATTTATAATTCACCATTATTATTTCCTATTTATGTTTAGGTAATTGAATATGTGTTATTAAGCATGAATTAGGTCGTTTACCTTGAATTAGGGCCACCCCATGGGTGCACTTCCCTTCTATGACTGTTTATGGACATTTGAACTAGATTTCCTATGAGGCAAGCCCTGTTTTACCTTCTTGGGTTGTTAAAAATGGTTTTGGTTATTAAATGTAATTACAATTGTGTTAAGTTGTAATTGTTTGACTAAGGGTTTGGGATTAGTGATTTTCCCCTTTTCCCCATGTTATGCCTATACTTTTTTAAGAATGCTTGGAAGGTTTTGCTTAAGTTTTGAACCTACCCATGTGATTTTGGATATGTTAAGGTATTGAAATGATTTAGACTACATTATAGGCTTGTTATATGAAATGTGTCCATATTAGTTATTTAATACTAAAGATGTGTAATACTTTAAATTACATGATAGGCTTGTTATATGAAACACCCACATGAGTTGATTAATATTTAACCATGTCATAGTTTATTTTACATGTGTTTATAGATATATGATATATTCTCATGTGAGTTTATAAATGTTTAAGCCATATAATAGATTAATTTACATGTGTTGCTTCTTATGTGAATTGATAGAGGGGTAAATAGAAGTGGGCGATCCATAGAATCAGGTTAAAAGGAAAGGATGGGCTCATATAACTATTGCACCTTATACCTTGGGTGAACCATGACCTCAGTTAAAAGACCATAGATGGACTCAAAGAGAGTATTATCATGTTAAGTCATGAGCTAACCAAAGATATAGTGGTCGGGATCATGGAGAATTTATATAAATGCAGAGCTAACCTTGAATCCAATTAGGGATTATAAGGGCATGATATATTGGTATCTATTTATATGTCATGAGTTGAAGTTTACTTATAATTTGAATATCGAATGGAATGACTTATGATGCATTTTAAAAGACAAAGAACAAGCTTGGATTCAGTCTTCACATATACTTGTTTAGATGGTCTTTTGAGCCATATGATGGGATTACTTTTGTATGGGGATTGTCGGGCCTAGGCTAGTTCCAAAGAATTATATAATTCAAGGTAATTAAATTGATAATAAACATAAAATTAATATAAATGGAAACTAGTACTTATAAAAATATTTACTTTGAGTATTTCCTAGTTTATTACTTTCCCTATTACACACTGCCTATTATATATATTCACTAATAGATTGGCATAGAAATTTAGTGGTTTCCCATTGGGATTTAGTCTCACACCATATTTGGGTTATGTTTTTGGGTCTAAATAGATTATATTTCTATAGGTATCGATAAGGGAAAGAGACCTTCTATAAGTACTTGATTTCTATTTAGGAGGAGGAGAGCATGGGACCAAGCTGACTTATAATCTGTATTACTATAGTGTAACATGTTTTGGTTGTTTTCTTAGAACATGTACATGAAACATCATGTTTGTATGCTATGACATCTGGTTATTTATATTATCAATCATACACTATTTACTTTTTTTTATGGTATTACTACTTCCACTATCTGTTTATTATTTCTACTGTGTTATACTCTACCAATGAGGGAATAGTCTCCCCAAAATCATCAAATAGGCCCTCGCTACTAGTCGGAAACCTCTGGCGTTTAGGAAGATGCACTTGAGTCCATGTGACCAACTGGGCTCAGACCGCTATTAGGTTGAATCCGGACCCAGAACGTTACAAAGTAGAATTCGAACCAGGTTTTGATCTTGGGACCTGTGGGTTATGGGCCCACTTGGATCAGAATTTGGTGGATCAAGTGGATTCTTTAAATTAATTTTTGATATGATGTGCTGTAGGTGTATTCCAAAATTTGATTTGTAGGGAGAATGGACCCCCATAGATTGAAATTTGTAATACCTTTGGTTTACTTTTCAAAAATAGGGGTTCTGGTAAAGTTTCATAGGTTTGCTGCCCAGAAACCTAGACAACACAGCGTGTGTTTCTGTGAACACCCAACATGTGTTATTCTATTCGGGAAGAATTTTTTTTATACACACCATGTACACTGAGTACAAGCTGTGTGGTAGATGACCATGTGTTTGTTCGTGTGAGAAATAACATGGAATAATGCCTTGGAAAAGTACACGACTATGTATTTTTAGTGCACACTGTGTAGTGTTACTCAGGAAGAACCCATGTGGTTCTGGCCATGTAAAAGTACATGACCAGAAGGGGAGAGTCAAGTACACACTGTGTACCTCTCCTACATGTTGTGTACATGGGGTGTTTACACACCCAAGCCGGCGGGAGTACTAGACCATGTGAGATCTTGAGGGTACACACCGTGTATGGTTTCTACACGCCGTGTACACCTCTTTTGGTACCCTTTGAGGGGTTTTTGATGTTTTATCCCCCTTTGTTAGTTTTGGACCAAAGAGTAGTCCTTTTTGAGTAGTTTTACACGTAGATCATGATGGTGAAACCCGTACAGCTTTCTAATGAATCCTAATGGGTGTTTTGGGGATTTTATCTAAATAGAGAGGTTCTTCCTCAAGTTACTATTTCCAATTATCACCTGAGAGTGAGACTTGGAATGGATGATCATTTGGGTGTTCGGACTAGACTAGTTGAGACCTTTTATCTGAGATGAGCTGTGATATATATCTCATGAACAATGCTTCAAGGACATTCCCTTTGTGAGACATTCCCTGCTGGACTATGGGGCCATGAGACCATATGCTATCTGGGACTCCTTGTAGAATTTATTCTTTTTATGTTTCAACCAAGAGGATTCATATTATAGGATTAATTTATTTTTTATCATTCAAGGATCCCATGTATAATTTCTACCCTTCCTTTCAGCTAAGGATCCAAAGTAGGATTCTTTCGCTCGTGCTTACCTGGAGGATCCCAGGTAGGATTCCTTTAAGTGTTTGAATTGACCAAACCCTACCTTCATAGTGGGATTTTGGTAGTATCTCTAATTATTAACACCTAGAACTAACCCATGGGGTATACAGAGGGGTGAGTGCTTAGATAAAGGTTTTGACATGTCTTGTTTTCATATTTGTGCTTTTAAGATATGGACTTTCTTATATTGGTGCTGCTCAGGTACCATTTTCACTAGTAAGATGTTTGGTTTTAAAGAGTAAACTCTTGTTCAGATGGGTTATTAGCGTATCTTGACCCTTAATGTGGGAATGAGCATTGAGGAATGCTTGGTTCAGTAGGTTAGACATGCCTCATTCATGATCAACTACTTAAGAGGTCGTGTGAACCTCACTTTATTTAAGTGATGGTGACTTAGTACATCATCATCCATATAAATGGTTGTGTAGATTATGTGATTTTGAGCCAGTTCCTATAAAAGCCATTTGGTAATAGGATGCATTTGGTGGAAAACCAATTAATAGTACCCAAAATGTGTTTTTTCTCTTGTAAAATCAGGGTTGTATATGTTAACTTACATAGTATCTATCAAGTGTTAAATGTTAAAACAATCCATTGAGTTTGGTTAAATCATTGAGACTTGAACTATTTTATGTATTCTTAGGTTATCTCCAGATTAGAGTGACCTAAGTTTATAGAACCAAGTTCGTCCCACTACTCAGGAGGACTTTTTGGGACATAGGTGTTTTGACACACCAGTTAGTTTCATTTCATCTTTCATGGAAAGTGATATGACGAAGTGATTTTGGTTCATGTAACGATACTCATGCGTTTAATTTGGTTCTAAACTAGCACATTTTAGAGTGGTTGTTACTTCTTCTTAACGTACATGACACTCTTAGGAAGGGACCATAATTTCAGTTCTATTTAAATGTGTCCTTCCATATAGAAGGATCATAATCAAGGACTATTCAGAAATGGTCAATTCTACTTAAATTCCTTTGAGTCTTGCGAGTCTTGTTTCATGTTGATGTTTTATTAGAAGTATGGTGTTGTATGGTTGGATATTTCTGAAAACCTTATGAGGCACTGATGATCATAGATGGACCTTAGTGGTTAAGCGTGAGCTATCACAAAATGCTTTGGGATAAGGGAATTGTGGTCGGTTTAATGATCATGTGTCGGAAAGTGAAGTTGAGTTTCTTTCAAGAGGTCTATTGGTAGTGGTTTAGCTATCCTTTTTTTATAATCCTTGAGATCCTATTAGTGTGATCTTACTTGAGATATGAGAATGTACCATATCTTGATGTCGTCTCGGGTGCACTAAGAGAGGTTTAGTTATACATCGTACAATAGTAGAGTGTCGTTGGTCTTGTTTGTAATCCTTTATTTGTTTTGTACTGATGCGTGGTTTTCAATTAGGCTTGGTTAATCCTGAGTGATATTTAGGTTCCTGTATAGGAACGCCTTGAATAGACTTTGGATTCCTGCCACTTTCTTTTTCATAACCACTAGGAGGATTCCACTTTGGCTTTAGTCAGGGATATTATGTGGTCTTTTGGTCTTGTACCAAAGTCTCACTTGTAACAGGGAGTATGGACCAACTTGGTGAGTTCCTTATACTCCAGATAGGATAATCTAAGGTTATCTCAAAACTTGTTTTCAGGATCAGATGTGATGCTTAAAAATAGGTAATGATCCCAGTGGGGTGGATTTGAATTACGCTTTTTCTCATTATGGGCATGTAGTGACTTAGGAGAAAGGGTTATGTTTTTGTTATAATACACCATCCTCTTAAGCCTGGTGTTTATAAGATAAGTCATCTAGTGATGGTTTGACTCTTTATCCTTCTTGTCCCTCATGTATAGTTTAAGTGGACTAGTTTGAAAACTCTTCCAGTTTAAGGTGGGTGTGGTGTAAAAGTACACAATATATTTCTAGGGAAGATTACGTGACCGGTTTTGACAAGATCAATCGGGGTTCAACCATTCCTTATAGTGGGGCCAATAGTATAACCTCAGTTGTTTTTGGGTTTTCCCAATTAAAGGAAATCATACTGGTAGCATTGTAAGAATGCTTAGGGGTGTACTTTGTGGGGTTTTCTGATGGTGGAGGTGTTATGGTAATGAATTCATTTGGGTTGTTGTTGATAGGCTCATGATGGTTTCACCTTTTCTATCGATCAAGGAAACCTTCAGGGTTGATGAGCATGGGAGGTTGTAAATATGTGAGATTGTATGACTGCCTGGGGTTCTGCAATCTATCATTTCAGATAGAAATGTCCATTTTACTTTTCATTTCTAGAAAGGTCTATAGAGGGCACTGAGTACACAGGTGCTTTTGAGCATTACTTACCACCCTCAGATAGATGGATAATTAGAGCACAAGATTTCAGGTGCTGGAGGACATGATTTGGGAATACATAATGAATTTTAGGGTTCTTGGGAGAGACATGTACCTCTGGTTGATTTCACCTATAATAATAGTTTTCAGGACACTTTTTAGATGGTGTCGTATGAGGTTTTTTACAATAGTCCATGCCGATCACCCCTGTGTTGGATGGAGGTAGGAGAGGCAGCTATACCAGGACATCATATTTTATAGGAGACTATTTAATAGGTTTAGGTGATTCAGAAGCAGATGAATACTACACAGTCTCGTTATAAATCTTTTTTCAATCACCATAGATGACCTCTGGAGTTTAAGGTCAAGGATAGAGTTTTTATATGTGTTTCCCTGAGGTTGGGACACAGGAGGATCATGATACATGGTAATATTTAACCAAGATATGTTGGGACATTCAATATTCTAGAGAGAGTCAGGTTAATTACCTATCAGTTGTAGTTACCTCAGAGGTACCGAGCCATGCACGACCACTTCCATGTATCTCAGCTGCACCATTATCACCCAGACCTGTATCATGTTTTTCATCCTGACGAGATTGAGCTTCAGTTTGATGCATCATTTGATAAGCATACAATATGTATAGTTAATAGAATCATGAAGGTTCTCTAGAGCCATTCAGTTCCTCTAGTATGGGAGCTATGGAAGCACGACTGTTTACAGGACAAGACCTAGGAGCGGGAGGTCGACATACGTGCTCAGTGGATAGAGTTACTCTCAAAAGAACCTTTTCCACCTTAGGAAGGGAAATATGTAGACAAATTTCTTTAAGGGGGGAAGTTTGTAAGAACTCAGTACTTCCTTTAAGGTATGAATCTTCCCTTTTCAGTTTTTACTTAAGGAAATGGAGGAGAAAGAGGTCAAGGGATGATTGCAGTCCTATCACATGACATAACTAGGTGTTACACACTATGTCCTTTTAAGAACAAACCATGTAATATAGGCACATTACATGTACTTCCCAGTACAATCCATGTAATGGTTTGACTAGGATCTGTACAGACACGACATGTAGTTTTAAGTACAATCTATGTACTTTATTTTTTTGTGCTAAATCAGATAGTAGAATCATTTTTCTTAGACAGATCGAAAATCACCCCTTCTTTTGACGTACAGTGTGCCTAGGAAATCTAAGGATAGGGTGGCCTCCCATTATTTCATCTGATCTATGATTCGAACACTATCAGATGTGTTGGAATCCCCTCAGTGATATCTCGATTCCTCTTGATCCATTATTTATGATTTCTTCTCTCAACCTAGTTATCAATGCTTGATCCTTTATGCTATTTTTGTAGATCTACCCCATTATAGCTCAAATTATAGGCCAACACTGGATGAGGAGAGTCGTACTACCACGAGGTAGGTGGTCTCATGCCTTTCACTAATTTTCAATATGTTTATATATGTCAGAGTTCCATGCACCCAGTTTTGGGGTGTCGCTTGATTTATAATTCACCCTTACTATTTATTATTTGTTTTAGGTAATTGAATATGTATTCTTAAGAATGAATTAAGTTTTTTAGCTTGAATTAGGGCCACCCCATGGGTGAGTTTCCCTTCGATGACCATTTATAGCCATTTGGCCTAGGTTTCCTATGAAGCATGCCCTGTTTTCCATTCTTATTTTTTTGAAAATGGTTTTGGTTATTAAATGGAATTGTAGTTCTGTTAAATTGTAATTGTTTGACTAAGAGTTTTGGATTAGTGATTTCCACCTTATCCCTATGTTATTCCTATGCTTGTTTAAGCATGATTGGAATGTTTTGCTCTATTTTTGAACCTTCCCATGTGATTTTGGTTATGTTAAGGCCTTGTAATGGTTTTGACTACTTGATAGGCTTGTTATATGAAATGTGACCATGTTAGTTATTTAATTCTAAATTTGTTTTATATTTTAAATTATATGATATACTTGTTATATGAAACTTCCACGTGAGTTAATTAATGTTGAACCATGTAATAGTTTAATTTACACGTGTTTCTTGATATATGATATATGACCATGTGAGTTTATAAATGTTTAAGCCATGTAATAGTTTAATTTACATGTGTTTATTCTTACGTTAAATGATAGAGGGGTAAATAACAATGGGAGATCCATATCCTCAAGTTAAATGGAAAGGTTGGGATCATATAATTGTTGTAGCTTATACCTTGGGTGAACCATGGCCTCAGTTAAAATACCATGGACAAAATCACAGAGGGTATTATCATGTTAAGTCATGAGTGAGCCACAAATGTAGTGGTAGGGCTCATGGATACTTTATATAAATGCTGAGTGAACCTTGGATCCAATGAGGGATTCTAAGGACGTGCTCTATTAATATTTGTTTGTTTATCATGAGTTGAAATTTAATTATAATTTGAATATGAAATGGAATGACTTATGAGGATTTTACCAAGACAAAGCACAATCTTAGATTTGGTCTTCACTTATACTTGTTTAGATGATATTTTAAGGAATATTCTAGGCTTACTTTTGTATGGGGATTGTCTGGCCTAGGTTGGATCTCGACACTTATATAATTCAATGTAATTAAATTGAAAATGAACATAAATTGAATGTAAATGGAAACCTGTACTTGTAGGACTATTTATTTTGAGTATTTTCTAGTTTACTTCTTTCCCTATTGCACACTTCCTGTTATATATATTCACTAATAGATTGGAACATAAATTGGGTGGTTGCCTAATGGGATTTAGTCTCACACCCTGTTTGGGTCATGATTTTGGGATCAAATAGATTATATTACTACAAGCATCAATAAGTGAAAGAGACCTTATACAGGTACTTGATTGCTATTGTAGAGGAGGATAGTATGGGACCAAGCCAAGTCTTTTGATGCTTCTAAGTTTCTCTTGTTCCTTTTTGTAATGTTTGGAATTATGTTTTGTATTACTGTAGTGTAACCTATTTTGGTCGTTTTCCAAGAACATGTAACATGCAGCATCATATTTGTATGCTATGAAATTTGGTTATTTATATTATCAGTATTCCAATGTTTACTTATGTTTTATGGTATTACTACTTCTGCTATCTATTTATTATTTCTGTTGTGTTATACTCTGCCAATGAGGGAATAGTCTCCCCATGATTATCACCTAGGCCCTCACTACTAGTTGGAAGCCTCTAGCATTTGGGGATATATGCTTGAGGACATGTGGCCAACTAGGATTAGAGCACTGTTAAATGGTATCTGGACCTATGACGTTACACATAGAACACTTCCTAGTATCCTGGGGAAAGGAAAAAAATAAGGGTGAGATCAAATGATTAATAAGGGTTATATACAATGTAAGTTATCATAGAATAAATAAGGCAAAATCAATATGTAAAGGTAAATAATAGAAAAAAATTCAATTTAATCAATAAGTTGATCATGAAGAATAATATGGTAGGATTGCATAATGATCAAATAATTCCATATAAATAATCACATGAGCTTGATACTTATCCATGGGTATCATAACTATTCAACTAATCACATGGACATCAATAACTAATATCATAATGATGGAATTCATGATTTTAAACATCATAAACTTACCATAAATTCCTTATTTTAAGACATATTATATAAATGGGTAAGGCCTCAACCAAATATCCAAACTAGTTTTTCACATCAGACCTACCGATGCATTATGGGGCTATAGTATTCCTACCCATTACTTACAAAGTATAATGCATTAATCATATGAAAAGGTAGAGTAACAATTCAATACATAATAAACATAAAAATTCTTATTGAAGAACTGGAATATTAAATGTTAATATTTCCCTAGTAAAACTGATCATAAAACATTCAGAGAAAGAATAAGGATGGTATCATTAAAACTTATCCCTGGTGGAACATAAGTAAAATAAAGGGTTATTTTTTTCAATGATTATAAATATAACAAAATAAATATTAAAAAAATTCTTCAGGAAAATACCCATTTTTAATTTAAAAATAACTTTTGAAAAGTAAAAATTCCCAAAATATTAGGGAAAATTTTCTTTGAAAATAACAATGTAAATTTATAAAGGAATCCTAAAATCATCAAGTGTTCATGATAGCGGAAAATTATGTTCATGCTGAGTTTGTTAAAACAAATATTCCTTTCACATTTTTTTAAAAATTCAATAAGTAACTCATTCTGGAAACAAAAAAAATATCCTGTTTAATTTTTTTTATAAAGTATATCATGGGTAAAATGAATTTAATTTTTTTTATAGGAATATTAAAAACATTTTGGAAAATAATTTTAAAAAACATGGGCATGAAATAAAAGGATTCCTCACTAAAGAGGAAATATAATCAGTTTTTCTTAATTTTTTTTAATATTTTGAGTACTTAAAAGAGGAAAATGAAAGGACAACATATAAATTAAAATAGGATATTATAAGAAAATAAATTGGGTTTAATATTGAAATATAACATAATTTCCCCATCGAAGACTCAAATATAACAGTTCCTGAACAATTATGAGATTGTGAAATAAACCCTTACCACTTTAGTAACTTTGGAATCATATATTGCCCATGAAAGAAATTACTTCAAATGAAAAATTAAATACCACATATATAAAAAGATTCATGATATAACATATCAGATGGGAAGTAGATATACCTAACAGAAACAAATAGGTTCATAATTCTAAATATGTCTTAATGGAGTGGAAATTGAGAATAAATCTCTTACAAAGATCATACTATTGAAGTTAGAATTAATTAATGAATTGATTATGTGTATAAAATGTGAATCCACATAAAAAATTATAAATAAAACATAAAATAATCAAAATTAATTAAACACATAATCTAAGAGTATTAATTATGATGAAGAAGTAATATAACCCAATGAAAAAATTGTGTAATGAAATCACTTACCACTTAGTATCCTTCAATAAAAACCCCCTTGGATTAAAAAATTGAATTGAAACTTAAAATAAAATGAAATATAAATGATTAATGATATAAAATATTAAAGGTCATTATATAAACCATATAAAATAAATTAGATTCATAAACAAAATATGTCTCAATGAAAAAAAATGAGACAATATCCCTTACCTCAGGTACGACTTGTCACATAAGTTCTTTATATTATTAAATAATAAACTTATATTAATTATTTAATTACTTAATAATTTTTTTAAAATTTATTATTCCTTTTATTTTATTTATTACTTTTTATATTTAATTACTTAATCAATTATACTCAGGTTAGATGTTTTGATAATATTCGATTCATATTTCAAAAATGAATTTGGTTGGTTGACTGTGGTAAAAGAGGTCATTGTTCCATAATACATAGAATAATAATTTTGAAATAAATATATTTTTGGTATATCAGTTTTAATTTTTAAACCAACCATGAAATATGGTTATGAAAAATGAACTACGTTATAATCATGGAGATAGTAAGCCATACATACACATGAGTAACATTTCCATTTTTCAACAGTCATGATGAAAAAACATAAGTATAATTTTATATTTAAATAATTATAATTATAACATAAATATCATATTATTTCTTTAAATAAATGTAAACATGGAATTCATGTGATGTGTTTATGAAAAATGAATCACATCACTTCGTGGAGGTGGCAATCCATATATACACACAAATGATATTATCATTTTTAAGTGAATAGAAATGTAAGAAACTATATAATATATTATATTTATATATTGATAGATATTTAATGAATATCATATATATATATATAAAATAAATCTATTATTAAAAATATCTATGAGCGATGGGGATGGAAAATGAATTACATTGGTTTGCGAGATAGTAATCCTCCGTATAAATGAATGAAATTTTCATTTCCCATTTGATGAAAGAGGATATGGATATAGGGTATTAAATTAACATAAAAAATCTCATTATATTATAGATAATTATTATATTATATCATCATATTTGAAAAATATTTTAATTTGGTGGAATAATAAATAAAACAAAAATTCTCGGTTAAGAACGATACCTCTACTTCAGAAAACATCTTTAGGTTTATATAAAAATCCTTCCTAGAAGGGTTTTATGATCAAACCAAGTTCTCTAAAAAATGGGGAGGGATTTTAGAAAGGTATTTGGTTATGTATTTTCTGAACTAAATGGTTCTTGAAGTGCAAAGAAAAGAGAAGAAGATGTTCCCTTTTATAAGAGAGGGGAGGGACACTCTTGGAATTTCATAAAATATCAAATTAATATAAATTAATTTTAATTTTCAAATGGATCCAAATTAATAATATTTAAATATAATATTATTTTTATTCTAGATAATATCTTAAAAAAAAAATTGGACAATTTTAGATGATTTTTTCACCCTTAACTTTTTGTTTTATCATGTTTTATTCCTTTTTTGACTATTACATCGATATTAAAGTTTTTACTCTTTAGGGGTCAAGAAAGTTTCTATAAATGGAAAA
The DNA here is from genome assembly GCA_963277665.1 of Viscum album. Lineage (NCBI taxonomy): Eukaryota > Viridiplantae > Streptophyta > Magnoliopsida > Santalales > Viscaceae > Viscum > Viscum album. The sequence continues at coordinate 1,360,686,424 of OY728135.1, read as the reverse complement.
AACAGTCCATAAATTGACCAAGGATGATATTATAAACTAGAAAAAATTTAATTTTCCTTAGATAATATTTTTCATGAATTTTAGATCATTTAAAACATTATTTATTATAAAATATCCTTAATATCAATTTTAACACTATTTATTTAATTTGACTTTTAACAAATAATGATAAAGATGAAATTAAAATATACACTTTTTACACTTACCTAGAATTTTATATTTATCTAAAAAATTTGTGTAATATAATAATTTATTCAAATTATATTTATTTTAACATTTTAAAATCATTTATTTTGTTTTCCATTTAATTAAAAAATTACTACATCGGTTTTGTGTAAGCATTTAAAGTAGTAATTTCATTATTAAAAATTAGAAATAAATTAACATGTTAAAAAATTATTTATATTTCAAATAATAATTTATAACTAAAAATATATTCTTTTTATCCATATTTAAAAAGTTTAAAGATAATAATTCAAGGAGAATGACATTTTTATCTTTTCTTTACATAAAGTATTATAAAGGTCATAATTTTGTACATATAAAAAAAAGATAATATATTATAATTTTTTATAAATATGGATGAAATATAATAATCTAATAAAATTAAGGCAAGTGTTAGGGTTAATTTTTGGTCCTTATTAAATTATTTTTACCCTTAATTAACCCATTTTACCTTTACCATTGTAAAAAATATTTACCCCGGTTACTAATTATAATGACCAAAAATAAAAGGGAAATTTTTAAAAAACTGGACCCCATGATTCCAAATATAGAATATATTTTTCAATATTCAAAACACATAAGTGGTATAATTTTATTTAAAATTAAAATGGTAAAACATTCTGAAAAATGTTTCTTCAGAAAAATTCCTTTTTAAGTATAAAATTAATCTATATAATTGATTCCATTTAACATAGTTGGATAATTAATAATATTATATAACTGATTTTAGTTTTAAATAATTTTAAATCAAAATATAAATTTTTAAATGCAGAAAACAAAAATACGGCTTTCAATAAAAATTAGTTTTTTCACTATTCCCTGGAAAATGAACCTTTCCATAAAAATTCCAAAATTTTATCATAATATACTTTTGCTGTGATGATTTTAAAAATGATATAATTTTTATAAAATAAAATTTAAAAAGTGTCATAAATTAAAATAATTATACTAAAAAATTAATAAAAATCATTTTTGAAGAAAACAGATTTTTGAAATATAAAATGACTACAAAAAATTGAATACTCGTTTCCTAAGAATTAATCAATACATTTTTATTTTGAAGGATCTTTATATATATTTTATAATTTTATGATTCCTATTCATAACCACCAATTAAATGGCTATGTTATAACATTCATATTAAAATAATAATTTTTCATGGTTCATTTAATCTTGGTGTTTCATGTCTTATATATTATCAAACATAATGTTCTTACTTTAAAATCTTAGGGTGTTACATTATCCACCCTTAAATAAATTGTGTCATCACAATTTGAACGTAAGCTCAGTAATGAAAAGTTTGACATTTGAAAATAATTTTTTGTGGAATCCCACATCATAAATAGAGTTAATAAAAATTCTTCTTGAAAAGAGGGAATATAAATATAAAGGTCATATTGGATAACACATAAATAGGTTTCCAATTAAGAGAAAATTATTTAGAAGTAAAAATATGTACATGGATGAGAAATTTAATGTCCAAAATAATGATGGAGAGTAACAGAGAATATTAATCATAAGAAAGTGAATGAACATGAGAAAGTTGATGACCAAAAAATCAAAAACCAAAGATGTTTGAAAAAGAATATTGATTTATCAGAAATAAAGGTAATATAAAAATATATTTTTAAGATATTTTTCCTAGATTTGGGTAATTATTTTAATATCATGATTGAGAATAAAATAAAATTTACTTACTTGATACCTTTTTATAAGAACAATTTTATCCTTTAGTTTCACTTCGATCAATTTATTCTTCATTTATTACTCCAAGAAATGATTATCCAAGATGAATTTTTTATGCCCAAAGCACTAAAATTAACTTATAATAAATCATATTATTCTAAGAAAGAATAAAAAACTATTCCTCCTATATTTAATAAAACCCAAATGGAGAGCACAATGTAATATATAATACCCAAAATGAATAAACATTCATATAAAGAAAGAATACATTAGTATGAAAAATTTAATAATAAAACCAAATGTTTAACATAAATCATTACTTAAATAAATAACCCTATATCCCAAATAGCCTCAATAACCTCAATATTAAATAAGTTTGTAAACTCAAAGGTTATCTCAAACCCTTGATCTTACATATCTAAAAATGAAGTTGCATTCTTTACAAATAATCCTTTAAATTAAACCTAGAGGTTATATATACCTTAACCCAATAAAATGTCTCATGAAATATAATTAATAAACTCAAAATCATAAAAATTAAAAAGTATTTAATCCTATAAAATGTTTCCAAAAAATAAAATTAATATTTACCCATAAAATTATTCAAGTAAAAAAATTTCATACCTACCAGGACATCACATAGTCCAGTGCTATGTGCTGCACCCTTACCACCCTTTGGTTTTGGGTTCAAGCCCCACAACCTTTCTAGATGTGACAGGTTGTCTCCCGACATGTGGGTAATCATTTTTATAAAAATATATTAATATAATTCCTATAATATTCCCAAAAATATGATGAAAGTCCTCAAAAATAACATTAATCATCAAATCATTTTTCAATCCCATGGTGATCTATATGATACAACACATGTTCCCCAATTTTAATAACCCACAATTAACTCATCATCAAATATTTTATAATCTCTAAAGTTTATCAATAAATTTAAACTTATTTTTATAAAATAAAAATAATTATTCCTCAAATAAAATTCTCTCTAAAACATATATTAAACCAATGGGTTTTATCCCTATAAATGTCTCTCAAAATATCCTTAATCATTAAAAAATTTTCATAAAAAATTATCAAAAGGGGTATTTATGACTTTAAATATATGATCAACTTTAGAGTAATCATCCAAATACACTTTAGGTTTATCCCATTTCACTATGAAATATTATTGGTTTCTATAGGTCATATTATCTGATTCATAATAATGGTTCATATAAAAAATGTGAATTAACCAAAGTATATCCTCTAGGAATGTCAAAGTAGGTGTGTAGTAAGGAAATACTCACCGTGCACCTAAATGATGACCAAGATATACTCAAAAAACTATTTTTAGGGTTATCACCACTTGATAGATCTATTTTAAAACCACTTCCACTTGTAGTTTCTAAACAGAGATGTATTTCTAAGAAAACCACATAATCTATACCTTCCTAAAATTTTAGGATGTTATATTAAACTTAGAATTATCCTCAAAGTTATTCATAGGGTTATGTTTCTTAATATATGTTTTCCTAAATATATTTCCCTTGGTTTCTATTAAACTTGATCTAATAACAACTCTAATGACTTGGATCCTAGTATCCTAGAGTTGATGGTTACTTTATTACATTGGTATAGGAAACAAGTAATCATATCCCAAAGGAATAAATAGTTTAGTAGTCTTGGAAAACTATATTCACACTTGAATCTCACATTATATTTGAAAAAATAGAATATAATGTAGTATTTTATTTGAGAACATCATTATTATATCTATAATTTCCTTACATATTATTCATAATACACTTCCTCACATTCTAGAGAAAGGAAAAAACATAAGGGTGAGCTCAGATTCTTAGTAAGGGTTATATAAAATGGAAGTTATTATAGAATAAATAAAGAATAATAAATATGGAAAGGTAAATAAATAAAACCACATCCCATTTAATCAATAACATGATAATGAAGAATAATATGACAAGAATAAATGATGATCAAATAATTAAATATAACAAATCACTTGATTTTAAAACTTATCCATGGATATCATAACTATTAAAATAATCATAGGAACATCAATAACTAATATCATAACGACAAAATGAACAATTATAGACATCATAATATTACTGTTAAGGCCTCATTCTATGAAATATTACACAAATGGGTAAGGCCTAAACCAAATATCCAAACTAATTCATCTCATGAGACCCAACAATGTATCAAGGGGCTATATCAGGCTCTACCCATCACTTACTAAGTCCAATGGATTCATAATATGAAAGTGGAGAGTAAAAATTCAGTAAATAATAAACATAAACATTCATAGAAAAAACTAGCATATGAAATGTTAATATTACCCTAACCAAACTAATCATAAAACATCCATAGATAGAATAAGGATGATATAATTATAAAAAATACACAGTGTAGAATAAGTAAAATAAAGGTTATTATCATTAATGAATATAAATACAATAAAAATATAATTAAAAACATTCTTGAGGAAAATACCCCTTTCACTTTGGAAATCACTTTTAAAAACTTAAAATTTAGAATATATTATGGATAAAATATTCTTTGAAAAGAACCATGGAAACTTCTAAAGGAAGATTCAAATCCTTGATAAGTTATGATGGCGGGAAATTTTTTTCATGTATAGTATGTTAAAGCAATGATTACTTTCAAATTTTAGGTAAAAAGTCAATAAGTACCATATATAGAAAAAGAAAGAAATATTCCTTTTAATTTTTTTATAAATTCTATCATGGGTAAAAATAAATTAAAACAATCATAGAGGAATGGTAACAATATTCTTGAATTTTTTTTAGAAAACATAGACAGAAGAAAATGATTACCAACTAAATAGGAAATAAAATAAAATTTTCTTTATTTGTTTTTATCTTTTAAGTACTTAAAAGAGGAAAATGAAAGGAAAACATATAATTTTTAAAAATAACCCTTTGAGTAGAAAATATATTGGTTATAAGATATAAATATCATATAATTACCCCATTGGGGACTTAAATATAAATAATCCTTAATAATGATGAGATTATGAAATAAACTATTACCAATTTGGTAACTTTTAAATCATAACTTCTATAAAATAAATAAATTCAAATGAAATATTAAATAACATGAATATAAAGAGATTTATAACATATCAAAGGGGAATTAGATACACCTTATAAAAATAAATATGTTCATAAAAGCAAATATTTCTCAATAGAGTGAAAATGGAAATGAAATATCTCACAAAGATCATACCATTGAAGTGAGAATCAATCAATGAATTGATTATGTGTTTCAAATGTAAATTCACATAAAATAATTGGAAATATAATATAAAATAGTAAAAAGTTATTATACACATAATCTTAGAATATAAAATATGATGAAGAAGTAATATAACCTAATGAAAAGAAATTGAGTTATAAAACCCCTTACAACTTAGTATCTTTCAAGAAAATTCCCCTTGGATGAAAAAAATGAATTGAAACTTAAAATATTATAAAATATGAATGATTTATTATATAAAATATTAAATGTTAGTATATACCCCATATAAAGGAAATTAGATGCATAATAAAAAAATATGACTCAATAAAGTAAAATTGAGACAAAATCCCTTACCACAGGTCCAACTTGTCAAAAATGTTATTTATATTATTTAATAATAAAACTATGTCAATTATTTATTTAATCAATTATTTTTTTAAATTTTATTATTAATTTTATTTTATTTATTACCATTTTATATTTTACCACTCAATCAATTAAGTTTATGACATATGTTTTGATGATATTCGGTTCATATGTCCAAAATTACATTGGTAGGATAACTATGGTAAAATAGGTCATTATCCCATTATATAAAAAAATAATCATGAAATAATTATCATTTTTATATATAAATTATGATTTTTAAATAAACCATGAAATATGGCTATGAAAAATAAACTATGTTACAATCATGGAGAAGGTAAGCCGTATGTATGCATGAGTAACGTTTATATTTTTCAAATATAATGTTGGAAACAAAATAAGTATTATTTAATATTTATATAATTATAATTATAACATATATATCAATTTATTTCTTTAAATACACTTATAAATATCATTTATGTGATTTTTTTATGAGAAATGAATCACATCGCTTAATGGATGTGGTAATCCACAGGTACGCATGAATGGCGGTATCATTTTAAAATGAATGAAAAGGTAATAAATTATAATATATATTATCTTTGAATAATGATAAATATGTTATTAATATCACATATATATATTAAATATATCATTAAAACCATCCTTGAGTGGTGGTGATGGAAAAAAATTACATCGATTCGTGATGTGGTAGTCCGCCGTACACACAAATGACGGTTTCGTTTTCCATTTGATGGAAGAGGAGATGAATATAGGGTATTAAATTAACATAAAAAATACAATTATATTAGGAATAATTATTTTATTATATCATAATTTTTTTAAAATATTTTATGGCGGTGTAAGAAGAAATAAAACAAAAATGATCGGTTGAGAATGACGAATCTTCTTTAGACAACCTCTTTAGGTTCACACCAAAATCCTTCCTAGGAGGGTTTTATGATAAAACCAAAGAATCTATAACATTAGAAGGGATCTAAAGAAGGTATTTGGGTAGGTATAGTCTAAACCAAATGGTTCTTAAAGTTTTAAGAAAATAGAAGAATAGGTGGCCATTTATAATAGAGGGGAGGGGCACTCTTTGAATTTCTTAAAATATTAAATTAATATAAATTAATTTTAATATTAAAATAACTCCAAATTAATAATATTAAAATATAATACGAGGGGTAGAAAAATAGTCTCCTAAAATAAAAATTGGACAAGTTTAGGTGAAGTTTTATCCCTTATCTTTTTAATTTTAATCTCTTTTAACCCTTTTGGCAATTATCGCGATATTAATGTTTTTACTCTTTATGGGTCAAGACAGTTACTATAAAATGGAAAAAGGTACTTAAATGGACCAAGTTTGATATTATAAACCATATAAAATTCATTTTTATGAATATAATATTTTTAGTAATTTTAAATCATTTAATAAAACATTATTTATTATAAAATATCATTAATGTCAAATTTGACACTATTCATTTAATTTGAATTTAAAAACATTAATAAAAATATGTAATTCGAATATATACCTTTAAAATTTCCCTAAAATTTTATATTTAACTAAAAAATTTGTGGAATATAATAACTTATCTAAATTATATCACTTTTAACATTTTTATAATCATTTATTTTATTTTCCTTTTAATTAAATAATTACTACATCAACATTGTTTAAGCATTTAAGTTAGTGATTTCATAAATAAAAATAAGAAATAAATTAACATATTAATTTTTTTTATTTAAAATAAGCTTTTATAACTGAAAATCACTTCTGTTTATCTAAATTTTAAAAATTTAAAGATAATAATATAAGGAAACTGACATTTTTGCTTTTCTTTACATAAAGTATTATAAAGGTCATAGTTATGGACATATGTAAATAAGGTAATATATTTTAATTTTGGATGATTATAGAAAAAATTTAACCATCCAATAAAATTAATTCAATTTTTGGGGTTAATTTTTAGTCCTTATCATATTATTTTTACCCTGAATTAACCCAATTTACCTTTACCGTGACAATAATTATTCACTATAGATACTATTCATAATGGAAAAAATAAAAGGGACCTAGTTAAAAATATGGAATACATTTTTCAATATTATAAACACACAAGTTTCAGAATTTAATTTAAAATTAAACTGAAAAAATGTGTCGAAAAATGTTTTTTTTCCAGAAAAATTCCCTTTTAAGTATAAAAATATTTTTATATCAAAGTAATCAATAAAATTGATTTCATTGAACTTAATTAGATAATTTATGATGTAATATAAATAATTTTACTTTTAAATAATCTTAAAATAAAATGAAACTTTTTAAATGCATGACATAAAAATACAATTTTCAATAAAAATTTGTATTTTTCACTATTCACCGAAAAATCAACATTTTCATAAAATACTATAAATTAAAAAAAAACTAATTTTTATATTATTATTTCAAAAATTATATTATTTTTATATAATATAATTTCCATAGTGGAAAAAATTAATTTTATTATCCTTAAAAAGTAATAAAAATTATTTTTGAAGGAAACATATTTTTGAAACAAAAAATGACTTTTCCAAAAACTAAATCCTTATTGCCTAAGCATTAAAAAATAACTTTTTTTGTTGAGTAGGATATTTATATATATTTCATAATGTAGTTTTTCCTATTCATACCCACCAACTCAATGACTATTTTATAACGGTCATATCAAAATAATAATATTTCATGGTTCGTTTAAGATTGGTGTTGCATGTTGTATACACCATAAAACATAATGTTATTATTATAAAACCTCAAGGTGTTTCACCATATGTGTAGCAGGCCTACTTGGTTCTAGTAACCAGCCTATGGACTATTTGAGGTGGTCATGAGGAGTTACTCTTACCTTACTACCGGTCCAGGAGGGGCCTCAGTCAATTGAGTCATGACATAGATATCATCATGATTTTATTTAGTATATAAAAGAAAATTACTTGTAATATTATTTAATAATTATGTTAAAGTATAAGGACCATTATACACATACATATATAGGAAAATCTAATGAAACGTATAAATGTGGACTTCCTACTGGTGGGTCAAGTTCTCATAATCTCTTACTCTGTAAATTACTAAGGGAGTACACCATGAGAAGGTGTCTCAAAGTACCATGAGTCTCCAACCATGATATATTGTATTATTTATTACCCATAAAATGATGACATTAAATATATTGAACATATATTTAATAATACTATCCTAAAACTTTTATATTCTCATTATAGTAGGGAACTATTATAAACTTTCAGTGTGACCAGTAGCCCAAGGAAATTTTCACATGGATGTAACATAGAAGAATGATCATAATGTGATATGTAATTAATGAATATTCAAGACTATAAATATTATGGTAATATTAAGTCCATAATAGTCAGTTATAAGGAACCAAATCTAATAAACATCCCTTACACTAGAGCCAACTGATACAAACTCAACTGGTTAGCCTATATAACACCCCAACCCTACCCATTGGCTTGGAAAGGACATGAGTGCAACATAACTTAGGTGAAATCCCCTGTAAAAAAAGTATAGAAATAAATTACAAGGGTTTGACAAGATAGTGAGAGATTATTTTTCATTACATACCGTAAAACCTATAAAAAAACTATAATAATATATAATGGATAAACATGATGATTGATATAAAAAATCAACCAAAATACAACAAAATAAAAACCTAGAACCATAATTAAAGTTATAATAGAAAAAAACACTATAATTATACATTAAGGGTAACCAAAATTCACCAAAATAAACCCATGTTCTGATGTGTAACCATGACATACTACACTAAAAGATCTCAAATCTCCAACTCCAAACCAATAATATTACAACATAATGGTGATCCATTAGTAAAGTATGAGACCTATCCCTTACATGTATCATGGTATAAAATGTTTGCATATTCACTGGGATTCATATATTGGGGGTGAGTATATCGACTCAGTAGGAAATCCCCAATACTTCCCACACATGCAACTAAAATAAGAAAAATTTATCTATCATTTAATATAAAATATGAGTGAGAAATATAAAATAGTTGTGGAACATATACATACATTGAATGATTGATAAAACTCACACCATGAATGTATAACTTATCATGTATACCCATACAACTCACAAAACCAATGCATGTTCTATTAAAGCATGCCCACTAAATGATCCATACTCACAAGTGGTACCCATACCTCTAGACCCAAGCTGTCATTTGGTGGTAAAACCCTTCGAATCAAAATTGACCCTATGAACAAGTCTAACATGATGAGGCCCTTTACACGTGAATAATAAAATCAAACATCCATGTACATGCCAAGTTATCACTCCAATCATAATTTTTTATTTTCTAAAGACACTTTTAAAGGGTATGTGTGAACCAAAAACATAACCCCTTAGTACAAGTCCAACTAGTACAAGTTCAACCAACCAAGAAAACCCATCCACTGCAAAAGTCACACCCACTTCAAAATATAAAATTCAAATGACAAAAAACATTACCATAATTCAAAAACCAAAATATATCTTAGATAGTGAGCCTGCCCACGTCATGCATACACTGTCCATCGCGTCGCATCCAACAACCACCACCATCATCGCCAGAACCGAACCATACCTCACCGTCGCCGATCGATCATCTTCACCATCAATCTTCCGAATCCACCCACTCAAACTCACTTCCCAAAGAACCTTGGAGACCACCACATAACTCCACCTTAGAGAGAAAGGTGGAAGCCTGGATCAATAATAGAGGAAAAATGGGTTTTTTCAGGATGAAGCAACGACAAGACCATCTCTGACTAGGAGACCTCAAACCAGGAAATACGATAACCATAATAAGGACCTATCCAGAAACCATCCTTTCAATAGTCACCTTCATTGTAACCATATTTGTCACATCAAAATCCATCCAAACCTGACACCACAAATCCAACACTCTAAAGTCAAACAAAAAACAGAAGATCGAAAACCCCAAACAGAATAAAACTGAGGGAGAGAAATAATGAATGAGGATGAAACCCTAGGAAGAAACAGAGAAAAGGCCTTAAAAATTAGAGATATGCGAGGGGGAAATCCTAGAAAGAGATCAAGGTTTAAAACCCTTAATGGAGAAGACCATATATTCTAAGAGGATCATCAATTGCCAAACTGCTATCCAAAAACCTCAATGTGCCTTCCACTCCAAATCCGACCAGGATAAGAACAGTGGAACCTAAGGCCAGAGCATAGTAAGGCTCATGAGAAAGGCCTTCACGGAGCTGGGGGAGGATAAAAGATACCAAAAACCATCAAAAGAGAAAGAGAGGACCAGGAGAAAGAAAAGTCAAGAAAAAATAACATAGAATAGAGGACAAGGGAGAGAGAATAAGACCAACACTATCGGGGAGGAACCCTAGGAGGAGGAAGATGCTGAGTCAATAGGAGAGTCTGAGAGCAGATAAATATCAAAGTTTTTTCATCAAGAAACAAAAAAAATTATCTTCGAAATCCAAGACTTCAAGTTATTAGTAAATTAGAGAGGGAGAGATTCCACCAACCTCATACATGTTCATCTTGAAAAATAATACCACAACTAAAAAAATCTATGTTACTTCTACATTTGCTTTAATGATCCTACATAAGATTAATCCAATCACTCCCTATTCTATAAATATTGGTATAAAAACCCCAATATACAGTTTATCCCAAAAATAAAACTAGTAGATTGACAAAGAGAAGAATAACCAAAATCATTACCTTTGATTCCCAAGGTCTAATGAAACTAGTATTTAGAGGGAGTAGATTCAAAAAAATTTACTAGAGAGAGAATGAAGTTCAAGGAAAAAATAGGAAAACCTAGTTAGAATCAAAGGATGATGAAATAAAAAGAACTGGATAAACAGGTTTAATTCATGATATAAAAGATTATTTTACATCACAAGTATTTGGGTTAGCCACATATACTAAAATTCAAATCACCTCACTTACAAGACTTGAAACTAATTCACTCCTTTAATAGAATTCTTGGTAACTACCCAGAAACCATTAAATCTGTTAATTCCTCATTCACACTATGAATTCCTAATTCACATTGTGAACTCACTCCAGTAGTTATATTCTAGTTTCTACTCTACTCTCTCCTCTAAACACTTCCAATGATCCGACCCAACCCATCCAATCAAAAAAAAAACATAAAATAGGGATGTATATCAAACTGGGGGTGTCACATTCTCCCCACCATTTTACTTTACATCCTTAAAAATATTGAGGTCATTAGTGCTTTGTAAAAGTTATGACCATTTATCTAACATATGAATCAACCATTACCAAGTTTATTCTTACATATAACATTATTTGCACAAAAAACATACAAAATATATCTATATACTACACAATTACTTGCATTTCCTATCTAGAATATGAACTGGGGTGTAAATAAAGGCTACATCAGGATCCATAATCACATGACCCCATCTAATCACATGGCCAGGACTCAGTTGGAACTTTTTTAATTGTGAGACATGGAAAACATTATGAACTGAACTAAATATTAGTGTAATTGATAACCAATAAGAAACCTCACAAATACATTTTAGAATTTCAAAGGTACCAATATGTCCAGACGATATATTCCTTTTATTAACCAAATAATGATTATATAACCTTGGTGAAATATGCAGGAATACATGATCAACCTCATAAAAGGATAGAGGTCGACGATGATGATATATAAACTATTTTTGATGGATTTGGTATATCTACATTCTTTTCTTAGTCTTAGTGGTATCATACACTAGACTTGGTCCAATTAATGATGTTTCCACAGTCTCAATCCAACAAAGTGAATAATAACATGAGTTCCCATTCAATGACTCATATTGTATGATTTGTATCATGGGATGATACATTTTATTTCATGAAAACTTCACTAAATATATATAATCTTCCCCAAAACCATCAAATTCTATCATATATGATATGATATTTTCCTTTATGGTCTAAAACACACACTCTAATTTGCCATCTAGTTGGGGATTCTATACTGTGGGCATGGTCAACTTGGTTTAAGGGGCCTATTTTATTGACTAAAAAAACTATGCAGTGAATCTTGGGTCTTGGATGAAGACATTATAAACTAGTACCCCATGAAATTTGACTACTTACTAAAGACATATATTTTCAAACTAATTGATCATATTTGTCTCCCAAATTGGAATGAGAGGTACTGAATTTTTTATTCGATCCGCAATAACCCAAATGTAATCATGATTCCAAAGTATCCATGTTAGACCTATGAAAATTCACATAATAACTTGATCCCATTTCCATACTGTTACGGGTAATTATTGTAACATCATGACTAATTTCTTGTGTTTGACCTTCAATTATTGACTAGTGAGACATTTCAAAACATACTCTTCCACATTTATTTTTTATATATGAATTCTAGAAATATAATTTCATTACCTTGTATAATTTCTTGGTACCTGGGTGGATTTTATATTTCAAATGATGATAAGAATGAATTATTTTCTCTTGGAAATATAGAGGAACTACAATTCAGTCTCAAAATCACAACACTAAATTTTCATATTCTATCCAACCATCAATGACCTTCCCACCATTGAGGTTTGAAATTACGTTAAACCAATAAGAATCTATCTATTTATCCTCCTTAACTAGGTCAACCATAGTAGGAATAAGGGTAATTGAAAAAACCCTTAGAATCATCCTGAGTAGTACATTCTAAGTGCATATCAATAATTACTTCTTTCATCTTTTACTAGTCACAGACCTCTTGAACCACTTGATTATAAGATTTTAAATGTAATTTACCCACCACCAGATTTCCCTTCCCAGGTGTATACACCAAGTAAAATTTGAACATCTATATATATTACATCCATTTATATGGTATAATGTTTAATTACCATTTTAAAAAGACATGTTTCAAGATATTTTGATATATGAACATGGTAAAATTTTCACCAAAGAGGTAGGGGATCCATGTTTTAAAGACATAGACCACTTTAATTAGTTCCAGATCATGTATTGGATAGTTATTATCACGTTTCCTCAACTTTCATGATCTATATGCTACATCATGATCACTTTGTATGAGAACATAACCCAATAAAGATCCATAAGTATAAAAAAAAGGAACATATCCCTCATCTAGTTCTAGAAAGACTAGGATAGGTGCTTAAGTAAGACAATCCTTGAGTTCCTCAAAATATTTCCAATAATCACTACTCAAAAATAATGGAATACTATTACTTATCAATATTTTCATGGGATAATCAAGACATGCGAAATCATGAAAAAGAATTGATAATACCTTGATAATCCCATGAAGTAGCAAATCTCAAAGATGTTCTTAGGTGGATTCCAAGAGATAATGACCACAATATTCCCAAGATCAACTGATATTACTTTATATATAATATTAATTTATCATGGAAGTATAATTATTATGTATAGAATTCACACTTTTATAATTTTACATAAACATGATGTCCCCAAAATTTACTCAACACAATCTATAAGTACCTTTCAAGGTTATATTTCATGCGAGAATACACTAAGATGTAGTTAAAAATAACATAATGAAATAATACAAGTATCTATCAATGATATGGTTCATCAATTCAATGAATAATTCTAGTTAATTAGTGAGACAAAAGTTCATGAACAAGTATTCATATCGGCTATAATGAATTCTAAAATATGAAGATACCCTCTTTCCTAAACTAAAGTTGACGATATCCCGATCAAAGATCAATTTGGGAGGACCAATAAAATACATTAAATTTATTAAATAAATAATTAATTCAAGGAATAGGGTATATATTATTTATTTTAACTTGATTTGACTTATGATAATCGACCCAAAATTGAAGAGTACCATCATCCTTTTTAACAAAAATAATTGGAGTGGCCCAAGGCGATGTGCTTGGTCCTATAAGGCCCTTGATTTTCAAATCCTATAGCTAGACCTTTAATTATCATAATTCTATTGGTTCCATTCTATATGATGGAAGTAAAATTGGAATTGTTCCTAGGAGTAGGTCTATAGAGAATTCTACTTCCCTTTGAGGTGGTTAACTATATAATTTATCTAGAAAACATAATGGTATCGATCCACCATATAAGTAAAATGTCTATGTTTAGATGCATAAATAGACACTAAGGTTATCACTTATGACTAATAAAACATAGTTAACACTAAAAATACTAAAGTATATACTCTTCCCATATTTACGTCCCATTCTCCATTGAATATCTAGAAAAATCCTTCTAGAGATGTGAAGGTCACTTGCTAATAATAGTACTCAATATGAGCCTTGAATGATATTATTATATCCATTTACAAGATGAGATAAAATATATCCATATCCAAAATAGTAAGTTCCTATAAAAAGTGGACTGATTTAATGGTGAAGGAATATGCCAGACATTTAAACCCTCTACACTCACATTTACCTTGAGTTTTATTGATTCTCATAATGTGAGGAATCATTTACATAGGTAAGATATTTTTTTACCACATAAGAAGAAACAAAATAATGGAAGGAAAAAATGTCAAACAAAACAAGCATCGAAGTGTAATCAAGGAGAATAAAAACTTTCACTATTGAAGGACCTGTATCCTCAATTAGAATGATTTATTAACTCTAAAAAGGCATCAGTATACTCCCCTGATTGATTATTACTTATTTATTTAGGAAATTCTAGTTGAGGTGTTGGGGTATTCATATAATCACCTCGGGTACCTTGATTTTGAGGATTATCACTACTCTAATGAGTGTATCCAGGTTGAGCATTGGAAGACCATGACATAGTGGAACTATCACCACAGGTTTATTTATAAAGGTTTGTGACACATAAATTTATTTCCCCCTTACGACCAAATTTATGATAGAATCAATGTAGTTCCATGCATTCCCTTTTCATATGTTCTAATGAACCACATTGAAAATAACTTAGATGGTTACTAGGACACATAGGGAAATTAACTAATCTAGTGTACTATTTCTCTAGTGCTTTTCTACCCTAGGAGTAGCTATCCATTTTGAACCACTTACCTATATTGGAGTACCCAACCATATTTGGGAGGGAAAAGGTGTTCCCTCCATTTATGTTACCAGTGATTAATTTCTCTTTTATCAGATCCTTGTTCACCATTTTCATTTATTTCTAAATAAAAAACATTACTACTCAAGAATTAATGCTTGGTTAAAGTTCCAAAAAAAACATCCATGCATTGAGTGATTCACTAGCTACTACTTCTAGTGAAAAAGGAGTAAGGTACATAAATTGGGTTTCATATTATATAACTACTAGGTTTACTTACTTCAATTTTAGGAATTCCATTGTTTACAACACTTGGAAGAAATGTGGGTTGATCCATTTATTAAAAAAATTTCTTAAATCCATCCAAAGTGAGGCCTTGGTCAACTTTAGATTGAATAGCTTGGTCCCAACATTGTCATGCCAAATCCATGAGCATATATATAGAAAGTTTGAATTATATTTCCTATAGGGTTCTCAAGAAATAAAATATTTTATCCATCCTCCCAAATCACTCTTACACTTGCTCGGGTCTCGAGTCACCCCAAAAGATTGGTGGGTTCTACCTATGGAATTGCATGAGTGATCCACATGATGTGGTTTCTTAGGGTAGTTTAATTTCTACATATCTTAGAATGATTCCATAATGTTTTTAATAATTTTTTTATTCACATATAATTCCTCGCGATGGACCACATTCTCAGTAACATCCTCTCAGTGATTTTTGAGTCTCTTGACTAGAGGTATTTTCTGATAATCATAGAAAAATAAGCCCGAAGTCACAACTTAAATTTTTAATCCCATATCATATATCATATTCTAAAAAAAGAAAGTTCATAAAATATAATATAAATGATGTGGTTTTAGTGGGAATTTTGGCACTAATTCATGATACTAGACTCTCATTGATAAAACCCACAATGACGAGGTTATGGAAAACCTAAAAGTGATTAACAAAACTTTTTTGAACCCAAATTACCATAGTAACTTGAATTTTAGTATAAAGAGTTTAGATATGTATTTTTTTACTTAAATTTCAAATTCAGACATATAATATCTCCATAACTACCATTACCAATTGTCAGACTGACTAAACCGATACCAATTGTAACACCCTAACCTGACCCATTGGCTTGGGAAGGACTTAAGTTACATTAAACTTAGGTTATGTACCCATGAAACCAAAAGATGGTAATAAATTTCAAAGTCATGATAATATCATGGGGGATGATTTTCTCTTATATACCATACAACCTAAAAAATACAGAATATAATAATATATAATTAATGAACATAATACATGATACAATAAGACCAACAAAAACCCAACAATATAAGAGACTATAACCATAATTAGAGTCACTGTAGTAAAAAAAACTATAATCATATATAAAGGAAATACCCAAAGACACCAAAAAAAAATCCAACCACCGATGTGGCACCAAGACCGACTCCACTACAAGACCTCCAAGCTCCAAATCCAAAACAATAATACCATAACATTATGGTGATTCTCTTGTAAAGTAAGAGACCTACAGTTACCTAAATCATGAAAAAACATATTTATATGTGCTAGGATACATATTTAATGGGTGAGTATATCAAATCAATAGGCAATCCTGAAGGCTTCCCACAAACACCACTAGGACAAAAACATTTATCTAACATTTAATATAAAATAGAAGTATGAAATATAAGAAAGTTATACAAGTTATAAATATAAAAAATTAGTGATAAAAATCACACTATAAAGGTATCCCATATGACAATACAAAACTTTTACCCATATAATTACATATTTTTTAACATAAATATCCAATAAACACAACCCAAATATTGAGAGGCCAATTTTATTTGGAAGACTAGGTTCATAATACATGAAAATGAAACTAAGATAAAGAATATTTATTTTATTCTTCATAATGAGATTTTATATCCATTTTAACTCCTTAAAATTTATAGGTTAACCTGGGGAATACATAAAAAATATGGGTGTACTAAAAATCTTAGTATGGAGTAAACATAATAACAAAACATAACATACGAGTCAAAAGGAATATCTTGATATCATAAAAGACAAGGATCATAAATAATAATATGGTAGAATATCATAAATAACATGGAATCATAAGATCATGAAAATATAATAATGTGGAAAAAACATGTAATATGATATAAATAGAAGTCAAGGATATCTTCCAAGACAACATCACATGGTAGAAAAATCCCATCATGCATTAGGTTTACACCCTAACCCTATACACATCATCTCATGAGAGATAAAATTACCCAATGAATTAGAGTGATATGTCGGTGAACCTATCATAACATGTATATGTTTATTCATTCTAAAAATTTAAATAAAGCATAAGACATAAACAAAAGAATCCCCCCTAAAAAGAAATGGGTTGCATAATCTTGACTTATATCACAAATAAAGGATATTTAATAGAGTCCAAAGAGAATAAGGAATTAAATATTTTGAAAATTCTTATTTGAATAAATAATCACATTAATAAATTTTTTTCATTAAAAAAGCATCACAATAAAGGGTATAGAATTGGGTTTAAAAATGAACCTTCAAAATGATGTTTTAAGGAATCAATTAATGAATTTTGAAGAAAGAATGAGCATGGAATTTTCTTTCAAAACCACAAGTAAAATAGAATGGTAATCATAAAAATATTACTTTATTTAGTGAAATCATGAATGGTAATAAATACTTTAAAATAGTGTTACATAAATAGATTAAGGGATAAAAAAATTCCCTTTAACCGAATTTGATTTTTAAAGGAGGAATTTGAGAAATGAACTTAACGCATGTATAACCCTATAATAGGAAGGGAGAATAATATATATATATATAATATAAATATATATATAATTTAGAATTATTCCATAACACTAAATATATATATAAAGTTGTTTATAGAGAGAATAGTCATAACCCAAGTAAAATAGGGTGGTTTAGAGAGATAACTTAGCTTTATGTCCAGAATCATTTTGCACTTGCGCTTAATGCCCTGAATAATATAATTAAATTCATTAAATAATTAATTAAGAAAATTTTAAATTTATATTTTATTTACTATAATTATATTATGTTAATTTACAACCATTTTAGTAATATATAGAGAATAATTTCACTTTTCTGAGGATGTTTGTTTCATGGTTCCAAGATTGGATCACTTATGTATAATTATTGAATTTCTTGTAAAATGGGAATAAAACTATAGAAGTTAAATAAAATGATATTATTTCCATTTTATAAATTTAAACAGTCTCATATACCCACAATTGTTTTTATATAGGGATAATTCATTTAGTAAAAATGTTAACGTTATATGGTTAGTTCATTTTGGCAGTTTTACCAACCGTCAAAAACTAGATTCATTTAATTTAATTTAATGATTATTAAAACATTTAAATTTTTTAAGTAAGTTATATTATACTTATTATCATCATATTTAACCATAATAATATTTTTATAACTATCCTTGAAGGTGGTGGAGAAAAATTAATTGCATTGTTCATGGAGGCGATGAATCAACCATATTGTGAACATCATTATCATTTAAGAATCAATTGAGGTGAGGGTAGAAGATGAATATTACTACATAATAATAAAATATACGTAATTTTAGAATAATTATGATACTAGTTTTAGGTTTATGGTGAACATATGGTGGTGGTTGAGGAATAATAAAAATAAAATAGGTTTAATCAAGAATTTTACCTCTTCCTCTGGTTATCTCTTCTTAGGCTACCCCTTAAGGATCCTTGAAATGGTACTTGGGTAGAAAAATTGAACTAGGAAATGAGGTAGAGGTTTGGGAAGAGAATTAGGTATAAATTTTTAAGATATAAGGTTTAGAAGGTGTGAGGAGAAGGGGTGGTGAGAGGTGATATTTATAATGGTTGGAGAAGGGTGTTTTTGAATATTATATTCACTAGTTTATTATTTTGAATCAAGATTACAAATGGTGATGAATATTATGACCTTATAAATTAAATGTTCCATGTGATTTCAAAATAATAGGTTCTTAAATTATTCATCACTCACAAATTCCTGTATTTATCTTATAATTCAATTTACCATAATTTGTCATATTTTACTATTCACAAAAAATTCAACTATTTTTGAAAAGTACAAAAAATTAACCATAAAAATTTTTTAATCTGAAAATTATAAAAAATAAATCCAATTTATGAAAATAATTTTCTTAATAAGAGAAATTTAATTTTAAATAAAATTCTTATTAATTTGAAAAATACCAATTTTAATATTATGATCAATTTTCCGACCCTTTAAAAAATTACTAATTGCCTCATAAAATTATCTTATCAGTATAATAAATATTAATATTAATTTTAACCTATTTTTTTGAAAATAAAATTTCTTTTAAATCATTATATGTTTATAAAAATACAAATAAAGAATTTATGTTTTATAAGAATAAAAACACTTATTTTATTATTTTTAAAACATTTATTTACTTGTATAATGATATAAATATATCATATTTTCATTTTATAAGATACCCAAATATTATTTTACACTTACATAGGCGATGATACTATTATAATGGTCAGGTTACTATTCCTAACAGTCAGATTACTATTCTAATGGTTAGGAAACTATTCCAAAAGTTAGATTACTATTCAAATGGTCATATTTGTAACGGTTATATGTGTTATATACTTCCTATAAATACATCATGTTTCATTCATTTTTAATTCTATTATATTTTCTATAAGGTTATAGATATTATTATTTTCAAAAATTAATATTTCATTACTAATATTTTACTTCATTCTTATAGTGTTGTTCGTGAGTACAATTATTCTGGTGAATTGAGAAGATCCAAATTTTCATATTTTAGTTATATTATTTTCAATTTTTCATCCGATTGTAATATTTTCAATTATTATGTCTATATTTATTTCTATAAATGTAATGTTTGAAATTATATAATATTATTTTTTTGGTTCTGTCATGTTATGAATGTGAATTATATAATATTATATTACTAAAGATGACATAATTATAAAATCAGAAGGGAAATGCCATTGATAAAATTTTGGGTTGTTACTTTCTTAACCCCTTAATAAATTTCATCCTTAAAATATCATTTCACCGACTAAGATGAAAAAAGATTAAGGTACTTATTCTTTATCACTTTGATTCCTAGGTTTCCTCCTCATACTTATAGTTCCACCATATTACTTTGACTTGGTGAGTTATCATGTTATATGAAACTTTGTCTCCATTGATCAAGATCTTCCTTGGTTCCTCCTCATAAGAGATATCATTTTCTAATTGTACAAGGTATGAATTCATTACATGTGAGATATTTGGTATTGTACTTCCTCAAGAGGGATATGTGGAACATTTCAGGTACTTTATATAGGTATGGTGGTAGTTCTAGTGATAGGCTACATCTTCAATGTGATCAAGAATATCAAAGAGTCTGATGTACCTAGGACTTAGCTTCCAATTATTACCAAATATCATGACTCTCTTTAATGGAGATATATAGAGGAACACATTATCTTCAACCTAAAAATCTAGGTCTCATTGACAATTTCAAGAAAATCTCTTCTATTAAATTTGAGAAACCCTGATGTGATACTGAATAGTCATAACCTTTTGTACCATTTATTTTACCATTTTAGGTCCCAGAAGATTATGTTCACCAACTTCATCACAACATGCATGTGTTATACATCTATTATCATATATGGTTTCATATGGTTCCATTTGGTTGCATGAGTGGAAACTATTATTATATAAAAACTAGACCATAGGAAGATGTTTTTCCCATCCTACTTAGATATCAATCAAGAATGCTCTCAAAATATCCTCAAGTGTCTAGATAGTCTACTAAGATTGTCCATCAATTTGGGGGTGGTAAGATGCAATGGAGTTCAAATCTATGTTTAGGTCATGTTAGATACTTTTCCAAAACTTGGAGATAAATCTCGAATCTCAGTTAGATAAAATTGATATTGGTGTTCCATGCATCCTCATCACTTTTATGATGTATATCCTTGCAAGTTGGTCGAGTGATAAGTCCTATAGAATAAAAATTAAATGAGAATTATTTTTAATATGATCCACTACAACCCATATAGAATTATTTACTTTGTATGCCTTTAAAAGACCTATAAAAAAATCCATAGAGATATTCTCTTATTTCCTAGTGGGTATCGGTAATGGTTGCATCACCCCCTTAGACTTTAGCCACTCTTCCTTCAATCATTGACACACTAGAAACTGTGATGAAAATTATTCAATATCCTTCTTTATACTATCCCACCAATAGTTCTCTTAGAGATCTCGATACATTTTCATACTCCTTGTTTGGATGGAAAAGGTCAAGCTATGAGAATTATTCAATATATCCTTCTTTATTTCAAGAATTTATGGCACACATTTTCATGAATAAAATATTATAACTCATTCTTTATAAATTTTTAACACCGATGATTTCACTTTTATTATAGCTTCCACATTATTATATATTTCCACATCATCCCTTTGATAATGATTTATCTTCTCCAGAAGGGATGGTTGAGCAATCATTTGAGAAAGGAATGGATATATTCCTTCTTTTTTGATTCCCATGTCCATCCTTTTCATGTATAGGATGATTGGAACCCTATCTATTATCATCATTAATAAGTTTATAGGATCATTTATACTTAGATAATCTTCCAATTTATTTGCCTTCCCTAGATGGAAGTGGATTGAGAAATCATAATACTTGATCCGCTCTATCCATATTCACTAGAGCATATTGATCTCCTTATATGTGAATATATTCTTGAGGATATTATGATTTATATATATTTCAAACTTCTCACTATAAAGATAGTTCTTCCAAATCATCAACGTGAAGATAAATTTAATCAACATCATACCATGTGTTGGATAGTTCTGTTCATGAAATTTCAACTACCTCGAGGCATATACTATCACTTTATCATTTTGAATCAGTACAATACCCAAGAAATTCTTTGAAGTATTACTGTATACCATTAATAGTTCCCCACATGTGGAAATTATAAGTACTATTATAGTGATAATACTATTTATCAATTACTTAAATCTCTCTTATAATTAATT
This sequence comes from Viscum album, assembly GCA_963277665.1. Taxonomy (NCBI): domain Eukaryota; kingdom Viridiplantae; phylum Streptophyta; class Magnoliopsida; order Santalales; family Viscaceae; genus Viscum; species Viscum album. Next base: position 1,360,663,655 of record OY728135.1, on the reverse strand, counting down.
GGTCCAAAAAACTTTACTACCTTATATGCCATATTTGTTAGCAGGTTTGAAAAACATGATAAGTTTCTCTCAAAACATCAATAATACCTAAAAAGTACAAGGAAACTAAAAATATCCATTACAAATGATGGTTTACACCACCACTCAATTTCCCTATCTTGTAAGGGTCTATTATATATCCCTTTTCTAGTGATAACATTCCCCAAGAATAATATTTCCTCCATCTAAAAATAAAATTTACTATAATTTTCATATAAATTATCCTTTAGTAAATTCATTAGCATAATATTCGAATTCTCCTCATGCTCATACTTACTATTGGAATATATCAGAATATCATCAATAAATACTACCAAATTTTTTTAAAGGTAATCTATGAATATTATATTCATTAAATACATAAAGATTGATGGATCATTATTGAGTCTGAAAGAAATCACCATGAAATCATAGTTTTCATACCATGTTTGAAAGGAATTCTTGAGAATATCTTCCTTCTTCACCTTTAATTGGTGAAATCCCGACTAAATGTCCACCATAGAGAAATAATTGGCACCATTTAGTTTATCAAACAATACATCAATCCATGTATGGGGATAATTTTTCCTTATCATGATTTTGTTGAGTTCATAATAATTAATGCATAGGTGCATTGAACCATCCTTGTTTTTGATAAAGAGGACCTTCACACACCACGATGAAGCACTAGGGTATATAAAACCATTTTATAGATTCTATTGTAACTAATTATTTAGTTCTTCTAATTTAATGGTGACCATGTAACATCCATACCCATGTTCCACACACTAGTGTTCTGAGCTGGTGGGTTACGTGACCTCAGGCACACCTCCCTGTACACCAGAGGCTACTGTGCAGTAGCAAGGGTCTAATATCGATCATGGGGAGAATATACCCTATTTATCAATATCTATAGTATAAGTAAATAAACAATATCCAAAATATATAACCAATAACCAGAGAAAACCTATATCACATGATGACTAAAATAGGAATACAATCTCTAAACCAAAAAAGTAGATAAGTCATTCCAAGTACATGCCAAGTATCAAATGAAAAAGCCAAAATTAATACACTGACAACTTTGAGAGGCCCCCAACACCAAGTCTAGTTACCTTATCCATGATCTATCCCAACTCATCCATCTAACACAGGTATATTTCTGTTATACTCCCCTACAAACATAAAGTCTATTTAGGTACCGATCAGGTAGCACGGGTAGGGTGTAAGTATAACTTAGTAGGACACCAACAATGATGTCTAAATAATATCTAGTCAATAAAAGTGTATTCATTTGTATAAATAATAAAGTACAATGCATAAGTAAATAGTTATCACATTTTCAATTATTCTTTAATTAACCACATGAACCCCCATGTTATTAAGGACACCCAAACCCTCAACAGTTGCTTCGACCCATGTCAGAGTCTGAACTATCCCCAAGGGATATCACATATCACAATTCCATGGTTCTCACATATCATTTCATCTCAAATTATATCATGTCTAATTAGACCCAAATTTAAATTCCAAACTCATGGGCATAGAACATCGTGTATAGTACCCCATGGGTATTTGGTGCCTTAGTCCCTATCCCACACCTCAATGTCACATGGGTGTTTTGAGCCTCAGTCCCCATACCATACTTATTATCTCATATGGGTATTTAGAGCATCAATCCCTACCCCACACCTCGGTTATCACATATGGGTATTTGGAGCATCAGTTTGTGTCCCACACTCGTGTATCATATATGGGTATTTGGTGAATCAGTCCATGTACCACACTCATATATTTTCAATCAAACACATATATAAAATATATCATATCATTCAAGTTTAATCAACCTTAACTATATTATCACATTTCTAATCATGAAATACCACTACAATTCATCACAAAAAACATGGTTCTTTAATTTAATCACATGGAATAATATGAAAAAATCATCATTAAACCATTTTGCACCATTTAAACCATAAACCCTTTAAACCATTAAGGTTAAAACAATATCTCATAATCCACATTTTCAATTGATTCATAATGACATTAATTGATCAATTCCACAATCCCAATATTCCAATAATTAATTCACCATTTAATTAATCCAATTTCACAATCCCAATATCCCATAAATTCCACATTCACAATATTCCATTAATTAATTCACCAATTAGTTAATCCAATTTCAAAATCTTAATATCCCATCAATTCCACAGCTCTATAAATTATTCAATAAATCAACTAATTCAATTCAAGTTTCAATTGTCAAACTGCCAATTGAAATATCACAACACATACATGAAATTGGAACTAAATACTATAGGAATTGAATTTAGACCACCCACCTCAAGATTTTTGATGGCCGCTCGCCAATACAAATCACCAATTAAAGCAGAACAACCAAGATCATGAAGAATAATGGGATCTAGATCTGAAACACATATCCAAGATCAAATGAATGAAGATACATCAAACCTAGATCTAGAACCAATACCAATAGGGGAAACATCCCTTAAATGTATGAGATAAGGAAGGGAGAGAGAGGAAACTAATCAGGATGATAATCTCTTACTGGGAGAGGTGACGATATTAAATTAGGGATTCAAATCAATGATAATGTATTTAAAAAGCCCTAGGAATTTGTCCTAGAGCCTCCAAAAAATGAAATGAATTGATTTAGGGTTGAGTTAGGGTGTTTCGGGATATAATATGGGGGTTTGGGAAATTTTAATCTATTTTTTTGGGGTTTAAAATTCTGCACACACTGTCTTTTCTGATTGTGTTCCCTAACCATGTGACTCACCTAGGGGCGTTGAATGGTTACTACTAAGAGGGAACACAATTTGAAAAACTATTTACCATCCATGTGAATCCCCACTACCTAGGTTATATGGTTTTATGGACTAGGCACATAGTTTTGAAAAAATATGTGGCAAACATGAACTACCCCCTCTTCCTTCCAAAATTATCCAATTTCACCCAAAAAACTCCACAAGGTAAAACCCAAAAAATATAAAATCAAAAAAATCCAAAAGAGTACATGAAACTGATCTCAAGACATGCTTAGAAAATTTAGGATCTTACAATATACCCACCTTATAATTTCTCATACTTGAGCTATAATTTCAATATCTCTAATATTATGAGTTAAAAAGATCGGGCCATTAATCCTACATACTCTCTTCCCTTTCCCAAGTTTCCTCTTGAACACATCCATGTTTCTAGAAAACATGAACTATTAGCATGATATTTACTCATAACACTTTCTCACTACATTCCAACACATGTATCATATGATCCTCAAAGAATGAAATAGTCTCAAGCTCAACATCATCCACATCGATCACATGAGAAGGGTTAGGGTGATACCACCAAAGTAGTGACACATGAAAAATTTCATACATAGAACTATATCTCTATGGAAGATCTAATCATCACACTACCTATCCAATTCTCTCCACAACCTCAAATTGTCCAACAAACCTAGGAACCAGATTGCCCTACCTTTGGATCCTACGATGACTCAACCTAGGCAACACTCGAAGGAACACACAGTCACCCTCTGTAAAATATAGGGCCCATTGATATCTATCGTCATACTAATTCAACCTACTCCAAGAAATAGCCATATATTTCTAATTTAGATGAACCTACTCTGATGTATCCTACATAAGACCCAGTCCCAAAATCTCTGACGCACCCACCTCTATCCAACATAGAGGTGATTTTCATGGAATAACATAAAATTCCTCATATCGTTCCATCTGAATAGTTTCCTGATAAATATTTTTATAGGTGAACGCAAAAAAAAAACTAATTAGTTCTCCCAAGACCCACCAAAGTCAAGAAAAAATTCCTTTAGCATATAATAAATCACCTATATAGTATAATTTGACTGCCCATCTATCTATGGCTAGAAATTTGTACTTAGTAGTACCTATGTACCAAGAACCTTCTGTAAGACCTGCCAGAAGCATGAAGTAAAGTGTGAGTCATGGTCTGAAACAATACTCCATGTCACCCCTTACAGATGGACTATTCCCCATGTGTAAAAGTCTCCCAACTATTCCACTAATAAAGTCTCTCATATGGGAAAGAAATGCGCTACTTCCATCAGTTGGTCCAAAATCACCCAAATTTCATCATTTTCCCAAGGAATATTTGGAATATCCACCACAAAGTCCATAGTAATGACATCCCACTTTTATTATAGAATGGGAAATGACTATAGTAATCCATTAAGTCATTGATTCTCAGACTTCACCTATTTACATGTGTATCATCATGTCACGAACCTGAATATCTCTTTTTTCACACCTAATGACCAAAAATTTCGTCATAGGTCACGATACATTTTGGTCACACCTAGATGCACCACACACTTTAAGGCATAAAATTCACGTATCAGCTCTTCCAACATGATCATAGGCATAAAAACTGATCCCTAACATAGATGATATCATCCTCATCTATGGCCCAATTTGAAGGTGACTCCCAACCTTCAATAATTTACCTCAAGTACAAACATGCAGAATCTTCATGTTTCCTATCTCTAATTCGACTCAAAATTTTAGATTCCACTAAAACTGATATGAGATTCATCTGATCTTGGCCCTCCAAAACCACAAAATTCATCTCAACCAGTAAATTTATCATCTTCCACTCAGCACTAGAGTCTTGAACTACTTGAGTCTGAGTTTTCCCGCTTCAAGCATTAGCAACAATGTTTACCTTCTCGAGCATATATGCCAGCTCAAAATCAAATTAATGAATATAATCAACCCATATCCACTATTGGAGATTCAAATATCACCATGAAAAGATATAATTTAATCTATTGTGATTACTATAAACAATATTTTTTTCCCAATAGGCAAGGCCTCCAACACTTCAAATCATAAACCACTATATCTAACTCGATGTGATGTGTAGGGTAATCCCATTCATGTGGCCTCAACAACTGAGACCCACACATGACAACTTAATCTTCTTACATCAACACTGCTCTAAGACTTATCCTAGAATCATCACAAAACACCATATAATACTCACCTATCTCGAGTAAGATCCAGATTGGTTCCATTATCAAGTGCTAATTTAACTCCTAGAAGGAATTCTCACATACTATAGAACATTCAAACTTCACTCCCTTTTTTGTTGAGCCTAAAATTGGTGTTTCTAATTAGGAAAAGTACTAAACTAACCTTCAGTAATAACCCACTAACCTTGAAAAACTATGGATATCAAAAACATTCTCAGGTTACTCCCAAGAAATAACTACCTAAAATTTATCAAGGTCCACTAATATACCTTCCTCTAAGATTATGTGACCCAAGAATTGTACCTGATTAATCCAAAACTGGAACTTCAATAGCTTGGGTACATCCCATGCTCTCTCATTGTACTTAGGATGATATCAAGATATTGGTAATGATTATCATGAGTCTTGGTGTACACCAATATGTCATCCAAAAATACAACCAAAAAATGATCTTTGTACAGATTGAAGATTCTATTCATCAAGGTGATAAACACTCATGGTGAATTTTTCAACCCGAATGATTTAAAAACAAACTCATGAAGAACATAACTTCTTATGAAATCTATCCTTGATATATCAGATGGTCGAACTCTCAACCAATGATACCCTGATATCAAGTCGATCTTGGAGAAAACATGAGATCCCCTCAACTGGTCAAATAGATCTTCGATACTTGGAAGAGGATATCAGTTCTTTACTGTCATTCGGTTTATCTTCTGGTAATCTAAATATAAGAAAAGAGTCACATAAGACTTCTTAGAAAACAAAATTGGAGAACCCTAAAGTGGAATACTCAGACATATAAAATTCTTATCCATTAACTCTTCAAGATAAGTCTTGAGCTATTGAAGGTCTATTGGTTCCATTCTTTATGGTGGAATAGAAACTAGATCATCCCCCGATATGAGTTCAATCATAAATTCCAAATCTCTCTCATGTGGTAGCCCTAATAAGTCTTTAGAAAACACATCTTGAATTTGGTACACTATGGGAAGAAAGACATCATGATTTTCACCCCTATCATCCAACAAATACTTGAAACCTGGGTATTGAGCTCCCCCAGTTTCTGAATAAATAGACTTTCATTTCTCACCTTGATATTACACTCTCCACAGTGAATATATTTATTACCTTCAGAATACGTTTACATTACTCTTCTATGGTAACGATATATGTAGTCCAAGTATGCCACTAACCAACCCATACACATAATTAGGTTGAATCCTAACATATCAAGAATGTAAAGATATCAAATGAAATGATACTCCCTAACCTCAAGAGAAGACCCTTTTCATAAACAGACGTCTCTCAATCGTACTCAATAAGGTGTATCTATCATCATAAACCCACTCACAAACTCCACCACTAGGATTAAACCATTAACAAGTTGGGAAAAAAATAAAATAATAAGGGGAAATAGTATCGAATAAGGCACTAGCAGGAGTAGAAGATACAAGAATAGTACATCTAACTATTGATGGTCTAGCTATGTTATTCACAAGTGTAGGCTGAACTACATGAAACTATCCTTAACGTATTCCCTATGATATAGTTTGATTCCCCAAAGATGCACCACTCTACTGATATGGGTGCTCTTTCCAATACACACCTCATCCACTACCTCACCTACACAAATAGTAGTACTCCAACTACTCGACTAATATGGTGTGGAAGATCCCCTTCCCACACTCTGGTCCTGCCCATCTAATCTATCACTACCAATATGTTGTGTGTTCCTATATAACCATAGTATATGTCCCATTATGTTTTAATATTTACACTCTGCCAGTGGTTTGGGACAATTCATACGATAGTGGCTCAACCCACTACAATTGTGGGAAAGCAGTCGAGTAAGATAATGAGTAACTGATTATTCCCCTTGGCCACTCTTCTTTCCAAATATCTAGTCAATATTTTCATAATGATATTTCCTAATACTAAAATATGTACCTCCTAATAATATACCAGAAACCACCTATCCTCCATAGGAAGTTTCTTTCAGGTTCTCTTTAGAGATGAGAGCCTAATCTGCCCCTTTAGAAAATATTTCAACTGAAATATATTAACTTAGGACTTAATGTAACATTTAAATCCATCGTGGAAATGTATTTCCACAACTATCTTGTCCCCTTCCATCATTGGAGAAAATAGCTTCAAGTCATACAAGTGACTAACTTATCATATCACGAACATACATCCCCGAGTCACCCACATGAACTCAGATTCCCTCTTGTATATTAGTGTCACTAGAAAAAAAGTTATCCAATAAATTCTTTAAAAATTCCTTCCAGTCCATACCATAAGCGAATATAGTCTGAGTATGAATATCCCACCAATTCTTCATTAATACTTATAACTTTTAATCAACTAACTTTACCCTCTTCTCATTTAGAATCTATAAATGGTCACACATAGTCTAGATAGAATCTATCCAGAATTACACTTCCATAGGTTCACCCTCTTCGTTGAAAGTCAGAGGGTGCTATAACTGAAAATCCCATGTTAGGTCAGAAATATTCTTCACAAACCACTCTAGGTCTCTCTCCATAAAATACATGAAGTGAGAAAAGTTCTCATAGAACTTCTCTCTGACTCCTCTTGAAACTATTGTTGCCTTAGGTTCCACTACTGGAGGATCATTTCCAGCCATGTCCTCCTATCACACTATCAGAAAAAGTATTTATGAATGAATAACTCTACAATTGAAAAAAAACATTTTAGACACATAACGTACCTTTAATAAATTTACATAAGAAGAACTTATATAATCCACAACAATTCATTCCCCCTTCTCTTAGCCACATGATCAAAATAGAGGAGCTAATAATAACCTCAACCATCCTACATCTAGGTCATGGTTAACAAAGGGTAACTTATTTCTTATTACTCAATTCTAATTAGGCACCCATTTATTCACATATTTAATCATTTTAAAAATTTCATTTCCATATCAGGAACTATTTTTAGTTCAATTTCGCAAGTAAGGAAAAACATAGTAATTTCAACAACTTACCCAAAACCCATTTTTCAATGAATGCCTAAAAATGATGCATATCACAATAATTCCTATGTTCCTAGAATGATTAATTCATAATCAACTCTCATAACATATTGAGACACAAGTCAAATATCATAGAATATCAGAAACAACAATCACATCACACAAAAAGTGAACCACTTAAGGTGACATAGCATTCAATTGAAACAACACACATCAATAACTACAATCGTACCCCAGGTACTTGGATTTTAACCTCATACATGGGTTAGATAATCCCATATAAGAGATCTTAAACAAGGCCTGAATAATTCTATTATCCCATATATATTTACCAAATAGTAAGAAAAAATAAAATAAATTAAAAGAAAACTTCCCTTTGATACCACTTTGTAACGTCCCAACCTAGGTGCCACACACTGGTGCCCCAATACAGTGGGTTATGTGACCTATGGTGCGCCTACCTGTACACCAGAGTCTATATAATAGAAAAAAGAGTCTAATATATATCATGGGAATACTATACCCTCTTTATCAAAGTAGCACAAAAAAAGAAGTAAATAAACAATATCCAAACGATCTAACCAATAACTAGAAAAAAATTGTATCACATGATGACTAAAAAAATAATACAATCTCCAAACCAGAACAGTAGACATGTCATTCCAAATATAGGACAAGTGTGAAATGTAAAATGAAAAATCAAGAAACTAACAACTCCTAGCAGATCCTAACACCAAGTCTGGTTTCCTTATCCACGCTCTATCTCGACTCAGCCATCTAATGTAGGAATATTGTACTGTAAACCCAAATTCCATTTAGGTTCCAATTAGGAAGCCTAAGTAGGGGGTGAGTACAACTTGGTAGGACACTTACAACTATGTCTAAACAATATCCATTCAATAAAAGTGTATACAATTGTATAAAGAATAAAGTACAACACATAAGTAAACAATTATCACATTTTCAATTATTCTTTAGTTGACAACATAAATCCATGGGTTCTTGAGGACACCCAAACCCTCAATTCCTACATTAGACCATGTTGGAGTTTGAAATTTTCCTAAGGGATATTATATATTACAATACCATAGTTCTCACATATCATTTCATTCCAAATCACATTATGTCCAATTAGACCCATCGTCCAAAACCAAACTCATGGGTGTAGAACATCGTATCTAGTTCCACATGGGTATTTGGAGCCTCAGTACATGCCCCACACATCAATGTCACATGGGTATTTAGAGCCTCAATCCATTTCCCATACTAGTTATCTCATATGGGTATTTGAAGCATCAGTATCTATCCCACTCCTATGTTATCACATATGGGTATTTGGAGCATCAGTCAGTGTTCCACACTCATATATCACATATAGGAATTCAGAGCATTAGTCTATGTCCCACACTCATATATCATTCAAACACATATATATCAAATATATCACATCATTCATGTTTAATCAACCTTAGCCCTCTTATCACATTTCTAATTATGATATACATTTACAATTCATCACAACAAACATGGTTCTTTAATTTAATCACATGGAATAATATGAAACAATTATCATTATACTATTTTTCATCATTTAAACCATATAAAAATTTAAGCCATTAATGTTAAAACAACATCTCATAATCTATATTGTCAATTAATTCATAATCACATTAATTTACCAATTCCACAATCCCAATATTCTATTAACTAATTCACCATTTAATTAGTCCAATCCACAATCCCAACATCCCATCAATTCCACATTCACAATATTCCATTATTTAATTCACTAATTAATTAATCCAACTTCCCAATACCAATATCCCATCAATTCCATAGATCAGTAAATTTATCAATAAATTTATTTATTCAATTCAATATTCAATTTTGAATCATGTGAATTAAAATTTCACAACACATACACGAAATTAGAATTCAAGACTATGTAAATTGTATTTAGAACATCTACCTCAAGTTTTATGATGGATTATCACCACCTAAAATATATAATTCAAGCAGAAAAACCAAGATCATGAAGAAGAATAAGATCTATATCCAAAACCTAGATCCAAGATCAAATGAATCATGATCCAGCCAACCTAGATCTAAATCCAATACCTATAGGGGAAACATACATTAAAAGTAAGGGAGACCGATATGAGAGAGAGAGATGAAACTAATTGGGATGATAATATCTTACTAGTAGAGGTTTAGATATTCAATCAAAGCTTAAAATATTCAATAATAGAGGTCATAAGCCCTATTAATTCTTCCAATAGCCTCATAAAATGAGAGAAATCAATTTAGTGTTAATCTAGGGTGTTTTTATATATAAGATGGGGGTTCAGAAAATTTTAATCAAATTTTTGTGTGTTTTGAGATATAAGATAGGGGTTTAGGAAATTTTAATCTAATTTTTGGGTGTTGAAAATTCTGTATGCCTGATTTCCTACTCAGGGTGCACAATTTTCCCTAATAGTGAACCCTAACTATGTTCATCACCTAGGGGCGTCGAATGATTAATACTAATAGGGTACATGGTTTGAAAAACTATGTGATATCCATGTGGATCCCATCTACTTTGGGTTACATGGTTTTTTGGGATGGGTTCATGGTTTGTAAAAACTGTGCACCAACCATTCACTGCCCCCACTTCCTTCCAACATTTTCCAATTTAAACAAAAAACTTCCCAAGTGAAAACCCAAATAAGATATGATCAATAAAATCCAAAAGAATACCTAAAACTAATCTTGAGATATCCCCATAAAATTTCAGGAGAATAAAGACCATTATTTAAGGAGTCTTGGATATAGGTAGAGACCTAGGTATAAGTTCAATTGAGAACTCAACCTATCGGTCATGAGGAAGACCAAAAAACACTTCAAAAAATATACCAGTTTATTCCCTTATAATAATAATGTATTCAAGAGTGATTCTATAATTTTTCTAAATCATTGGAGATATATATATTTTCTAATAAGGTAACAATATTCACACTTGAGAAAAAGATTCCAAATGAGATTCATCCCTCTCCCGACATTTGTATATAATTGTAGGATGACTCAGGATATGAAGAGTGATATCCCTAACCTAAAAGTTGATGTTGGATTTATATAAGGATATACAATATATGCACAATATAGAATAAAATTCCATAAAAGGAAGTATGATAATATTTACTAGGAGATTCAGTCCACAAATATTGGCCAGGGAGAAGTTATATACATGGGATGAAAAAATTGCTTGATTTATTATTCTGCCAGATAGCTCAAACCTCGTGTTTTGAGGTTGTTTTTGAATAGTTATACTTATAAACTTGAAATATATTAAAGAATGTGTAGAAACAAAATCAAGTAGTACATTATCTATTATTTAATGAATAACCAGTATAAATGCCACCACGTTGTTGTTAGGATCCACATAAAAAATACTGATAACATGTGTTATTCCTTAATCTACAGGCCTAGGGGTTGTTTTTAGTGATCAACCTTGATAACCCTTGATTTAGGGAATTGGATCACATAATGTCTAGGTTCCTTGAAATTGAAACACTATACCATAAGATAAGTGTTTATCAACACCTTCTATTATTATATCACATTAGTGTGCTTCTTCACCCCCTTAAATATTGATTATCATGATACCCTTCTTTTCCAAATTTGAAGAATCTATTAGTTCCCTTGAGGTAGTTCTTATGATTATTCTTTTTCACACTTTGGACACATGGAAAATTGGGTTTTATTTTCCCCATGAGATTTATTTGCTAATCCTATGGAATTAAATTCCATTTTATTCTTCTTATATTCAGCCCCACAAGACCATTGTGTGTCACCAATCTCCACATCCACCTTAAGGGAATAAAAAAAATCTTTATAGATGTAAAGTATCAAATCACTAAATATATTCATAAATTAAAATTTTATCCACTAAATAAGTGGTCCACCTTAATTTTGGTGTTTATAATAAAGCCAGAGGAATACCTTAAAATCCCTATAGAGTCTGCCTCGCACACCCTGATAGTTCCATCTGATTTTTTTTACTTTAGTTTAAAGAACTCCCTATCCATTTTAAGATGGATAATTCAAGGAAGACATTTATAAAAAAATATTTTATTGAATCCTTCCCATTCTATGGAATTTATTTCCTCCTTGGGCATCATGATCTTGATCATTTTCTACCACTGATCATCTTCCCCATCTATGAAATTAATAGTCAATACTACTTTCTCTTATTATGAGAATTATAGGATAGAAAATATATTCTCAATGTAGTTAATATATTGTTCCATAGTGAGCGGATCATAAATCCTACTAAATTTTGGAGTTATTTTTCACATAAAGTACTCGACAATAATTTTTTATTTCACAGGAGAATGTGCAAATTCAAAATGATTCAAGTTATTATTCATAACTGAAGTCAGTTGATCTTATATTTATATGAAGTTTCTAGATCCTACTATCATAATGTTAGGTATATAATTATTAAAATATTTTCATTTCCTATCACATTGGTTGTTGGAATAATTTCTCCTATTTCTTGCATTTTGAAAAAAAATAAAAATAACATTTGTGATGAAAATACTTAAACTAAAAATCATATAAAAAGAGGATATATGAACATAGAAGGAATAAATGATAAATGAAATGTAAATCCTAACTTACGAGCCTTTAAGTCTCAATATAGGTTATCCATGGTAATTTCTCTATTAATCTTTCTAACCTAACAATCTATTCAAGTAAATTATAATGTTTTATAAATATTTTGTGAGTTTTCCCAAGAATATCCACCAGTAGTATCAAACTAGGTGTGAAGTAAGACCTTTTTATAGTTCACTAGGTAATTAATGAGTTAATAAAAAATCCACCCATTTTGAGGTTATTACCCCCAGGTGCAACTATACTGGATCCACATCCACTTGTATTATCTAGATAGGGATGTAATTTCCTGGAAACCACTCTCTCTATAATTCACCAAAATTACTAGATATTATCCCACACTTCATCTTATACCTAAGGTTTTCAATAAATTATTCAAGCCCTAATCCTAAAAAATAACTATACCTTGATCAGATACCAATGATAAAAAACCAAACCTTTTATACATATCATTACATGATTTTTAACATAAATATATATTATAAACAAACCAAATATCGAGAGGCCTAGTGTCTTTATAATACTAGGTTCATAATAAATGAAAATAAAATAAAATAAAATGCTCATATATCCCTTTGAGCTCCCAAAACTACATATGATAACCCAAGAAATATATAAAAAAGTGAGATGGGATAAAAATCCCTGCATAGGAGTAAAAATGATAACAAATAATAACTTATGACTCAAAAAATGCATATAATGATATCATAAAATACAAGGATGATTAAAAAACATATAGCAATATATCATATATAACATGGAATCATATGATCATGGAAATATAAGATTGTGGAAACTACATGAAACATAAAATAAGCACATGACAAGGGTAAATTGCAAGACAAAATCACATAATATAAAGAGTCCCATCATGGTTTTTTTTACTCCCTAATCAGGATTGACTGTTAAAGAATCCATTTGAGAAATAAACTTAAGGAATATATAACACCATCAAAGGAAAGGAGTATGTGCTAGTTATATATATAAGAGACATATATACTGAATTTATAAGTATTATATAACATCAAAGAGAGAGATAGAAAGGTAATAAACAAAAGAAAATATTATGGTTCTAGGATATCCCTTACCTTATACCAATAATCATTCTATACTTGCACTTATCATCTTTGTTCTGAGTTCATTTATTTCATGGTTTCAAGATCAAATAACTTTTACATCATTATTGAAGTTCTTCTAAAATGTAACTATAACTATATAAGTTAAATGAAATTATAATAATGTCCTTTTATAAATTAAAATGGTGCTAAATACCCATATGTGTTTGGATATTGGGATGATTCATTTAGTAAAAACACTAACGTTATATGGTTAGTTTACTAAGGCGGGTTTACCAACCATCATAAACTAGATTTTTTATTTAATTGAATGATTATTAAAATATTATATAGCTTGAAATAATTTAAATTATACTAATTATCATTATATTTAAACATAATAATATTTCTATAAACATTCTTAAAAGTGGTGGAGAAAAATGAAGCGCTTTGTTCATGGTGGTGGTGAAATAACTATATTGGGAAGACAATTTCATTTCAGAATAAATTGAGGAAAGTATAGAAGATGAATATTCTAACATAATAATAACATATAATTATATTTAGGATAAAAATGTTACTATTTTTATGTGTATGGATAACATATGGGGGTGGTAATATAGGAATAAAATTAAAATAGGTTCAGTCAAGAATTTTACCCCTTCTATTGGTTGTATCCTCTTAGGCTCCCTTAAGGATCCTTGAAATGGTATTTGATGAGATAAAGAGTACTAGGATGTGTAGGGGAGGTTTGGGAAGATAATTGGGTATAAATTTTTCAATATACAAGTCTCTTAAGGTGTGAGGAGAAGGGGTGGAGATATTTATAAGGGGAGGAGAGGGATGTTTTTGAATATTATATTCACTAGTTTATTATTTTGGATAAAGACTACCAATAATGATGAATATTATGAATATATATAGTAAATGGTGCATGTTAGTTCTAATTAATGGGTTATCACATCATCCATGACTCATAAATTCATGTAGTTATCTTATAATTCTATTTACTATAATTCACAATATTTTACTATTCAAAAAATTCAATTATTTTAGAAAAATATAAAAAAACAAATCTAACCATTTCTTGATGAAAATATTCAAAAAATTAAATCCTTTTTATAAAAATAATTTTATAAATATGATAAATTTAGTTTTTTAATAAAATTCCTATTTATTTGAAAATACCAATTTTAATATTATGATCAATTTTCCAACCCTTTGAAAAATAAATTATGGTATCATAAAATTAAATTATCATTATAATAAAAATTAATATTAATTAATAAAACTATTTTATGAAAATAAACTTTCTTTTAAATCATTATATTTTTTATAAAAATTCAAATAAGATATTTATGTCTTATAAAAATGAAAAAACTTATTTTTATCATTTTAAAAACATTTATTTACTTGTATAATGACTCACAGATAGTGGTGGGGTGGTAAGGGTTTTTAGGGGTGAGGTAAAGGTAATAGAGTTACATCCTTGGGCCTATGAGTTCACTATGATTTCCTTCTTTGAATTATGTTCTACGATAGAAGATGTAATCGACCTAATATTTACTGTTATCATGATATAAATATGTCATATTTTAATTTTATAAGATAATTAAATATTATTTTACACTTACATAGGTAAGGATACTACAATAATTGTTAGAATACAATTACTAACATTTATATTAATATTGTAATGATCAAGTGATTATTCTAATGGTTAGATTACTATTCTAATGATTATATTTGTAATGGTCATATGGGTTCCCTACTTCTATAAATATGACATATTTTATTAATTCCTCATTTGATTATAATTTCTCTCAATGTTATATATATATATATATATTAATTTTCAAAAATGAATACTATATTATTAATATTATAATTTATTTCTAGTGTTGTTCATGATTGGAGTTATTTTAGTGGATCAAACATATCTTAATTTTCATATTTAAGTTATTTTATTTTATATTTTTGTCCCATTGTAATATTTTCAATTCTTATTGCTATAATTATTCAATAAATATAATGTTCAAATTCATATAATAAATTTTTTTTGGTTCTATCATGTGGTGTGTGTGAATTATATAATATTATATCACTAAACATGAAACAATTATATAATGAGAAGGAAAATTCCATTGATAAACTTTTGGGTCATTTAATCCCATATCATGAATGAATACCTAGAAAAATTGCACACCCAATGCACGTTATAAGGAAGTATACCTACTTAATAGTCCATACTCATGAGCGGTACCCGTCCCTTAAGACCCAAGCAATCACTTTGGGGTAAAATCCTTTGAGTCTAAATTGATCATAAAACAAAGTATACCCTATTAAGTACCTTTACATGTGCATCATTTACTCAATAACCTATGTCTATGCCATGTTATCACATCAAAAATAGTATTTCAATTCAATTTATCATTTTAAAAATTCATCAGACACATTTTGGTTGAATCCCATTACCTATAGTTTAAAAAACTAGCTAAAAGTGGATAAATATCAAGGGTTTTTCATCAAGAAACATAAAAAATTTATCTTCAAAAAGTAATACTTCAAGTTATAGACAAAGTGGAGAGAAAGAGAATCCACTTACATCAAACATGATCTTCTCGAAGAATAACACAACTAAAAAACAAATATTTGTTCTTCCTTGACTTCCTCTAAAGTTCCCACATAAGATTAATAAAAAATTCCACTATTCCATAGATATGGGAATGTAATCCATAATATAGGATTTCTCACTAAGATAAAAAAAGGATATTTCCAAGTAGAATAAGAAACAGAATCGTTACGTTTGATTCCCTAGGTCTAATGCTTAAAGACTTTATAAATTTGGTCTTTGAAGGGTGTAAGATCAAAAAAATATCCTAGAGAGAGCCTGAAGTTTGACGAAAAAATAGGAAATCCTAATTAAAATAGAAGGTATTTGGAATAAAAAGGGATGGATAAAACTAGTTGAATTCATGGTGTGAAAGACAAGTTCATGTTGTGAGTCTTTCTGATAGCCACATATACCAAAATTAACACCACCTCACTTAAAATCCCCAAAACTCATTCATTCCTTGAATATAATTCCTCGAAACTACCTAGATACCATTCATTTAATGAATTCTCCATTCAATTCCTAATTCATCTTCTACATCTAGATTTCATCTTCCACTCTACTTTCTCCACTGAACAGTTCCAAAAATTCTACCTAACCACTAAAAAATTAATTTGATCACAATTAAACATGAAAATACCTCAAAATTAGGGTTTCGTAGCCTCACATGATAAACATGCTTTTATGATATATGGTTATAGCTCTTGATCCCACCACACTACTTATGGTTGATCTGCTTACCACAACATCATCCGTTTGAGAAAATCCCTTATGAGAAAACATCACCTTATAGTACATTTTACTCTATATCATCCTTGATATCTTGGATAATACCATAATAAAAATTTATCATGATTTAATTTTACTATATGGCTATAATTATAAAACATGGAACACATTATTGTTAATCTGGTTTCTTAAGATACATTAAAATCCATAGCAAACTCAGTTGAATGTAGATATAAAAATTATTATTTTTAATATAATTTACCCTAACATATTATCCTAGCCTTAATATGATTCTAGATCAAAGGTATTTAAAAATTATAGTTTTAAATCCCTTGAAAACTAGTATTCCCAGTTATTTAATTTATTGGAAATAATTCAGTTTTTCTTCCTCAATTAATATATGATAGTTATGACTACCAACCCATGTAATTCTCTTGGTATCTTTTTATATTTTCATTCTATGCTTTATGCATATGAAATATCAAACCTTTTTACATATCATGGCATGTGAGATAGATTTAAAAATCACTCTTAGGAATATGTAGTTAATTGATCACAAAATACCAAGTGATGCTGGAATAATTAAGGTGCTTTGTTTTATCTTAAATTTTGAATACAATGTCAGTTATGTCTAATAACTTGGATTAAGAAACCACTTGATATACTCTATAAGATCTTATTCCCTAAAAACTGGGTTGTTACTTAATTCATTATAGAGAAATTAACATTTAGCCTTAATTAATTATATGACTAATCACTTATTTATTATATATTTTTGAACACATCTATATTGAAAACTGTAATGCTCCCACTAACCTTTTATATACACCTGAAAAAAATTAATTTCAAATGAATATATTATGATATTTATTATTTATTCTACCTATTAATGTATCCTTGAAACCTACACTCTAAATTTTAATTCTTTGATGTCACCAACCTTTGTGGTCACTTTATATGATCCCTAAAGTTACCTCTACGAGTGATGGCCTTGAAATGAGATTCATAATATAATGTTCACAATAGTTAGAAAAAGGATAATTCAAATGGATTATAAATAATGATTGGAGTGAATTTTTCATCACAATATATGTATTAAATGTTATACCATTTTAATAATCAATCATAATTTATTGGTATCAACTTGTATCATCTATATGTAGTTTCTCTTGAATACTCACCAGTAGTATCAAGTCTAGAAACATCCCAAATGCAGAACCCATAAATTTTGGTATATGGATTCTATTATTAAATTCATATGAAAATATCAATCATATCTAGTTGTTATCTAATACTTCCTATAGGAATTATTATTCTTACTGAATAATATATATCAACAACTGGAATGAATTTAAAACCACTACTGTGTTTTTTATGTTTCCTCTAAAATATGTGTCTCTGGAATAATTAATCCCACTAAGAACTATAAAGTTCACCATTATTATACCATATTGTTCATTTGGAGTAAAGAAAAAATTAATTCCTTTCATAATCCCATGATCTCAAATGAAATTTCCTTCCTGCATAAAGTTATAGTTTTTATTATTAATACCTTTCTATCTTGGGGATGTGAATTTCTTCAGTAGGTATAAGTTAATAAACTAATATGCACAATCTGTTTCTTTTTTACATACATTTTAAGATAATGAAATCTTAACAAATGATTCAAATCAGAACACCTTAATCTATGACATAACATACATTATTCATATCATAACTTGTATGATGTCCATTAGTCAATTTAGTTGGAATATAGTTTGTTATTATATTGATATCTTACAAGACATGTATAGAAATGTATCATGGAGTAATTTCAATTTATATAAGACTCATCATATATCTAACTTGTATTATTATCATCCCTAAGATGTAAATAATGTATTGTGAGTTTAGGAAAAAGCTTCACCCAATATTTTAACGATTGATGAATACTTGGTTAATATATTCTTAGATAAACCTATTCATAAGATTTTGTATCTTTTAACAAGTTCATTAGTTACTTTAATTTATTATTACTAAAATTTATTAAATTAATTTACTTAAAATCATATGAATTTTCCACTAGATTTATTTTGGAATAGTTCACATCACCAAGCTTAAACTAACTCCAAAAACATTATAGCTTACATTTATATCAAAAGGTTTCTTAGTATAAAATATAAGCATGTCATATACCTAATATGTTTGGCTCTAAAGAGTATAAAAATCATAATGGGTATATATATGTCAACTTATAGTTTTACTTGATGTATAACTATCTTTCCACAACTGGGTATGACTATTATAATCATATTCATCATTTACTTCCAATGTTAAATTTTCATAATTAAAGTTTTAATGAGAAATTAATTTAGTATAGAACACCAGAATAAAATTAATTTTAAAAGAAATAATTTCTCACTGTGTCCAATAGAATAATGAGATAAATATAAACGAAACACTTAACGTAAAATAATAGTTTAACTATAATTAATCCTCTTAGAAATCAAAATTATGAAATACTCAATACTGATATAGGAATCACCCTTTTCAACCAATGTAGAATTAAACTATTACTTTTTGAAGTAATGCGCTTATCACTACTAACATAGGAATAACCCTTCCTCAACACCTAGCATAAAACACATTACTTATTATAATGTTTCTTTTTTAATTCTCATTATTAACATAGGAATCACCCTTTATAAGATACTGGGAGAGAACACCTTACTTATTAGGTTCTTACATTAAATAAAAATGTATTAAATACCCAAGATATTAAATAGTAACATTATAATATATAATATATGTATTTGAAGAAAATATAAAATATAAATTATTATTTAATTTATACCATTAAAATTACTTTCATTATACATGAGAAGTAAATAATCTCTTCTTTGCTGCACTACCTATAAATATTTTGTCTCATTTAAAGATGTTGAAAATGAACTATTTGAAAGAAAAAAATCAATGTATTTTCAACCTTAACTTTCATGTTTTTACCATAATTGTTGTGAAACCAAGTTCCCCAAAACCCTTATCATTATGGTGAAGCTTAGTCAAAAGACTCATGAGATATTTATATATATTGTTCATATCATAACTGGATGGATAAGGAGAACCTAGAATGAAAGGATGATAATATAATATTAATGAATAATTTCTGATCCATATGGAAGCAAAAACTTTTCTAACTAATCAATGTACTTTAGTATATTAAAGACAAGATCAATTACTACGTTTCCTTTTCTAGTTTAAAATAGTATAGTGTAGTGAAAATGTATTTTATCTGAAGCCATTATTTCTTCTTCTCAAGAAATAGAAGATAAGATATCCTGGTGTAAGAATCTAGGCCCATATGTTTCATTATTTGTTATCTAAACATTACTGATATTCTAAAAAATAGATGATTAGAGCATCCCATGTACCTCTTAGAGACATCTTTCTTATCTTATTTTGTTATGTGTGGTGGTTTAAATAGGTATAAGGAATTCTAACACATAGTATAAATTTTCTTAAAGTAGTATAGTGTATAAGAAAACCATACCACCATTGGAAATATGTGTGAATAGGAAAATGGTATGTGTTCTAAATTATCATAGTGTGATGGAGATTTTTCTTATTATACTTTACATTAATTAAAAACAAAATTTTTCATTTTTTATCTTGTTTACCAAATTTATATCATAATAAATATTACTTATCAGTCTCTCAGTATTTTATCAAAACCCAATAGTCATCACCATTAGTTTTGGAATATCCTATTTCAAGGATATTTTGGTGGAAATTATCTATATGCATCTTATTATAACCCAATAATGGTCCTAGTTAATTACTTGAAGGTATTTAGGTAGGAAATTCATTTCTGACTGCTTTAACTCACAACTCCTTGGTTCGTTGTGTAGACTCTCCTATCCTAAAATCTTGGACTTGGATGTACATAAAACTTGCCTATAAATTTATATCAATTATAGAGAGGGATACTTTTCTTTATGTGAATTTGGTTAAGTCAACCTAGAACCCTTTTTAGAACTCCCTATTAAATGGAAGTTTCTCAATGAGGGATACATCACACACTATGATATATTGGTTCCATTCTAAATTAGGTAATGGAAGGAAATACCAACTTAATATTTTAATCTTGAGGGGTTTTTTATCTTTTATATATAAATATTCCATTTTATCTTATTACATACTTATTAATATTAAGTGAATTTTTTTTAAGTGATTAACCACGTCTTATATAAAATTTATGCATAATCTAATTTATTTTAATTCTATCTCTCTTTCTTGTTAACTCATTGATTTATGTGATTGCATCCAAATATCCATAAATAAACTAACCATGCAACTTGAATGAAATAAAATAATAAAGTGGTATGATCATGATATTTTATAATGTTTTTTTTATCTAGATAATGATAGACCAACCCTTGACCCTAGGGAATAACACCTTGAACCATAATCAGGTTTATGTTTTAGTATTCCGCCCATCATCCTACATATCTATTGTATTGACCTCACCTCAACCCTAAACTTTAGCTACCTCCACTCACCTGAGAGCTACATCTGTTATATAATATTTACCCATAGATAGTTTAGGGGAACAGAAGTATTTTTTAGGGTGTTCACCTATAAGAAATAACAATAATTAAATACTATATATAATGAGAAGGAGGGATGATGTCATTAATTTAATTAAATGATAATAATAAATTAAATGGAAAGAAATTACATACATATGTTTAGTATTATCTCATGATCACCTACACACATGAAATAAATATAATTTTTCAATCTATCTAGTAATCACTTCAATTCATTATTTAATTAATATAGAGCGTCTCAAACTAATCCAATTAACAATACAATTAATCAATTAATTAAATTTATCTTAATTCCTTCCAAACCATCCTAAAATTTGCAACATCCACAATTTTAAATAAATTAAATGAATTAATTTTATTTAAAATTAATAAAGTAAACATGTTTACTTGGATTAAACAACATGCACCCATCTAAAATACCCATCGTGGTTCTTTTACCATTAAATCACTTCGTATCAATCATACATGGAATGAATTATAATTAAAAAATGTATACTATAAATAAATGACAAATAAACACATGTAAATTATATTTCATATAATTTTACTAATGCACATGGTGTACACTATAAGTAAATACCATACATAGTTTTTAGTTTATAATTTGACATGAAAATTAATTTAATATATAATTAACAATCCTATCACACAGTGTGTAATATAAATAAATGACACACAAACACATTCAGGATAGGTATAATTATATAATAAATTTTATCACCATGTTAAATTAATAAAATGAGGTACAATAGGTTACACGATGTGTAATCAGGATACATGCCATGCAATCTATTCTTCCCATGTATGAGACACACTCTTAGGGACTAGCTGTGTTTTTCCACTGTAGATGTATACTTGGTACACAAAATGTACACCAAATAAACATCATGTGTTCTTAATGTTTCATTGGTTTTAAGTCCTCTTGTCATGTATTATATGCATGACAAGGATTGTGCCGCGTGTTTTCCACCATGAAAATACATTAACTACACGACGTGTAATCGAGTTGCACAATTTATAGTCTAGAAAACCATGTGTTATCCTAGTATGATCAATATCTAATGTACATTTAATTCAATTTACATATCCTTAATCACATGATGTCCTAGTTTTAATGTGGTACATCCTGGGGAATTGAACATGGTTACATGACATATACCAATGGGATACACACCATGTACTCTTGTGTTATCCAGTCATAACCCTTGGAAACTCCTAATGAAGTCTTTAGATGTCCTTCATATATTCATAATATTTTCTTAGTAATATGAGCGATAATGAAGAAGGTAAGAGAATAATTCAAAATTCAGATTTAAAGAATGAATAATATAGAAATAATAACTAGCAGCAAATACATACCATCAATATATAATTAATAAATAATTATAAATTAATTATGTAACCACTCTAATACCACTTAAAGGCTCTAGGTGTAGCATAAACATGTATTGGGCATAACCAACTTGACTTTCCCCACTTTAATTAATGAATAATCTAATATGCACATAGATCTATCCCTAAGGAGATTCTAGTAATACCTAAGGGATGGGAAATCAATTGTAAGGTGCAAAAAAATGGATATTTTTTTACTATAGTTACTTATTCTACATTCAATCAAGGGAAAAATTACCTATATTAGTCTTGGAAAATAAAATTAAAAATATGTTTTAGGGATGGATCTAGATGTACATGATGAATAATGTCATGAAAAACATAATTAAATAAAATATTAATTGAATTATTACACTAAAACCAAAAAGGTAGGATCATCACATTAAATTTATAATTAATTAATTTAGATAAAGAAATACCTTTAGTTGAATTTGTTTCTTCACTGATGAACCAGTATACCACTTATTGTCATTTATTCATTGTGGTGATATAGACTAAATGTAGAATCCATCTAGTAGTGATACACACATGCACAAAAAACCACTGAAAATCACTTTAGAAATCCCTTGGTGTTAGCATGGAAGATTCAGATGTTTGTGTTGTTTATTATTGATCACCATAAGATCCAATTTTAAGAGAATGATTCTTACTGATCTCTCTAGTCTTGAAATATTGGTGGGAGAGGATTTCTATTTGAGCTTGATATGGTTCTAGGAGGAAGGTTCTCTAGGTATTGATAGAATTATCTCTAGAGTTTCATTGTTCATAATGAACAACCTCTTTATAAATGATATAATCGACTTTATATAGATTTAAGGTTATATAAATAATAATTTCACTAAGGGCCTTATTATTTTTTAAATTACCAATGAATCCTATGTCTAAAATAATAATACTAAAATTAACTACTTTATATGCACTAAACTCAAGAATAAAATAAATTTTATTTTTACTGAATAAATAAACTAATATTTATTTTAATAGTATTTAATATATCATTTTTTTATCAGGCCATTAACTCGACC
The DNA here is from genome assembly GCA_963277665.1 of Viscum album. Lineage (NCBI taxonomy): Eukaryota > Viridiplantae > Streptophyta > Magnoliopsida > Santalales > Viscaceae > Viscum > Viscum album. The sequence continues at coordinate 1,360,639,532 of OY728135.1, read as the reverse complement.
TACATCCTCCTTGATATTTACGAGACCTTGAATAATGACTATTTATTTAACTGAATAAATATCACTGCATTATTTTATGATAAATAAATAAATACAATATTCATTAAAATATAGAATAAATATTTATTAAATATTCATGCAACCAAAAAAATAAAATTCATTACCTTTAAAATAAACAAGAATAAATAAATATTAAATTCATATAATTAAATAATTACCAGGTAAATAAATATTTATTTAAAATTCATCTCAAATAATATTCTTTTGAATAATTGGTGACTAAATATATAGATGATTAATGAAACATTAATAATTATTTAACCATACATCAGAATAATATTTATTCATCATGTTAAATTCATATAGAATTTAACCTAGGTTATGAATACAATTAATGTGTGACCCTCTATCCCCCTTTCATAGTATCATTAGGAAATTACACCTAATGTATAATTTTTTCATCTAGAAACATGAAAAGACACCCATATATATAGAAGTTAAATTCAACATTGACAATAACCAAATATAGACATACACTATGCAATATAATCCCTTTGTCTCAAAATATTTAATCAAGAAAATTGAATACTAGTTTCATCAAACTATGTAATCTATGTTTCTTTATTTGAATTTCCAAAAATGAACTTGATGATGGAATAGGATGGACATGGACTTAATAAAAAAATTCCATTTTCATCAAATGGCCTAAGATATCAAATTAAATTTTAAAAATGGTAGCGAAAAATCCTTTCTCACATTATTCATTAATGTAATATCACTCATGATGCACCAAATGAACCCTACTTTCCACAAACATATGTTTCTATGGTTTTGGTAAGTACATAAAAATATAAGACTCATAATATGAATTAATAATTATCTTAAATATGGACCATCACACATGTTCACATATAGGAACATCTAATGACATAAATTAATGTGAATTTCTTACTAGCGAGTTATGTTCTCATAATTGGTTGATCTAAAAATTATGAAAGAAATACACCATGAGAAAGTGTATTAATGTCTTATTAATCTGTAACCCGAATAGCCTATATAATTTTTTCCCTTAAATATGTATTATTTGGATATAAAAAATCAATTTAATAATACCATCATGGAACTTCTATATTCTCATCATAACAGAGAACTACTAGGAACTTTCAGTGTGACTAGTAACCCAAGGCCATTATCACATAGATGTCACGTAGAAGAATGATCACCATGTGATAAGTAATTAATTAATATTCAAGGCTATGAATATTACTGAAATATTATATACATAGTATTTGGTTCTAGGGAACCAACTCTAACAATCAAACTGGATCATGTATAATGTACCAAAAGTTAAATCCATAATGATATATATCACTAAAATCCATTTATCTGGACTAAGATCCATCATTCTGAATACTTTAGACAATTAATCCTTCAAATAATCAATCCTTTCCTTCACTAGACTGATAATAAGCTAGTAATAAATATATATAAGCAAGATGATGAAACTCCCATCATCGAACACCTTCCAATAAAAAATTATTTTTATTGATCTGAATGAAATTTTGATTCACTATGAAATTGTTAAATTTCCAATTCCGCTACCTGGGTTCCTACTTATAAATTTAATGGCTCCACTTTAGTTTGAAAAAAATTCCCTAGTTCCAATGCTCTATGAAACCAACCAAATTCTCTATATAAATCTTCTTATTTACATCCCCACAAAGGAACACTGTATTCACATATAACTATTCTAGATGAAAATAATACATGGAAAAAATTCTCATTACTATCTATATAGTCATATTTTTAAAAAATAGTGAAAAAATATCAAAGAAATCTACACCTTCTATTTATTGGAACCCTTTCATGACTAGCCATGCCTTGTACCTTTGTTTACCAATCAACTATTTCTTCATCAGATAATTTTTTTATAAAGAACGTTCTTCCCAATAGTTATTTTTATTAGATACTATGTTCCAGATACATGGAGGGAATCAATATCATCCCACATGGATAACTCCCACTAATTTGAGTTTTTTATATTTCTATCCACTTTTTAGCTCCCAGGTTCTTCATTTTTATTAAGAAGTAAGTAGTCCAAATAACTTCTATACCTATTCACATAGAAAATAACACTATTAGATCACCATAACTCTACTTTTAGATCATATCGAAGTCCACTATTTTTATTACTGATGTAATTTTTAAATTCTTTGGAACATATATATTTTATGGAAATGCATTCAGTTTAAATTTTACATGTGTTGATAATTTTCCTTCATCATTACCCTCAACTATGTTTCAATCCTTCCATAGGATATATTTATTGAAGATTTAATTTTGACTTATGAAAACCTTCCAAAAGTTTTTATTCTATAGTATAAAACCAAATTTTTTATCTCTATACCCAAAAAAATAACATTCCCATGAATTAGACTCAAACTTATCTCTATCCTTGTAATAAACACGGAGGTAGGTGAGTGCATAAAAGGCTTTGATATGGGTTAAATGAACCTTCCTTCTAGACCAATAGAATCTTAAATCTCCTACCCCAAAAAAGAAGAGGGATACATATTGATTAAGTATGTTGTACCATTCACCACTTTCACTGAAAAGAGATCAGGGATACCTATGTGAATTGTAATACTCCATTAATTTTAAAGTAATTTATGATTTATCCTATCCATTACTTTGTTATGTTTCAGAGTACCTAGTATGTTATTCTCAAACCATCTTCACTTCCTCCAGTAGAACCTCCAAAACCCTACATCTATACTCCCCACTGTTATCAAAACCTAAGTACTTCAACTTAAAACTGGTCTCCTTTTCACCATGGATCTCCATCAGATAAAGTTTTCAAACAAAATAGAATTATTCTTGATAAATAACACCCACACTTTCCATGTCACACTATTGATGAATGTAATATATAACAATGACTCTCTATGAGAGCATACTTGAGCTGGATCCCATATGTCAGAATGAACCAAATTTAACTTCCTATTCTTTGATTCTGTAGATTTCTTTGGAAGGATGAATTCTTATACTTTCCATAGATACAATATTTTTATATCTAATGCTCCATGATTTTGATCTTCATTATATACTTGGATTATAATACTTTCATACCCTTCTCAATCATGTGACCTAGATGGTAATTCCATAACATAGTGGAATTTACTTATTTGAAATGCATCATAAGTTATGATGCTTTCATGAGGTGTAATGTTTCATCCTTCGATCTATTTACTATGAACATTTAATTACATGATATTTTCCATTCTCTTTACATAAATATTTTACACAAAAACTAATTGTCTAACTATCCCATAAAAATTAATTTCTTATTTTTGTTCAATAAAAATCAAGTTCTTCTTTAATCCTAAGATGTGTTTCACACCTTCCAATTTAAAAAATCTTTCATTTATTATCTATATGAAAACATCACCCTTTAAAAAAATCTGAATATATCCACATTTTGAAAGATTCACTTTTTTGTATCTTTCAGAAATATAGTTCCTTATAACCCCTCTCAAATGTTGACTAAAATGAAGGTCTAGAGTTTATAATACAAGACACAAGTGAGATAGAGATACTAAACAATATACCACTTGTAACTTTTGATACATGATTTACAGATCCACTTATAGAAGTGTATCTTTTTAAATTAACTCTCTAATCATTGTAATATTTCTTTAAGTGAGAATTATTCCCAAAATTCCAATAAATGGGACCACATTCTACTGATTTACTTCTTCTCTAACTTCTCCTTCCTTTACCTTTCTTATGACCCTTATATGATACAAGATGACCTCTTCCTTCCATACTATAATTATTTATAAAATATAACCATATCAACTAGCAATGAAGGTCTTCATTCAATATTAGGTCTCTAACATCCATAAACACAATGTCAACCTTTTCTATTGAGTTACTCACTATGGTCACCATCACATCCCATTACTCATGGTGTGATGAGAGTAATACTAAAACCCACTCTAGATCTCCAACGTTCACCTTCACTAATTATAACTAACTTATTATCATGTTAAATTATTTTATATGATATTTTTTGGTTTACCTTTTTATATATTCATGAAAAATAACCACTTATAAAATAAAACCTTTTCCATCACAATGGAATTATCATATATATTGGTAAGAAATTTATTAAGTTATGAATTATTCATCACCTATCATATTTTATAAGAAAGTTTTTTTGGATAATGACGTCCAAATAATCCCCAATGGTTTCTTATCCATCCTATCATATTCCCAATTCTTTATCTCTTTCATCTTTGTATTTTTAAAAAAAGGATCAAGGCATTTTTTTAGTACATAATCTTCCATATTCATTTTTGAGAACCCAAAATACTTTCCATTAAAATTATTTACAGAGATCTTAACCTCATCCAATGAAAATACTCTAAAAATTAATGAACTCTCACTAATGTTTGAAACATATAATAGGGATTAGGATCTACTTACCCAAAATATTATATAAGGAATAGGTAAAAATGATGCTATTGAATTGAGATTTGAAACACCTTCAGTAGTGTATAGTTATATGAAACTCCTATGACTGAAGCTTTGATATGAATTTTTGGGATCATGATTATCTTCAAAAAAACCCAAGGAATATATCCACTACTAATTTGTTCCACCATGAAAGTTTGGGTGGACATTCTTGTGGGTCTGATGAAAGATATCCATGAGCCTAAAAATTTAATAAGGTTATGTTTGTAGAAATATAATATTATAAAAAATTATATCCATTTAATAAATATACTTGTAAGATACCAAACTTTATATGAGATATTTTCTTAAATTATGGTTTAACTCCCTTTGTTTTGGTTAATTAAATTATTCCTGAAATGTGAGGGGCTTGGGGGGGGGTGAGGGATTGGGAACCTAAAAGCGGGAAAGGTGGCCATCCAGTACATGGTGCATAGTTTTCTCATAGTTAGGGTTAACTATGCACATTTTCCTAGGAGACCATATGGACCTCCACCCTTATAATGAGGTAGTTTCAAAACCTTCACACAATTTTTCAAATCATGTGGGTGGCCCATCCAAACCATGTATCCTATCCCACCTTGGATAGAGGGTGTCACACAGTTGATGCATATTTTGGCCAAATGTGCATCCAAATCATGAGACTTTTAAAATTTAGGGATCTTATTGTACCCCCTATATATTTTAATTCCCTTTCCCAATTATATTCCCCATTACTCATCAAAAATCTAGAGGCCCAAACCAAGATATCACAAGATCTAAAAGGGTGATTCTCCTTCAATCCATGGTTGTTTGAAGAACCATTTTTTGTGAATTGAAGATCAGGGTGAGTCTACCAATCCTATTTATTCTATTTTATAAAAGAAATATGGTGGGATTTTTTCTATTCTTACAAATTTTTTAAACCCCACTTTTTATATAATTCTTGGTTTTGGAATTTGTGGTCATTTATGTTTGAATTAAGGGATGAGATCTAGTGAGTACTTTCCTAGGTTCTTGAGGTAGGTGGTCTATAAGTTAATTTCCCATAGTCGTGATGTTAATATTTTGTATGGGGTGATGATAATTCACCTCCATGTTTCAAATTTATGTTTTAAGTTATATAAAGATAATTGGGACCCTAATTGATGTGTGAGATCCCTCACAATCCCTATTGGATCTGGTGATAATGTTTAAATTGGGCCTATGGTAACCCCTAGGGTGGGACAATCCCTTAAAAATAGTGAAATGAGTTGTTAAATTACATATTAATGGATTTATTATATTGAAACACTATAAATTATAATGGTCTTGTTATCACAAAATAAGGGATATTTGTCTTAACTTGAAGAAGTTAAATGAGTTATGTTTTGTTAATGGATAAATGTGATAAATTGTTAAAGGGGAGTTTCCTTGTGGGTAAATGGTTTAAAAGGGTGAACAATGGTTACAATTGTGATTAAATATTTAAATGGTTTCTATATGGGAATTGAGTAAATTGATTAATGTAATTAACCATGGGAATGTGATAATTGAAAATATTCACCCCTGTTATTATCATTGGTTAAAATGGTCACTAATGATGAAACTTGGAAAAAGTGATTAATGGTATTTTTGGGATGTTGGACTACTTCTCCTCTCCCTTGGTTTAGGATAGAATAATGCTCTAGAACCTACCGATGTATTTCATAGTTTAGGATGCCAGAATTATACTCCAATCTCCTAAGATATAGACATGATATGGATACCTAAATTTATTATCCAAGGTAAAATTACTTAAATTGAATTAGTTAATGAATACCCATGTGATGTAAAGTGTAAAAATCCTTATAGTATATGGTTTATAATTCTAGAATGAGTTGAAGCTGGTTTGGTGTGTTGTTTCCATAGAGAAAACTAAGTTCCTATAAGGATAAATGATAATTGTTTAATTAAAAAAATATTTATTTTCACATCCTTGTTTATTTCTTATCTATACTCTTACATACAATATTATTTGACTAGATATTATTGGATAAACTATTGGTGGTGGCCTACTGATTTGTACTCACTCCCTTCTCAGGCCCCCATTGGGTACCCAAGCAGACTTCAGGTTCAATACCAGATAAGGGAAAGGGATATATGATAGATGATTGATTTGGGATGGATCATGGATGAAGGGACTGAACATGATTTCTAGACCCTTTATAGGGGTCTCATTTAGTATCTCATTTTGGTTTATCTTTTGGAACTTTATATTATCATAATGTGAGATATTTATTATATTATTTTTTTAATAATTCCCTAGTTTGGGAATGTGGTATGTGATATATTGGATTTTGGTTATTATTGTATGATATTTTTTATTTGATTTTCAGTATTGGTTTACCCTGGTAAAGTGGGTATAGTTTCCCATCATATTACATTAGACCCTCATGGATATTTGAAAGCCTATGGATTATAGGGAGGTGTGCCTGAGGTCATGTGGTGAACCGTCTTGGGGCACTGGTTTAGTGGCTCCCAGACTGAGACATTACAAAGTGGAATTAAAGGATTTTTAAGATTAAAAGGTTATTATCAAAGGTTCATTAAATAATTTTCCCACTTAAAAGAACCAATTTAGTTCCTAACTGAGAAGGGCATAATGTTTTAATGGTATGAAGCAAGTGAGGGTGCCTTCCAGGTGCTAAAGAATCATTTGAACACTAAATCGATTTTGAACTTACCTGATTCAGATGAGGAGTAAATTTTTGTGTGTGATGCATATGGGATTATAATTGGGAAAGTGATAATGCAAGGGGATCAAGTTATAGAATAAGGTTCATGGTAGTTGAGGCCACATGAATTGAACTAACCTACAAACGATCTTGATTTGGACACAATGGTATATTACCTAAAGTGTTGGTGGAATAATCTTTTGGGGGAGACGTCTATGATCTATACTAATCATAATAGCCTCAAATACATATTTTGTAGTGTGATTTAAATCTTTAGAAGTGAATATGTGTTGATTATATGAAGTATTTATACTTTGAGATAGCTTATAACACTCATGTAATTTCCCATTGAGTCATGTTTTTGAACTATGTTAAGAAGTGGGATTATGAGGAATCAAAGTGCCTAACCTTGAGAAATATTTTTTAATGTGGGGAACCAATTTCTGGTTAGACCATCAATGATGATGATATCATCTATGCATGTGATCATGTCATTGTGCCTACTTTTATATAAGAGGAGATTATGTGAGAGTTTCCTGATTATAATTAGATGGTACATCTATGTTTGATAAATATGTATCATGATCTTCATAGATAGTATTGGTGTCCAATAATGAAATAGAAGATCACATGTTTTATGATGCAGTGTTACACCTGTTAGTTGGTAAAGGATGAGAACCAGTGGACCACCGGTCTTCTTCATCTATTTACCATTCCATAATGGAAAAGGGATGATGTTATGATGGATTTCATTATGTTATTACCAATGAATCCTCGGAATAATGGTATGATTTGGGTGATTTTGAACTGTTTAACTATGGTAGCACACTTCCTACTAATTTGAGATACTTTTACACTGGATAAGTTGGGTGAATTTTTGTTTGAAACATGGTTAATTTGAGTGGAGTACCTCAAAGTATTATTTCAGATCACGATTCATTTTTCACTTCATGCTTCTGGTAGGGATTATAAAAATCTCTTATTACTAATGTGTTTTTAAGTACAACTTTCCACCCATAGACGTCAGAAAATCAGAACATAATATCTTGGTTTTAAAGGACATGTTGAGGGAATGTGTATTATATTTTTTTGGGACATGGGAGAATAAATTAAAATCCATTAAATTCACTTATAAAAACATTTATCAAGTTAATATTATTATGAAACCATATGAGGAACTCTATGGTAGGTTATGAAGATCACCAATGTGTTGGATAGATGTGGGATAATCAGGCTTATTGGGACTGAGTCTCATATAAGAGATGTTGGAGCATGTTCGATTAATCTGGAAGTGTATGAATATAGAATATAGTATAAATAAGTCATAAAATTATTAATGTCTTTTCACTCTTGAGTTTATATTGGGTGACTATGCATCCCTTTGGGTTTTTCTGATATTGGGTCACTATAAAATTTAGAAGTTGGGTAAGTTAGAAACCAGGTATGTGGGGCTATTGGATATTATGGATAGGATCAGAATGGTAGCATATCGATTTTATATTCCACAAAGGTATAGATCTATACATGTTTTTCCTTGTGTCATAGCTTTTATAGTATTACCCCAACCAATCTCATGTGATCGGTGTTGATGATGCAGAGTTTGAGGGTGATGCGTACTTTGAGGATCATATGAGAAGTGTTGTCGATCATAGTGAGAAGATTTTTTAGGACAAGACCATGCCTTTAGTCAAAGTGATATAGAAGCATGGACATGATTAAGAGGAAACTTGGGTGAGGGAAGTCGATATGTAGGCCCAATATCCAGTTCCTTTTATCATGTAAGCCTAGTGATTCTTGGGAGTAAAACTCAAGGATGAGAAATTATAAGGTGGGGAGGTTGTAATATCCTGAATTTTGTACAAGATATGTATAATTTAAATTACGAATTAACTCCCTTTTTTGTTAATGTAATTATTTCTAAGAATATGAGGGGCTTGGGAGGGGGGGGGGGGGGTTCCCAAGGTTTTGAGACACAAAACAGGAGAAAAGTGGCCATTTGGTGAATGGTGCATTGTTGGTGCACAGTTAGGGTTAACTATGTTCCATGGCCTAGGAGACTATGTGGCATAGACCCCTTGGATAGAGGAGGGCACACTACGACCACATAGTTTTTCAAACCATGCGGGTGGACCAACAAAACCGTGTGGCATGACCCCCTCTTAGATAGAGGGTGATTCATGGTTGGATAATGGTTTGGCCAACCATGTGTCTAAAATGTGCACCTCTTAAAATTGTGGGATTTTACCATTTCCCCTTGATATTTAAGGGCTCTTACATGATTTTATTCCCCATACTTCCTATAGTAGCCATGGATCTAAACCAAGATCTTCCAAGATCTCTAAGGGAAATTTTCCTTCGATCCTTGGTTATTTGAAGCACCATTGGTTGCGAATAAATTCTCCAGGTGAGTCTACCACCCATCATTACTGTATTATTTTGGCTTCTATTTTGGAACTTTATACTACCATAACAAGGAATGTTTAATTTATTTATCTGTTGGTAATTAACCAGTTTGGGAATATGGTATGTGATGTATTATATTTTGGTTATTATTGTATGCTATAGTATATTTTATTTATATTGTTGGTTTACTCAATTAAAGTGGGTATAGTATCCCCACGTATTACATTAGACCCTCACTATTAGTCAACAAACTCTAGAATATGCAGAGGTGTGCTTGAGGTCATGTGGTGAACCAGCTTGGGGCATCTTTTTAGCGGCTCCTTGGCTAGGATGTTATAATACTATTTATATTACTTGAGAAATTTAAAAATTTGTATATATATGTTAAAAACTTATAAAAAGTAGAGTTATTAGTATTTTCTATTATTTGTGATAAATTCAAGAAATTTCATCAATAAATTCATAATGTACACATGATTTACTTTTTATTCTAATTTATTTTTATTTTAAACTCATTAAAGTGTTTTAAAATATTTTATTAGTTTTTATTTGAAAATTTTACCATTTACATGTTTTATACCAATTAATTAACTCAAAAAAAGAAAATTATTTTTAGGATTTTTAGTTAATTTTCTATAATTAATCATGTTTTTAAATTTTTATTTAAAAATTCATATAAAAATTAGGATATAAGGAATTACATGTATTATGTGATTGTTTTTCAAATATTTATTTTTGTATTCATTGGTTATTATGATCCATGTTTTTAAATATATATATTTTGTATTATAACATTTTTTAATTATATTTTTTACAAATTCTATCGTGATATTTTTTTCTTTCATAAAAAATCATAGAACATATGTTTTTAATTATTAATTATTATTATTTACAAAAAAATATGTTTTTTACATTTTTATTAATTTTTTTATATAAAATGAAGAACAAAACCACAATTATATATTCTTTTTTGCAATGAATTTTTCACATAATAAATCTATTAATACTCCTATTAAATTATAAAATATATTTAAAGTGACTCTCAAATTATACCTTTAATTGGTCATAGGTTAGCAATTAGCACCAAGGGTATTAAATCTCAAATATGAGAGGCATTTATTTTTTTATTTATTTGGAATCAACCAAAGGAAGATACAAACAGAAAAGTATCCCGTATAACACCCTAGACCCATACACTTAGACACATTTCTAGAAAAATTTAATTTACATATTATATTAGATACTAATTGAAGAGACCTAAATTTAACAATACATAATTACAATTTCAATAACCAAATGAGTGTTAATTTCTTTTCACATTGTATATTCATAATGAATTGATATTTATCTTTCAATTTAATGAATTATTATTCACTTTCTCTTGGTTTTGTGTATATAAAACACTATTAAATAAGATATTTAATTATAGTAATATATAATAAAATATTTGGGTGTTATATTCTCCTTAAATAAATTTAATCATTTCAATTTTTATCTTGTGTCTAATGGTTAAATGTTTAAATTTTTTTTCAGAATAAATTCCTAGGAGTGGAATAGGAATTTAAAAACCATTAATTTTAAATGGATACCTAATAATGGAACCTTAAAAATGAGGAAATTAGAATAAATACAGAGTGTAAGATAAACATACATATGTGGTAAGAATTGTTTTTTAGAATTTTTGAATGGTTTCAAGGAAACTACATTGATAACATTTACTTTTGAAAAGAACATTAAATTTTATGTTAATACAATTAAACTTACCATTTCCTAATTATTTCTTAAACCATGTATTTACCATTGGGATACTTGTACTCATGAATAAAATTAAAAAAACACACCTTGATTGCTAAGTGATAATTTTTATAGAATACTTGATAGATTTATCTTCATTTTTCTTGGGTTGAGAAATTTTTTTACCAATAAGATATAGAATATGATAAAATACACTTACTTGATTTCTCTCAATTACATAATTACAATTTCATCTTTTGTTTGTGTTTTGAGTAGTTTTTATATCTCTACTTAATCTTATATTTTGAATGATAAGTAACTATGATGAATTTTTATGGCCAAATCATTAAAATTAAATTTTAACGGATTCTAAGATCCAAAAAAGGGATGACAAGTTATTCCTACCATATCCAAACATTTTCTAAAACTAAAAAATGGTTATCGCATGTAAATTTAACTCCAAATTAAATATGAATAAACATTTATAAGAAGAAATAATACATTAAATCCTCAATAATAACACCAAAAGTTCAACTTAAATCATTACATAAATAATTAATAATAAAACTCTTCAAAATATGACTAACCGAGATCAAAACCCAAAAATCAGAAATATTTGATAATATATTCTTTAAAAATCATCTTAGAATTTATCTCCAAACAAAATTAATCACTCATACAGTCACATAAAAAATTATATACCCTAATAATATATTCTACCAAAATATAAAGTTGTTTTCTGAAAATAACTTGAATCACTATGAAATAAGACCATAAAAAATATACATTCTTATAAAAATTTACTCAAAAATTATCCTTTAAATAATATCAACTACATTGGTATGAAATCACATACTATAAAATAATTATATACACATTAATCATGTAATAATTACACAATATTTTTTTTCCCAAAATGACTTCGATATTATTGTTACTAAATAAATGTTTAATCTGTAAGGTTTCTTAAAATACTGAACTTATACTCTCCAAATAGATTAACCCATTTTCCAAGTTAACCATATTTACTTCATGATCAAAGAATGTATTAAACCTAAATGTTATCTTTACCTTTATTATAATTCCCTAAAATAAAACAATAAAATTCTTCCCAAATATCCTTTTCACTGAATCACATATTAAACCTAAGGGTTATGTATAAGTTAATTATGTATTGTTCTTAAAACCCAATAATAAACTCGAAAAACTTCATTAACCATCTTAAATTTCCATCACATAAAACCTGAAAAGGGTGTCTATGACTTTAATATTATGATCAAACTAAGACTTATTAACTCATGATGGTATCTAAAAATATTAAAATATCTTTATCTGATAACATCCATGTAACGTCCTTACCAACAATAAACTGAACTAGTCCCCTAAGCTAGTGTACCACATGACCTCAGACGTACCTACCCATACGCTAGAGGCTAAAAACTAGTAGTCAGGGTCTTGAAGGATATTATAGGGAGAGTATACCCTCTGGAAAGAGTCATAATAACAATATAAATAACAGAAATCACATATTCATATCAAATAAACATCACAAATAAGACAAGTTAAGTTCCAAAGTAGCCACAATATCTCAATACTATACTAAAGGGTATGCCATACGATACCGAGATCCCCTATGGTGTATCATATACAAGGATGAAATATAAATACCCAAAAAAAAATAAATGGAAACTAAAAAATCATATCAAAATGGTCCTATGTACTACCCTATCCCACCATCCACACACCACTATAGCATTCCAAGAAACACATCAAGTAAAAATCCTTTTACCTAAACTGAAATCCTACAAAAATATGACCTCCTGATCAAGTACCCATGTCCCATGGCAGCCCAAGCATAGAGCGAGTACAACATAGCCAATGGTGTCTCTAAAATAACAAGTCTAAACAAGTGCATGAAGAATTTATATAGATAAAATATTACCATATAACCCAAATAAATATATAAATAAATAAATAAAATTTTGATCCTAGGATTTATGGTAACACCCAAGGTCAGACCTACCTGCTTCAGCCAACACTGGTGTATCATTGTCCATGATATAAAATATAGAACATTCTATCACAAGGAATAACACCAAGGAAACATAGTCAGTAAAACTCATGGGAATCCACAGGGGAACCATCAGGCATTACCTTCTAACAAAGTCATCTAGAATCCATAGAATTCAACCATGAAATTTTTATCTACTCAATCCATGTGAATCCAAGTAATGAAACCCTAAAATTATTTAAAATGAAACATGGAACCATGCATCCAAGTATTTTAGAGTATCAATCTCGACCAAAATCCAAGTCCACACCTATGACATTCTGTCTCATATAATCAAGAGAAATTTGGGGATATCATCCCATAACATTCATAAGAGTGCCCCAAGGGAATCCACATCACTAATATATGGAATTAAATACATAATAAATCACCCAAATCCATTAGGAATCCACCCTGCTACATTAACAATGACGAATTAGTGAGGAATCCAAGTTAGGTCATGGAATTCCTTAGTTTTGGACATCTATGAATTCAATGAGAAATCCTCCCATGGAATTCAACTGAGTATCCAAATGGGATCCATGCCTTCTAGAATTTACCAAATGCCTTATATTTTTATTCATTTTGGATAATCCAAATTTTAAGGGTTAATGGGGGAACCCTTACATGGCCCATAGGCTTAGAGAACATTTCATGAACTAAAGGTATTAGAGGTATAATTTGATAATCATCCTAGACTTATGTCTACTTGAAACTGCTCCTCCCCAGTATCTATATCAGTATGAAGAGATCTCCACCTTCACATGGATGTTCAGATAACTGTCTATTGTAGAGATGCACGATCCTAATATCGATGGAAATTTCCATACCCTCTTATTAATCAAAATCTGGTAGCTATACTTTAGTGGATGATATATGCTATGAATCCTCATCTAGAGATAGATCCTTATAGTGTCTATCTATTTTCATATTCATATCAAATAACCCGAAGGTCATGAGGTGCCCTGAAGTCCATGAGGTGGCCCAAAGGCCTCGAGGTGGATCGAAGGCCTGAAGGACTCAAAGGATCAAATTAGTGGCCCAAAGTCTAAATAATATGAATAGTTATGGCCAATATAGTTCCAAACAATACCTTCGATAGTATCTACTAGAGTTCCTACTACAATAATGATATAGTACCCCATAAATATTCCTCTACACAAATTTGATCCTGGATCTCATGGATTCCATTCAAGAAACTCTACCACTTGGGTACATGCTCATTGACATGGAATCCTTGTTCAATCAAGGAATTTCACACATTTCATATCCAAAACTTAATCTAATGGATAAAACAGAAGGAATTCCACACATAACCATTATTTATAAAAGAAAACTTATTTACCAGAAATTTTAACCATTATTAGATCCCATGAACTTATACTATTATACTCTCTAATTCATAAAATCCTTGTATTTTCCCATAATATTATTAAATAAGGTGTCAATCACAAGCTATAAATTAAAATTCCATATAGGTTTATTACCGACACTCTATTTAACCAAGACCTTTATCTGACATATCAAATCAACTTATGAGTTAAAACTCTCTTTAGTATTTTTGGTACTCATTCCACAACCAAGGTTTATCACTTTAATCAATATTAGGGTCATTCATTAATCTCATATACTTTTCAGAAAAATTCATTTCAAACACAATTTATCATTTTTAAAAACCAAAATTTTCATTCCCTTAGACTCATATCAATAGTAAAATATAATTTATAAATCAATTATTAAAATTCAAAGGTCTAATTCCATTCCAAAATTATCAATGGTTGTAAAATTCTAATTCACAACCATAGATTCAAATTACAACTTCTCATTTAAATTTAAATATAGAAAACTATTTCCCACCCCAAGACCATTCATGGTTAAACCCAACTAAGGTCACCCCAAAAGGGGATTCCATTTTTTATAAGATGCAATGAATATTTAAAAAGTGGCGTTTAACTAATTCAAACTAAATTAAAAACATTCAATTAAAATTAATTCATGAAAAAATGGCCGAATTTACTGCATCATGCATACACATGGAAAAATAGAAAGACTATGAGTTAGTATTAGGGATAACCTACCCTATTAATCGACAAGACCACTCATTGAATATCAGCTATTGGTTCATCCTGATTTAGAATAAATAAAGAAACTAGAATTTTTTTTTGAAAATTGGTCATATTAGCTAAACAAAGAATAACACCACCCAATAATGAAATAATATAAAAATATAGGAAATATGATGTGTATAATCTCCTCAATATCTCCAATGAAATTTAAAACACTTGATTAAAACCAATAAAAATAGAGATATATCCATTGGAAGAAGAAGGATAAGAGGAGGGACTTAGGGCACTACTTTTGGTCTAAATGGGGAGAAAATTTGGGTGGGGAGGTCTTAAGGGAAAAGGGGAGAAAGACCATATTTCCCCCAATTAGAAAAAAATGGATGGAGTCCACTAGCAATATAATGGCCTCCACTTGATGGAATATGTTGGTTCACCAGCTATCCAGTGAGCCTAGAAGGCCTCTTTATCTACTTCTAAGTCCACCAGCTAGCTGGTGGTGTTGCAACATCATGTTATAGCCCCAAATCTGGTATCAAAATTCTAGTTCACTCCATCAAATCCTTTAGACACCCTTAAATCCTAATTACAAGTATAATAAGACACATTTAAGGTATCGCAACCTTCAAATTATCCTCCCAAATCTTGGTTAAAAACCATACTCCTCTACAAAACCAAAATTCATCCTAAAATTCAAAATTCCTGTACAAACAAGGTCATTAAAAGACCCTAACACAACACTTCCCATCCCCAAGAAGTCCTGGCTGTCCTCCCACCACATCACCCATCCTACGCCAATTTCTAATTTTATAATAAACACTTGTGTTCAATTCCCAAATTCCCAATGCAATTACAAAGAATGTATCCCCAAAACCAAGCACTCTATTTATTAAAACATGGGCTAACAATTGTCATTCAATTCCCAAGCATTGAGATGGTGATCACCTGAGCCCATATACCTTGAGTCACTATTATTTTTCCATATAACTAAAAATTATTTTTATGGAAATTCCCTCAATAGGAATAAACTTAGGAAATCAATTCACAATACTCATTTCTTCTTACTAATAGAATTTCTCCCCAAAACACAATCATCATTTTTTAACAACTCACCCAGTGCCATCTCAAAAGCACCACACTTGAATATAGTTGAGGATTCTAGTCTATGATAGTTATCATCCTCATTTAAAAACCCATACAAAAATGGATGTGTAACACCCCATGATATTAATATATGGTTACATTTATATAAGTCATTTTTTGATATCTTTCTCCACTCGCAACAACAAACTTATATGAAACTGTGATATATTTAGATAAAATATAAATATTTAAGTATGAACATTAAAAAAGTAGCCATTTAATTAGTGGGAATGAATATGAGTAACCTATTTATAAACTTTATCTATAAATAAAAAAGGATACTTTTAATATAAATGAAATTCAATTAGTTTACCTAAAATGACTAATAAGGTTATTTATTTTTTAGAAAAACATTTTTCTAAAAAAGTTCCTATTTATGCAATATGGATTTATATTTTAATAAAAATATTATTAATTATGATAAATTATGTTTGATATTAATAATCAGTTAACACTAATTTAGTTAGTAAATGATATAAAATAATAATATTAATAATTAATATTTTAAAATTTCACTTTTCAACAAAAAAGTTTTTCATTATACTTTATGATTTTATTAAAAAAACAAATTCATAATTTTTTTTTTATTTTACATTAATAAAATTAAATTTATTTTTTAATTCATCATATAAAATTATCTTAGTATAAATTTTTGAGGTTTTTTTGGAAATGTCAGTGTTTAGTTGAAAAATATTATTTTCATGAAACTTGTAATTTTTATAAATTTATCGTTATATAATATTGACATATAAGTCTTTAAAAAACCATTTAGTAATTATATAAAAATTTAAAGAAAAAAAATATTAATTTTTAAATATTTTTTGAACTTACTAATCCTATGTCCAATATTATTAGAACTAATTAAAATTTTACATTAATAAAAAAACCATTTTTATTATTTTATTTGAATCAAGTATTTTAAAGGTAGATTCAGGTGTGGATTGACTTGAAATCCAAAAAACCTTATTTTTTTTATAATACTTGAATTTATTTCATTACAATTATTATCAAAGAACCTTTTATCTTTTATGTAAATTTAATGCTTAAAAACATGATTTTTCTAAAAACTAGTTTTATGTGATTAAGTGTGTTAATTATAAAATTATATTTTCACACATTAATTTTTTAATAAAATGATTTTAAAATTTTAAATAATAATTATAAAATTATTTATAAGGTTCAATGTTAATTATTTTTCATTTAAATTAATTAATAAGGTTATAAATTATTAACCATGGTAAAAGTAAGTTTTGGTAAAATAAAAAAAGTAAAAATAAAATCCTTAAAACACTGAGAGTTGTCACCCAAACGAGTGGTAGAGGTTATTTTTTACCCAAAATCACGTTTCAAACCTATTTTTTCTATTTTTTTTCATTTACCTTGGAATAGTAAAATCACAATATTGAAAATGTTAGGGTGCTCTCAAAATTACCATTCCCTTTAGTTATAAAACGGTCACCTACTCTACTTAAATACACATCTTTTTTTAGAATTTATCCTTAAAAAATAATTTTTTATCCTCATATAACCTAATACCATTTTAAAAAGATTTTGGTCACCATTTGTCAACATAAGTCCTTCATTTCCAAGGAGACTTCTAGGGAAAATTTAAGTCCCCTATGCGGGTATTATCAACTACTTAGCTTTTCCTCTTAATTATATTCATTTAAATTTATTATAGGAAAGATTATGTAAAAATATAAGTATAATTTATATAATTTAATGTTACTCTATTAATGGTTTTATCATTGTTTTTTCATATACTCCATCCATTGTGAAATAAACCATCATTCATGTGTTGTGCAGACTACTGCCTCCACGACGTAACATGTTTCACTTTACTTTACCACCATAAAAGGATAGGTATAAGGATTGTATTAAAGGATAAATATAATTCTTATCACATTAGTAAAGTTTTTGTAGGAAAAATTTAATAACCTATTAATAATATGACAAACAAATGATCATCATTAATTTAATTATTTAAAATTATCATACTAAGAGAATAATGTATTATTAAAATTGTGGAATGTTTCCATATCCAATAATTCTTATTATAATTACTTAAAATTATGATATATCACATTAATAAACACTAAATAAGAGCATTATTATTCTGGTATAATGATATTACAACAAAACCACTTTATAACCATTCATTAAATCAAGGTATGTTCATGTTTGGGCTGGGTTAACCACCAGATTAACAATACTATGAATTTATATCATGAATGAATATGGGGATATAATTAATCGTATAATATGATAAAAATATGTAAATAATTATTATTTTTGGTTCTGAAGATATTAAATTATTATTTAATCACAAATTAATAAAACACACTTCGATCATCAGGAATCACCGAAATATGCATGTTATAGATTTCATCTTCAAGGATAAAGACTAAAAAACCCATGAAATGAATTTGAAACATTATAAATAATTATAAATCACTTCTAAAATTATTCTTATTGATCTATTAATGATTAAAGTTTAAAAAATAATGAACATGAACATCACTATTATGAAACTAGTACAAATAATCAAAACTATAAACACCCGATATTGAAAATTGGTTGAATAGATATAAAGAATTATTTTTTATGAATTTTATAAATGAAAACGTATATTATTAAGGTTATAAATTAATTTTATAAGATATATATGCTTGTGATATATCTGGTTAAATTTCATTCATGGAAGTCGGGACATGAGGTAAGGGTTTTCCTCTCAAATTCCTCTCTTTGTGACATGTTTGGTATTATGCACCTAATTTCATTTTTTTAATGTATATAATACCTATTTAAGATATAATATCATGATATATTTTTACTTGTGGTATTAGAATCTCAATTACATTCCTTTTCTTCAAAGGGGTTTTTATTAAAGTGTTGCATAAGCTGCAAGGGTTTTTCTTGGTATCAATTTTGATTCTTTAAGACATTATACATGTTATTAACCATGTTTCCTTTGTATGGTGTATTCACTTAAAATTAATATATTTTTTATTTTAATATTTTTATTTCATGGTATTTACTTGTCAAATAATGTTCCCTTATTCAAGTGGATATTGATTCAAATTTTCCCCAGTATTAAGGACTTTTGGTAACTTAGATTTCATTCATTGAGTTCTTATTAGTCTCTTGAAATTATAAGTTAAGAACATTATAACCATATATTATGTGGTATTATCTAATTTTTTATAGGGATATAAATTCTTACCACATAAAAACTTTGAAATTATTTATCAATTCTTTACATATGTTTCCCATAAGGGATATTGGTAACTCAAATATCCTTCTTGAGTTATAATGTTTTATCATGAACACTATTATACCATGCTTGGGTTTTCCCACCCTAATATTATATTATATTATATTTTATAATACCCTTTTGTAAAATTATTTTTTACTACAAATAAGTGTTTATTAGTATTTTTAAAATGTGGGTTTTTAGCATGGATAATTTCAAGTATTAAAAAATATTCCTTTCATAACCAATCATTTTTAAACAAAATTCTTATAGAAAACTTTATTTTATTTTCAAGGATCTATTATTAGAGATTATTTTAAAATTATATATTTTCAATGAGTTTTCACTTAAAATTTTGAAAAAAACTTCTAAAAGTGACTCATAACTTCCTCTTTAACAGTAATGTAAAAAATTGTTTTCTAAAAGCTATTTTATGTTTTCAATTCCACTTACCATTTCATTTTCAAATGGATTTACCCTAACAGGGTTTATGTTTCACTATTTATACTCTAATATATACATAAACACACACACACACACACATATATATATTAGGGGAATGAACTCATGATGCCAAAAAATTTAATTCATAATCCCTTCTTACGTGGTATCGTCCAAGAATTATTTTGTAAATATGTTTTTAATCTATGTCACTATCCTTCTATGTTTCCTTTATTAAATTGGGGACATGTTCTTTTAAAACCATCAAAATTATTCCAATGGATCAATTATGATCATGTTATTCAGGTGTTGAATTATCTATATACTTATCTCTCTATATGGCATGAACATCACATTTTACATAATTAATATTGGATTATGTTCACCAAGAAAGAATGTTATTTTATTTATATGTATAAAATTATTTATAGTATTGATGATTATTTAAAATAAATGTAGGATGATCATGTATTTATATTTCATATTTTTTTATTAATTCATAAATAAAATTTATTCAGTTTTTGGTTCCTTAGGGAATGGTATGAAAGGTATTGTTGAATCTTATGGTAAATGAATTAGATCTAATCAGGTGATGGGTGGGGCCAATAATTATATATCCCCTATATGAATCAAAAAGTATCATGAGAAAAAACAGTTTTTTGGTACATGGTGTATGCCTTTCAAATTCATAAAGTTGTCTTTATTGTAGTCTCGATGATAAGAAAATGTCTTGGCATAAGACCTAGACCACAGGTTTTTGATGTACAACATTATGCATTACATAAGTATAAGATTAGTATTATGGATAAACATGTTTTAATTTATTATCTAGGATATATCATTCTTAGTTTCAATTTTATTATTGATTTATGTTGTTAACATATTCCTTCTAAAATATTTATGCCATTTTTATACCATGATTACCTCAGTTTTATGTTACCCTTACTGGGAATTTGAGTTTATCACTTATTATGAATATATTTCCCTAGGTTATAAAGAAAATTAGTACACTCGATATGTTTTAAAGGATAACACAATTGAAATATTTTTTTGGGAGACATTGAAGTCTCATTATATATTAAGTAGTTTCATATATAATGAGAAAATTATCCATTTGATACAAATAACATAAGATTTATTAGTTTATATTATATCATAATTCTCTAAATCTCTAAACTTAAAAATATCATTTGAATACAATAGATTAAATAATAATAATTTATTTTTTAATTAAGGATATTTATATCTAGGATTTTAGAGTTAATATCAAATAAATTATGTAAAGTATGTGTTTATGAGAACCAAATCTAAGATCATAAATTTGGGTTGTCACAATTGGTATCAAAGGAAAGGTTTAGATAAATATGGATATTAGTATGTTTGTTGAGTATAATTTTAAGGTTGATAAGTTAAGTTTTATCTAAATATATAACCTTTTTTAAAAGTATATTATCTATTGCTAAGGCAATAATTCACATTTTCTTTGAGGATTAGGATTATATAACTTTAGTGAAAACCCTAGTAATAAGTTTAAGAATTTGATAACATCCTGATGGTTTGGTAAGGTAGATATTACAATGGTTCTCTAGAAAAATATCTTTGTATAGATACTATAAAATTGATGCAACTGTGAAAAAAACTCACCTATGGGTAATCACCTTGAAAATGGTTGTTGAGAATTGACTTAATCATCACTATGATGCATGATGAGTGGGCCTAAGACATCACTCATGGCTAGATAGTCCCACAGGATATACTTTGGTTATCCACATTATTTTTACAAACCATTATTAAAGATTTAATAATGATGTTAACTAATCAGGTTAGTGAACCTAATAGAAAAATGACTATGGATAACCAACGATTGGATAAGGAGAGTCATAGGTTCATTCAAAAGTATCATATTTTAAAAAGAATGTGTTATAAGGGGATACATATTTAGATTGATGTTTTTATATTAATATTTTGAAAATTATCTAACAATTTTTTTATTATCTGGTTGACACAGGATCACAAATTTGAATATGATAAAACCATGTATCTAGAAAACCCTATGTCTTATAATCAAATAAGGTAGAATACGTAAATGGTTAAGAATTTTAGTATATACCTATTATAAAGGGAAATGTGATTTTTTTAGTCTTACTTATGGTAGTGGGGTTGATAAAATAATAGAAATAAATTCTTGATACTCTTATCAATCTACATTAGTAAAGTGATATTTATCGATAACATTTTGGTATATTCTAATTGATATTTAGGAATATGAAAAATATTTAAGGACTATTCTTTTGTAGTTTTCAATTAACAGTTTAAAAATATATATTAAATGATATTAATAACCTTGAAAAGTGATTTTATCACATGGTTAAATTTTAAGGGATAACTATTGTGGAAGACATTATTGATGAGTAGATAACTGTTCAGCTTAATATACACTAGATTTTGAGATAATAAATCGCGGTTTTATTTGAATAAGTAAGTTAAATAGTATTGATAAAATTGGGATTAATAATTGAATCATGATGATTTTTGTTAAGTTCATCACATTTTTTGGGATTATGATATATATTGACTAATTTGTGAGATTATGTACTAGTGGTTAAAACCATTTTAGGGGTAAATATAGAGTTAATTTTTGGGAGGAATATATAACTTTGCTATAGTTTCTTGAAAAAAAGATTAAATGGTTTTGGGATAGGTATGTTATTGAGAATATATGATTAGGTTATATACATAATTGGGTATAAGATTGTAGGAATGATTAATATATTCTATGGAAGGATAAGTAGCATGATAAAGCCTAAGATAATATTATAGATGTCATATTAGAGGTTATGTCCTGAACGATGGATACATTAGGACTACCCTCACCTACTTCTATTAGTGAGTAATAATTAAAATTTCAATGATGAAATTTATTTAATGGGATATAATGTAACACCCTAAGATCTTAATATATGATTACATTTAAATAAGTCAATTTTTTTGATTGATTGATCCACTCACAATTATGAACTTAAACGAAATCCTGATATATTTAGATAAAATATAAATACTTAAATGACCATTAATAAAAAATACATTGAATTAAAATAAAGTCCACTTTTAATATGAATGAAATTCAATTAGTTTATAAAAAATGACTAATAAGGTCATTTATTATTTAGAAAAGTATTTTTCTAAAAATTTGTATTTTTATGTGATATGCATTTATATTTCAAGAAAAATATTGTTATTGATGATATTTTTTATATTAATAATTGTTTGAAACTAATTTAGTTAGTAAGTTATATTAAATAAGAATAATAATAGTTAATATTTGAAAATTTCATTTTAAAATAAAAACACTTTTCCTTAAATTTTATGATTTTATTAAAAAAATGAATTTATAAATTTTTTAATTTGAAATTAATAAAATTAACATTAGTTTTTAATTACTCATATCAAAATTTTCTTATTACGAGTTTTTGAACTTTTTCTGAAAAGGTTGTTTTTAGTAGAAAAATATGGTTTTCATGGATTTATCATTATATAAGAATGAAATAGAAGTTAGAAAACAATTTATGTAACCAAATATGAATTTAATGAATAAGAGTCATTTTAAAATATTATTTTAACTTATAAATCCTATGTCAAATATTTTTAGAACTAATTAAAATGTTACTTTAATAAAAAATTATTTTTGTTATTTTATTTGAATCAAATATTTTCAAGAGAGATTCAATTTTTTATTATCTTTAAAGATTATAACCCTTTATTTTTTTATAACAAATCAATTTATTTCATTAAAATTAATATCAAAGATAATTTTATCTTATATGTAAATTTAGAGCTTAAAAATGTTATATTTCTACAAACTATTTTTATGTGATCAAGTGTGTTTATTTTAAAATTAAATTTTAAAACATTTAAAAATTTATTTGATAAAATTATTTTTAAATTATAAGTATAAAATTATGTAAAAGGGTTAATATTAATTTTTTTGCATTAAAATTAATTACTAAAGTAAAAGTAGGTTCTGGTAAAATAAAAAATAAAAATAAAAGCCTTAAAATAGTCAAAGTTTTATCCCAAATGGGGTTTTGAGGTTATTTTATACCCAAAATCATCTTTAACTCATTTTTTCCATTTTGGATCAATTGAACTTGGAATAGTAATATAACATTGTTGAAAATGTAAAGGGTGATCCCTAAACTTCCACTTCCTTCTCTTATAAACAGGAAACAATTCCTCCACATCAAGAAACAACTTTACTTAGAATTTATCCTTGAAACTACACCAGTATTCACCTTATATAACATTATCCCACATTCAAAAGTTATTTTCACCATTACTTAGCATAAGGAATTTATTTCCATAAATATTTAAAGAAACATTCATGTCCTTGACATTAGTATTTTCAACTACTTAGATTTTCCTCTTAATTATCTTTATTAATATTTTTTATTGACACACTGATGCAATTTTATCAGCATAATTTATATAATTTAATGTTACTATATTAAGGTTATTATCATTTTTTATTCATATACCCCATCCATTAGGGAAAAAGAAACTGCCATTTATGTGTTGTGAGGGCTATCACCTTCACAACGTAACATGTTTTGTTTTCATTCACCATCTTACAAGGATGGATATAAGTATAGAATTAAAGGATAAATATAATTCTTATTATATCATTAAGGTTTTTATGACATATTTAGGAAGCTATTAATGACATGATCAATAAACGATATTTGCAAATTTAATCGTTAAAAATAGTCATATTAAGAGGATAATATTTTATTCAAAATGTATATTATTTTAATATATATTAATTATTATTATAATTATTTAAAATTATGAAAAATAACACTAATAAATTCTATATAATTCCATTATTCTTTTGGTATAATGATATTACAACCGAACCACCTCATAATCATTCATTAAATCAGGGTATATTCATGTTTGGGTCGATTTAACAACAAAATTGAACCATACTATGAATTTATATCATGAATGACTATGGAAAAATAATTAATTTTATAATATTATTTAAATTATTAAATAATATTTTTTTATGGATATGTTATATAAATATTTAATTCATTAATTAATAAAACACACTTCGATTGTAAAGAATCACCGAAACATGTCTGTTATCGATTCCACATTCAAGGATAAAGACAAAAAAACTCATGAAAGGAATTTAAAACATTATAAATAATTATAAATCATCACTAATAGTAACTTTAATGATATATTAATGATTAATGTTGAAAAATAATGAACAAAAACACCACTATTAAGAAACTAGTACAAACAATTAAAATTATAAACACCCAATGTGGAAAGTTGTTAAAATTACCATAAAAAATAACTATTTATGAAGTGTATAAATAAAAATGGATATGATTAATGTTATAAATTAATTTATTAAAATATCTATGTTTGTAAAACTAGAGTTTAAAATACATTAGTGTAGTTTAGGATAAGAGGTAAGGGTTTTTGTCTTGAATTCCTCTCTTTGAGACATATTTAAAATTATGAACCAAATTTAATTTTTTTGTGTATATAATTTATATTTTAGATACAATATCATGAATTATATTTTAATCATGATATTTTAAGTTCAATTACAAGAACTTACTTTCAAAGGGGTTTGATTATTGTGTTACCCAAGATGTAATGGTTTTTCTTAGTCATAATTTTGATTCTTTGAGACATGATACATGTTATGAAACATGTTTCCTTTGAATAATGTATTCACTTCCAATTGATATATTTTTATTAAACTCTTTTTATATATTGGGATTTACTATTCAAATAAATTTCCCTTATCCAAGTGTCTATGGATTCATTTTTCCCCAGTAGTAATAATTTTTGGTAACTCAACTATCATAAATTGAGTTATTATCATTCTATTGAAATTATAAGCTTAGAAAATTATTCTATTTGATTATATTATTTAGTATTCTATAATTGTTTTCTATGGATATAAATTCTTACCAAATAAAACCTTTGATAAGTATTTCTCACTTCTTGAGATATGTTGTCCACAAGGGATATTGGTAACTCAAATCTCATTATTGTGTTATGATATTTAATCTTGTAAATTTTTCTCCTGTGATAGGGTTCTCCCACCATAATATTTTATTATTTGGTATTTTTTAATCCTTTTTGGGAAAATTAAGTTTTAATAAAAAAGGGTTTTTATTACTCTTTTTACAATATAGGTTTTAAAAAAAGGTAACTTTAAGTATTAAAAATGTCCCTTTCATAATCAAATGTTTTGGATAAACATTTCCTAAAGAGAAACTTATTTCATTTTCAATTTAACATTATTGGAAATTATTTTAAAATTAAATTTTTTAATGATTTTTCACTTCATCTTTTGAAAAATAATTTTTAAGTGTCCTTTAACTTCTACTTCTATGTCAATGTTAATTTTATTATCTAAAAGATATTTTAATTTTCCAATTCTATTTTCCTTTTCATTTTCAAAATAATTAAACTTAGTAGATTTTATGTTTCACTATATATACTGTAATATATATATCTTTTGGGGGGAATGAACTCATGATAAAAAAATCCAATTAAAAATCCCTTCTTGGGTGGTATCATTCAAGAATACTTTTGAAAGATTATTTTTAATCTATGTCAATATCCTTCTAGGTTTCCTTTATTACATTGGGGATATGTTATTTTGAAACCATATTACAACTTCATATAGATGTAATATGATCATTTTATTCAAGTTTTTACTTATCCATATACTCATTGATCTATATAGTGTGATAATAACATTTTACAGAATTTATATTGGATGATGTTCACCTAGAAATAATGTTATTTTATTGATATGGGAAAAATTATTGACATTATTGATGATTATTAAATGATAATGCAGATTGATCATGTATTTATATTCATTATTTTTAATTATATATATAGAAATGTTTTATTTAATTATAGTCTCCTCACTGAATGGTTTGAAAGGTATTAACTACTCTTTTGGTGAATACATTAGGATTAATCAGGTAATGTGTGGGACTATAATTAAATAGCCCCTCGATTAATCAACATGTCTTGTGAGAAAAAAATGTTTTGGTACTTTGTATATTCCTATCCAATTCTAAAATATTTGTTGACTGTTTTTTTGAAAACAAGTAAATGACTTGGCAAAAGGCCGTGGTAGTAGGTTTTTGATGTCTAACATTATGTATTCTATCAGTTTGAGATCAGTCTTATTAATATCCATGTTTTAATTTATTATCATGAATATATCATGCTCAGTTTCAAGTTGATAATGAATTTATATCAATGACGTATTACTACCATAATATTTCTACCATGTTTATACCATGATATCCTTAGTTTTATGTCCCCCTTTATCAGGTGTTTGAGTTCATCCCTTCTTATGTTTCCATTTCCCTAGGTTACAAAGAAAAGTAGTTCACGTGACTTGTTTATAATGATAAAACATATGAAATATTTTTTGGGAGATGGTGAAGAATCATTATGGATTATGTAGTTTTATACATAGTTTTAAAATTTTCTATTTGGTATAATGAACATGGGATTTATTAGTTTATGTTGTGTCTTAATTCCCTAAAGATATAAAACTAAAAATATTTTATGGATGTTAGAGATTTAGTAATTATTAATGATTTTGTAATTAAGGATTGTGGGTTCAGGTCATCACAGGATAGTCCTCCAACATCCAAGAACAACCCAAACATGACAGATCTTCCTAAAAAACCTACAACTAATTTTATAAGTTTCCCCATCACATCCAATACAACATACTTGACTTGTTACTAACTCACCACAACCTTTTAAATAAAAAAATAGTTTGACCAATGATGGTCAACCTATATCAAGGATGCTCAGCTCTCACCACCAAAATGCCTTTAAATTACTAGAGAATGATAGCTTGATCATTGGAGGAATTCCATTCTCATTTCAAAACACCCAGAGGTCTAACCATGACCCTCGATGTGATTCCAAAGTTGAACCACCATATACTAACACTACCACTATGATTTTAATCAAGCACCAATGTGTTATCATACCGAACCAAGCTCATATCACTATTCCACATAGAGATGAAAACAAAAACTTGGACTCTATCCATCGCCATAAAGAGATTATCCTCTAGCATCCCCTGAGGAATAAAAGATATATAAAAAGAACACATTAATTAGAATTATGTTCCATCATAACCACCTAAAGACTAGTTCCACACACCAATAGCCCTTCTTTCATGAGGGTCAGACACCCATGAATGAAATAAAAATACCTACTAGAGGAGTTTCTTTATAATCACTCCACTGGACCTAAATCCTTATATAAAAACACATGACCTATCTATCATTGAACACAATGGTTTATCATGGAGAAACTCACTAATACCTGAGAACTACTCCACCATCAGATAACTTCTATCTCTGGATTCTGTAACACCATCATTGATTCTCACCAAAATTAATTGAAAGAGAGATTCATAACCTCAAAAGGATTATGGTGGGATCCACAATATATAAATTTCAATACACTTTTCCTAGACTTACAACTCCAATGTGTCCTATCATCAACACTTGCATACCGCTCTTCCCAATCCATTTCCACCACCTGTTAATGCCTGACTAGAATCGATTCCTTAGATCAAACATTTCATGACACTCTAACACAAACCAATATATCTATTATAAACTAAGGTTATTTTCCCTTCACAACCAAAAACCAAAAAACTATGCCCAAAATGTCTCCTCAAGGTCATTGGACCTTGATACATACACAATTTCTCATCGACCCAAATCTTGGTTGGCACCATGCTTACCAATGCACACACGAGTCACATCAATTCCAAACTGGGTTTACGTACCTAAACCAATAACTACGATCCCACAAGGTTAAACCTTACTTATTTTGGAGTACCCTTTATATTCCTCTTAAAAATCAAGCACTTCTCTTCTACCACTGTCCAACACACATCCACCCATCGACCTTAAAAGCATACATACCTACTCTCTCCAAGCTACTATAAGTGTATATTTAACTCTATAGGGCCATAAAATCGGCCAATCCTTCCTTATACCCCGAAATTTGATACTAAGAACCGAAATCATAGGCACTTTCATACTTTAAAATCCTCTAAGGCATCACCTCACCTATATTGTATGCCCAATTTCATATCACATGCACTGATCCAAACCCCAATAATACCACCTCATTTAATTTAAAAAATGGGTGTTTTCTATTTTACAGTTTGATCTCATTGAAACTAAGGGGTTTCACATCCTTCAAAAACTAACATACAGAACCTGACTTACCATCCATGATTTAAGAATCCTCAATTCTAGGATCTTACATAAAATCAAGAAATAAACCATAATTAGGACCAATCACTCTTACTAACCAAAATAATCCTAGATGATCTCTTACAATAGGTCTGAAACCTTATCCATATCAAGGATAAGTGCACAACCACCTTTCATCCCAAGTATAATTTCTATAACCCAAACCACTTATCTATACAAGAACTATATCCCCTAAACACTTCAACAACTACCAAATCAAAGCATCCAAATGATACCACCCTTCAAAACAATTTTATGCATAAGGTTCTAGGTCTCTAGGTACTTAACCATAGTCACACCAAAACATGGAAGCACTGAATATGCACAAAACATATAAGCCAAGGTATTTACCCATTAATCACACATCTAGAGGAATTAATAGAATTGGTATAACCCCTATCATGAGTTACTTTTACATGTCACATAGCATTGACTCACTCAACCCAAGTCACTCCTAATGGTCTCTAGGCCCTACCACCTAGCCCATAACACAATTATCAAAACCCTTATAGTTCCTGGACCATGGGAAACACCACATTGTTCCCATCTCATGTTTACCCAATTTCTAACATGGAAAAATCAAAATCAATATCTCATATAATGATGCGAACCCAACTTTACCTACCCACTCTCGGGTCAATCATAATTCACATGGGTCACAAATCACCCCTAAACATCAAAGAGGTTCCATAATATCAGTATGTCTATTTATCCCCACTACCCTCAATAGGGTCAATCCAAGTACACAGGGCCTCTAAGTTACCTCATCCATTTAACATTCACCACTTTACAAATTTTCACTATTAGATATTTATCATTTCATAAAATTCTTATCCTAGGATTGGTTAAATATAATTCCATCCACAAGTTATGAGGGAAAATTATAAAAATGTTTCTTATTGAAATTTTATTTAACCCAACCATCATATTACACACAATTCATATTTCTAAGTGATTTCCATTACCATAAAGACATAAAATTTACATTTTTAATTAGGTTCACATTACTTTAATTATAAGATATAGATTTAGTATTTCCATGGTTCATTAATAATTTTCACCAATTCTCAAGGATTGAATAAATAAAGTATCATTCAAAATATATAAGGAAAAACACATTATATATTTTTTATTGGAAAATTATTTTACCAAGACCACCATCAATGCATTTACATCTTCCTATGTGTCAAGAAATCATCTTGGGAATTGGTCAAGTAAGGTACCACCAAAACCTTATATAGAAAACACCATATATTTTTCTATTTGAATTTTAAATTCCAACCCCCTTGTTACTAGTAAATTATAAACTATAAGAAGAAATAATTTGGATAGATATAATCTCCGAGAAACATAAATCATAGAAAATACATATGTAAACCAAAGGAAACATATGTGTTATTTAATCAAATGCAATGAAAATATCAATCATATAAATCATAAAAATGATATACAAATCCCATATGCCTATAACTATGCATGAACAAATGTACACTGTCTTTACATACCAAAACAATAGAAGAAATCCCATAAATCATAACACCAAAAATCAAGTGTATCATCCATGGTGAAAATCAAATAAAAATGTAACAAAAATTTCTAAGAATAAAAACTCTCATCCATAGAATCTTGGGTTTAACCCCATGAATGAGTTGATCAATACCAGTAATGATCTAATTAAAAAGTTTTGAAACACTCCTAGTCTCCTAAATAGCATTCCCAAATAATGAAATAAAATAAAAAATCCTTTGATACCATTTTGTAATTCCATAACCTATAATCTACTGAACCCGTGCCCCAAGATAGTGTGCCACATAACACCAAGCCCACCTCATAGTAGGATAGAGGATACAAAATAAAATTGAGGTTCTAGAGGGATACCACGGGGAGTCTATACCATCTAGTTAGAGTCAAAATAACCAAAAACACATATCTAAATAAAATAAACATCATAGATAAGATTGGGTGAATGCCAAAGTCACTAAAATATCATAATGTGATAATGAAGGGTATATCATAAAATATAGATATCCCCCTTAGTAGATCATATATAGAGAGGAAATAAAAATAATAAAAATAAAGAAATAGAAACTATGGACACATCCCAAACTGGTCTCAAGTATTGGCCAGTCCCATGTCCATACTCCACTCTATCATGCCAAGAAACACATCTAGTAATATGCCTTTTATATAAACTTATAACATAAAAAAAATGATCCTATTCTTGGGTACATAGTTCCATGGAATCTTGAGAAGTATATGAGTATAACCTAATATACAAGCACCAAAAACATCCCTAAAATAACCCGTCCATAACAAGAGAATACATAATTTATACAGATAACATATTTCCATATAACCTAAAATAAGAAG
This sequence comes from Viscum album, assembly GCA_963277665.1. Lineage (NCBI taxonomy): Eukaryota > Viridiplantae > Streptophyta > Magnoliopsida > Santalales > Viscaceae > Viscum > Viscum album. The sequence goes on along the minus strand of OY728135.1, from coordinate 1,360,607,538 downwards.
ATAAATAAATAAAATAATTTCCTCAGATCCTGAACTTTGTGGTGACATATGAGGTCATACATACTTTATTTGGATAGTTCTGTCATATCTCTATCCATGGTATACAATATAAAACATCCGGTTCTATTTTATACCACCAAGAAAACCACAATCAAGAAAACAAAAGGGAATCTATGAGGGTTCCACTGGGAATTACCATCCAACAAAGGCATTCAAAATCCATATAAGTCACCCAATACATTCTTCTTTTCTCAATCTAGTATAATCTAAGAAATACAACCTTGTAATTATCTAAACTAAAACCAAGCAACCATGATTACAAGGATTTCAAAGGATTATTCTTATTTGGAATATATATCCACACCCATTTAATTATGTCTTGTATAATCAAGGCAAATCTAGGGAGATCATCCCACAACATTAACAGGGGAAACCTGAGGGAATCCATGAAAATAGTCCATGTCATTCAATACATAATATATCACCTAAATTCAAGGGGTAGCTTCCTTAAGGAATTCATAGCGATGATTCAGTGATGAATCCAAGGTATCTAATAGAATTAAATAGATTTACACATCCTTGAATCCAATGATTCACCCCCATGAAATTCAAGTAAGTAACATAACAGAATCCATGATCGCTCAAGGCATTCCGACCATTTTATTTATAAAACTAAATCCATGGGATGACACCCAATTCATTCCACCCATAACCATAATTTAGACAAGAAAACTAATTTATTAAAAACCATAACCATTTCTAGTTCACATGACCTCATACTATCCCACTCTCTATTTTATAAATCCTTTTCCTTTTCCCATAACCTAATTAAATAGGGTGATCATCACAAGCTATAAATGAAAATGACCTACTGGTTACTTACAAGTATACTATTTAATAAATACATTTATTTGACATATCTCAACAATTTAAAAGTTAGAAACTCTCTTTATGAAATTTAGTATTCATTCCACAACCATAGTTTATCACTTTACTCAATATTGGGTTCATTCCACAATCTCATATACTCATTACAAAAATCCATTTCAAATAAAATTAATTATTTATAGAAACCCAACATGTCATTCCCTTAGACTCATATTAAGTGTAAAATCCATTTTACAAATCAATTATTATAATTACAAGGTCTAATTCATTCACAAAATTATCAATGGTTGTAAAATTCCATTTCATAACCATCAATTCAAATTATAACTTCTCATTTCACTTTAAATTTAGACAATAATCTCCCACCCAAGCCCATTCATAGTCAAAACCAACAAAAGTTGTCCCCAAAGGGATAACCATTTTTTCTATGATTCAAGTTAAGTTTAAAAGGGGGAATTGAACTAAGAAAAACTCAATTTAAATTATTTAATTAAATATAATTAAAGGGATTATATGGATGACTTGAACACATTATGAATACACTAAAAAAATGAAAAGGTAATGAGTTAGTCTTAGAGAACACATACCTTATGCTTAGATAGTCCCACTCATAGAATATCATCTACTGGTTTAGAAAGATTTGGAAGAAATTGAGAAACCATAAAACACCCTAAAAACATGCCATGTTATCTAAACTAATTAGAACACCACCTGAAAACAAAATAAAACCAAAATATAGAAAAAATGATGTGTAGACTCACCTCAATCTCCCCAATGTAAGCAATGACACTTGATTTTTATACCAAGAATAAGGGTTGTCCATCTATGGGATGAAAAAGGAGTTGAGGAAGGACCTATAGCCTTACTTATGGTCCAAATATGGAGACAAATAATATGGGGAGGTATTAAGGAAAAAGGGAGAAAGGAACACTTTCCTAAAATTAAGAAAACTAGATGGAGGTTGATAGTGATCCCTACAAGCCTCCTTGGATACTGCTAAGATCACCAGCTAGCTAGTGGTGCTACAACATTATATTTTAGCCCCAGCTTCAGTTATGAGCTCCTAGTTCACTCCCTTGAATACTAAATACACCCTTATAGATTTATTCCAAGTGTAATTACACTCTTTTAAGGTTTTATAACCTTTGAATTATCCTCTTAAATCCTAGATCAAAAACCAGCCCCTCCACTAAACCAAAATCCAAGATTGTTATTTAAATTCCAAATTCATATATGGGAAAGTGAATTAAAATCCTAAGATATAATTTATTTAAAACCTTTATCTGATACAAATTATAATTCCCCAACCCATAAACCCAGATCTGATGATAAAAACATTCACTTTATATACTTGCTATAATACCAGTTATAATGCACAAAACCTATACACTTGGATCCAGTGATAGAAACTTTCATTTCACATAATGGATTTAATAACAACTACAATGACCCAAATTATCCATACATAATTACCATATGAATAACTAATAAGTTTTAATTGATTTGTTTCAATGTTTTTTATTTATATTTTATTGATGTTTACCTTGTATTTTAATAATTTTTTATTCACTTTGGTTCACTATTTCATATGTAACATGATATTACACAAGATATTTACTTATAGTAATACATAATGAAATATTAGGGTGTTACATACCCACTCTCATCTAGGACACCTCATTCCAAAACTAATGTCTCTCAACACCACCATAGACTCGATCCTAGAAATCTACAAAACAAAATGTAAAAGTATGGTGAGTATAGAAGAATACATATAATATCATTCTAAAAAAATATCTTGGGTCAAGTGAATAAGTATAATAAATCCTTAGTGAATGGAATATATATTATAAATAATTTTATACATAATAATAATCAAAAGGAACAATAAATTCAAGAAAACCACAATATATATCATTTACCCATTTCCATCCACATCATCAGTCACTATCATTCACATCACCATTACCAAAATTTAATTATCCACATGATCAAAATCACCTCATTTAAAACACCTCATCAAATTATAAAAATATATAATAATAAAATATCCACAACCACAAAAACCATCCATTTTTATTGCTATAATAGCTAAAACCACACATGATGATCATAAAAAATATAACCAACAACAAGTGTATATAGGTATAACAAAAACAACCATACTTGTCTTGAAAACTCAAAAAACCTTATATAACACCACATATATATATATACCACATTATCCAAGATGAGTACCACTATCATGATTCACATCAAACATAATGAACTATATAAGTCAACCCATTTATCAATTCATATCACCAGTCACAAAAAAATACCAAATATCATATCATAACAATGCACATAAATACTTATTCTAATTAAAATATATTATATATATAAATAATATACTCAATAATTTCCAAATTTTAAATTCTATTTATCATATTAATTCTCTATTAGTAATATCCAAATGTCCTTGATAAGCCTACATCAACTAACCTAATAGTTTAACCACATTTCCAATATAACATTCTATCAAATTATATCAAAATATCTTAACCTTTTTTTGAATTCCATATTTTCATTATTTAATAATTATAAAATTTATTAACATAAAAGAAACAAAATAAATAAATTATACTTCACATAATATCACATCATAAAACAAATCAAAGTAGAAATACACCATATATTTTCCATTTATATCAAATTAATCTCTTACCAAAATTTTCATTTCATTATTTATTCAATTCTCATTAATTTTAATAGGACTTAGCATAATTTCTTATAATACCATTCATCCCATTATTCCATATCAATTAAATTTCAACATTACACACATATTTTCCAAAAATAATGTTATTTTATTACTAAATCCATATGAATAGAATAATTTACTCAACAACACATCAATATGATTATATAAATTCATTAAACATGAATTAAGAGATATTAGAATCACCTAAATCATTAAGATCATGAATCCTAGTTGAAGAACATTTTTCAATATAATTATTTAAATACATAAATATCAATTCATGATATACAATATCCCAATCATTTATTCATGCAATTCATACATTTAATCCTAGATATAATTAGAGGTATAAAATAGTTCACAATGAAATGACAAGAAAAATTGAGAGGAATAATATTTACCATAAAAAAATCTCAATATATATATATCTACAAAGGAATCTATAAATAACTATAGAATAACCTTGGAAATATCTTTTAATTAACCCTCAGATCCCCGCAAGGGTTAAGGAGAAGTTATGAGAGTTAAATCAAGGCTTCACACAAATTTATATTTTATTTTTAACTTATTAAAAAATATAATCTGTTCTAATGTGATTATATGTGTTTTCATTAGCTAACTCCATATCAAAAATCACAATCTACATCAACCTAACTTTAATAAAACCTATAATCTATTTTTAAAATAAGTTCATACAAATTAAATATCACCATGTCATGTTTAAATGAAAAACAACATGGTTATTTGATTCTTCCAAAAAACCCTTTATAAAACCATGACATGTCACCCTACTTGTGTTTACCCACATTGAAACCTTTTGGACCAAATTTGTTTACTCCAAATTTACATGACATGTTTATAACTAAAAAAATATTTTTTATCTACCCCAAATTCCGGGATCCACACTAAAATTTTATTTAAACAATGACACAAAATTTTTTTATTTTTCATGTTCACTATGACATGTTTCAAATTAGAAAATTTCATATCTAATATTGTCTAGTATCTAAATCAAAACTCTTCTTCTCTAAGATACAACTGTTTTCCTCCAACCATTTCCTCCCAAACTTTACCACGACAAGTTACAATATCACTACAATATGGTTTTTGTGTTAGATTTATTTTCTCTTAAAAAAATACTTTACATCTTTTTAGTTATTCTCTATCACCCATAAAACTCACTGAGTAATAAATAAATTTCTAGATCTTTACATAAAATATTAATAAAATATTTTCATTGTCTAAAATAAAAAACATGTAACTTTTAAAATGAATAATGAAATTAACAAATACCCAATCCATCATAAGGAAAACCACTCAAATTATTTTCATCCCCCAAAATATTTACCACATAATATAAAAATATAAACACTCTATTAAAATTAAAATACTTAATATATAACTATGAAAATCAATGTTAAAAAAACTCATGATATTGAACATTCATCTACGATTCTCATTCCCAAGTACTTTTCTCTAAAGAACCATGATTCTATGAAATTTTTACTAATGGAATGGTCTAGCCACACAAAACTTTCTCTTAATAATATTGAATTTTAATTAGATGATAAATAAATACCACATATTCCTATATATAATAATCCTCCTAATTAATCATATAAGAATCATAATAAAGCTACTTCTAAAATTGTGACACATGGAAAAAATTGTAAACTTAACCTGAGTGGAAGTGATAAATGATATACCACTTTTCCAATATTCCAAAATACCTTGAAAGATTCTACAAAACACAAGGAATTATTTCTACCTATACCAAATATGTACTACTTATGGTAGGGTGAAAACTTAAAACACATGTGATACCAATATAAAATATTAGTGATATACTTATCTAGTCAACATGTAAAATTTTTAACTCTTCATAATCTTCATCCACTATTGAATAATATCCAATTTATTCATTATATCCCACACCAAATTTGATTCAGTTTTTGAAATTACACCAATATAAAACCAACATAAGGGAGATCTATAAGGACATCTATACAATGCTTCAAATGGTTTCATTCCCATAGATGAGTGGTAGCTACTATTATAACAAAAATCAACCAATGAAAAATAATCCACCAATGATCTATCAAAATATAGTTTATACACCCTCAACACATAATTCAATGTTTGAATTGTTTACTTGGTTTGACTATCAATCTATGGTTGTAATTTTGTGTTGAGGCACAAAAAGGTTCTAGATTCAAGCTGAAATCCCTTCCACACCCATAATGTAAACCAAGGGTTATAGTTTGAAATCATCATCCATGAAACTCCATGAATCTTCAATATCTATACTATATAAATAATTTTCAAACTGTCCACTAAACTTGATTCCTTGATTGGAAATAAATGGTTCAATTTTTTTAAACTATCAACAACAACCCAAATAACATAATTCCTTGTCAATGAACAAAAAAATACAGTCGCAAAACCATGGAAACATCTTCTAACTTAATAAAACATTTAATGGCAAAAAAAAACATACTATAACATGATTTTTTAATTTAAATTGCTGAAATATAATATATTTATACCCAAACTCAACAACTAACTTCTTCATTCTAGGAAACCAAGATTTCTTTTCCAATGAATGATACATATTTTCTATAAAATGATATACCTATAAATATATGTTATGAAACTCACACATAATATATTTTTTTCATTAGTTTAAAAATATATAACTTACCATGGAATATGACTTATTATCCCTCATCCCCTATCCAACTATCAAGATGATCTCTATTAACAAATTGGTCTCTCTAAATGTCTACTTTAGGGTCTCCCAACAAAGAAAAATCCACTTATTGAAGTTGAAAATGCACCATCATTTGATATAAGAAACCTTAGACACTAATATTATCCATGTTTAAATGAAAAACTATGAGTTGTTCCATCATCTTCTACTCATTAATTTCTTCTAGAGAAAAATTACCATAGATTTTACTACTCAATGAATCAATCACCACATTACCTTTCACTAGAGTATATAAAATCTCAAAATAATAATCTTATAGAAACACCCATCTCTGCTGATATAGTTTGAAATTTCTCTATTATAACATGTAGTATAAAATATTTTAGTCTATAAAGACCCTAAATCTTCCTCCAAAATAAGTAATATTTCAACAACATTAAAGAAAATACTACAACTATAAGCTAAATACCATGAGTGGTGTAATTAAAATCATGAGTCCACAATTTCTTAGACCCATAAGATATAAAAACCCTATTTTTGGGTCAAATACTACTTTTATACCCTTGTTTTTGAAAACCACATGACACTTGATACATGTTTGATATAACTTGAAATATTTTTCTATGTTTTTGATGCATAATTTTTATGTCTATTATTTTAATAATCAACCAACTTATTTGTTCTTCCTTGTTCAAGTACATCAAGGAACTTATTGAAGTAAATCTAATTTATTATTAGTGTTTTATAATGGTTCCTTTAGGATGAAATGATCATATTATAGAAGTAAATCTATGTTCATCAGATAATGGAGTACAACATCTAGTGCTGTTGTAACTGAACTTAATGAACTTAGAATTAACTATTAAAGTTTATTATAGGGAAATATATAAATTCAGACTACGGATTTTAGAAAATAATCATTTACATGAAAAAAATAAATAATTTTTCAATCATTTTGAAGTTATGGATCATCTTGTGGATTCTGAGTGCTTTTGATTTTATTTTCTTTAGCGGTATTTTCTTAGAGAATCCACATGTGAGGTTTTCATTATAAATACTCTTCAATTTCATTACTTATAATTGTTTTTTATTTGACCCTCATGATCAAAGATATTATGGGAAGTTGAAGTTTTTTTAAGATCCCTCGATATTGAGGATATTTCATGTGTGAATTTATACCATCTAATATGTTTATATATAATGATTCCTAGTGTGGAATTACTACTGATCATCTGATCAAATAGGATCTCATTGTTAGAGTTGAATTTTTCTACCAAAGATCTCATAGTTGAGGAAGTTATGGGTTTGAAACTTTATTCTATTTGATTGGTTTTATAGTTAAGGAAATTCTAGTCTTGTAATGTGGATACCTAGGATAAAGTTTTAAGATCTTCCCATTTCTTTCGATAAAATGGAAGGATTCCTATGAGTTTGAAGTATATTGGTAAATAATATAATTTAGAAGTATTTGATTTGTGACTTAACAATCTAATAATTGTTTTCCAATTTTTTTTTCATTATAATTTGTTCAGTGCATAAAATATTTATCATACAATAGTTTAATCAGAGATAGTTTTATTTCTATTTCATTCATATTGCATAATCTTATATATTTCTAATTGATCTATAGTCATATTGTTTTATCAACTTAAAATTTTTTAGTGGGTAAAAAATTACTATCATTGTTTTATACTACAACTCTACCCTTTCTTGTAGTGTCATATCTACATATCTGAGACATCATTTAGTATGAAATATAGTATCTAATATTTATTTTTGATACACAAACTGTCAGATCTTGAATTTATATTAAATTTTTTGTTTGTACAAAATTATAAAAATTTACTCACACTAACCTTTATGTGTAGGAAAGATATTTTTATTTTATATGGTAGTTCTAATTCATGTTGAAATTTTGGAGAATTTAAATTCTAATATACCACCTATTTTTTTATAGTGAAGACTATGGGTATTGAAGTGATCGTATGAAGACATATGTGATAAATACTAGTGTATAAAATTATATGATTCTAATTATAAATTATAAAATTACAGAGAAATATATTATTGTTTTTACTTGTGATTAATAAAAATATTTTAAAATCATCTTCTATATGATAAATAATTTAATCCATGAAATATCAAGGAATATTTATAGCAAAGTATCCTCTTGTTAGGATACTAATCGTATTCAAAAAATATAGATGTAACATATTGCAGAATGTCAAAAGTTATTGAAACTAAGAATTCCATTCTAAGGTATTATTATAATAACATCTAATTTTTACTTGATGAAATTATGTATTAGATTCACTAACATTTTATGACGATTTTAAATAGTCTACAGTCACTTAGAGGGAAATAAATCTCTGGTGATCAATTCATTAAAAATGTAAATAATGTTTTTCTTGAAGAATAAGAATCTAAGAGGACACAAATAGATGATAATAAGAATATTATGAATATGATTATGGATGATATAATTGTTACTTACATGAAATATGAAATTAATCTAAATAGAGATGCTAGAAAAGAGAGAATAAAAAATGGAGTTGTATTCACATCAACATCCAGAACCTAAAATTATGGAACTCAAACAACTATACCCAGAACATATAATAGAAACAACCATGTTGAACTTATAGATTGTGAAATTGATCTGTATTATATAATTATTAATATATATATGAGAAAAAATAACTTTTATAGAGATAAATAGAAATAAAAAGAAAATATATTTGAAAATAAATATTCAATAAACACTATTTGTAATGAATGTAAGAAACTAAGACATACCAGACCTGATAGTATGAGGTTAAAGAAGAAAAGCAAGGATAATAAAATTTTAAATAGAAAATAGTGAAAATATATTTTATACACTAAGGATACATGGATTTAAAATTAATAATCATCATATTTTAATGAAAAAAGTTATTTAAATAGTGAAAATAACTAAATGAATATTTGTTTTTATGATAGTGTACTGAAAAATAATTTATGCTTCATGGGTAAGGCTACACCTGATTTAATTTCAAAATTATCTTTTTATTCCAAAATTTTACCTTCATTAGAATATGAATCAAACAATGAATATGACACTCCCTCACTCAATGAAATGAAAAAATTATGATAATAATGGAAAATAGAAGTGAAAAGTTTAAGATATTTTAATCAATCTTAGAAAAATATTAATAAGGTTAAGAGATCTCATAAAAAAATCTATAAAAAATATTCAAAACACAAAAAATAATTCTACTAAGAAGAAATATGTATCTTTTAAGAAAAAATATGAGTTAAAAAGGTAAAGAATTATAATGTTTAACTCTTTCTAGATTTAAATAAATTGAAAAGTAAATTTTTTAATTCAACATCTGAGAATAATAGGAAGTATGTGAAATTTATCAAAGTTAAATATGTATTTTTCAAGATAAAATCAGAAGTGTAATGTTTGAATAAATTATGGACTAAATTAACCATTGGAATAAAAATCTTTGAGAATTTATATAAAAATTTGAAACCCAAAAAACTAATTTTGGACTCAACATAAATCCAACATAGGTTTACATTATTAGACTAATGTTGTGATAGTGGGTGACATAGACCCAAATCATATGTGTACTTTTATTACCATTACATGTATATAGTTATATATATATATATATATGTGTGTGTGTGTGTGTGTTTGTGAGTGTGTGTGTGCTTCTTTTATTACTATAGTAGTGTTGATACTTATACATCAACTATTTACATGGTAATTTCATTATATTACATATTCTATTAAAATGTTTTAGAAATTTCTATCTATAATGAGAACCTAGAGGTACAATTATTGTAATATTAAATATATGTCCTATGGTCTAGATACATTATATTTATGGGAAAAATATGATGGCAGACTATAATGTTTTTGGGGATCATACTCATTGAGTCTTCTTCTCATGAATTTTTTACTTGGGGATCTCGATTAGAAGAGATCATAAGGACCAACCTTCAAATAATAACACAACATTTTTCAAGTGTAATTGGTTATTATTATATAAATACATGTGTATTGGACTCTCAAATTGATATATTTATCAATGTGTAACATTTTATCACATACTTTTTCTTAAGGAAAAAACCATGATATTGAATTTGTGGTGAGGTATATTGTGATGGATGTGCTATTGGTGGTGTTGAATTCATTAAATGATCAAGATATGATTTGTTGATTCTGAGTTGAGGATGAGATATCTTGAACTCAATTGAAAAAGTTGGTATTACCTTTATTAAATACATGTACATAGTGATTTAAGTTAAATCCATATAGTAATGTCAATGAATAAGTAATGTAATAAGGGATGATTATACAATGTGTGAATCCTTATTTATGAGATATTACTATACAAAGACATTATATTACACATATCATGTTTATAGGAGGTAGAAATTATGATGAAATTATTTATATACTTAGGTTACTTGATGAGTTTATAGAATTTACTCTTAGTCTATAATTTACACTCACTGTTATTGAGATAAGGTCCTAGAGGATCCCACACTAAGTGTATCCAAAAGTTCCACCTATTTAGATGGATAAGAGTTTAGGATGAAGTGGGAACCATGTGTAGGGGATGGTGAATGTCTGAGTCTAGATGATCTCATGTAAAATATTTCAATTATGTAATTCATACATTCCTATATTGGTGCCTTTGAGTAATGACAAACTGATGGTGAGAAAATTAATTTTGTGATTTCAAAAAAAACAAGGCACTCTTCAGGATTTTTTCATTCTTAAATTGAATTAAACATGATACGTTAGGAAATATGGGGAAGTTTTTTTTGTGGATTTAGTGTTTTTAAAAAGTATCCAAACCCAAAATTTCCCCAAGATTTTTCAATTAGTATCAGAGAGAACATGTGATTATTTAAGTTGAAAAGTACATATTTTTTAATTAAATTTTTTAATATTATGAAATAGGGATTTGATATAGTCTTAATAAAACTTAATTTGTGTTTATATGAGTTTGTAGGGCTATGATATGGATGATAAAATATTTAAGAGTTTAAAAAATAAATTGTGAAAAAAATTAAATGTATGATTTTGGATCTGATTTGATGGCTACTAGTGCAATGGATTACTGGACAGGGTGTGTTGTGAGCACACTGTGTATTGGCCAAACATTGGTAGCTGATAGGGGATTTATGGTGTGATTATGAATTGTTGTATAATCATAAATGATATAATTTAAAATAAATATTTTCTTTGTGAGATAAGAATGAAATAAAAAAACATATTATTCCACACCCATGTAGGGACAACATTTCCCCTCCCATTTTATTGGAAGGTAAATTGATGATATGGCCACCCCATCAATTGGGGAAGTGCTAATATAAATAAATATATATATATACACACACATATATATATTATAATATAGTATATATTTACACACACATAGAGAGATATGATGTATACACATTCCTTTAAATTGAACACCCCAACCCAGCTTGTTCCAGACTGAGTTAGTTTGGGTAATACTTAACTGACCTATTAAACCCTCCACAATACCTAAATAAATATTTAAGTAGTTGACTTAGGTCCAGATAAACCCTAAAAATTATAGAAAAAAAAATCAATTTAGTTGTCTCAAAATTAATAAAATTATTTCATGTGTAGTAGGACATATCAGTAATTAATTAAAATTATTTTAATTCCTGTGAAATAAGTACAAATAATAAAAAATTGAATTTTACAAAATTTAATTTTAATAATGAAATATAATTGCATGTCAATTTATCATGATCTAAGAGCAACCCATTCATGTTTTCTTTATTATTTATTTAATTTTAGTATTGTATTTGAGTGATAAAATGTAATGATTATTTTTATTTCAAAGATCTTTTTATCATCCCTTCCTCTTTAAAATGTATAAGATCCTTAGTCCACATTTTATTTGTAAAATGTAATTTATCACCCCAAATTTTCCTCACTTGTATATGATTATACTATGTAAATATTATAATCCTTTGAAGTGACATTATTCAAGTGGAGAGATGGAATGAACCAAACTGATAGAATGCATGAGATATTTGGGTTCTATAAATTGAGTTGGGTATCAAATCATAGAATACCCCTAGGGTATAAGTTAATATATCATTAAATCAACGGATTAACATATATTTAATGGATCATAATGACACCATTATTAACTTATTTTATCATATACATCGTTTATTATTTTGTGAATATGTATTTATTTCTCTTGATCACATAGTATAATAATAAGCAAGCATGAATAGATAAAATGAACATGTGTGGTGAATGGTTTCAATTTAAAGAATGGTTTAGTTGTGATTGAGATACCATATAATAATAATGTAAAATAGGAAATGATTTCATTCTATAAGATAAATTAACAAATCCCCAAAATCCAATATAAAGTCATTAAATTCCTTCCATCTATTGAATTTGGATATGAATTACTGTTTTAGGTACTGTTCAGCCCTAGTTGAGGGTGTATCTTACTATCAAGGATTTATTATGAGAGTGGTGTTTTGAATTAAGTAATTTTTTTTAGAAAATAAGTATCCATAGACAACTTGTTATAACTTTAGAGGAAAACATTGAGTAATGAAAAATAACTCTTCAAAGGAGATGGGAATCCACTCAAGAGATTAATGAACCTCAAGTTAATGTTGGTGGTTAGAAAAAATCCTAACTTAGACTATTAAAGTAATGGAAATTCCATATCTCATATTACAAAGATAGGTTTAAGGATCCCTGCCACTAGAATACTCAAACGAATGAGTATTTCAAATCTAGAAGTTGAAATATTTTAAGATTTATAAAATAGTTGGATACATTTGAAATTTAATAAAATTGAAAATTTAACTTGGTAATCAATTCACAAAAAAATAATTAGCTTTTTTCCAATAGGGGTATACCTATTGGTAAAAGTGAATTTTCTATTGGTAAAACATTTTACCAACAAAATTTGTCCTATCACTAAATTTTTGGTAAAATAATTGTCACTTAATGTTGTTACGCCAAATTAAATAGTTATATTTAAATTATAATAATACCAATAGATAAAATACATGTTGGTTAAAATATTTAGCAATAGAATCATATGACATATTTATCTTTTGATAATAGCATTACCAATATTTATATTTCTATTGATATTATTATTAATAAAATTGAACATTTCATATTATAATATATGTAAAAATCTTATAAAGAGGTTTGAGGTGATTAATTTTTAAAAAATATATATTAATTTAATAAAAAATAATTATACAAATAATAAAAATCATTAAAAATTATCAATGAAGTAAAAAATGAATAAAATTGAATTTAAATTTATAAACTTTTTACAACAAATAATGCATCAAAATGACCCAAATATCTCTTAAAAAATATACACAATCTCATTACATCTTCATGAAAACACAAACTATTATATACTCAAGAATTTTATCTTGTTTATAAATTACAACATTAGAATCTGATTGAGTAGGATCAATATTCTAACTACTAAAAAAACTTCATCATCTACAGAATCAGTGTTGACTAGTCCCTCAACATCCTAATCCCATACATCTCTAAAAGCTACTAAATGTTGTAAGAATTATAAAAAAATCTATAAGAATGCCCCACACATAATTTCCTTGACGACACCTGCAACATGACCTTCTTGTTCCCTGTTCACACACTCTAAATGATGAAAACCATCCCATGCTGAATTCCTTGTAATAATATTTATCTACACCAAATCCAGGGGAACTACAACATTATTTTTAACTCGATGATCCAACATTTCTAGTGTTTTTACACTAACCACATCTCCTAGCATCCTTCATAGAAATAACATTAGGATTACCTGATTCCAAGAACCTAGGAGAGCTCACTGCTTCTCCTGGAAGAAAAATTCACCATAAAAAAACTTCCAAAAATATGAACAATAAAATAGAAAAAGTCTTCAGACATATCTTTTAGATAATTTCCCACCATTAAGAATAAAAATAGGTCCCATATCAGGTGAAGAACATTTAAATTTACCATTTACTACATAAAAAACTAGTATGCAATCTTCAAAGTTCTAGAAAAATAGTTACAGGTCTAGATTAATTCTTAAAAATACAATCTAAATACAATCAATCCATATTTCCTATAAATATTGAACTATAAATAGATAATAAGAACAATATATTTTAATTATTAAGGAAAAAGTACCATTCATATGAAAAAAATCCTCACAGAATAATTTTAGTGATCCCATTATTCTATAATGCTCAAATAAAGTTTAATAGATTTATATCATTTCACAATTAAAAATGAAACAATAAAAAATTATGTAACTTAAATAGTTTAACACCTTTTTAGGTAAATCATCAAACTAAGAAGTATTTACAAGATTTCAGTAATTCAATTAAACTCCCTCATAAGCAAGCATGTTAACCATATCCAACTTTAGTGTATATTTTCACAAAGAACATGTTAGATAGATTTTGAAAACATAGTTAACACATATTATCTACAGTTTACACATATAAATTTAGTAAAAAAACATTTTAACTCAATTACCACATAAACTATTCAATGAAAATAATCATCAAAACTAACCCAAACCATATCATAGCTGAACTTTTTAGTTTAAATATCTTATTCAAAAACCAATCATTGAAGAGAAAATATATACTCATCACAATTTTCAAATATCCAATAGAAAATATAAAATACTCACAATTTCCCATCAGAATAGAAAAAAAATTTATGGATAAAACACTTGTGAAACTATGCAACAACAACATGTCCATTATATCAAAAAGATCTGAAGAATAACCAAAAAATAAATCCACTACCTTGACATAATAATTACAATTGGGATTTATTTGTTAACACTTCATGATTTTTTTTTATAAAAATAAATAAATAATTCTATATAATATCACTTATTTATGTTTCTTTTTTTGATATTAAAGTGTTAATATAACCTTAATCCATTTGAAGATGAGAAGTCATAGAGATGAATTGATCAAATGTGTGTGATTTATGCACACCATGATGAGAAGTTTGGAAATTATTCCAACTTCAAAGCACAAATTTCATCAAGTAATCCATTAATATGGGAATGAAAACTTAGTAACATAACATTGTTCAAAATTTTATAAAAATTTTAATCTCATATTAAAAAAGAATATAAATTTAAACTAATATATACAATAATAAATTTGAAATACTAAAATAAACTATGACATTAACATGAAAAAATATTAATTTTTAATCACAAAAATATATCATTTTAAAATTATAAATATAAATAAAATTGAGTATCGATGTTGACTGTTATACATATTTTAACTAATTTAATATATGAACATGTGGCGTGAATTGTAAAAACTCATAGAAATGTCAGATTAAATCATAAACCAAATGATTAATATAATAAAATGAATACAATGGTTTTACACATCATAGGGAAAGGTAATCAAACAACAATAAGGAAATGGTAATCATACATAAATTAAAAAAAGGTACAATATTGAGGCATTCCACACACCAAATCAAAAAATAAAAATTTGTAACCAAATAAATAATATACAAACAATATTTGTAGAACTATGAATTAATACCCTTCTAATAAGATTATTGAGGGTGAATTTATATGAAAAATATTCAATCTCCACAATTAATGGTGTAAAATTTATATATGGGTTGTTTTTTTACTATAATGTATAGTATGCAAAATATTTAGTTCAAATAAAATTATATTCATACCTATAATGAGACTTTTATTCAAAATTAATTTCAAGTGAAGAACCTATTCACCATCTTGGGGATTTTACTCCTGTTCTTTCAAAATAAAAGACTATATAAAAGTAATTTTCAAGTGTAAAAAATTATTTTCTTTTCAATAAGACCAGTATATTAGCATTAACTATATCAATTTCACTCTTTAATAGCTATTACACATAAATGGTTCCCCATTTTTATGACAACTGACATGATGTTTTTATCTCTGAGTGGAAAAATATAAAATGAAGGTATCCACTAAACATTCACCACTTAAAATTGGGAAATCATAAACAAATTTCATATTTTTTCACTTATAACCTTGTTGACACCCACTAAATAATCATTTTAAAAATCAAAAAGGAAGAAATACCTGAATATGGGTATTATTTTCAGTGCAAAATCAAATGAAGTGGAGGATGTCCAAGACCTGAAGACCGCATGAACCATTGAGGGAATTGCAACCACGTGACCATTTCAAGGTCACATGAAGGCTCCAACACATGGTGCATAACCCGTAGCAAGTACCACAGAGACCCCTTTGATGAACCTTCTTTCTTGTTAAGGATCCCCAGAAAAACGATGGTCGCATGGTGACAACTGAATGAGTGCCACCAAGATACGTGGTTTTTTATTGGAAGGTTTCCGACAAACTACCCAAAATCCTTAGAAAATAAATAGGGATGATATAAAAAGAGAGAGACCAACATTGGTCATGAAAATAATATTCCATATCATCATTTTAATGAATACAATTACTTGATGATATCCAAGAAAACTCACATGAGCCCTTAACCCTTGTTAAATGAAACAAGGGAGATAAAAGGGAGGAGACGAAAGGTGTTTGTGGTCGCTGAATGACATGAAAAATTCCCCTAGCAACCCAAGAGACACCAAGAGACCTCATCTATATGTCTACCTCATCTTGTGAAATCCCTTTGGCTTGTCAACCTCACCACAAATAAGTCATCAGGTACATCTAGGAAACCATTTGACGCACTAAGGATGAACAAATGGGTTTGTACAATGAAATGCTCATGCCTCCCCGTATTACCCATATTGGTCACATGACACATCATTAAAAAATAGAGAAAATTTCCTTAACATTACTCATGCAATCCGTCATGACTTCCAACCTTTGTCATATAAAACAAAAGAAATAAAATAGGGAGGAGGCGAAAGGTGCTCATGGTCACTAAAAAACGTGCGATGCACCCATAGAAGTTCACAACGTAGTCCCATGATACCACTAGACAAACCATCCCTATCTCATGATACCCCAAGACAAGTCACCCAAGCTCTCGTGAGTGTCTTCCAACAGGAACTTAGATCTTACGAAGGACCTTGAACATGTCAGCATAACGACATGGAAATCCTTTGATATGCACAAACCAGTGAGTATCTAGGGTGGAAAGGCCTATAAATCTCCCACCCCAGAATACAAAATGAACTGGATACTATGCAAAGAAACCTCTCAAGCATAAGGGTCCCAAGAATCACACTAGACTTCTCAGTGCAACTGATCACGTGACCAACTGACCCTCAATTAGGTAATAAATCAGCGAGCTATCAAAGCTGTCATGCACCAGGCATAAAGGCCTTCACTTGATCAGTGATAGATAACATGAAGGACTTATGGAATGATGTGTAAAGAATATACCTCAAATCTTCCAAATTACACAAGACCCAAACATAATAGATACTGAATAAATCCAAGGCCCTCCCAATACAAGGGTTAAAGTCGAGATTAGAAGTGGATGACCTAAGAAAAAGACAAGATCGCTAAACCTCATGCGCTTTTCACAAGTCATACAAAGGAACACGACAATACCAAGGCATGCCACCCAGATCATGCAACACTCCTTCATCATGCCATCCTGGACATGAAAAATACCCCAGACATGTCAGAGCAAGTCACACAGTAACCCCTGTGGACATCACTTTGATTTTGTGAAACCTTATGAGAGTGTCACCTAAGGCTTACGAAATCCTTCATACACATCTCATAACTCATATAATTGTGTTCTATCATATTATTTGAGTCTCATGGTTTCATCTGGGAATGGAAACCAAGATCTCGTGACACCCTCTTGGAAAGCCAGATGAAACTCACGATGCCCTCGAGACATTCTGTCCATGTCTCACAAGGTATCCTAGAGGTGTCATCCAAGATACACGAAATCCTTTGGACTATGTCACACTAAATCCTATGATACACCCTGTAATACCCCAAGCTTCCACGATACATTTTTCTTTGAATAATGAAATAACTTATGTTGTACGCAACTTCAAGTTCCAGCACACCACGACCAATCAAACTAGCCGTTATGAATAGTAATACCAAATTTTTGATTTTTTAAATTTTATTTTTATAAATGGACTTCATTTTTGTATTCTGAATATCAGAATTAGCTTAGGGTGAATTTTTGGTATATTTCTGAAATCATTAAATTTTTGATGAATAGTGAAAAACACTGTGTTATTGTTTAAAACTGACTATTTATTTAAATAATTAGTTATTTTATTTAAATTTATTTTATGTCAAAATAAAAACATAATAACTATATATGTTCAATATAATTCATTGGAGTCATTTTATAATAATATTTTATATATAAAATTTTATTGAACTTTTAACGTCTTTTACCCACCTTCTAGGCACATTTGTAAATTTGCATAAAACGTAATTTTACAACTTATGTGAATTGAATTTTAAAAAACCGAGAGACAAAGCTGAAATTAGTAAGTAAAATTTGGTTCAATATGATGAAAATATTTTTTGGTGAATAATAACTTTTGAATTTTATTTACCACGGTTAAAAGTAAATATGACAATTAAAGGTAAAAATGATATTATAATTACCCTAAGACATGTCCTAATTCTATTGGATAAGTGTATTTAGACCAAAATAAACCTTAGGAATAAAATATGATCCTTTTTTTCTACTTGTATTAGAATAGGACATTTATTATTATTTTATTTAAAGAATAGTTAAAAGTGTTAAATTCAAAGTTTAATAACTAAACCTTTTTTAATATAGGGTTATACATAAGATAAATTCGACTACAAATATTCATTAGAAATATAAAAATATTTCATACATAATGGTATTTTATTTATAATTTTTATACATTAAATAATTATAATTATCTCTGACACAATGATGATGCAATAATTACCTTATTACTGAAAGATTAAAATAATTGATATTATATATATTAATATAATTATAAATTGAGACTTATGATGTATTACAAGAATTTTATAGGTTAATATGAAATTTTAGGATTGATTAAATATATTATTTGAAGTGATAAAGTTTTTATGACTTTAAAAAAACCAAATACTAAATAGTGTCAAAAAATGACATAAATGAGTTTTTAAAACAAATACTATATTATTAATTGATATAATATTGCTAAACATATAAGGTTCATCCAAAGGACTTATATAAGGTTATATATATCAATAATTAACCACTTGGGGTTCTCTTGGCTTTTTATAGTAAGTTTATTAACCATTTATTATAATAATACAAGAATACGTGGTAAAAGTTAAACTATTTAACTAAGAGTTAAATCTAAACGATAAGGTTAATATGGTGACCTAAACCTGTCTAAAACCTATTGGTTGAGAGTTTCTAGATACATACACAACTCATAATCGAAATAAATCCTTTTTATCCATTATAATCTTAATATGATTGTATAATAAAATAATATTTCAAGATTTTCCTAAAATGACCCTCACCTCTCTTATAAAAGGGTACTTCCCCTTCTCTCAAAATAACACCTCCAATGCCATTTGGCTTGGCCAGACCCTTCTCAAATATCCCCCCAACTACCCTCAATTCAACCTATAGGCCTTAATTTTATCAGAATCCAATCTAAGGATCCCTTTGGATCAAATCAAAAGGAAGCACCCGAAGAAGTGGTATTAATTTCATCACCTCTTTCAAAGTTCTTTTCTTCTTTCACTTCCTATTTATTTGTTGTTTCAATATCAAAATAATAAATCCAGTACATTATACCTAATGTTATGTTATTATAAATATTGTACAACCATATTAATTATTCTACCCATCCTATGAATGACAAAGTCACCATACATTCATACGTACGACTTGCCGTCTCCACGTCGTGGTGCAACTTCTTATTTAATAATTAATTATTTAGATGGGTATAATAATAAGTATAATTTATGTAAATAATCAATATAACATTTTAATGATTCTGTTTATATGATATTCCATCCAATTACATACAATTTTACCACCAATAGAATGATATTGTCGCTCGTGCATACGTACGGATTACCGTCTTCACAAATGCGATGAGATTCATTCCCCATCGTAATCATGCAAGAATAATTTTAATTTTATGATTAAAAATAATTTTTAATAACTTAATATAATTCTAGATATGAATAAAATACATCCTATGCATAACAAACATGATTTACTTAATAAAACATATATAGAAAAATGAATCAGTTAACACCCAAAACAATGATACTATTGAAATATTATTAACAAAGAAACATTAGAAGATCATATATGATATCATATTTATGCATGTGGTTCTTGTATAATTTAATAAAAATTATTTAAATATTATACTAGAGGTTAAAATACCCTCAATCAATTAAAATTACAAGTTAAGAATTAATTCTACGATATCTTCATTATCCAAGGTTGTTTATATGTGAGTATCTACTGGGACCTCTTTATCATCCTCATCCATGTTTCATAAAAATGTATTTCAATTTTTTTTAATATTTTCTAGAATATAGGTTAAAGTCATTTATACATTTTTTGAATATTTATAAAATTTTTATAAATAAATCTTTCCGTCGTTTTCCAAATAAGGTCCTTTATGACCTTTTCAGCAAAATTAAGGAAATAATGTTTTTTTAAATTATACAACAAGTGAGGCTATTTTCTGCCATTATAACACCCTCAAAGCTTCCATTACAAGATTATAAAAATATTTTCAAAATAAATATTTTCTTTTATAATTATGTGACTTTTAAATTATTTCAAAATAGAAAGAGTTATTTCTCTCAAATAGTTTTGATTTATCTATGTCAACATCCTTTAATGGATTTTACACTTGATTGAAGTTGATTTATTATGATAAAATATTCCATATTGTATTGAAGGTTTTGTGATATTCTTCACTGTGGATGTTTTATTTTTATTTCATTCATGGTGTATGGTTAATTTATTAACATTTCATATGCTAGTTTTAATACAAATGTTTATGTTATGTTTTAACCTTTTCATATAAGGAATGCATTGGACTTAGTAAGTGACAGGTGGAGCCCGCTATAGATCCTAAATGCATCGATAGGTATAATGAGCGAAACCAGTGCCTTGGTAGAAGACCTTGACAAAATATTATTTGTAGTCCTACCACGAGGCCTTGATAATGTGGTTATGATGTCCGAAATTTGGCATTCCATCATTATTAAATTGGCTATTGATATTACATGTGATTATTCGACTAGTAGAATATCCATGTGAATAAGTAAATGGAATTATTTGATTTATCTTTTCCATATTATTCTGAAGTTTATGTTTAAATGTATTGTGTTTTAGTCTTATACATTTCCTTAATGTGTATGATTATTTATGATAGTTCCCTCTATATTGTTATCCTTACTGAGCATTTTAGATCACCCATTTCTATGTTTTATTTTTCCCAATATGTAAAGAAGTATATTATTATTAACCTTCAGAAATAGGTTGAGGGATATGAGTGTGTTCAAAGGTCACACAATGTTGTTGTTTTTTTCCATTTCATGATGTAATGTAAAACTTATGTATGTATCTAGAAATTCCAAGGCAACTAAACTAATTGGTATTTCGAGACTTGATCTCCTGTGATCATGAAAATGTTATATAATAATGCACCGAATATAGGTAACTAGGGTTGGGGTGTTATAGTTGGTATTATAGGAAGTTTAGTACAAACCTTGGAAACTAGATTTAGAAAAACTCTGATTAGAGAACATTACCCTAAGATAGACTTTGAGAATTTGTATAGAAGAACTTCCTAGAATTTTGGTAATTTAGATATTTTATGAATTTTACAAGAAATACATACCTGTCTGGATATGAGAATGTAGAGGCAGCTCTGACACAGATGTAACTAAAAGTGACAACTCTGACAAGGAGTTTTGAGCTTGACCCGAGGTGTCCTGGTACACGACAACGGGCCTTGCTGCACTCTTGGTTATGACACTCCTAGGGGATATTCTTAAGATAATTAAAATTTTCTTTTCAAACCATTATATAGTATTTATGAGTAAATACCTCCTCAAAGAAAACATTTTTTTATGATTATGGATTAAATGCATAAACTATTCGATTTATGTTAGTTATTTTACTAGTTTCACATTATGTATTGCGATTTATAAACTAATGTAGTGTATTCCACTATTTAGAAATGATGCCTAGTGGAAGGAATGAAAATTGTATCAACACATGTAATCAATGTAGGGATTTACCTCCTACTCAAGATAATTATAGTGGAGTTGGTGATGCAACTGGTGCTGAACAACTTATAACCATACTAGGACAACTCACTCAGGTTATGAATAATAACCTTACCCATATAGAGCACCCTGATCCACAACACATAGGATCAATGTTAGACTGTTTCATGAGGCAACAACCACCAACATTGAATGAGACTAAAAATCCATTTGTAGCTGAGAAATGGATAAGTTCCTTAGAGAAAATATTTCATGATTTAGGGAGTATTGAAATGGGAAAAAGTTGTCATGGAAGTTTATCAGCTCATGGGAGATGTAGATCAATGGTGGTCATTAATTCAAAACTAAAATAAGGATGAAAAATTATCAAATATGAAATGGAGGGAGTTTAAAGAACTTTTATTAGAAAAATACTTTCCTCGTGACCGTCGAGCAGAGATGGAAAGAAAATTTCTGAGTCTGAGGAAAAGGAGTATGAGAATGTCGCAAATTATGAGGATAACTTTACAAGGTTATCAAGGTATGCAACATATTATATACATAACCCAAGGAGTAAGATTGATCTATTATTTTATGGGTTAAAACCATTTCTTCGTTGAGCATTAGTCTCACAATCCTTCTCATCATATGAATATATTGTCTAATGTGCTATCAAGATAGAAAAGGAATTATCTAAGTCTTACAACTTTAAAGAAAATCAAGAGAAGAAGAGATCTGTTGAAAACTATGGAAATGGAAATAAGGGTAATAAGGGAAAAGATGAATTTTCATACTGTAGTAAATGTGGGAAGAAACACCCAGTACTTTCCTGAAGGGAATTAGAGTCTGTTACAAGTGTAGTGAAAAGGACACCAAGCTCATGATTGCAAGGGAAAGAAAGAGTATTTCAATGTTGAATGCTATAATTATAGAGAAATGGGGCATTGTGAAAATTAATGTAATCAACACCAAGGAAACTTACCTAAAAAAAGGCCAAGGGAGAAATGCCAAGATTATAGGATCACTACTACTGAGGTTGAAGCTCCGAATGACATTATGGTAGGTAATTTAATTGTTTCCTAAAATTTATCCAATGTTTTATTTGATTCTAGATCATCTAATTGTTTCATATCTCCCTAGTTTGATAAGAAAATTAGATATTTTCAATTTGATTTAACAAGGTAGTTGTCAGTCAAAACTCCTAAGGGAAGTATGATTACAACAAAGTATTGTGAATCAGTTCCCATCATGGCATATAAACGTGTTTTATCTACTAATCTCATCATTGTACCCATGATTGAATTTGATATAATCCTCAGTATGTATTTTCTTTCAGACCATGATGTGAAAATTTATTTTAAGAAGGAGGATTCAATTTTCAATGATGATAAGGAGTACCTTATCTTTAGAGCAGAAAAATCACCATCTGATTCTTATCTAGATCTATCCCTAATATCTCTACTAAATTCAATTATTGTGGAGTAATAGAATGAAATAACTATGGGTGAGAAAAGGAATTTTCAAATAGAGGATGTACCTATTGTGCAAGAATATGCTGATGTGTTTCCAAAGGATTTACCTGGACATCCTCCAGAATAAGAAATTGAGTTTTCCATTGATTTAATTCCTCATTCAAGGACCCTATCGAAGAACCCTTATAGAATGGACATTGTGGAATTAGTGGGAATAAATAAAAAACTATAGGAATTGATTAATAAATGATTTATTCACCCTAGTGTTTCTCCATGGGAGCCCTTGATCTTTTCGTTAAGAAGAAAGAGGGATCTATGAGGTTGTGCATTGACTATAGGGAGATCAATGCTATAACAATAAAGAACAAGTATCCCCTGCCTCACATTGATGACTTATTTGATCAACTTCATGGAGATCAATATTTTTCAAATATTGACCTTCGATATGGATATTATCAGTTGCGTGTGAATAAGGAAGACATTCTGAAGACATCATTTTGTACTAGGTATGGGCATTATGAGTTTAGAGTAATGCCTTTTCGACTGCCTAATGCACCCTCTGTCTTTATGGATATAATGAATAGAGTTTTCAAGGAATATATTGATGACTTTGTAGTGGAATTTATTGATGATATCTTGGTTTAATCCAAAATCTATGAAGATCATGAAGATCACTTGAGCACTATTCTAAAGACTCTTAGAAGAAATAAATTATATGGAAAGTTTAGAAAGTGTGAATTCTGGCATCCAGAGATTTCATTTCTTGGCCATATTGTTTATAAACATGGAATCTCTATTGATACTTCTAAGACTAGAGCAATAAAAGAATGTCATTCACCAATGATTATAACTGAGGTATGCTGTTTTATTGGTTTAACAGGTTATTATCAGCATTTCATCCAAGATTTTTTCTGATTGGATAACCTATTAACCAAGATCACATGTAAAGGGGTTAAATTTGTTTGAAAAAAGAGTGTGAAGAATGTTTTTAAAAACTGAAGAGAATATTAGTAAATGATCCTATCTTGAATCTACCATCGGGGAATGATGGGTTTGTTAATTATAGTGATGCTATAAAGAAAGGGCTTGGTTGCATCCTTATGCATAATGAGAGAGTTATTGCCTATACATCATGACAACTAAAAATTCATGAACAAAACTGTCCCACTCATGATCTTGAGTTACCAGTTGTAATATTTTCTTTGAAGATATGGAGACACTATCTCTATGGTGAAAATGTGAGATATATACTAATCACAAGAGTTTGAAGTATATTTTATCACAAAAAGAACTCAACATGATGCAAAGACAATGAATTGAACTACTCAAGGATTATGATTGCACTACACACTAATACCAAGGGAAGGAAAATAAGGTGGTAGATGCTTTGTTAAGAAAGGATCATGGGGTTTTGAACAAGATTAGAGTTGAAAGGGATCCTATGTTCATGGATCTAGTAAATATGGATATGAGAATAATCATGGAAGGTGAAACATCAATAATTTTTCAAATGGTTTCCAAACCATCTTTACTAGAAAGGATAAAAAGTTCTCAGACTGATGATGGGGAGTTTCAAAAGAAAATTAAAGCTGTGAATGATGAGAGATTGATCGAATTCATATATGTAGATGGGATTTTGAAATTTGGGAAGATACTTTGTGTTCCTGACATACCTAATCTAAAAATGGAATTTTTTGATGATGCTCATAGCTTCAATTTCTCTATACACCCTAGTAGCACTAAGATGTATAGAGATTTGAAGGAACATTTTTGGGGGGACAACATGAAGAGGGAGATTGCAGATTATGTGTCAAGTTGTATGGTTTGTCAATAGGTTAAGGCTGGAAGAAAACATCCTGGAGGAGTCATGAAACCTATCCCCATACCTAAGTGGAAATGGGATGATATTACAATGTAATTTTTCATAGGGCTACCAAAGAATTCTAGAATAAATGATGAAATATGGTTCATTGTTGATCATCTTACCATGTCAGCACATTTTCTTGCTATAAGAGAAGATTTACCACTTTAATATTTAGTAGGACTATATATTAATAAAGTTGTTAGACTTCATGGAGAACCCCTATAGATTGTTTCTAATCACGATCCCTGTTTTACATCAAGATTCTGGAAAATTATTCATAAGGCCCTAGATATTGAACTTCGTTTGAGCACTGCCAACTACCATCAAACTGATGGACAATCAGAACGGAATATTCGAACCTTACAATACATGTTGACATCTTTCTCACTTAACTTTCAAGGTACGTGGGATCAATATTTACCCATGGAAGAATTTTACTATAACAATAGCTTCCATTCAAGTATTCATATAGCACCATATGAGGTGTTATATGGAAAGATATTTCACACAACAACTTGTTGAAATGATGTTGGTGAAAGAAAACTTGTAGGCCTAGAACTTGTCGAGGAAATAATG
This sequence comes from Viscum album, assembly GCA_963277665.1. Taxonomy (NCBI): domain Eukaryota; kingdom Viridiplantae; phylum Streptophyta; class Magnoliopsida; order Santalales; family Viscaceae; genus Viscum; species Viscum album. Next base: position 1,360,581,029 of record OY728135.1, on the reverse strand, counting down.
GAAAAAGTGATGAGTATCTAAACCCACATCAAAGAAGCTAAAATTATGAAAAAGAGCTATGCTGATAACCAAATGAAGGATTTGGAATTTCAAGTAGGAGATCATGTTTTATTAAAGGTATCTGCATGGAAGGGTGTTGTACGATTCGATAAGAAGGGTAAATTAAGTCCCAGGTACATCAAATCTTTTTAAATTATAGAATGATTTGGAGTTGTAGCTTACTATTTGGAAATGCCTCCAAGTCTCTCCAAAGGTCGTGATGTGTTCCGAGTATCACTGTTGAGAAAATACATGCCTGACCCAACACATGTACTCACCTATGAATAAATAGAACTGGAACCCAATTTGTCTTTCTGTGAAGATCCTGTCAAGATTCTTGATACCAGAGAACAAATGTTGAGAAACCAAACAACTCGTCTGGTAAAAGTTCTATGGAGAAACCATAAGATGGAAGAGGCAATGTGGGAACATGAGGAACTTATAATGAAGAACCACTCGAATCTTTTTATGTATTATTATTCTAGAAATTTTGATGATGAAATTATTTGAAGTAGGGTAGAATGCAACACCCAAAGCTTCCACGATACGTTTCTTTTTGAATAATGCAATAGCTTGCGCTCTACACAACTTCGAGTTACATCACACCACAACCAATAAAACTAGCCGTTATGAATAGTAATACACAATTTTTAAATTTTTTAAAATTTTAGATTTCAATATGGACTTCTTGGATTCATAATTTCAAAATTAGCTTAGGGTGATTTTTTGGTATTTTTCTGAAAACATTAAATTTTTGATGAATAGTGAAAAACATTGTATTATTGTTTAAAACCAACATTTTATTTAAATAATTAGTTATTTTATTTAAATTTATTTTAGGTGAAATTAGATATATAATACCTATATATGTTCAATTTAATTCATTGGAGTCATTTTATAATAAGATTAGATATATAAAATTTTATTGAACTTTAAACATCTTTTACCCACCTTCTAAGCACATTTCCAAATTTGTATAAAACATAATTTTACTGCTTCTATGAATTGAATTTAAAAAATTTGAGAGACACATTTGATATCATTAAGGAAAATTTGGTTCAATAGGATGGAAATAATTTTTTTGTGAATAGAAACTTTTGAATTTTATTTACATCGGTTAAACGTAAATTGGGTAATTAAAGGTAAAAATGGTATTATAATTACCCTAACACATTTACTAATTATATTTTATAAGTTTATTTCAACCAAAATCAATATTATGAATAAAATATTATCCTTTTTGTCCACTTGGATTAGATTAGGACATTTATTATTATTTTATTTAAAGAAGAGTTAAAAGAGTTAAATTCAAAGTTTAATAACTAAAACATTTTTAATATAGGGTCATACATAAGATAAATTTGAATATAAATATTAATTATAAATCTAATAATATTTCATACATAATGGTCTTTTGTTTATAATTTTTAGACATTAAATAATTAAATTTATTTATGAAACAATGACGATGCAGTAATTACCTTATCATTAAAAGATTAAAATAATTGATATTATAAATATTAATATAATTGTAAACTGAGAAATTTGATGTATTAAAAGAATTTTTTATGTCAATATGAAATTTTATGGTTGATGAAATAGTTTTTTTTGAATTGATAAAGTTGTTACGCCTTTCACAAAAAAAAGAAATTCTAAATAATGTCAAAATTGACATAAATGAGTTTTTAAAACAAATACTATATTATTAATTGATATAATATTCCTAAAAATCTACAATTTATCCAAAGGAATTAGATAAGGTTATATATATCAATAATGAACCAATTGGGGATCTCTTGGCTTTTTATAGTAAGTTTATTAACCATTTATTATAATAATACAAGAATACATGGTAAAAGTTAAACTATTTAACTAAGAGTTAGATCTAAAATATAAGGTTAATATAGTGACCTAAACCTATCTAAAACGTATTAGTTAAGATGTTTTAGACCCATACCCACATTAGACTCAAAATAAATCCTTTTACAGCCATTATAAACTGAATATGATTGTATAATAAATTAATATTTCATGCTTTTCCTAAAGTGACCCTCACCTCTCTTATAAAATGGTACTTCCCATTCTCTCAAAATCACACCTCAAAATCCATTTGAGTCCGCCAAAACCTACTCAAATATCCTCCCAACTACTCTAAAGTCATCATAGATTCCTTAATTTGATCATAATCAAGTCTAAGGATCCCTTTTGATCAAATCAAAAGGAATCACCTGAAGAAGAGGTAATAATTTCATCACCTCTTTCAAAGTTCTTTTCTTCTTCCACTTCCTCTTTATTTGTTGTTTCCATTCCAAAATAATAAATAAAGTAACATATAATTATTGTGAAGATATTATAAATATGGTACAACCATATTCATTATTCTATCCATCCTCTGAATGACAAAGTCACCATACATGCATACGTACGACTTGTCGTCTCTACGTCATGGTGGAGTTTGTTATTCAACACTTAATTATTTGTATGGGTATAATAATGAGTATAATTGATTTAAATAATAAATATAACATGTTAATTATTATTTACATATTTTATACCATCCAATTACATACAATTTCACCATTAATAGAATGATATTGTTGCTCATGCGTACAGACGGATTACCGTCTCCACAAACATGATGTGATTCATTCCCCATCATAATCAATCAAGAATAATTTTCATTTTATGATTAAAAATAATGTTTATGAACTTAATATCATTTTGGATATGAATAAAATACATCCTATCCATAAAAAATATTACTTACATAACAAAACATATAAATAAAAATGAATCAGTTAACACCCGAAACAATGATACTACTGAAATATCATTAACAAAGCAACATTAGAAGATCATATATGATACCATATTTATATATGTGGTTATTGTATAATTTAATAAAAATTATTTAACTATTATACATGAGGTTAAAATACCCTCGATCAAGGAAAATTACAAGGTAAAGATTAATTCTACAATCTCTTCATTATCCGAGGTTGTTTATACATGAGTATCTACTGGGACCTCTTTATCATACACATCCGTGTTTCTTAAAAATATATTTCAATTTTTTTTACTATTTACTAGACTATGGGTTAAATTCATTTATAACCTTGTTTTAATTTTTATAAAATGTTTATAAAGGAATATTTCTGTCATTTTCCAAATAAGGTCCTTTACGACCTTTTCAAAAAATTAAGGAAATAATGTTTTTTTAACTTATACAGAGAGTGAAACTATTTTTTGTCGTTATAAAACCTTAGAAGGTTACCTTACAAGATTATAAAAAAAATTCAAAATAAATGTTTTCTTTTATAATTATGAAACTTTTAAATGATTTCAAAATAGAAAGAGCTATTTCTCTCAAATAGTTTTGATTTCATCTATGTCAACATCCTTTGATGGATTTTATACTTGTTTGAAGTTTATTTATTATGATACAATATTCCATATTGTATTGAAGGTTTTGTGATATGTGAGACTATAGATGTGTTATTTCTATACCATTCATGGTTTATGGTTAAAGTGTTAACATTTCATATGATAGTTTTAATACGAATGTTTATGTTATGTTTTAACCTTTTCATATGAGGAATGCATTGGACTTAGTAAGTGATAAGTGAAGATTGCTATAGATCCTTGATGCATCGGTAGGTATCATGATACAAAATAGTGTCTTGGAAAAAGGCCTTGAAAAAATATTATTTGTAGTGTTTTTATTGAGGCCTTGCCTATGTGGTTATGATTTCTGACATTATGCATTCCATCATTATGAAATTGGCTATTGATATTACATGTGATTATTCGACTAGTATAATATCCATGTAAATAAGTAAATGGAATTATTTGATTTATCTTTTCTGTATTATGTTGAAGTTTAAGTTTAAAAGGCTTGTGTTTTAGTCTTATACATTTCCTTAAATTTTTATTCTTATAAACAATAGTTTTTGCTATATTGTTATCCTTATTGAGCATCTGAGGTCACCCCTTTATATGTTTTATTTTTCCTAGGATGCGAAGAAGTATATTACGATTAATCTACAGGAATAGGCTAAGGGCTATGAGTGTGTTCAAATGGGACACAATGTTTTTTTTTCTATTTCATGATGTAATTTAAAACTTATGTATGTATCTAGAAATTCTAAGGCTACCAAACTAATCGGTCTTTTGAGACTTGATCTCTTGTGATCATGAAAATGTTATGTAATAATGCATCAACTCCGAGTAACTAGGGTCGGGGTGTTACACACCCTACAAGTGTCAATCCAGGTCATGCGATGGCTCCCAAGACATGCCAACTGGATCATGAAACACCCTCTAGACAAGAAGTACATGTCAATTGAAAATATTAGGATTTGATAACATTTCCCATCCTCAGTGTATAATCCCTAAGCATAGGGTAGCCTTAGTGTTTATGACCTGACCTAAAGGGAACTATGGAGACTCTAATTCCTGCCATACATAGGATATCTATGCCACCTCTCCCCAAGGTCCGAGTTCCATATTTATCATCTAAGGATATCCTAATATCTAAGACCCTTATTCAAAGTAATGATATTGATTACAATCTATCTCTTATTTCCCATAATGATAATGGCTCACATGGGCTTAGGGAATTTTAACGATCATAACATTTTAAATATGGACCTCCATAATGGGACAGGGAGGCTTTAGTACATAATCCCCAATATAAAACATAAATACAATGAATCTATTTCTTATTATAACTAGGATAAGTAGGACGCCTTATTAAAGATTGATCTCAACTAAAATCCCCTTTCAGTGTAAGTATTTTCACAACTCTAACATCTCATCCAACATGACTCAAATATTCTTAGAAGATTATCACCCTAACTAATCCATCAAAGGATTGAAAAACTCACCAAACTACGATGAATCTAATTCCTTCCAAAACCAAGATATGTAAGATGTATCTTCAAGACCTAATTCCTATAATAAATCATTTCAAGGTAGTCCCACTGCATAATTAATACATCATGAACAATGAAATGATCATTATCGACCCCTTGTTTCTCAGATTGATCATAGATCACATGATCTTAGGGAGTTGTGGTAAACATATCATCTAGACTATGGGTCTCTATAATGACATGGGAAACCCCAATACATAATCCCTACAGGAATGAACTATGAAACTATGATTCTCACTATAATTGTGATACATTAGTCACCCCCTTAGGGTTCAATCTCAAATATTCAGTGTCTTTATACCCAAACATAGGTCCTATCCACATGAAACTAAATTATATGGGACTAATGAAATATGTGGTTTTTTATTCCTATAATAACCAAGATATGTAGGACATGTCATAATAGATTAAACCCCTCATCAAAATACTAACTACCTACTTATATGAAAGCATATTTCAAATCACTTGGTTATATGACTTCATCATATAAGAAACCACCCACTACCATAAAATGATGAAGAACCTCAAATACATACAGATGGATTCATGAGATAAAAATCTATTTCATATGAAAAAGAATTAACCTATAGTCATTTCATTAGGGTAGATGGTCCCGTATTGAGATTAGGGAGAGGTTTACGAATATATCTTAAATCAATAAGAGAGTCTCGAAGTAGGAAATAATCCCCCCCCCCAAAAGGGTGAGATGAGCCCAACCTCCCATACTCTTGACCAAATTGAGTCCCCAAGAGTCACTAGGTCTGAAAACCCATATGAATGCCTAAATTTGGAAAGAAAGTATATACCCATCTATGGATGAAATAAATATTGGGAGTTTATAGGGAAGATGAAACAAATAAAAAACCTAATATGTGCGATTGAGAAAGGCCTTAAAATAACCCTCCATCAAACAATCAATGGGGAACCCATTCCACATTCATGTCAAAACCCAAACAAAAAAATGGAGAACTTGACATGAATCTCTATGAATGCAAAATGATTGGGTTATAATCCATCGATCCATGTTACTTGATCCTTTATGAAAAAAACACTGATATGCTCAACATGAATATCTTAGGACACTTTGTTTTGAAAACCATATATACAAACAAAGTAGTAAGACCAAAATAAATTGGGATTATTGTAAGTCCATCCTCATGATGAGAATTCCATATGAGTAGAATGACCAGAAAGGGAATACAAGATAATTTTGCTAACCTTGAATATCTAATTGAGCATTTTCATGCTTACAATATAGCAATGATTAGTACATTTGTTCCTTGTTATCTGCATGATTGTAGATACTGCTCTCATTGATAGAATCCCATCCTCAAGAAATGTCTTCATCATCCATGACTCACTCCGGCAACTCATCTGCCACTACGAAGCCCACATGTCATAAATCAATCTAACCTTCTAAAAAGATCTAATGTAAGGTGGATAATAAAATGGTATGGGAGTACCAAAAACATGGTACGATCCCGACCAGGGAAGTTTCCCATGAGATTATCCAAGCACAGTAGCCAGCGAATCTACATCACCTGAAAAAGGATGCTACTAATCCATTAGCCCTCATCACTACAACCAACCACTTCTGGAGATTATACACATAGTTTGACAACCTCCACCTTACATATCTGATGAATGTGGACCAGGAGGTCAAATATGTATCCCTTTCAATTTAGGTTCCATCGAGGAGGGAACCTACCAACTGCTTTCAACAACACAATCCCACCGGTACCCATCAGTTTCCTATTGAGGGTACCATCTAACACAAAATAGCCTATGATTCCCATGAACGATATATAAGTAATACTCATCAAAGTGGGAAGGAATTGGATATCTAGGAGAAGGATTATATCCCTACTCCTACCGACAACGCCTACTGACATACTCTGGTAGGAACCATCAAGCAGGATCTGCTCCCTCCTAGACCGGGACAAGTATGTGGGAATATTCCTGCAATAAGTATGGTGGATACTCATAATCCTACCCCCAAGCATGAATCCCATTAGAATACTATGATGGAAAAAGAAGGAAAAAATTGGGTATATATCCCCACTTCAATCGAAGATATCTGATAATAGATAATGGAGATAGAAAATGTACATGCTTATATTTATGCACAAACCTTTCTAAAATGACAATATATTTTAGAAATAGTTGAAGATCTCTAGTAGAATATTCCATCACTTTTGCAGATAAAGGGATAGACCCAAAAAACTATCCCTATAGCCAGGGAAACTAAACACTTTGATCATCACGAACAAGTGGTTATACCAGAGAAATCATATATTCTTACTCTTAATGAGGAGGATTATCTGCACGTTCTAATAAAGGGCGATGAATCAGATAGGGATCATACTACCATTCCAACCAGGTAACCCCATGTTAGAGTGGGATACACCTAGGGATAGGGGCATATGCCTGTTGAAAAAAATCTAGCTGCATATTCCAAAGGCTCAGGATCAGGCTCATATCCCCGTTCTGGATGGGGATCATCACGCGAGTGGGGAAAATGCATTAGTGCATTCTCATATTCTGATAAAAAAAGTTCAACGACATACTCAAAAGGCCCAAGATCAGGCATATATCCCCGTTCTATCTAAGTCCAACCAAGTGAAAATGACACAAGACTCAAGGAAGGATCATATTCCTGTTAGTGAATTTGCTTGGAATACACCAGCAGATCACAGAAAAAAGGTACATATTCCTACTTCCTCCAATGAATGACGGTGCCATCATCATTCCAAGGTAATAAAAGAGGAGGATCAATTTTCTTCTACCATTCCTGAGGTATGTTGACATATTTGTATGGGGAATTTATATTTAGACTAAGATCATAATACTATTATAACTAGGGATCACTATGTGATAATGGAACATGCCTCAATGTAGGCTCATAATCCTTCCAAGAAACACCAGTGATACATCCCAATGGATCAAGATCTAGCTCATATTCCCACCTTGACTAAGGAAAACCAAGTGATAATATTACATGCCTTAGGAGAGTCTCATATCCCTATCGATAATGAGATTTCTTATTGGATTATTTCAATATATTCTCAGTAGTGGGACCATACTCCTACAACACTTGATTATTATATATAGGTTTCGACAACCGTTAAAAATCATGCTCATATCCCTACACAATCACAAAAGGTAGGTCGATATATTCTACCCACGATGTATAACATGGCCCATATTCCAAATATGCTCAATGACAATGTCATTGGGGTTGTTTGAGACACATTCCTAACACCACATGGGTTTATTAACTCTTCTATTAAAGTAAAATTAGAAGATGTTCATTACCACGATATTCCTCATAGTTGTGTGGATATGGATCATAGGGACTCTACTCCTGACATCCACCATGGTCAACATCTCTAGGATGATATCTCCCATGGTCAAGGAAACCCTCCCTTTTTCAAGAGACCCCCATATAGATAGACGAACTAAAATATGAAATATAGTTCCCTATCAGCTTCAAGTAACACCCCACTCCCTTTATAAGATGACCATCAGAGCCATATTCTATGGTCTGACTAGATGGAGGTGTGTAAGTCTGATGAGGAGGAGGCCAACATTGATAACAAAGAAAATTTACATGCATATTTTTTTATCAAATAATGAGTAATTTTTACTGTTTTTAAATGATAAACTCCATGTATTTACATGTTTTATTAAAATAATGGGTAATTTTAATTTTAGAATGAAAATGAGAAAAATTGTGAAAAGTGCATAATTCTGGATTTTTGGACAGATTTTTACTATAAGGGTATTTTTGTAATTTATTAAAAAATATAATTCCAAATTCTATGAATCTATTTTTTTTAGAATCCTAATTTTATTTCCTCCAATTTTGTCTTCTGGACCAGGAGCTGATTCGGCCATCTAAAGGGCTTCAATATTCATTGAAGGTGAAATTGTTTTCGGGCGAACAGCGTGGATCCCACCACCATAACGGAACCAAAACTCGGACTAAACACATAAAAATGATGTTTTTCCACCTGGGATAGAACTATAATAAATAGTTATGGCTCTACAACAAATTTGTGAGAGTTTTTAAGTCATTAAGGTGGCCATTGAATGACATACATTTGGAGGAACCTTCCTGGAAGTTTCATCAAGAAACATAAGCCTTCAATGAAAAATTAATAACTCCTTCATACGGGGTCCAAATGAACCAAAATTTGGTTGGTGAACGGCCAACTCATTTATGTACAACATTTAAGGAGAGGTCCACACGTGAATCAGCCATTTAATGGTCCAACAATGTGAAAACTTTTAGGTTACAGAAATATACATATAAAAGGATGCCCTCGCCTCCTTCTCAAATCATCAGCTCGACACCCAAATCCAAAGAGGGATCCCACCGGGGCATGGGCTGCTGATTATCCTCTATTCCCCCATCATTTATTATCTCTATTTTATTTTAATTTTAGTTTTATTTTAATTTGTAATTTGAATTTATTTTCAATTAATCCATGCATTTTTATTTTGGTTTCCACTATTTAATTTCTTCTATAATAATAATAATAATAATAATTAAAAACTATTATTATTATTATTATTATTATTATAATAATAATTTATAATATATCAATCTTAATTTAAAATTATTTTACTTTCTTTCTCTCTCCTTTTTTAAAAACTATTTTCTTAAGTAATAATAATAATAATAAGTTATATTATTATTATTATTGTTTTCACTTTCATTATAAATTATTTAATATTCCTCTATCCCTCTCTCCGCTCTCTATTTATCTATCTCTCCTCATCCATCCACCATTGTGATCTCCAACTCTCAGAAATGAGTGGTTGACCCCGAGGCTTGGCTCAGGGGGTGGTCAAGAAGTTCATGAGTTTCCTTTAATGTTTATTCTAAATTTGTGATAGACTTGAGTAGTATTATTGGACGAGGTGAATGTCCCCGATTGGGTGATAGTCCCCAAAGACATGCAAAAAAATCTATTTCGATTCTGGAAAAAAATAGTGATTCAAACATGAGATTTCATGTTTGCGTTATCGAACTAGAATCAAACATATAAAGGATAATAATGATTGAATCCCTGGATGAACCCCAAACCAAGTACTTTATTCCTAAATTCATTTTTTTTAGAATTGCATCTTAATATAAATTTAGAATTATTTTTTTAAAAGTAATTGTTTTAAATAATCAAAAAAACCAAAAAAAGAGACCGATTAAGTGAATTAGATAAAGTAATTGAACCACACTGAAAGGATTCTCAAGAGAGACAACCCTAGTCAACCACTATGCTGAACTAGGGAAAATATAATTGTTTTTTTCCAAGCCCCGCGATAGGCATGCATCAAAATTGGTGCCGTTTCCTGAGATCCAATCATTAGTCCATTTATTTTTTTTTCTATTTTCACATCTTATTTAGATTTCATTTTTTAAAATAAAACTAAAAAAAGACTTTTCATGATGTATTCAAATGATTATTATTCTACATGGACTGAAAATTACTCACAGGTGAAATAACAAGAAACAAACTACACTAAGGAGGCCCTCCAATGAAGAGTTTATGTGATTATTATAATTGTAAAGTAGAAAGAAAGAGGCATAGCAACATGGATCTCACTGGAATATTTGATGGCCATGTTTGATGAACTCCAAGCTAACTTAAAAAGATTCGAGTCCAAGAATGAAGTGTCACTGGTCTTCCCGGATTTCACTAAATACATCCATAAAGTTGAGGAGAAACTAAAAAATGGAGGATCCTGACTACCTACCTCTATTCTGTGATGATAAACTCCAAGAGTAACTTTCCATCGAAGAAGAGATTCAAGCTAAACCAACTCAGGGATATGATACATTATTGAACTCAAATTATTTTAATTTTTTTGAAATGAATTTGTGTATAACTCTCAATTGTTTTGAATTGTTAGAATCAGATGAATCCTATTATACCAAGTAAGATGAAGAGACAAAATAAGATGCACCTATTGAGGAACATTTAGAGCTCCCTGGAGACATTGAACATTTACTAGAGGGATCACAAGAAGGGAAAGTGAATGTTTCACAAGTAGCAACAAATATGGAGGAGGTTCCATACTTCATCCTACCCCCACCATGCAAGTTGTACCAAAATATGAAGGGGTTAGATCTAGTGTACTCTATCCATGGATTCCTCCTCAATAATAAATAATAAGTGGATGCTATGAAAAACCACATGTGGTGGTTCATGTCAAAGAATCCCCAACCACCATCAGAATTTGGATAACAGATGGTACTGCTCTCTAGAGGTAGTAAAAGAAGCCAAGGCCCACTTGGGGGGTCATACCATGATTTATATTTATATTATTTCTAGGAATTTATATTTAAATTTCATTTCTTTAGAAGTAGTATATCATGAAACCCCCCTCCCTCCTATATTTTTGATCTTAAAAGACATGATCCTCTTGCTTAATTGTGTTATTTTTTTATAGGATCATGATGGAAGAAGTAATCACTAGAAAGTGAAGGGGAAGGACTGGAATAATTTTCTTGGAAAAAGGGAGTTCAATTTTAGTGTTTTATCTTTTAAACTCTCCAAATTTTAGTCCACATCATGTTTTGAGCTTTAAAGATAAAATTGAATGCCCACACTTGAATTAATGTTTTACTCGACTTATCTAGGTTACATGAGTTTCTCAGGAACCCAGTGATGCCATGTTTTAGATTTCAATGTTTATATGATTAAATTATTAAAATATAGAATTGAATTTTTAAATATAAAGCATAGATATTGAAATGATGACTCATGATTTTAAGGAATTAATTAATTCATGTAAATTTTCCTACCATATTTTATGCTTTGAATTTCTAAAATTTAATGTGAATTGATTTATTATTATTAGTCATGCCATGAGTGATTGTCCAATGTTATATTTCTCATTCTCGAGAGGATTTATAGACCAAGTAATTCCTATTTATTCTTGAGCATATTTCTTTAGTGATATTGGGACATGTAACCGACCATAACTTGTATAGAAACTTTTCAAACCAATGATTATGCAAAAACACATTTAAGATGGTTGAGGCATCTTTTGAAAATACAAATTTCCTTAAAATACCACCTTTAAATCAATCTTTATTTTATCCCATAGAGACCATGAATGACCATTATATGGATGAGCCATGTTTCGAGCCATTTTTATCCATTCCTACCCTACTCTAAGTATTTGCATGATTTTTTAAAGTTGAAGTGTCGGGGTAAAGGGAATCATAGTGGATGGGATGATACACATTGTAAGGAAGAAGTGTGGGGGTGTTATTGTGGTAATTGTAAAAGGTTGTGAAATCATTCATTATACTCTATTGTTTGCCCCTCTTTAATTGAAAAAACTGTCAAAAATGACAAAAAACATCAAAATAAAAATAAAAAAATGGGTTGTGATTTGGGAGAACAAAAAATCACCATTTTATAGACCAATGATCCTCTGATCGTATATGGTTAGGTGATGGATGTGAGGATTGATCTAATCCTAACTTTAGAAAAATGAAAAAAAGTACAAAATAAAAAAATATTCAAGAGGGTGAACAAATAATTCATTATGCATAATTTTATCGTGACCTTACTTTGAGTTTTTGGAAGTGGGTGTTGCTACTTTGAAGGGGAGAATTTCATTACACTTTTACTTTTGATATCATGTATTGTAATAAAGATATTAGTCTCCTCCTTTAGCCTTAATTTTTTTAAAGAATCAAATCCTACAAACCTTAAGCCTTAGAGTCATTTGAACCTTTATTGAAATTCCTCATGATTTTATGTTTCTTTTGTCTATAAAAAGTGGATAAAGTAGTTCATTTACAAGCCTATGGATAAGGAGCACGTCCTCCTGATATGAGCATAACTCTAATTGAATTGTATCATGAGTGATGAGAGAAAATAATCAAAAGTGAGGTAAATCATGACTTTTCATGTTTAATAAAAATGAATCAAAGAGCTTGAATGAATTAAAGGAGAAGTTCCATAAATTTTCAAAGGGGGAAAGTAAAATGTTTAAATTATTTGTTTCTTTGAAAAATGAGAAATTAAATTGATTTTTTTGCATATTTTTGAAAGTTTGATTTTAAATTGAGAATTTTTTGATTTTATTTCATTGGAATTTGAATATTGGTAACATTGGTGTCCTCTGATTTCCCTGTTGAGATTTTATGCTCGAGGACAAGCATGATTTAAGTGTCAGGGTATTTGACATAGAAAATTTACATGAATATTTTTTATCAAATAATGATTATTTTTACTATTTCTCAATGATAAACCCCATGTATTTACATGTTTTATTAAAATAATGGGTAATTTGAATTTTAGAATGAAAATGACCAAATTTGTGAAAAGTGCACAATTCTGGATTTTTGGACAGATTTTTACCACAAGGGTATTTTTTTCATTTATTAAAAAATATAATTCCACATTCTGTGAATATAATTTTTTTATAATTATAATTTTATTTCCTCCAATGTTGTCTTCTGTACCAGGAGCTAATTCTACCATCTAAAGGGCCTAAAAATTCATTGAAGTTGGAAATTTTTTCGGGCGGACAACGTGGACCCCACCACCATAACAGAACCAAAAATCATCCTAAACACATAAAAATGATGTGTTTCCACCTGGGATAGCACGATAATAGAGAGGGGCGGATCTACAATAAATTTGGGGGAGTTGTAAAGTCATTAAGGTGGCCATTTAACGACATACTTTTGGAGGAATCTTCCTGTAAGCTTTGTCTAGAAACATATGCCTTAAATGAAAAAATCATAACTCTTTCATCTGGGGACCAAATGCACTTAACTTTGGTGGATGAACGACCAACACATTTATGCACAACATTGAAAAAGGGGTCCATGCATGAATCATCCATTTAATGGTCCAACAATGTCCAAAATTTTGGGGTACAGAAATCTGCCTATAAAAGGAGGCCCTCACCTCCTTCTCAAATCATTAACTTGACACCCAAAGCCCAGGAGGGATCCCACTAGGGCACAGGCTGCTACTTCTCCTCTCTTCCCCCATCATTTATTCTTTTTATTTTATATTTATTTTAGTTTTATTTTCATTTTTAATTTGAATTTATTTTTAATTAATCCATGCATTTTTATTTTGGTTTCCACCATTTAATTTCTTCTATAATATTAATAATAATAATAATAATGAAAAACTATTATTATTATTATTAATATTATTATAACCATTATTTATAATATCTCAATCTTAATTTCAAATTATTTTACTTTCTTTCCCTCTCCTTTTTCGAAAACTATTTTCTTAAGTAATGATAATAATAATAAGTTATATTATTATTATTATTATTTTCACTTTCATTATAAATTACTTAATCTTCCTCTATCCCTATCTCCTCTCTCCCTTTCTCTCTCTCCTCAACCATCCACTATTGTGATCTCCAACTCTCAGAAAGGAGAGGCTAACCCTGAGGCTTGGCTTGGGGGGAGGTCAAGAAGTTCATGAGTTTTCTTTAATGTTTAATCTAAATTAGTGATAGAATTAAGTAGTATTATTAGGCGAGACGAATGTCACCGATTGGGTGATAGTCCCCAATGACATGATACTCAAGATATTTCTATTCTAGAAAGTAATAGTGATTCAAATATGATATTTCATGTTTGAGTTATCGAACTAGAATGAAACATATAAAGGATAATAATGATTAAATCCCTGGCTGAACCCCAAACCAAGTATTTTCTTCCTAAATTAATTTTGTTTAGACTTTCATCTTAGTATAAATTTAGAATTATTGTTTCACAAGTCATTGTTTTAAATAATAAAAAAAACCACAAAAAGAGATAGATTAAGTGAATTAGATAAAGTAATTGAACCACACTGAAAGGATCTTCAAGAGAGACGACCCTGGTTAGGCACTGTGCCGCACTAGGAAAAATATAATTGTTTTTTTCCACACCCCGCGACAGGTATGTGTCAAAACTGGAACCGTTTTCGGGGATCCAATCATTATTCCATTTACTTTTTCTATTTTCACATCTTAGTTTGATTTCATTTTTTTAAATAAAACTAAAAAAAATCTTTCCATGATGAATTCAAATGATTATTATTCTACATGGACTAAAAATTACTCATAGGTGTAAGAACAAGAAATAGAATAAACTAAGGAGGCCCTCCAATGAAGATCTGATGCACTTATGATAATGGTAAAGCATAAAGAAAAAGGCATAACATCATGGATCTCACCGGAAGATTTGATGTCCATGGTCGGTGAACTCCAAGCTGACTTAAAAAGATTCATGTCCAAGAAGGAAGTGTCATTGGTCTTACTGGATTTCACTGAAGACATCCATGAAGTTGAGGAAAAACTCAAAATCGAGGAGCCTAACTACCTACCTCTATCCTGTGATGATCAACTTCAAGAGGAACTTTCCATCGAAGAAGAGATTCAAGCTGAACCAACTCAGGGAGATGATACATTCTTGAACTCAAATTGTTTTAATTTTGTTGAGATGAATTTGAGTATAACACCCAATTGTTTTGAATTTTTAAAATCAGATGAATCTTATTATGACCTAGATGATGAAGAGACAAAATAATATGCACCTATTTAGGAACATTTAGAGCTCCCTAGAGATGTTTAACATTTAATAGAGGGAGCATAAGAAGGGAAAGTGAATGTTGCAAAAGTACCAACAAATAAAGAGGAGGTTCCATACTTCATCCTACCCCCACCATGAAAGCTGTACCAAATTGTGAAGGGGGTGGATCTAGTGTACTCTATCCATGGAGTCCTCCTCAACAAGAAAGAAGAAGTGGATTCTAAGAAAAACCCACATGTGGTGGTTCATGTCAAAGAAGCCCCAACCACCCTCAGACTTTGGATAACAGCTGGTACTGCCCTCTGAAGATAGTAAAAGAAGCCAGGGTCCACTTGGGGGATCATACCATGATTTATCTTTGTATAATTTTTAGGAATTTATATTTCAATTTAATTTATTTGGAAGTAGTATAGCATTCATCCCCCCTCCCTCCTATATTTTTGAGCTTAAAAGACATGATCCTTATGCTTAATTGTGTTATTTTCTTTTATAGGATCATGATGGAAGAAGGAATCCCTAAAATGTGAAGGGGAAGGACTGGACTAAGTTTCATGAAAAAAGGGAGTTCAATTTTAGTGTTTTATCTTTTAGACTCTCCAAATTTTAGTCCACAACATGTTTTGATCTTTAAAGATAAAATTGCATGCCCAAACTTGAATTATTGTTTTACTCAACTTATCTAGGAGACATGAGTTTATTAGGAACCCAGTGATGCCATGTTTTAGATTTCAATGTTTATATGATTAAATGATTGAAATTAATAATTTAATTTTTAAATATGAAGCATAGATATTGAAATGATGACTCATTATTAGAAGGAATTATTTAATTCATGTAAATTTCCCTACCATATTTCATGCTTTGAATTTCTAAAATTTAGTTGAATTGATTTATTATTATTAGTCATGCCATGAGTGATTGTCCAATGTTATATTTATCATTCCCGAGAGGATTTCTAGACCAAGTAATTCATATTTATTCTTGACCATATTTCTTTAGTGATCTTGGGACACGTAACCGACCAGAACTTGTATTGAAACTTGTTAAATCTTTGACTGTGAAAAAACACATTTAAAATGATTGAGGCATCTTTTGAAAATCCTATTTTCCTTGAAATACCACCTTTACATAAATCCTTCTTTTATCCCATAGAGACCATGAATGACCTTTATAGGGATGAGTCACGTTTCAAGCCATTTTTATCCATTCCTACACTACTCTTGGCATTTTCATGATATTTTAAAGTTGAAGTGTGGTAGTAAATGAAATCATGGTGGATGAGATGATACACTGTGTAAGGAAGAAGTGTGGGGGTGTTATTGTGGGAATTGTAAAAGGTTGTGAAATCATTCATTATACTCTATTATTTGTCCCTCTTTAATTGAAAAAAATGAAAAAAAAACAAAAAAGATCTATAAAAATAGAAAAATGGGTTGTGATTTGGGAGAACCAAAAATCACCATTTTCCAGACCGACAATCTTCTGATCGTATATGGTTAGGTGATGGATGTGAGGTTTGATCTAATCATAACTTTTGAAAAACAAAAAAAAATTACAAAATAAAAAAATATTCAATATGGCACACAAATCATTCATTATGCATAATTTGATCATGATCTTACTTTGAGATTTTGGAAGTAGGTGTTGCTACTCTGAAGGGGAGAATTTCATTACACTTTTACTTTTGATATCATGCATTTTACTAAAGAGATTATTCTCCTCCTTGAGCCTTAATGTTTTTAAAGCATAAAATCCAACCAACCTTAAGTCTCAGAGTCATTTGAACCTTTATTGCAAGTCCTCATGATTTTATGTATCTTTTGTCTTTACAAAGTGGAGAAAGTAGTTCGTTTACAATCATATGGATAAGGAACATGTCCTCATGATATGAGCATAACTCTACTTGAATTGGATCCTGAGTGATGAGAGAAAAGAATAAAAAGTGAGGTAAATCATGACTTGGCATGTTTAATAAAAATGAATCAAGGAGCTTGAATGAATGAAAGGAGAAGTTCCATCAATTTTCAAAGGGGGAAAGTAAAATGTTTGAATTATTTGATTATTTTAAAAATGAGAAATTAAATTTATATTTTATGAAGATTTTTGAAAGTTTGATTTTACATGGAAAAGTTCTTGATTTTATTGCATTTAAATTTGATTATTGGTAACGTTGGTGTCCTCTAATTTCCATGTTGAGATTTTATGCTTGAGGGCAAGCATGATTTAAGTGTGGGGGTATTTGACAGAGAAAATGTACATGCATTTTTGTTATCAAATAATGAGTATTTTTTACTATTTTTCAATGATAAGACCCATGTATTTACATGTTTTATTACAATAATGGGTAATTTGAATTTTAGAATGAAAATGACCAAAATTGTGAAAAGTTCATAATTCTGGATTTTTTGACAGATTTTTACCATAAGGGTATTTTTGTCATTTATTAAAAAATATAATTCTAAATTCTATGAATCTAATTTTTTTATAATCATAATTTTATTTTTCAAATGTTGTCTTCTGGACCAGGAGCTGATTCATCCATCTAAAGGGCCTAAAAATTCATTGAATTTGGAAATATTTTCAGGTGGACAGTGTGGACCCTACCACCGTAACAGAACCAAAACTCAGCCTAAACAAATCCAAATGATGTGTTGCCACCTGGGATAGAACTTGAATATATAGGAACAGATCTACAATAAATTTTGGGGAATTTTCAATTCATTAAGGCGACCATTGAATGACATACTTTTGGAGGAACCTTCCTGGAAGCTTCGTCCAGAAACATAATCATTTCAATGGAAAATTCATAACTACTTCATCCGGGGTACAAATGTGATAAAATATGGTGGGTGAATGGAAAAAACATTTATTCACAACATTTAATAAGGGTTATACACGTGAATCTTCCATTTAATGGTCCAACAACGTGAAAAATTTCAGGGTACATAAATATACCTATAAAAGGAGGCTCTCGCGTTGTTGGACCATTAAATGGCCGATTCACACATGGAAACCATATTCAATGTTGTGCATAAATGTTTTTTCCATTCACCCACCAAATTGAAGCACATTTGGACCCTGTATGAAGGAGTTATGAATATTTCATTGAAGGCTTATGTTTTTGGATAAAGCTTTGTGGAAGGTTCCTCCAAAAGTATGTCGTTCAATGGCCGCCTTAATGACTTCAAAAATCCCCCAAATTTGTTTTAGAGCCTGAAAAATCTATTATAATTCTATAAAAGATGGAAAAAAAATCATTTGGATGTTTTTAGGCCGAGTTTGGGTTCTGTTATGGTGGTGAGGTCCACGCTGTCCGCCTGAAAAAATTTCCAACTTCAATGAATTTTTAGGCCCTTTAGATGGCCGAATCAGATCCTGGTCCAGAAGACAACATTGGAAGAAATAAAATTTTTATTCTAAAAAAATTATATTCATAGAATTTGGAATTATATTTTTTAATAAATGTCAAAAATACCCTTGTGTTAAAAATCTGTCCTAAAATCCAGAATTATGCACTTTTCACAATTTTTCTCATTTTCATTCTAAAATTAAAATTACCCATTATTTTAATAAAACATGTAAATAAATGAGGTTTATCATTAAAAAAAAGTAAAAAATACTCCTTATTTGATAAAAAATAAGCATGTAAATTTGTTCTGTCAATTGATATATGAATAGAGTTAGCTGGAAACAACCTCCCCATCATGTTCTAGCCCCTTAGTACTTCCAGCTATGAGATTCCAAATAAGTTAGATAAGGAGTGAATTATTTACCTATGAAAAAATATGTGGGTTACTCATATATTACTGAAGTATAAATATATCCCTTATCCAAGATATGAGTTTCACCTTCAAACAATAAAGATACTCTATTTCCAGCTTAAACTAGCTAATATCTCCATGGTCCAGGATCCAAAACCAAAAAAGAACAACACAAATATACAACACCCTTGCTACCATTAAATCATGATTCTTTGGTAGCTAATCTCCAAATCCACATCATGAATCCATAATTGAGGATGTGGATCGTATGGAGGGTTGTACTTTTCTACTCCCTTGGAATAACAGAACCCCTCAAACATAACATCCTGCAATGTTAATGCCTCTGACAAAATCAGGGGACCTTGTAATGATTGGGCTAGTTGGTCACTACAACAGAATGCCCCCACTTCATCAGTGCCTAGAAACCATGGATGAGGAGAGAGGATATTCAAAAAGACTTAAAAATGTATCCATCATAATAATAGGAGGACATTACAAAAACAGAAATTGAAGGTGCGATCACCTGGACAACTTCCTATAAGGAATAATTCTCACCATTGGCTACCATCACACCCGAATCCCACATGAGAAAAGTTGTGCCACGAAACCTATACTGTATTTTTAGCTGCCATAAAATCAATCCAGGTGAAAACTCTCCCCCCATGGTCTAGGGAATATCTACCAGTACCTCCACCCCTTCGGTCTTCAATTCTAAAGAGGATTCAAGACATACCCTCAACATCCATAGATAAACCTCAACTAGCTGGGATAGGGGAATTTATATACAAATCATCATCACTAGGTTCATTTTCCCTTGAGAGTACCCTAGAGACATCAACGATGATTCTATATCACCTCCAACCCACTTGGATGGGGAAATTTATATCTTCATGTTCGTCCCAGGAATCATCAGGTCCCCAAATGGATCCATTGGATCCTCAACAATAGAACTAGTTAGTGCCAATAAAAACCCCAAACAACCCCCACCCCATAGGTTTGGTGGAGTCTTCATCATCATCATCATAACATAGAGGGAATCATTCTTCTCCAGGTTTAAAGGGAAAAACCAACAGTCAACATCCCACCTATTCCTCCCACTGAAAGAAAAACCTCTATTGGTAGGGGTTCCCTCAACAATCATGACCAGAAAATCCATTAGAGACACTATTCATAGGTTGGAATAGAAGGGGAATACACTAAAGGAAGTTAGACCCCGTTGGGGTTGCAAATAAAAATGTATATACAAATCGATGGGTTCAAATAATGACCATGATGGAAGCTGTGTAGAATCATCTTGTTGTGTAGAAAGCAATGGCACAACCACCATTTCTCGATATGCCTATCTGAATGTCCTCACTATCAACATGGAATACATTGATCAAGACGCAAACACATAGGGCTACAACATAAAACATGTACCCCAGGAGGAGGGTTATTTGAAGGCACCAAAAGTGGTTTCATGCACCTGGAACCAAATAAGGATTCAAAATTCGGCACCTCTGAATAATGAGTTTCCACCTCCTCAGTGGAATAATAGAAAATAAAAAGTAAAATATGTGACTATATCTCATTTTCTATCCCTAGAGGAACAATTTTCACAATATGGGAGTAAACTACGAGCTCTTCGGTAACTCAATGAGGAGTTACTCATGGAAAATATTCTAGATGGATATCATCTCCATATAGAGATGAATATTATTCCTCCCAAAGATAATCCACTAGTAGGAGCAATATATGAGTTTTAAGTTAGATCCATATTTATATAGCCATCCTATATAGACGAGGAAGATGAAAATGATTGAGACTTTCCTCTGTTGCGGTGATATACTGTCCCTCACTAGGGAAATCATTTAGCCATAGGATAAATCAAGGATTAGTGAGAGATGAATGTGGGATCACCACATCATCCCCACCCACTCCCCATGGATGAGAGGTGGCTCAGATAGTAGTGACCCCAAAGTTACTTATCACCATTGAATCCTGGGATACTCGAATGGAATCCTTGGAAGTGCAACGTGCACCTGTGCTGCCTCAAAAGAATCAATATCTTGAATGGGTGGATGATACTACACATCCACCCAACTTCAACAAACCCAGCTTTTATACCTTTGATAGTGAAGGAGAACAAAAAAAAATCTCACACAGTTCATATCCTAATGAGGGCTGATGATGGGACATCGAGATCAATAGGATGCAACAAAACCGAGGTGTTTCATAAAGACACTGACAGATCCAGCCTTTGTTTGGTACAACCGTTTTCCAGTGAGATCTGTTGCCGGATGAGAATACCTTCATTGTCAGTTTTTTATAAGTCCAGTTCAAATCTGAAGAAAATTCTGATCATCGACCTTACAAACTACAAGTAACACGAGAATGATAGGGTGTTTGATTTCATAGCAAAGTGGAAAGGTTTAACATATTCACTCAACATCCCCATATCATTTGAAAAACTACTAGAACTTTTTGCTAAAACTCTCATGGATGAGTTGCAAACACCCCTAATTACCATGAAATACCCAAAAGGGTTCCAAGATTATTATGAAATAGATAAATATCTTAAAGAGGCTATTCAGTGAACCCAATACAAGTCTCAAATCATGCCTGTAACATAGGGGAAGAATCCAGGAAGGGAAAAATATATAGATGTCACTATCAAGCTCATATCGATTCTCATCCAAGCACCTAGGAAATCCCCAAACCGCCCTGCCCTTCCTATGAAGTGGAAACCAACACAGAATCACCCTTAGCCAGAAGTACAAAGAAATCAGGTTTACCCGGGATTTGAGGACAGATAAAAAAAGTATACTCCTTCCAAAATGAATAAGTACTAGGTTATTTCTTGGCATCCATGGATAATAACCTGCTCAGAATTTTGTAACCTAGGAGGCCTGATGAAGTTGACCTCACTAACCATCCTAACAACTTCCATTTCCATATAAGGCTGGGTCAAAATATTTAGAATTACTTCGTCTTCGAATATGTCCTTCAAGGAATGGTTGACTCTAGAAAAGTGATTCTAGACAATTCTGTAGAGTAGGTGGCTTTCATAAACATTTCCTGGTCAAAAGAATAAGAGAGTTTTAAGAATGTTTGGGTCTGGTGAATGAAAAAGTTTGACAACTTGATGAGCCAGAAAATAGTTGATCGAGAACATACTGCTCTGAAAGAATATTTAAGAAACTCATGATAGATCCACCACATAAAAGGGAGACATCAGATGTTCCTCCCAAGGGTGGTTGTGACCACCAGATGTAGGAAGAGATATAGGAGGAAGAAATATATTCTATTCCAATGAAATCGCTAACTCTTTCATATTTCTTCCCTGTGACATCTGCAACATGGGAACTGCCCCACCAAATAAAATCCCAATCAAATGAAGAACTAATATTTGGTTTTATAAATTTGATACACTTGTAAAAACCCTTCTTAGATAATGACTATGCACCTAAATATGGGTTTCTTGCATATAACTGTGGAATAGGAGGCTTCATGTTCCAAATATGAGGATACAGGGGACAACATAGATGTAGTCAAACTCAATATTTCAGTCATATCCCCATAGAAGACATACATGTAGTAGAGACTCATAGGAAAGTGCTTTAACATACTCAAAAGAGGCACAAAGGTTCCTAAGATCCCTCCAACAGTAACCCTCACACAATTATCTTACTTGAATGCTTAACTAAGGTTCCATCTGATCAACCCATGCAATGAGGAAGACCAACGAAACCTATACCACTAGCAGTAGATACTCCCTCAACCTCCATGAAAGTGCCATTTCCACCACATTCAGATGCACCATTTTCTGAACATTATGCCCAGGAGTAGCCCCATATCAAGAAGTTCCTACCTATGGCACAAAAGTATGATGTTTTGAAATAGCTCTCTACTATCCCATATAATCTCTCCATCCTTTATACACTTCATCTTTCAAAAGAACTGAGGGAGGCACTTGTTGAATCCCTTCGGATCCCACAAGAATTTGAGACAAAATTTTCCACATTTGAGGTCTATTGAGTGAAGACTATGTCCTTAGGATGTCATGTTTACATCTCATTCACCAATCAAGATCACGAGGAGGCTATCCAAGGGAACATCATACCCTTATACATTTCAGGTAGACTCAATAATGTCAATGTTCAAAGGGTGCTGATTGATGATGGATCTAGGATCAATCTAATCCCATTTCAAACCCTCTGATGCTTGGGGTATAGAGAAGGGGACTTATACCATATGAATTTTACCATTAAAGGATATTATAAGAATGAGGAAAGACCTATCTGGAAGATCAAACTCAAGGCCCAATTTGGGGAACTCACATACGGGGCCAAGTTCATGGTTATCCAGAAAGACACCACATGCAATGACCTTACTGGAAGGCCCTGGATCCATATCCAATTGGAGGTTCCATCAAAATTCCATCAATTTATGAAGTACCCCATCAATGGAATGGTCAAAATACTACATGGTTATAGTTCCTCCTTTGAAACTTGTGGAGCCACATATGATAAAGTGGATTTCTACCAGAAGGGAAGTAAGTAGCCAATAGAGGATGATGATATATAGGTTGTAGATCCCAATGGATTATGGAATTTACCTGTGAATCCATGGAGCATGCTTGATGAAAATTATGTGCTTCCCATAAACATGGCTGAAGTAGTAGATATAATCCAAGACGCCCAAGCCTAACCTTTCCATAGTGACAACAACCATCTACTGCATCTCTTTGTAACACCTTAGATAGGAAGGGATGATAATGTCTCTTCTAATAGCCTCCCTCACCTTGATATTGATATAGAGGCCACCAAATTGTCATCTTCACCTGAATATGTCTCCAAAGACTCAGAAATGGATGAGGATGATCTTATAAAAACCCCTATAGCATTTGAGGAAGGTGTCTCCACCACCATAGATGAGCTGAGATAGAAAAATATGGGAACATAAGAAGACCTATGGCCTACTTTGATCAGTGTTTTCATTCCCCTCTAAGAGAAAGACATGTACATTTAATTTATAAATCAACCCCAATATGAGTTCAATTGGAATTATACCAAAATTCCCGGACTAAATCCAGATGTGGCTACGCACCATATCAGACTGCCTAATGAACATCAAGGCTTTAAGTAGGCAGCCAAAAGAATAGACCCCTCTCATGCCCCCAATGTAGAGGTGAAAGTTGAAAAATTGATCAAATCCAACTTTTTTAGATTAGTGAAATACCCAAAATGGATTTCCAACATTGTACCTGTTAAGAAGAATAACAAGAAGATTAGGGTTTGCATCAAATTTAGAGTCTTTAATAGGCATTTATGAAAGGAAAATTTCCCATTTCCAATCACTATCCTCTTGATCTAAGAAACTAGGGGTTTCCAAGCCCTTTAATTCATGTAACGGTACTTGGGGTACAATCATATCAAGATAGACCCCAATGATGAAGAATCCACCACCTTTAGAGAACCATAGTGGATCTTTTTCTACCAAGTCATACCATTTGGATTAAATAATGTTGGTTCCACATATTATCATTCCATGCATCTCATGATTAAGACATTATTGGGGAGGATAACTAAGTGTTATGTTGATGAACTAGTCATTAAATCCTGACATCGATGTGATCACTTTACAGATCTCTGAACAATATTCAACAAGTTGCGACAACACAATATAAAGATGAATCCACTGAAGTTCTATTTTGGGGCAACATCAGGAAAGTTCCTTGGATTTTTGGTATGCCACCATGACATTGAGGTGGACCTAGAGAAGATGAGTTCTATTTTAGTGATGTCACCGATATAAATCTCAAGGAACTAAGGTGACTCCACAGACACCTCTCTTACATATAGTTATTGATAGATAACCTTGATAGAAAATATCTCCCCTTCACCAGGATAATGAGAAATAGATTCGTCTACCAATGGGTTGATGAATGTCAAAAATCCATCAAAAGCCTCAAGCATTACTTGCTGAACCCACTAGTTTTGATGCCTTTGGTGGAAGGTAGACCACTCACCTTATATGTGACCACTATGGAATAATCACTGGGCACCCTCCTCAGGTAAAAAAATGCATGAGAAGAATGAATATTCTATATTACCTCATCTGAACCATGCTAAGTAATAAGATATGATATTTTGATGTCAAAAAGAGCTGCCTTGAACTCATTTCGTGGTGAAAAAGATGAGGCATTACTTGTAGCCCCACAAAGTCCATCTGGTCTCTCATATTAACCCACTCAAGTAAATCCTCATCCAACCAATATTTATTGGGTGATTGGACTGATGGGCGGTCATTCTTTAGAAATATGACATTCAGTTCATATAACTGGAGTCAGTAAAAGGACACAGATTTCCTTGTAGCACATATGTCCCAATAAAATACACCTGAATACACTGAGCTCCCAAATGAATATTTATTGTATTCCCATGACACCCCAGACACGGGAGATCTACTTTGATGGTGCCTCTTATAGTCCCGTTGGTATAAGGATAGAAAACCCAAAGTTTAATTGGGTTGATCTAGGGATTTTATTTTTCTTTCCATACAAATAATTTTTTTCATAATATGTCTCACTTTCCAAAGGCTTCAAAAATAATGAGGCTGAGTATCAAGCCCTCATCACTGGATTAGAACTACCCCTACAGCTGCACATAGCCTACTTGAATATCAAAGGGGGGACTAATATCTAGTGATAAAGCAGATCGATGGTGAATATGTCATTAAAAAGGAAGAAATTACCCCTATTACTAGCTATGTTAGGGGATTGATAGTATAATTCCCTTTTGACCCAACATTGAATTATATTTCTCGATCACAGAATGCTCGTGTCGATGCACTGGCTAATATAGCCACCATCCTCACTGACCTTGATTAGGAGGAAGCAACTTTCCACATTACATATAGAAGAATGGACTCATTGATCATTGTATGTGATATTAAAGAGACCAATCAGTTCAGCACCACCCCAGAGCATGATGAACCGATAACCACCCCTGGATGGATAGATCCTATAATCAGTTTTCCTTAAGATGATACTCTCCAGATAGATTGAGCCGAAAGAGAAAAAATTTGACACCGGCCAGCAAAATTCACTCTAAAGTATGGTACAAACAAAAAAAATTTCTATAAAAATGTTGATTTTATGTAATTATCCTACTGTTTATAGAGAAATGAGAAGTTCTCACCATCATGGAAGAAGTCCATAAAGGTTCCTGCAACACCCATTAATTTGAAACTAGTATCTCCCACCAGATCTGGAGTTTGGGATATTACTGGAAAACCACAATATAGAAATTTGTGGATTTCACCTAGAAATGTCATTCATTCCAGATCCATTAGAACTTCATCCATCAACCCTCATAATTTCTACATACAGCTAGATATTCCTAGCTATTTATGGTTTTGGGGATGGATATTGTTGGGATATATCCCCTATCCACCACTATGTAGTTCAAGTACATTCTTACTTCTACCAACTTATTTTTGAATTGGGATGAGGAAATACCCCTCAAAGAAGTTGGGATGAATAATATCACCAACTTTTTGAATTCCCATATCATCACTAGGTTCAGAGTACCTTACAAAATATTGTTTGACAATGATACCAATTTCTGTTCCAAGGAGTTGAAGAAGCTTTACTAGGAGTGAAACATCGAGTCCTATCACTCATATCTCTATCATGCAATGGAAAATGGATAGATAAAGGTCTTTAATAAGACTCTATAAAATATAATCTAGAATATGGTGAAAAAATATAAGAATTATTTTCCAGACAAACTCCACCATGATTTATGGACCTACTATACCACCACGCATACTACAACACAAGAAATTACATACTCACGAGTATATGGGATCAATGTAGTGCTTACCATATAGGTTTAGATTCCCTCACTATAAATAGAAAATTTTAGACAACTCGCAGATGATGAAAAATCTCAAAAGCAGCTGGATGAGAAGGAACAACTAGATGAGAAGAGGTTTCACACATTGAAAACTATGTGTGGCTTGATTCTAATCTTCATGAAATACATAGTGTTTCCCAAGTCTTCATATTTGGGCCCAACCACAACATTACCACACATTCACATCGGTTACAACATCCTTTCCACATGATGTTGAACTGTACAAAAAAAAGTCCCTACTACATGATGATAAACTGTGCAGACCATATACCATTATCCATTTCTTATAAGATGATCACATTAGACTTACCTCAGTCAACCAAAGTATGGGGTGCTTCCACCATCATTTAAGAGAACTTCAATCCATATAACACACTTCATGTTTTTAGTATCTTATATTTCCATAAACCTTCCTTGGACCTTGAAAAGGATATTTGGATTCAAGGATTATTTTCTTGAATATGCACACATGTCTATGGATCCTGCATTTTCACCCATGGCTATCAACCAAATTAGCCACTCTGAAAAAAGAAATTACAATCCTTATGAGTCTTGACACCACTGTGGAAACACTCAACACCCCAATGTGTATGAAATACTCACAGTATGACTGTACCATATCCTTACCCATTACCTAAGAGAACTCTATCCATGATTTATAACTTTTACATCCCCTGTTTGGGAATATGTTAGAGTGATCTTTACCTAGGGTATCCTAATTAGGAACTTGTGTCACATCTCCACGATTTGGTCCTTGTGAGTCATGAGTGTAAACTGTACATGCTTTGGTCAAAGTTGTATGACCTTAAACTCTAGAACATAATGATCCAAACCACAAGACCATAAAATACTAATGAAAAAGACACAAAACATTCAAGTTCGAAAAAATGAAAAGGGAGACCTGAGAAAAAGTTGGGTCTCCACCCGTTAAACCCGTCATCTTCATAGTTTAGGAAAAAATTAGGGCCCAAACATAAAATGCATAAATCTCATAGGAACTATTTCATATCCCTAGTAATTTCCAAGATGTTCTTACTAGACCCACTAGCCCATAAAAAAGTTAAAGAGATGTTATTAACATCTCCTCATCAAGAGGATACGTTTGTTAGTCAGTGGCACAAATTTTAGGCTACTTGAACCCTACTTGTATTTTAAACTTTCCACAAGTAACACTTCATGAGTTGGGATGTCTTGAATCACCATAACCTTCCATGGACCTTGAGAAGGATGTTCATCTTCAAGGGTCCTTTGATTGACTATGCATACATGAATATGGAACCTCCATATGTGCCTATGGCCATCAACCAAATGCATCTCTTTGAAAAAGGACATTATAATTCTTGTGAAACCTGACATCATCATGAGAAAAATCAACACACCAACATTTTTTAACCACTCCATGTATGACTGTCTCATATCATTCTCCTGACTCAACTGCTCTAGGTCGTGATTTATAATCAACTAAAAAAACTGTCCAAGATGATTTGAAATCTTCAATGTTACATCACCATGTTTTATAACCTTTTTCAAGGTCGGAATACGAAACTACATTATTGAAAATTTGATGGCCTACACCTTAGGATTCGAAACCACATTTCGTAGAGATTGAGCTTCACATTAAGATCCAAAGTTCCATAAGGTGCTAGAACCCTTCCTCAGCAGCTTTATCCCCATATCCAACTTGATCATCTAGATGTTTGAGTCTTTACAGATTTTTCATATCCCTTAGAAAGAAGTGGAGATCGTATTTCACTTGGCATGCTAACAACACATAAGGGCCCTGAACCTCTAACTAAAGGCATATTCTTCTTTCCAGAAAGGAGCTTCAATCCTTGTAATCCTTAGCAACATCTTGCAGAACCTGGCATTCCAAAATGCCATGGGACATGCCTGACATGTCTTCACCATCTCATATTCATGGAATCAAACTTTTAGGTTTTGGTTTACATCATCCACTCTCCAACTACCCAGGTGGGCCTAGTATCCCTAGTATTCCAACTCTACCAATTCTATCTCCATGAATCTTTCACAGCCCTAGGAAAAGATACTCGGCTTCAAGGACCCTCTTCTTGACTATGCATACATGCCAATGGATCCTGCATATGTGCCTATTTCCATCAACCGAATGCGTCACTCTAAAAAAGGGAATTTCAATCCTCATGATCCTTAGAAACTTCATGGAAGAACCCAACACCTCAGAGTGTTTTAGGTCATTCCTGGCATGTCTACACCATATCCCATGATCATATATTGGGTCTGAGCTAAAATACCTTAAACTAAAGAAATATTAGGTCTGATCTAAAATACCTTAAACTAAAGAAATATTAAGTCCAAGATAAAAGACCTTAAACTAAATCAATAGTAGGTTCGAGCTAAAAGACTCAAAACTAAAGAAATAATAGGTTTGAGCTAAAAGGCCTTAAACTAATGCAATATTAGGTCTGAGTTAAAAGACCTTAACATAAAGAAATATTAGGTCCAGGGTAAAAGAACCTAAACTATAGTAATAGAAGGTGTGAGCTAAAATACCTTAAACTAAAGAAATATTAGGTCTGATCTAAAAGACCATAAACTAAAGAAATATTAGGCCCAAGCTAAAAGAACTTAAACTAAAGCAAAAGAAGGTATGAGATAAATGACCCTAAATTAAAAAAATAGTAGGTCTAAGATAAAAGACCTTAAACTAAAGAAATTTTAGGTATAAGCTAAAATATCCTAAATTAAAGAAATAGTAGGTCCGAGCTAAAAGGACCTAAACTAAAGGAACAGTAGCTACAAACTAAAAGACCTTAATTTAAAGAAATATTAGGTCTGAGCTAAAATATTTTAAACTAATGAAATATTAGGTATGAGAAAAAAGACCTTAAACTAATTAAATATTAGTTGCAAGCTAAAATATGTTAAACTAAATCAATATTAGGTCTGAGCTAAAATACCCTAAAATAAATCAATAGAACGTCCAAGCTAAAAATACCTTAAACTAAAGAAAAATTAGGTTTGAGTTAAAATAATTTAAACTAAATGAAATATTAGGTCAAATCCAAAAGAACATAAACTAAATAAATAGAAGGTCTAAGCTAAAAATACCCTAAGCTAAAGCAATATTAGGACTATGTTAAAAGACCCTAATCTAAAGTACGACATTGATTAAATCTAAAAAATATTGAAAGTACCAACATATGGAAATGAATATGAGGCTATGATCACCAAGAATATAATCTTTTTTAAGAGATAGAACACTCTCCCCCCAAGACATATCTCCAACCTAGGTCACCCCTCTATAGATCAGGTAATCTCAAGATAGCTGGAATAGATTATGAATACATAATCTCATGTGAGTGGGGAATCATGAGAATGACGAAAATGGAATCTGTTAAAATTTCAAAACTCAATTATAGGAATTCAATTTCATTCAATATAATCCAAGGAATATTTATCATTGGAGATTCACATAATATCAGATCAAGAAAAAGAAACAAGACAACACCATATAAAAACTTTGGAAAACCTATTCCATGATACCATATAAAAGAGGGGATCTCCACATGCCATATCTTCTCATATAAATGTACAATCCAAAATGAGATTGAAATTTTTTTCCACCATCACATAAACTAATCAGATGAGTCTTTAAGATTAGCAAGTGTTTGATCTAATAAGGTCTCATATTGGTGCCGTTGATCGATGGGTTCAGTCTCCCCCTCCATAGCACATTGTGAATCCTTCTCTTTGGAAATGAAATCATGCTTGGATTTCTCTTCTATTTCTAGGAGTCGTTGTTGCTCCAACAGGGTCTTCCCTAGTATTGAGAACACATACTGAAACTAAGATATTTATGTTTGAGGATAGTCAATTTTAGACTGAAGTCAATTAATTTTATACTAGATATGATCAGCTTGAGCCTTCCTAGAATTAATTTCATCTCGACAACACTACTAGAAATGAACCCTTTACCAATGGTTCTTAATTGTTGGTAAAGGCTGGATAACCTTTGGTATAATATAGACCAATGGTTATCCAAACCATAGGGAAGTAATCCGTAGGGAAAAACATATGCCAACGGTTTATGAAAAACTATTGGTATATGTTAGGAAATCTACATTATACCAACGGTTATGTCAAACTGTTGGTATAAATTTTCACCAACGGTTTGAAACCATTGGTAAACATACTATTACAATGGTTTCAAACCGTTGGAATATAGTTTCGTATAGCTTTTTACCAACGGTTTACACAACTCGTTGGTATATCTAAACATTTCACCTATATCCCAATAGTTTGTAAACTGTTGGGAAAGTGTTTTTACCAATGGTTCTCTTAGAACCGTTTGTATAAAACACATTCCAAACCCTATGCCAATGGTTGTAAACCATTGGCATAGGCTTTTCTGTGAAATTTAGGAAGCAACCTACTGCTCTGTGATTTCCAGTAGCAGGCTACACTTTCTATATTTCAAGCTTCCCCAACTCCAATTACCTGCAATAACCAACTATAACACATACATATACACAATTAATTCATATAGATTTAATGAATAATTCACCCTACAACTATACAAATATAGAATTAAAACCAAATTAATAAGGTAATTATGAACATAGATAATTGATTTAGAATTCAATTCAGAATTGAGATGAAAATTACATGTGCAATCCGGAATTCAATTCATAATTGAATACTAAATTGAATACTTAAATAATTTAATTATCAATTAAGAATACAATACATAAAAAACTTAATACGTAATTATATGTGTTATACATAATTAATAATACATACAAAATTTCATTTTGTATAACACATACAAGATGGAATTCAGAAATTAAAAGCTAATAACCCCAAAATAAGGAAATGGATAAATGACTTCCACCAAACACAAATATAATGTCCCATGGTTTGGGGTGGGTGTATTTGAACTTACTGATGATGATAATGGGTGTGTATCAATGAGATTGTGTGACTTAGGGAATGTAGTTATCCTTGGCGTATTAAATGCCATGTGTTTTAGAATAGGGGTAGGAGTTCCTCACATGAGAAGTGGATTGTGTGAGGCTGGACCATAGATCCTTCCGCTAAAGTATCAACACAATCCGAATACGATTTGTTAGTTTTCCATATTCTAGTTGTTTTTACTTAAAATGATTTCCATTTTAAACAAAATACAGACAATTTGAGTTATACTGGCCACACTGTGGCTCGTATTGAGGTAGGTTTGACTCGTACACGTCACATATGACCCATGGATCGTTTTCCTAAAGTATAAACACAATCTTAATGCATTTGGCCAGTTTTCCGTATGCCAGTTGTTGTTTTCACTTAAAATGTTGTCCATTTAAAGTAAAAGAGAGACACTTTGAGTGGTACCGGCCACACTGTGCCTCAGATAGAGGTGGAGTTGACTCATACATGTCACAAATGACTCATGGAGAATTGTGCTAAAGTATCAACACAATCTGAATATGTTTGGTCAGATTTCCATATGCCAGTTGTTTTTACTTAAAATGATGTCCATTTTAAACAAAAGGGAGACACTAAGAGTGATATCGGTCACACCATGCCTCAGATTGAGCTGGGGTTGACTTGTACACATCACAAATGACTCATTTATTGTTTTCTTGAAGTATCAATACAATCTGAAATTTTTTGGTTGGTTTTTCGTATGAAAGTTTTTTTTTTCACTTAAAATACTGTCCACTTCAAATAAAAGTGAGAAAATTTGAGTGTTACCAACCACACCGTGCCTCATATTGAAGTGGGGACTTTTAAATGTCTCAAATGAACCATGGATCTTTTTCCTAAAGTACCAAAAGAATCTGAATGTGTTTGGTTATTTTTCTATATGCTAGTTGTTGTTTTCACTTAAAATATTGTCCATTTCAAATAAAAGTGAGACAGTTTGAGATGTACCATCCAAAAAATGCCTCATATTGAGGCGTGGTTGACTCATACATGTCACAAATGACCCATGGATCCTTGTGCTAAAGTATCAACACAATCTGAACTGCTTTGGTTGGTTTTCCATTTGCCAGTTTTTTACATAAAAGGGTGTCCATTTTAAACAAAAGAAATACACTTAGAGTGATACCAACCACACCGTTCCTTTTATTGTGGTGGGGATGACTCTCAAACACCACATATGACCCATGGATCATTTTTTAAAAGTATCAAAACAATATGAATGCATTTGGTCTATTTCTCTTATGCCAGTTGTTGTTTTCACTTAAAATGTTGTCCATTTCAAATAAAAGTGAGACACTTTGAGTGGTACCAGCCACACCATGCCTCATATTTAAATGGGGTAGACTCATACACGTCAAAAATGACCCATGGATCCTTGTTCTGAAGTATAAACACAATATGAATACGTTTGGTCCATTTTCCGTATGCTAGTTGTTTTTACTTAAAAGGGTGTCCATTTTAAACAAAAGAAAGACAATTCGAGTTGTACTAGCCACACCATGACTTGTAATGAGGTAGTTTTGGCACGTACACATCACAAATGACCCATGTATCATTTTCCTAAAGTATCAATAGAATCTGGATGTGTTTGGTTAGTTTTTCGTATTCCAGTTTTTGTTTTCACTTAAAATGTTGTCCATTTAAAATAAAAGTGAGACAATTTGAGTGGTACCGGCCACAACATTCCTTGGATTGAGGCGGGGTTGACTCATACACATCAAAAATTACCCATGGATCCTTTTTCTAAATTATCAACAAAATCCAAATACATTTGGTCAGTTTTCCATATTCCAGTTGTTTTTACTTTGGAGGGTGTCCATTTTAAACAAAATAAAGACACTTTGAGTGATACTGGCCAAACCGTGCCTCAGATTGAGGCAGAGTTGACTCGTACACATCAACAATGACCCATGGATCCTTGTGCTAAAGTATCAACACAATACAAATATGTTTGGTTAGTTTTCTGTATGCAAGTTGTTTTTACTTAAAATGATGTCCATTTTAAACAAAAGATAGACACTTTGAGTGATATCGGCCACACCATGCCTCATATTGAGGCATGATTAACTTGTACATTTCAAAAATTACCAATGTATCCTTGTTCTAATGTATCAACACAATACGAATACGTTTGGTCGGTTTTATGTATGGTAGTTGTTTTTACTTAAAAGAGTGTCCATTTTAAACAAAAGAAAGACACTATAAGTGATACCGACCACACCGTGCCTCATATTGAGGTGGGGTTGACTCGTACACATCAAAAATGACCCATGAATAATTTTCCTAATGTATCAATAGAATACGAATGCGTTTGGTCAGTTTTCCATATGACGGTTGTTGTTTTCACTTAAAATGTTGTCCATTTCAAATAAAAGTGAGACACTTTGAGTGGTATCAGACACACTGTGCCTCATATTAAAGCAAGGTTGACTCGTACATGTCAAAAATAAACCATGGATACTTGTGCTAATGTATCAACATAGTCAGAATGTGTTTGGTTGGTTTTCTGTATGCCAGTTTTGTTTACTTAAAAGGGTGTCCATTTTAAACAAAAGAAAGACAATTCAAGTGATACTGGCCACATTGTGCCTCAGATTGAGGTGGGGTTGACTCATACACATCACATAAAACCCATGGACACTTTTTCTAAAGTATAAATAGAATCCGAATGCGTTTGGATAGTTTTCTGTATGCCAGTTGTTGTTTTCAATTAAAATGTAATCCATTTCAAATAAAAGTGAGACACTTTGAGTGGTACCGGCCACACTATGCCATGGATTGAAGCAAGGTTGAATCACAAACGTCACA
The DNA here is from genome assembly GCA_963277665.1 of Viscum album. NCBI lineage: Eukaryota > Viridiplantae > Streptophyta > Magnoliopsida > Santalales > Viscaceae > Viscum > Viscum album. The sequence goes on along the minus strand of OY728135.1, from coordinate 1,360,546,054 downwards.
AATGACCCATGGATACTTGCGCTAAAGTATCAACACAATTCAAATATTTTTGGTTGGTTTCCCATATGCCAATTGTTTTTACTTAAAAGGATGTCCATTTTAAACAAAATAAAGACACTTCAAGTACTACTGGACAAAACATGCCTCGAATTGAGGTGAGGTTGACTCGTACACATCACAAATGACCCATAGATCCTTGTGATAAAGTATCAACCCAATCTGAATACGTTTGGTTGGTTTTCCGTATGCCGATTGTTTTTACTTAAAAGGGTGTCCATTTTAAACAAAAGAAAGACACTTCGAGTGGTACTGGCCACACCGTGCCTCATATTGAGGTGGGGATGACTCTTCCATATCAAAAATGACCCATGGATAATTTTCCTAAAGTATCAATAGAATCCAAATGTGTTTGGTCAGTTTTCCGTATTCTAGTTGTTGTTTTCACTTAAAATGTTGTCCATTTCAAATAAAAGTGAGACACTTTGAGTGGTAATGGCCACACCATGCCTCATATTGAGGTGGGGTTGACTCATACATGTAAAAAATGACCCATGGATCTTTTTTCTAAAGTATCAACACAATCCAAGTATGTTTGGTTAGTTTTCCATATACTAGTTCTTTTTACTTAACCATTTTTAACCCAAGAAAGACACTTTGAGTGATACCAGCCACACCATTCCTTAGATAGAGGTGGGGTTGACTCATACACATCAAATATGACTAATGGATCATTTTCTGAAATTATCAACACAATCTGAATGCATTTGGTCAATTTTCTGTATTCCAGTTGTTGTTTTCACTTAAAATGTTGTCCATTTCAAATAAAAGTGAGACACTTTGAGTGGTAACAGCCACACCATGTCTCGGATTGAGGAAAGGTTGACTCGTACATGTCACAAATGACCCATGGATCCTTGTGCTAATGTATCTACAAAATCTGAATATGTTTGGTAAGTTTTCTATATGCCCGTTGTTTTTACTTAAAAGGGTGTCCATTTTAAACAAAAGAAAGACACTTAGAGTGGTACCAGCTACACTGTGCCTTGAATTGAGGCAGGGTTGACTCGTACACGTCACAAATGACCCATGGATCGTTTTCCAAAAGTATCAACATAATTAGAATGTGTTTGGTTGGTGTTTCATTTTCCAGTTGTTGTTTTCACTTAAAATGTTGTCCATTTCAAGTAAAAGTGAGACCCTTTGAGTGGTACCAGCCACACCGTGCCTCAGATTGAGGTGAGGTTGACTCGTACATGTCACAAACGACCCATGGATTCTTGTGCTAAAGTATCAACACAATCCAAATATGTTTGGTTGGTTTTCCATATGCCAGTTGTTTTTAATTAAAAGGGTGTCCATTTTAAAGAAATGAAAGACAATTCGAGTGATACCGGCCACACCATGCCTCAGATTGAGGTGGGGTTGGCTCGTACACGTCTCATATGACCCATGGATCGTTTTTTGAAAGTATCAACACAATATGAATGTGTTTGGTTGGTTTTCCGTATGCTAGTTGTTGTTAAGGGAGAATCTCCTTCGATCCTTGGGCGTTTTGAGTGCCGTCAAGTGCAGATTGAAGATCTGGGCGAGTCTAATACCCTCCTTGCTTCTTCTTTTCAATTATGGTTTGCACTATTCTCTTATATTCTTCTAAAGCTCTAAAACCCTCTTTTATGTTGGGATTTAGGATGAATCTTGAAGAGAGCATAGATTGGGATCTGAGACGCAGAATTAAGAGTGCGATTGTCTCCGGAATCAAGGTAGCTAGTCATTATCCTTTCATGAATTGTCGTGATGTTTTATATATGCCAAATCACCACTCACCTAATGTTGGGGTGTTAGTTCAGGGGGTTGTTTGGGGTCTAGGGTGGAGGGGGGGGGGGGCTGTCCGGGGGGCTGTCTGGGGTCCAGGAAAGAGGGTGGGGGGAGGGGATGTCTAGGGGTCCAGGGAGGGGGGGGGGGGGGGTTGTCCAAGGTCCAGGAAGAAGGGGGGATGTCCGGGGTCCATGGAGGAGGGTGGGGGGGGGGGGCTGTCTGGGGTCCAAGAAGGAGGGTGGGGGCTGTCCAGGGGATGCCCGGGGTCCAGGGATGAGGGTGGGGGCCTGTCCGGGGGGCTATCCAGGGGGAAGGAAGGAGGGTGGGGAGGCTGTCCGTGAAGCTGTCCGAGCTCCAGGGACGAGTGTGGGGGGGGGGGCTATCTGGGGGGTTGTACGGGGTCCAGGGAGGAGGGTGGGTGGGTGGGTGGGGGGGCGGGTGTCAGGGGGCTATTCGAGGTCCAGGGAGGAGGGTCAGGGGTTGTCCGGGGGCTGTTCAGAGGGCTATCTGGGGTACAGGGAGGAGGGTGGGGGGGGGGGGGGGGGGCTGTCCGGGGTCCAGGAAAGAGGGTGGGGGGGGGTGGGGATATCCAAGGTCCAGGAAGGATGGGCTATCCGGGGTCCAGGGAGGAGGGTGGGGGGCTGTCCAGGAGGATGTTCGGGGTGCAGGGAGGAGAGTGGTGGGGGGGGGGGGGTGTCCGAGGTCCAAGGAGGAGGGGGGGGGGGGGGGGGTTGTCCGAGGTCCAGGGAAGAGGGTGGGGGGATGTCTGGGGGGATTTTTGGGGTCCATGGATGATGGTGGGGGGGGGGGGGGGCTCTTCGGGGTCCAGGGAGGAGGGTGGGGGCCATCCCGGGGGCTATCTGGGGGCTATCCGAGGGGCTGTCCGGGGTCCAGGGAGGAGGGTGGGGGGCTGTCCAGGGGGCTGTTCGGGGGGTTGTCTGGGGGGCTGTTCGAGGTTCTGGGAGGAGGGTGGGGGGCTGTTTGGGGGGCTTTCCCAGGTTCATGGGATGATATTTACATTTTTTCTAAGAAAATTATTTCAAGGTTAAAAAAATAATTTCATTATATCAACTTCTAATTAGACCACCAATTTTCTAAATTCCACTAAAAATTACAATCTCATTAAAATAGGGGTATTTCACAAGGTCCATTATTTTTAAAAATAAACCATTCATAATATATAAATAATCATTTAAATCATTTAGAATCTCATTTCCTATCAATCATTAAATTTAAGGTTTCATTTATGGAGAAATATATTATGGAACTACCGATGTTTTATCAATGTTCAAATCAACACCCACAACTGGAAAACCCCTGAACAGAGGGTGGGGGTGGGGCTATCCAATGGAGTGTGCGGGATATCCATGGGGGTGGCGGGGTCGTCCAGGGGGGTACGGGTTGTCCAGGGGGTGGAGGGTGTCCAGGGGGTGGGGGGGGGGGGCTGTCTAAGGGAGGGGTGAATCATTCACAACAAATCATCAAGTCAAGTTTTATTATTTATAGATAAAAAATAAAGATAATGTGACCTCTCTAATCACAAATATATTCTAGCACAACAAATCAACAAACATAAAAGGTCAGTAATATCAGTAAAAAATGTAACAGATCAATCTGTCCCTCATCACCATCACTATCATCACCATCATCGTCACCCTCACCCTCGTCCTCATCATTATCCCTATCATCATCCCCGCCCTCATCCTCACCCTTGTACTCAACCTCGGCCTCCTCATCGCCCTCCTCCTCCACCTCAGCCTCCTCCTCACCCTCCTCCTCCGCCTTGGCCTCCTCCTCGCCCTCCTCCTCCTCTGCCTCACCCTCCTCCTCACCATCATCTCGACCCCCACTAGAACTACCACCTGGTGCACCATATATAGAATGCATCAATGAAATGTATTCATCATAAGTAGTGATGGCCTCTGGTGGAAGTGTTGGACATAAAAATTCCATCAGTTTCATAAATGCAGTGTTTGCTCTAGCAGGCTGTTCTGCCATCTCTGTGGCACTTTTTTTCAGCCTGTTCTGCCTGTGCGTTAACCTGCTACAACTCTGTGGCACTACAACTTGTACCTGAGGAGGTCCAATACCTCATCATAACTATACTCTTCCTATGTCAACAATGTGCTCTACTAGGGTGCTCATCTCCCAACACCTGATGTAAGTGATCGTTTAGCCCAAAATTGTCAGGTTCTTGGGCATCAAGGGCCTCTAAAGCAGCCTGTTACAAATATAAATAGATTATTAGGTTACAAAATATAGATTAAAGTTTTAAATATACAATGTAAAACTTAAAATCTGCTGGTGAGTCGGATCATTAACCACACTTCCATATTTCTTATTTCTACTCAAGCAAAACAATTTTTCTCGAGGCACGCGTCCTTTTATATTCAATTTATGCCACTATAATGACATTGAATGTAGGAAACCATAATTAAAAATAGGATACCAAAAAAAACATAGTAATTGCATATCTAAAATTATATAACAACTTTAGCAATCAAATAAATTATGGTGGAAGCAATAGAACGTGCAAGTCATAAAGAAAGATTATAAACTATCATACCTACTATCTCTCATGATCTGGAATTGTAGTACGTCCCAATGTGTGGATGTATTTCTTAGCATCAATGTTTTTTTATTTCCTCTAGATGCATCCTAAATAAAATTCAATAATTATGATTAACGAAAAACATGAAAATTCTCATTTAAATACCTCTAATATGATTAATACCCTAATTTGGCTAGTCATCCAATGAGTAATTATCTGTTGGTAATATTCTAAAAAACAATCATCCATGACAAGGACCACCTCTAACTTTGTGCCCACTCTAGCACGCCAGCCAATGTACAACTCATGCTTGTAATCTCTCCAAAGCTCACCTAAATCCTTTAGACGTGATGTCCGTGTACCATCATCATCGGGGAAATTAAACCACGGTTGACACCAAAATATTAATTCATATAAATAAAAAAATTAAAATATTCTATTAAATACAATATATATTTTTTACCCATATCTCTGCCCAGGCATTACCCTTGACTTCATTTGGCATCTGTCACCATAAGAGCAGGCTGACAGAAATGATGTCAGTGTATTTGGCGAGCATCACCAAAAAAAAAACATTGCTGCCCTGATATTTCAATAATATGACTATCTTCATTGCAGTCCACCATCAACTGTGTGTGGTGGTTCCACACCGCACGCATCCGTGTACGCCCCTGCCCCCGCCTCCTATCAGTAGATGTATCTGTTATGAAAGAAAAATAAATATTTCATCAATACATGTTATAATGAAAATAAATAACGGTGTAACAATTTGTTAGGGTTTTATAAGTATACCTGCGGTAGTTTGATCAATGGGCGTCATTGGATCCACAGAAACTGAAGGAACACCCTGTACAAATGGAGTGGGTCCCAATGTATGCTCCACAGGGACAGAATCTGGCGGAGCAGGAGTTAAAGAAGATGGAATATAAAATACTAGAGAGAAGGAAGCAAAAGTAAAAGTAGATGACAAGGATGGCTAGACAAATGCTGGATGAGGAGTGGGAATCATCATCAGATATGGTATAGATGGGTGAGGAGGCTCAGATGTAAAGGGTGGTGAAAACATGGGAGGCCTAAATATCCTGTGTGTCCCTAATGGCACACCGGGATCAGAATGTGGGATTGATGATATGTCAGTGGGAGGGGAAGGGTCTAATAGGGTATGCCGACCAGATCACCTAGCTTTGGTACCACCCCCCTCATACAAACAACCCGAGTACTGGGACCACTACTAGGCTTCTCATCAAATAATTGTTGCCTAATAGATGGATCCTGAAAAAATGTTTAAAAAAAATAATCACATGCCATTATATATTATTTAAATAAATATATTTGAAATAAAATACTCACTGCAGGCACTAGTGGTGGAATTCCCATCTCAGTCATGTGACAATTGTTGTCCATAACCTGTTTTTGTCGCCTCTCTTCAATTGGTTTCATTTTCTTGTGTTTCGAAACGAATATGGAAGTAAATTGAAATGGATAACTAATGTGTAACCCAAAAAACAAAATAAATGAGAGGTAATAGGGGGATTCATGGATAATTTAATTAACCATTGTTTTAGGTGAGCTTGAAAAAATATATAATAAAGTCAATAAATCGTATAAGTTGTCATAAAGAAATTTAATTTTTAGTAGGATAATTATTTACTATGTTTCACCAGTATATTAAAATCATGGAACATTGATTCTACCTGCTTCATAAGTGGTAAAGCAGTTGTCAAAAATAAGGAAAAATTTAATTTCATTAGATCAGGTAGATGATGCAGGTTTCAATACATGTTCTGCCGAAGAATAAAAACCATAATGTTCATTACCTAGTAAAATGTTAAAGAGAGGTCTTAGAGTTATAAAAATATTAAAAAAATCATAGTTGAAGCATTGAAATGTTCTCCAAGTTAGAAATTTTGGTTTCATAGGTTTAAATACAGTTCAATTCCAAATTATAAAATGCAATTCAAATAAAAGTTCCAACCAATAAACATTGAAAATTCACATAACGGTCAAGTCAGATACAACATATTTGTAATCAATATTAAATCAATTTTAATAGTACCAACCTTAACAACCCAACCCGAGGTAAACCAAAAGAATTGAGAACATGGATGGATGATTTTATATATTTTCCATCATAACTTCAGGTTCACAATCAACTCTAACAATTGAGCTATTAGAGTCATCAAAAGAAATAAATGGTTTGGTTCAAATGGTAGTAGGTAAAATGTCAATTCCATCACCACCATCATCAAAAATATGTCTTGGAATTACTACAACTATGACACCAAATTCAGGTCAAAGTTGGTCTTCGACATAAAAAACGTGTTTAGCCATTGATGCCAATACATATGGTTCTTCAGTAGCAAGAGTGTGAGTCATATTAATTACTCAAAATCCACAATCATCAATAAATGTGCCCTGTCTCATCATCGAATCAAACCAATGCCATTTCATCATCGTGACTCATCCATGGTTGTAATAATCCAATATTATTATTATTTCAATAACTCCATAATAACCCAAATTTTCAAATCGCAGTCTACTATCTGATGCAATGGCATAAAAATATGTTGTGATAGTAACCATAACACCATCATGTTGTGTTCTCATGTTCCTTGCTCGTTCAGTGACAATAATTTGTACCCATTGATAACAATTGATTTACAATCACGAACCACGATATTAGGACCAAAAGCCAAAGTTCTTATTTCCTCAAAGATAGAGTCTGCAAGAAAACTCAATACCTACAATATAAATTAATATTACACTTAATTAAATATTTATTTAATTATTATAAACAATACTATTTTTACCTTCAATTTTAACCAAACAGAACACTCTTTGCTATGCAAAGTCTCCCTCATTCTCAAAGACAAAGAACGATTCTTTCTATTTATCATTGTTTTATGTTCCCTATATATAATAAATATGAATAGTTTAAAATATATATATGTAAGATATACATATTCAATTTAGTTACCTAATGTACTCATAGAATAAATCACATTTGAACAAAACTGTGCGATGTGCCATCTCCCGCTCTTCAAGGCTTAATGTATTCAATGTATATGATCCCGAAATTCCTCCTATTCGAGGGAGTGATGAAAAAATGGGTTCAATTTTCTCATACTATTCTTCTTCATTTCTCATTGGTATGTTAATTCTTTTAGTAATATCAGAAAAATACATTGAGCAGAATTCCATACATTCTTGAGCTAAGTAAAAATTCACGATATAACCTTTGGGATGATTCCAGTTTCAGACATAAGACTTTAATGTGTACATATTTATTTTAGTTAGATACATCCAAAAAAAAGAAACAGGTCCTCCAAGAAGTATTTCAGTGGGAATATAGACAGTCATATATAGCATGCATGTGAAAAATGATGGAGGAAATATTTTCTCCAACTCACACAAAATTAATGGGGAATCTGTCAATTTTTTTTGCAAGAAATACTTGGACTACTTCTTAGCACAAGGATCTCTAAACAAATGGCCCAACCAAATAATAGTCACCCTTAAATTATTGGTCAAAATATGACGGATTGATATTGGAATCAAATCATAGAGAAGAACGTGATAATCATGAGTCTTCAAAGATTTTAGCTTCAACACTCTTCTGTTGACCCACTTAGATATATTTATTGAATAGCCATCAAGAACTCTAATAGTCTCTAATACCTCCAGAAACTATTTTTTCCCATAGGTGTAATCACATAAGAAGAACATGGAAGTTTCCATTTATTTTCATTGATACGCATAGGATGCAATTCTGGTCTGATGCCCCAATCCACCAAGTCATGCCAAGATCGTAAATCATATTTTGTCTTTCTATTAACATTTAGAATTATAGAAAGAAACATTTCACATATATTCTTTTCAATGTGCATTACTTCTAAAAAATTACATAACAAATTGGTTGACCAATAAGGCAAATTAAAAAATATACTCCTCTTCCTCCAATTGTAACATGTTTCAGTGGAAACATTATTTCTCTTTCCAGATTTCATTTGACCCTTCCCGAATAAAAAACTAAAATATTTCAATTCATTAAGGAAATCAGTTCCAGACATACACTGAGCTGGATCATCCATCTCTATGGTATTATCAAATCTTTGATGATTATTTCTATATGGATGGTCCATTGGCAAGAATCGTCGATGTACCATAAAACTGAAACTACAATGATATTTCAGTCTTCTGGATCATGTATTCTTCATACAAATAGGACATAACAGTTTTCCATTCATGCTCCATCCATACATCGTTTCATAAGCCAGAAAATCATTGATCATCCACATAAGCACAACACGCATCTGAAATATGTCTTTCAATTATGAATCATATGTGCACACACCCACATCCCAAAGAAGTTTCAAATATTTTATTAAATGTTGCATGTATACGTCAATATCAATGTTGGGATCAGAAGGGCTAGATATGAGTATAATCATGAAAGCGAAATGTTTTTTTATACACAACCATGGGGGAAGATAATAAATGTGAATAAAAACTGTCCATGTGATGTGCGAAGTAAGATTATGCCCAAATGGATTAAAACCATTGCATGAAAGACCCAAACTCACATTACGCACGTCAGCTGCAAAATCAGGATATCGACCAACAAATCTCTTCCATGCAAATCCATCTATAGGGTGAACCAACTCATCATTAGTGCTCTTTCTCTCAGTATCATGCCATCACATTTTTATTGATTTTTCATTAGACATAAAAATATTTTGGAGTCTGGGGATCAATGGAAAGTGTCACATTACTTTCTATAGCATGCAACATGGTGTTCCATTAGATTCTGACTTCCATCGGGATGTGTCACATTTTATACAATCATTTCATTCAGTAGTTTCCTCCTAGAATTAACTGCAATCTTTCAAGCAAGCATGAATTTTTTTTCTTGAAAGTCCAAGTTCCTCAATTAACTTCCATACCATATAGTGGTTTGAGGGAATATCTGCATCATTTAGAATTAAATCCTTCAATAAGGTAAGAATTTAATTGATTTTTGTATTATAAATCCCATACATATTTTTCCCATGAAACAATTGGATTAAAAATTCCATCTTTTTCATTTTATCGCATTGTCAATATACTGGATTCATGGAAACATCATTCAATTTTTTCACCCTGACAATATAATCATTTTCATTAGATGCATCATCTGTCCTCATATCAAAGTATTCTTGAGTTGAAATCCTTTCTTTTTCATGATGACGAATAAACAGAAACTGGTCATATAACAAATTATCCAGTCCAATCCTTTCATTTCGATCATCATCAATTTGAGATTTCATTTTCTCCCCATTGTGATACCACAAATAGTAGTTTGCTTGAAAACCATATTTGGTTATGTGGTAGCTGGCTTCTTCACGGCTCAACCAAGTTCTACCAACACAATTGGAACATGGGAAGTGTATGTGAGCACTATCTGAAGCATTGTAAATTGAAAAATCTAAAAATCACTCCAAATTATTTTTAAAATCACTTGAGATCTGATCAGTTTCATACATACAACTTCTATCAATTTTGTAAAAAGAATTTTTATATGTCATTTCATCATAAGAAATTCAATAAGATTAAATTTTAATCAAAAATATATTTAATTAAACAATAAAGGAAGGAGTTTCTAGTTGATGTAGTGAAATATTAAAACAATGTAAAGATATACTAATTCAGTTATGTGTTCCTAAATTTGAGGTGGGATGTGTTTTGTAATTTTTTCATTTATCACATACAAGACGACATCATATACTTGATAGAACATTTTTCAAGATATTACAAAGTGAAGGTTTTCCATGAAAGATGTAGAATGTGTAAAGAGAGTTTTTTAAATAAGTTATTGATGCTAAAAAATGGAAATATTGTGAAAAGTTAGTACATTTCATAACACCCAAACTGAAGTCTACAAAATGTACCATATCACCCCACTAAAAAAAGGAAAACCACCTACCCCACTACCCCAAACATCCCCAATCCCTTCAAATGGATCATCTATATATCCATTACCAACCTCGAGAAAATATAACTAAACAAAACATTTACCATCTTTGAGTGGGGATACATCTCACCAGCACCACCATTAATCGATATGATTCACTAAATACATTAAAGGAGTGGCTATAAAGACTTCAAATTAAGTTGATTCATATAATAATGACACTTGAATTGTAAACTGAAAATAGAAAACAAATCAAACTACACTTATTGGGTATGTCATGCTACACACGTCACCACCTGGTTTAGGTCTAATCAAAACAGAAACAAAGAATAATAAATGAAAAACATTAAAACTAAGTTAAGACTTATAGATTTGGAGTGTAGAATTAAAAAATTGATTGACTTTTGATGGATTTATGGGGAGGAAGGAGTTACCAGACTATGTAAAGAGAGAGGCCTCCAGTTAAGAATCCAAGGGGGAATTCCCCAAGGCTTCCTAAATCATAATCACTATGAATACAAGGTATATTTACCTAAGGTATTCTAAACCAAATCATCATGAATCCATGGGGGTTTCCAAATGGAATTAAAAGCTATGTTTTTAACATGAATCCTTGGTTGGTTTCTTCTAGGAATTCCAAATAATTAATCAAAGAACAAGTAATCAAAAATTAAATTAAGATTTATTTATATTCATTTTCAATAGGTCTCATATAAGAGGCACATTCCTTAGGTCCCATTATGTGTTATTAGCATCTAAAATCATTCACTCATGTTCAATAACTCATTCTTGGCACCCCTATGGTCATACCTTTTATTACCCAATTAGTTCCCCAAGTCAAGCGCACCCCATGGGTGGACAAAGTTTAGGATTCTACACTAATAGGTTGTTCATGGATCGTAAAGAGGTTTAATTTCATAAAGTATACACAAAAAAATTTATTTTTAAATTTGAGATTAATAATAAAGTATGTCAATGATACTACACATCATAAATAACAAAAAATAGTGGTACTTTTAAGGGATAGTTTATAAACCATGTTCTATATACTCACAGACATCTACCAATCAAGTATTAGTCATTAATTCAATATCAAATAGTGTGAATCATAAAATTTTCCAAAATCCCTAGAAATAGGGAATAATGACGTGATATTTATTGATAGTGAAATAAATGGAGAAAGGTTGAGAATATAAGGATATCTACTCATAGTTGGTATGAACAACACTAGAAAAGGATAAGATACCTCAACTCACCATGTTAGCTCACAGAGTTTGGTAGACCACACACCAACCATGTCAATTAACTTAATGAGGGATTCTATGTTGGTATTTGGGAAGAGGTTGAAGGAGTCTAACCTGGATGGGGAGTTACAGCTGATCAGATAGAAGACCTCGAGTTAGGGTTCACCTACTCTGGGGCTTCTAGAAATCGGGGGAAATGCCTGCTTCTATGTAATCGGGGGCTGGGGTGCGGTATTTGGGGGGAATTTTCTCAATGATTTTTAAAAACATTTGGGAAAAGCATGTAATTTACTAACGGTTTGTAAAAACCATTGGTAAGGGGATAATTTTTTTTATATTTACTAATGGTTTCTTCAAACTGTTGGAAAATCCTTCACTAACTCAACCTTTAACAATGGTTTGAATAAACCATTGGTAATGGACCCATATACCAATGGTTCTGTTGAACCGTTGGTATAAAAGTGTTGGGAAAACTCAACTTCCAAGTAGTGCAAGCAGAAGCCTCCATCGCACATTTGGTAGCATCATTCATAGCTCCAACTCGATTTTTATTTTCTGAAAAGAAAGCCTCAACAGCTTACACCCTCAACTTTAGGGCCCTCTTCTATTATCGGATGGAGATTAGAACCTTTAGCTAAGAATGAAGGGTAGAATAGTCAAAACATTCATATCCAAGGGAGAGAAACATGAACCAAATATGACCTAATCGGTCTTTCAGATCATCTAATGGGGTTTATGACACTAAAATCCAAATCTCTATCCATATATGCTACCACATTGATCGATAGAGTGATGCAGACCTTGGACCTTGGACCATGGACTTGGTTTATTTTGGGGATGGTAACATACTCTGAAACAAGATAACATAGAATCAAGGTTCATGAAATGGTATTGTGATAGGGGTAAAAGTGGGAGTGATCTAAGAAGGGGTTTCTGGTGGAATGAATTTATCTCAACCCCCTATATATAATTGTTTTTCCTGAATACCAAATGTCACCTGTTAGACCAAATTTTTCTCAAAGAAATGGTTCATGACACCTTGAAAGAGTCTGAAAGATAATAGATTTCCTCAGAACTGAGTTATTTTCCCTATAGACATCACTCTTGATGGGGTGATTTTGTTGAGGCCCTCTAAATAAGAATCAGCAAAACCACAAAGGGAGAAATACCCAAATATAGGAATTATTTTCCCTGAAAAAGAAAATGAAGTGGAGGATATCTGAGACTAGTGGATCACACAAGACTCTGAGAGAATCACAATCGTGTGACCATTTCAAGGTCACATGAAGGATCCAATGCATGATGCATAACCAATTATAAGTATCATGAATCCCCCTTCGATGGACCTTTTTTCTATTGTGAAGGCTCCCTAAACAACTGATGTCTGCATGCTGACATCTGGACAAGTACCCACATGCCACATGTTTTTTCATTAGAATGTTCCTGACAAATCACCTAAAATGATTAAAAAATAAAGAGAGATGATATCAAAATAGAGTGACCCCCATTGGACCTGAATCTCACATTCCATATCATCATTTGAAATAATAAAATTCTTTGATTATATCAAAGGAAACTCACATGATACCAGAACCTTTTTTTAGATGAAAAAAGAGAGATAAAATGTAGGAGTTGAGAGGTGTTTGTGGTCACTAAAAGGCATGTGGTGCACCCCTAGAAACCTGAGATACACCATGAAAACTAAAAAAATGTCCTCCTCATATTGAAAAATCCCTTTGTCTTTTCAGTATAACCATACAGAAGTCCTCAGGTATGTCTAGGCTACCCTTTAGCGCACTAAGGATTAACGAATGTATTTTTCCAATGAAAATATTATGCCTCACCATATGACCCATATTGGTCACACAACACATAACCATAAAATATAAAAAATAAACCTAATATTATCCATGCAATCCATCATGACTCACGATTTTTTTCATATAAATCAAAGAAAATAAAAGAAGTAGGAGGTGGAAGGTACTCACGGTAGCTGAAAAACATATGACACACCCAAGGAAGTCCGCAACACGGTCTCAAAAAACCATTGGAAAAACAATCCTTATCTCAAGAGACCCCAAGACATGTCACCCAAGGTCTCGTGAGTGTCATCCAACAGGAACTTGGATATTGAGAAGGCCCTTGTACATGTAAACATAATGACATGGAAGTCCTTCGATAAGTCTGCATGATCAAACAAGTCCCCATTAATTGGATATAATCCAATAAATGGAGAATTGATGGAAGATACTTGAAACTACAGAAAATCAGGCAAGGCACTCAGAATGGTCCATGAAAGAAACTCAAAAAGCCACGTGGTTCTATTACCCTTCACCAACTCCATCCTATATTCGTGCCAGATCTGTTGTGTAAACTGGTGAGTACCCGGGGTGGTGAGGCCTATAAATCCACCACCCCAACATGAAAAATGAACCTTCTACTATGTAAATAAACCTATCAATCACAAGGGTCCCAAGCATCACAGTGGAATTCTTGAAGAAACCATTCATGTTACTGGATAACCCTCCATTATGTAATACTTCAGAGAGAAGCTGGAGTAGTCATACACTAAGAATAAAGCCATTCTCGTGATGAATCATAAACCATGTGAAGGACTTCTGTAAAGACGTGCGAATAATATACCACACATCTTTCAGATCACACTATACCCAAAGAAAACTGATAATAAATAAATCTAAGGCCCTAAAAATAAAAGGGTTATTGTTTAGATTAGAATTGGAATAATTAAGTAAAATACATACTCATTCTCCTTTATTCACTTTACACAAGTCATACAAATGCATGCAACAACATCAAGGAATGTTACCTGAAACTTGTGACACTCCTTCAACATACCATTTGGGGCATGTGAAATACTCCATAAATGTTAGGTAATATCATGTGGTTCACCCCATGGGAATCACATTAATCTCACAAAACCCTCTGGGTCTGTCATCTGAGACTTATGACGTCCTTCAGATACATCGCCTGACTCATATAACTTCATTCACTCATATCAGTTGATTCTTGCAGTTGCATCTAGGCATGATAACCAGGATCTCATGACATCCTTTGGGCATGCCAATTGAGAATTTAGACACACTCTAGACATGTTGTCAAGGTATCACGAGGTCTTTCAAAGGTGTCAACCCAAATACATGACATCCTTCGGATTGTGTTACACTAACTCATGAGACACCCACCATATGTGTCAAGTCAGGTCATGTGAAGGATCCCAGGACATTCCAATTGGGTCACACTACACACTCCAGAAAAGAAGGCCATTTAAATAGGGAATACTTGGATTTGATAACATTTACCATCCTCAGTGTGTAAGACCCTATAATAGGGAAGACATAGTGTGTAAGACCCAACCTGAAGGGAACTACAATGACTCTGATTTCTGCCATACTCTAGATACGTAGGCCACCTATCCCTGAGGTCCAAGTTCCATATTGATAATCCAGGTAAATCCTAGTATCTAAGTCCCTTATTCAATGTAATGATATTGATTAATTTCTATCCTTTGTTTCCCACAACAAGCATGGATCATGTGGGATTAGGGATTTGTAATGATCATAACATCTGTAATATGAACCTCCATAATGGGAAAACACATCCTCAGTGTATAAGGCATAGTATAAACCCAAACTATGATGATAATGATTCCTTATATAAATATGATATATAGGATGAATTATTAATGATCAAGGTAAAATAAACCCCCTTTCGGGGTAAGTAATTTCCTGACTCTGACATCTCAGCCAGTGAGACTCAAATATTCTTGGGAGATGATCACCCTAACTCATCCATTAGTGTACTGATAGACCCACCAAACTATGATGACTCTAATTTCTATCATAATCAGGATACGTAAGACATCTCTTTGAGACCCGAGTTCTATAATAAATAATTTCAAAGAAGTCCCAGTGCATAATACCTGCATCGTGAGAAATGAAATGATCATTCTCTATCCCTTGTTTCCACACCGAGCATAGTTCACATGAACTTAGTGATTTGTAATAATCATATCATTTTCACTATGAGTCTCTTTAATGACCTGGGAAACCCCAATATATAATCCCTACAAAAGTAAACTACAAAAACTCTGATTCTCTCTATACTCAGTATACGTAGGACACCCATTTTGGGTTTGAGCTCAAATATTTGGTGTCTCAGTGTAACAGCCCAAGATTTTATGAAAAATATTCTTTTTTATTTTACTAATGTCTTGTGTTATACGCTACACCAAAAGGAGCTTGCATAACACTCATCCTTGACTTGCCTTGCATTACACGCAATCACAACCTTCCTCGATAGCGTGTGTGGTACGTAATCCTGAGTTTCACGAAACAATGATATGCTATTAAAATATTATTAAAACTAGCCGTTATGAATAGTAATAACCACTTTTTAAAATTCTGTAAATCTTATATTTCAAAATGAACTTCATTTTTGGATTCGGAGTATCGAATTTAGCCTAAGGTGAAATTTTGGTACATTTCGGATAACTTTCATATTCTGATGAATAGTGAAAATTACTAAATTATAATTAAAAAACAACTTTTTTAATCGAAATAATTAATAGTGATAAATTATTAATTTGAGTAGTTTTAAAGTATATTTAGAGTATATTTTTACAATTTATTACAATGTTGGTCATTGGATGTAATTTCACATTTAAACTAGACATAAACAAGTGTCAATCTTTTGATAGATATTGTTTCTTAAAAACATGCTATTTGTTTTAACAGCGGGATTTAATTATAAAATTAATTAATGCAACTTTTATGTTATGAATTTGGTAAAATAGACTTCATTTTTGAATTCGGAATATGAAATATAGCTTGGGATGAAATTTTGGCATTGTTCTGAAAAACATCAATTTTTGATGAATAGTGAAACTACTAAGTGGTAGGTTAAAAACTGAATTTTGCATAAAACTTAATTTTACCGCTTCTGTGAATGGAATTTCAAAAATCCGAGAGACACGGTTAATATCAAGGACTAAAATGTGGTTCAATGAGATGAAAATAATTTTTTTGGTGAATAGTAACTTTTTACTATTTTACCGCGGTTAATAGTAAATAGGGTAACTAAGGGTAAATATGATATTAATATTACCCTAACACATGTCCTAATTCTATTGGACAAGTGTAATTCGACCAAAAACAAACTTAGGAATAAAATATGACCATTTAGGCCCACTTGGATTAGATTAGGACATTTATTATTAAAATAGTTAAAATCAAAGTTTAATAAGTAAATCATTTTTAATATGGGGTTATACATAAGATAAATTCAATTGTAAATATTCATTAGAAAGATAAAAAGATTTCCTACATGATGATATTTTATTTGTAATTTTTAGACATTAAATAATTTAATTTATTTATGACATAATGATGATGCAGTAATTATCTTATTAATGAAATATTGACATAATTGATGTTATAAACACCAAAATAAATATAATTTGAGACTTTTTATGAATTCCACTAATTTTCTAGGTTACTATGATATATTAGTATTGATTTAATCAACTTGGTTCTAACATATAATTCTGTTATGACTTTCAAACAAATCATATATCAAATAGTGTCAAAATTGACACAAAATAGTTTTTAAATCAAATATTATATTATTAATTGTTATTTTATTCCTAAAAATATAAGGTTCGGCCAAATGACTTAGATAAGGATATATATATTAATAATAAACAATTTGGGGTTCGTTTGGCATGTTATAGTAAGTGTATTAACCATATAGTGAAAGAAAACAAAAAGACATGGTAAAAGTTAAATTATTTAACTTAGAGTTAAATTTAATTGATAAGGTTAAAATAATATCCTAAACTTGTCTAAATTCTATTGGTTGATAGGATTTCGACCCATCCCCACTTTAGCTTCGAAATAAGACCCTTTGGAACCATTATAAACCGATTTTGACTTTAATATAAAATAATATTTTGAGATATTCCTAAGGTGCCCCTCTCCTCCCTTATAAAAGGGCACCTCCTCCCCCTCCTCCTCACACCAATTTGAGCACTCAAGCTCGGACAACCCCTGCCATTTTCCATTCTCCACTTCCCTAGAATAATCCTAGAGGTCCTGGTCTTCTCCAAAGACCAATCTTAGTTCCTTAAGTGGAGGATTCAAAAAGGCGTTCCAAAGAAGAGGTAATATCCATTACCGATCTTTTCAATTTCTTTCTTCTTCAACTTCTTCTTCTTTAGTTGTTTCATGATAAAGTAATAACATCAGTATTACTTACATACTGATATGTTATTATAAATATGAAACAACCCTAATTCACCTTCTATCCATCCTACGGAAAAAATGAAATCACCGCGCGTGCGTACGTACGGAATACCGTCTCCACGCCGTGGTGTAATCTATTTTCCACCATCACCTTACAAGGATGGGTATAATGGTGTAATGAGTAACTATATATGATTATTATTAATTAATATTGATACTGAAATAATATATATATAAACTCCAATACAATTCCACGATCATAGGAACGATATCATCACTCGTGCGTACGTACGGAATACCGTCTCCACGATGTGATGCGACTCGTTCTACATGATCTTCATTTCATAATGATTGTATAAATGAATTGAATGAATGAATATGGTATATACTACACTAATACCATTCTGGAAATGAATTATCTATAACCTAAATATAAGAATAAGAATTTATTCGACAAAACACGCATAAGAACAAAAAGTTATAAAGACCCGAGTAACAAGTAACAATGAAATATTACTAACAAGAAGCTAATAATATGACCATATATGATCTCATATCAATATGTATGATTCTGGAATAATTCAATAACATTATTTAAACCATTATACAGGAGCTTCGGACACGTACAAAGCTAATCGGACCTAAGGTAAGGGAAATATCACAATCTCATTTTTATCCGAGATTGTTTATTCGTAAGTATTTACTGGGGTGTATTTTATCATCCACATCCATGTTCCCTCAATATGTAATATTGTTTCCATCCACTTGAAATAGTTTAAATCGAATTTTACCCTTAGGTGAGTTTTTAGTAAAGAATATGAAAGGAATCTTTTGTCGTTTTTCCGTACGAGGTACTTTTTGACTTTTCCGACAAAAGTACGAAGAATGTTTTTTTTAACTTATACGGCATGAATGGATTTTTAAAACATTACTTCAAAGAAGCTTCCTTTACAAGTTTTCAAGTTTATTTTTAATCAACTTCTTTTATTTTAAAGTTGTATGACATGTTATGAAAGGAAAAATGTTTTTGAAGAAGAAAGGATATTTTCCTCAAGAATTCAATTCAAGTGTTTTATCAAAATTATTTTCCATCTAAGATAATAAAGGGTTCTGTTTCTATCCATATTTTTACATTGGTTTGACTATGTTGTGATGGAATTATGTTTATGAATTCCTTTATCATATATGAATTGATTTATGATGTCATGATGTTTCAAGAATCCCATTTTTGTTACATGTGTTATGCGATGATGCATGTTTTATGATTATGTGGCACACATAAGAAAGGATTCAGTATAAGATGGGTGGGACCTATATCTCCCTCCAATGCATTGGGTAATGATTTTATATCTCATGAGATAGACATGGCTGGAATGGTAGGTTATACCGGTTCAGTGAAACAGGACTGAAACGAGGGTTACTCGATTCAGAAAGGGACTTTGTCCACTAAGATAGTCTTGGCAATGAGTCATGACTAACAAGAAATGATTTTCCATGATTATGTGTGCATGCCACAAAGTTTCAAGTTTCATGTTATGATTATGGTGATCTCATTTTCACTTCTATGATTTATCCCATGTTATGATATTATGAGCTCTTTTGCAGGTTAAGATTTCCAAAAAAGCTATGTTCTTTTGTATATGATGTGATTGATATTTCTTTTGTTTACCCTTACTGAGCATTTGAGCTCACCCTTTTATGTTTTCTTTTCCCCAGGATATAAAGAAAGGTTTATAGGTAAAAAAAAGGGAAGATCTTTATGGGAGATATTGAAGATCTTTCACCACGATTAGAAGATTACGTTCCGAGTTTCCAAAGACACTAAACTATTACGATCCTTGTGTGTGTGTTTTTGTTATGTACTAAGTATTCCGCAAAAGTAATGTAATGTCCATGTACGATAAGCTTCGGGTCTCTACAGTTGGTATCAGAGGAAAGGTTTAGTCAACCTTTGGAAACTAGGATGCGAAAACGTTAGTGAGATCCCTAGAGATATTTCTAAGGTATGTCTAGGGATGTCCCTAGGGATAAGTATACGTATAGGTTATAGTAATAGAATTACGCTAACGATCATAGAATTAAACTTAAGATGTTGGATATTGAAGGTACTCCCCCTTTATTATGTTGTTTTCCCTATCATGATTTTTTCCTCTCACACTATTCTTTTTGGGTTTTAGACGATGGCTGGAACCCGAAGGAACCGTGTTGATCAATGCAATGGACAATGCAATGATTGCCCTCCTGAACAAACAAATGTTATGGGAGATGGAGTGCAAAATCTTATTGCTATACTTACACAAGCTATGAATCATTCTGGACTTCCAAATGAGCAGAGAAGGGAACAATATTCTATTGAGTCCTTCATGAGGCAACGTCCACCTTCTTTCAGTGGGTCTTCTGATCCACTTGTGGCTGAACAATGGATCAGTACTACTGAAAAGATATTTTCAGTTCTTCAATGTTCTGATCATGATAAAGTCATCTTAGCAGTATATCGTTTGGAAGGTGAAGCTGATCAATGGTGGAATCTTATCAAGAATACGAGGCCAAGAGATGAAATTGAGTCCATGGAATGGGACGAGTTCAAGAACTTGTTTTTCAGTAAGTACTTCCCTCGTATTCTTCGAACAAAGATGGAGAAAGAGTTTGTTGAACTGAAGCAAAGGGACGATGAATCTGTTGGTACCTATGAAGCAAATTTTACAAGACTTGCAAGGTATGCTTCTGGAATTATCATCCAACCTGAAAGTAAAGTTGATCGATTTTTCAGTGGCTTAAAACCAAGTCTTCGAAGGGCATTAGCTATAAGAGACTTCAGTAGCTATGAAGAAATTGTGCGTTGTGCTATCAAGGTAGAAATGGAAGTTGGTGTTACATATCCATCTCATGGTTTTGACAAGAAACGAAAGATGGAGTTCAAGGAGAAATCTCAGAATAATGGTGAAAAGAAGATGAATGTTTCCTTATGCACAAAGTGTGGAAAGAAGCATGGTGGAGATTGTCTTAAAGGGACTAGAAAATGTTTTAAGTGTGGAAAAGAAGGTCATCAAGCAGCTGAGTGTCGAAGTAATGGAAAAAGGGTTTCTAATGATGTGAATAAAGAAAACACTGTAGAGAACGCACCGCCAACACTTCAATGCTTCAAGTGCAAGGAAATGGGGCATTATACTAATAATTGCCCTAATCCAAGGGTTAGTGATGATCAATATGAGCAACCACTGAAGGCAAAGGACAAAGGGAAATCACATGCGATCACTATTGGCAATGTTGAATATGACAACGATGTGGTGGAATGATTAAGTGTTTATGTAATGGGATAATGTTGTATCATTGAGTATTGCAATATTTATTGATGTGGTATTCAAAGTGATTGAGATATTTTTTGGAAATAAGATGATATGTGCATAATGAAGACGAGAAAATGAAATGTTTAATAGTATTCATGAGCTCATGATTGATATAAGGACTAAGTGATATCATGGTTTGAGTATATAGAATTTTGAGGATTTTGGTATGTGGAAAGTGTTAACTTTTAACTGCACTCATGTTTTCACTAAGGTATTCAAGAGAATACACGATTAAGGACTTTGAATGTTTGGAATGTGACCAACAAGACATATCTTATGATATGTGGGGATCAACGACAGTATTAAATCTCTGGTAATCGATGTCACTATATTATGAGAGTGGACTGCAGTATTATGTATAAGCCTAAAGATTAGACTGGATTATGTTGGACATAAGTTAGTATTTTTTAAGGATAGAAGATTTTCGATATTATTGATGGGATGTTATAGTAACGTAGTTTTAGAAAAAGGACAACCTGCAGGACGGGCGACAACCCATCGCTTCGGACAAGGCTGTAGGAATCGAACCCACAACCGAAGTGCGACTGGACTTTATCGCCTACCACTGGCCTACAGGAAGTCCCTGTTTAGTAGAAACTAGTTTTATTATATTAAGCAGTATGATATATTAAGTATAAGTCCATTTTAGAAACCATATGTGATTAATCTCACTATAGATCGACTTATGTATATAATTTTTACTAACCTTTTGTTTGAGACAGATGGAATGACTCGTCATTCTATCACATGATCTGCTAACACTTCACGAATAACAAATTCAACTTCATTTATTTAAGAGATGAAGTAGAAATTGTTCAAGGCACGAACAAAAGTGAGATTGTACCAAAATAAAGTAAGTATTTATTCTAAGCAAATTTTCAACTTTAGGGAAATGATCTTGAAAACCAAAAAAAAATGTTGTCCTAGTGATCTTATACCTGATGAATCAGATGGTACCTTATATCATCACAAATCTATGGATTTGTGATTACTGGCTTTTCCATAGCCATGTTCTCTACCACTCTCCATCAGAACATGATGGTTAGATTTCTCTTCCATATCCATATTTTCACCTATGTGGAAACCCAGTGATTAGTTTATTTGGGTAATCGTTACATTTCATACTTTCGTTTTTAAAGCCAAGTTTTGGTATTCCCTTTTACGATGTGGGTTTCTATTAAAGAAACTTTCGAATAGTAAACCATTTATAACCCCGACGAATTTCGAGGGCGAAATTCATTTTAAGGGGGGTAGAATGTAACAGCCCAAGATTTTATGAAAAATATTCTTTTTTATTTTACTAATGTCTTGTGTTATACGCTACACCAAAAGGAGCTTGCATAACACTCATCCTTGACTTGCCTTGCATTACACGCAATCACAACCTTCCTCGATAGCGTGTGTGGTACGTAATCCTGAGTTTCACGAAACAATGATATGCTATTAAAATATTATTAAAACTAGCCGTTATGAATAGTAATAACCACTTTTTAAAATTCTGTAAATCTTATATTTCAAAATGAACTTCATTTTTGGATTCGGAGTATCGAATTTAGCCTAAGGTGAAATTTTGGTACATTTCGGATAACTTTCATATTCCGATGAATAGTGAAAATTACTAAATTATAATTAAAAAACAACTTTTTTAATCTAAATAATTAATAGTGATAAATTATTAATTTGAGTAGTTTTAAAGTATATTTAGAATATATTTTTACAATTTATTACAATGTTGGTCATTGGATGTAATTTCACATTTAAACTAGACATAAACAAGTGTCAATCTTTTGATAGATATTGTTTCTTAAAAACACGCTATTTGTTTTAACAGCGGGATTTAATTATAAAATTAATTAATGCAACTTTTATGTTATGAATTTGGTAAAATAGACTTCATTTTTGAATTCGGAATATGAAATATAGCTTGGGATGAAATTTTGGCATTGTTCCGAAAAACATCAATTTTTGATGAATAGTGAAACTACTAAGTGGTAGGTTAAAAACTGAATTTTGCATAAAACTTAATTTTACCGCTTCTGTGAATGGAATTTCAAAAATCCGAGAGACACGGTTAATATCAAGGACTAAAATGTGGTTCAATGAGATGAAAATAATTTTTTGGTGAATAGTAACTTTTTACTATTTTACCGCGGTTAATAGTAAATAGGGTAACTAAGGGTAAATATGATATTAATATTACCCTAACACATGTCCTAATTCTATTGGACAAGTGTAATTCGACCAAAAACAAACTTAGGAATAAAATATGACCATTTAGGCCCACTTGGATTAGATTAGGACATTTATTATTAAAATAGTTAAAATCAAAGTTTAATAAGTAAATCATTTTTAATATGGGGTTATACATAAGATAAATTCAATTGTAAATATTCATTAGAAAGATAAAAAGATTTCCTACATGATGATATTTTATTTGTAATTTTTAGACATTAAATAATTTAATTTATTTATGACATAATGATGATGCAGTAATTATCTTATTAATGAAATATTGACATAATTGATGTTATAAACACCAAAATAAATATAATTTGAGACTTTTTATGAATTCCACTAATTTTCTAGGTTACTATGATATATTAGTATTGATTTAATCAACTTGGTTCGAACATATAATTCTGTTATGACTTTCAAACAAATCATATATCAAATAGTGTCAAAATTGACACAAAATAGTTTTTAAATCAAATATTATATTATTAATTGTTATTTTATTCCTAAAAATCTAAGGTTCGGCCAAATGACTTAGATAAGGATATATATATTAATAATAAACAATTTGGGGTTCGTTTGGCATGTTATAGTAAGTGTATTAACCATATAGTGAAAGAAAACAAAAAGACATGGTAAAAGTTAAATTATTTAACTTAGAGTTAAATTTAATTGATAAGGTTAAAATAATATCCTAAACTTGTCTAAATTCTATTGGTTGATAGGATTTCGACCCATCCCCACTTTAGCTTCGAAATAAGACCCTTTGGAACCATTATAAACCGATTTTGACTTTAATATAAAATAATATTTTGAGATATTCCTAAGGTGCCCCTCTCCTCCCTTATAAAAGGGCACCTCCTCCCCCTCCTCCTCACACCAATTTGAGCACTCAAGCTCGGCCAACCCCTGCCATTTTCCATTCTCCACTTCCCTAGAATAATCCTAGAGGTCCTGGTCTTCTCCAAAGACCAATCTTAGTTCCTTAAGTGGAGGATTCAAAAAGGCGTTCCAAAGAAGAGGTAATATCCATTACCGATCTTTTCAATTTCTTTCTTCTTCAACTTCTTCTTCTTTAGTTGTTTCATGATAAAGTAATAACATCAGTATTACTTACATACTGATATGTTATTATAAATATGAAACAACCATAATTCACCTTCTATCCATCCTACGGAAAAAATGAAATCACCGCGCGTGCGTACGTACGGAATACCGTCTCCACGCCGTGGTGTAATCTATTTTCCACCATCACCTTACAAGGATGGGTATAATGGTGTAATGAGTAACTATATATGATTATTATTAAGTAATATTGATACTGAAATAATATATATATAAACTCCAATACAATTCCACGATCATAGGAACGATATCATCACTCGTGCGTACGTACGGAATACCGTCTCCACGATGTGATGCGACTCGTTCTACATGATCTTCATTTCATAATGATTGTATAAATGAATTGAATGAATGAATATGGTATATACTACACTAATACCATTCTGGAAATGAATTATCTATAACCTAAATATAAGAATAAGAATTTATTCGACAAAACACGCATAAGAACAAAAAGTTATAAAGACCCGAGTAACAAGTAACAATGAAATATTACTAACAAGAAGCTAATAATATGACCATATATGATCTCATATCAATATGTATGATTCTGGAATAAGTCAATAACATTATTTAAATCATTATACAGGAGCTTCGGACACGTACAAAGCTAATCGGACCTAAGGTAAGGGAAATATCACAATCTCATTTTTATCCGAGATTGTTTATTCGTAAGTATTTACTGGGGTGTATTTTATCATCCACATCCATGTTCCCTAAATATGTAATATTGTTTCCATCCACTTGAAATAGTTTAAATCTAATTTTACCCTTAGGTGAGTTTTTAGTAAAGAATATGAAAGGAATCTTTTGTCGTTTTTCCGTACGAGGTACTTTTTGACTTTTCCGACAAAAGTACGAAGAATGTTTTTTTAACTTATATGGCATGAATGGATTTTTAAAACATTACTTCAAAGAAGCTTCCTTTACAAGTTTTCAAGTTTATTTTTAATCAACTTCTTTTATTTTAAAGTTGTATGACATGTTATGAAAGGAAAAATGTTTTTGAAGAAGAAAGGATATTTTCCTCAAGAATTCAATTCAAGTGTTTTATCAAAATTATTTTCCATCTAAGATAATAAAGGGTTCTGTTTCTATCCATATTTTTACATTGGTTTGACTATGTTGTGATGGAATTATGTTTATGAATTCCTTTATCATATATGACTTGATTTATGATGTCATGATGTTTCAAGAATCCCATTTTTGTTACATGTGTTATGCGATGATGCATGTTTTATGATTATGTGGCACACATAAGAAAGGATTCAGTATAAGATGGGTGGGACCTATATCTCCCTCCAATGCATTGGGTAATGATTTTATATCTCATGAGATAGACATGGCTGGAATGGTAGGTTATACCGGTTCA
This sequence comes from Viscum album, assembly GCA_963277665.1. Lineage (NCBI taxonomy): Eukaryota > Viridiplantae > Streptophyta > Magnoliopsida > Santalales > Viscaceae > Viscum > Viscum album. The sequence continues at coordinate 1,360,520,158 of OY728135.1, read as the reverse complement.
GTGAAACAGGACTGAAACGAGGGTTACTCGATTCAGAAAGGGACTTTGTCCACTAAGATAGTCTTGGCAATGAGTCATGACTAACAAGAAATGATTTTCCATGATTATGTGTGCATGCCACAAAGTTTCAAGTTTCATGTTATGATTATGGTGATCTCATTTTCACTTCTATGATTTATCCCATGTTATGATATTATGAGCTCTTTTGCAGGTTAAGATTTCCAAAAAAGCTATGTTCTTTTGTATATGATGTGATTGATATTTCTTTTGTTTACCCTTACTGAGCATTTGAGCTCACCCTTTTATGTTTTCTTTTCCCCAGGATATAAAGAAAGGTTTATAGGTAAAAAAAAAGGGAAGATCTTTATGGGAGATATTGAAGATCTTTCACCACGATTAGAAGATTACGTTCCGAGTTTCCAAAGACACTAAACTATTACGATCCTTGTGTGTGTGTTTTTGTTATGTACTAAGTATTCCGCAAAAGTAATGTAATGTCCATGTACGATAAGCTTCGGGTCTCTACACTCAGTACCTGAACATAGGTCCTATCAACATGAAACTAAACTACATGAGACCAACAAACTACATGGGTTTTGATTCCTGCAATAACTAGGATATGTAGGATGCCTTATAAAGTCTCAACCCCCTCCTCAGAATACTAACCGCCTCCTTACATGGATGAATATTTTGAAGCACCTGGTTATACAACTTCAACATATAGGAAACCACTCACTATCAAAAAATTATGAATAACCTCAGATACATACATATGAATTCACTAAAGAGATCCCTATATTTTGAATATGAAAAAAATTAACTTATAGCTATTATGTTAGGGTAAATGGTCCTGTATTGGGATTAGGGATAGGTTTATGAACATATCTTAAATCTATAAGAGAGTTGCAGTGGGAAATAATTCTCCCCAAAAAGGGTGTGTTGAACCCGAACTCCCATCCACTCAACCAATGTGAGCTCCCAAGAGTCATTGGGCTTGAAAACCAGGATGATCGCTAGCCTTTGGAAGGCAGGTCCATACCTCTCTATGGATGAGGGAACCATTGGGAGTTTCTAGGGAAGATGAAACAAATGGAAAACTTGATGCGTCTGATTGGGCGAGTCCTTAAAATACCCCTCAATCAAACCATCAAAGAGGAACCCATTCCATGTTCACGTCAAAACCTGATGAAACACACATGTTTATCAAAACCTAATTCACTTATTTCACACCCAAATTTTAAATTTAAAAAATAAATGTTACCACCCACATGCATTGACCTCTGAAGATAATGTAGAAGAGGAGTCTAGTAGGTGAAGCATGAGATGAGAATGAAATAAATTTAAAGAATGAGTGATACTAATTTACTAAATGGGTAGTTGATGAAAGGAGGTGTAGTTGTTGGCCAGCAACGTGGAAAAAAACCAAATGGGGTAACTTGTTAGTAGATTTAGTGATAAATTGAAAGGGGTGAATCAAAGGAATGAATGGTGTGTTGATGAACTAAAAGGAATCATAGCTGAAAATGAAATTAAGGAAGGTCAATGATGTGATAATGGAATGATATATCGATGTTGAAACATTTTAGGTTTAATGAAAAGATCAATGTTTGGAACCCTGGGAGGATCATTTGATTTGACATCATAGCCAAAAACAACATCCTCAAAGGATTGAAAATCAGTGTTAGGGTTTTTTGAGTGATTTCTTAAAGGAAAACTCTACAATTCTTGTGGAATCCCAAAAAAATCTATATATTTACTAAAAAAATATTTATTTTAAATTTATAGAATTATATTTTTTTACTTCATAGTTTTAGAGTAGATCTTGTTAGAGTTATTATGATTTTAGATTATTTATCAATAATTTTAAATTATATATACTAATTTCCTGAGAAATTATTAATTTATCGATATTTTAATTCATTATGTAAGAATATATTTTAATAAAATGTAAATTATATATAATAATTTATTGAAAACTTATTAAATTATCAATATTTTAATTCATTATATAATCTTATATTTTAATAAAATGTATATTGACATTGAATAATATTATTATAACATATATTTCTATTGATAAATTATTTGGAAATAGTAATAATCAATAGAAATATATTAATATGTTGGTAAAATAATTTTTGGTATTACTATGATATAACAAATAATTTAGTTTTTTATATAGGATTTCTTTGTATTAAACAATTAATATTGACAGATATATATATTGGTAAATATAATTGTTGGTACTTGTAAAGAATATCAAAAAAATATAATATCTATTGGAATTATTCATTTTTACCATAAGATATATTATCCGATTGAAAATGTATATTGGGGTATTTCATTTTTTTATAGTGAGATAGAGTACTAATCACTAAATTTATTTGTTTTAGATAAAATGAATATCTCCACCACCAATACAATTTCACTGCATTCCATATTGGATAAAATGAATATTCTAAAGAGTAAAAACTTGCAACAGTGGTATGAGAACTTGCAAATACTATGAAGCTAAGAAAGAAATATTTATGTGATAGAATCCTCACTTCCTAATAAGCCCCCCTAGGGATAAATATAGGAGAAAAAAAGATAAATATAAGAAGCAAGTGAACAATGCACATGATATCTAGTGTTTATTGTTTCCATCTATGTACAATGAGTTACATAAAATGCATGAGGACCAAGATACCTATAAGATTCTATCTTATCTAAAAGATTTATACTAGGAGAGGGATTGATAAGAAATATATGATATATCCAACACTCTAAAGTGACATATGATATTCCATATGAGTTATGGTATAGAAACAAATATATTCTCTCACACATATTTTTATAGGGATGTGATGATTTTATTAAGACTATACCTAGTAAAAAATTAGCATCTCGAAGCATGAAGTGAATCTTTATAGGTTATCCTATTGATAATAAAGAATATTACCTATATAAAACTTTAGATAAAAAGGTTATTATGGAAATAAATTCTATATTTCTATAAAGGTTACACATTTACAATATAATTAGTGGGATTATGATTGAATTTGATGAATTTGATTCTCCAGAACCACAAGATTTGGTACGAGAATAATCTCCCAAAGTGTTTTTGGGAGATTAATATGTTCCAAAAACAAAATTATTGTGTAGGTTAATTAGAGAGGTTAAATAAATAGAGAGATATAATTTTATTTTCACCAATCCAAGTGACATATTACTCAATAAAAATGATCCTATCACTTACAAGGAATATGTTGATGCAAGGATGTTACAAAATAAAACGAATCTATGCATTCTAAGATGGATCCCATGTAACAAAATAAATATTGGATTTTGGTGGATCCTACAACTGATGTAAAAACTATTGAGTTTAAATAGATATTAAAGAAATGGAATGGCCTAGATGGCGAAGTAAGTACCTATAAAGTATGAATCCTTTCAAAAGGTTAAATAAAATGTAAAATCATTGAAAACATGCCTTTTCACCATCCATGATTCTAGAATCTATCAGAATATTACTTTTAATATCATCCTTCCATGATTATTAATTTTGGAAAATGGATGCAAAAATACTTTTCTAAATGGTAAGATGGTTTATGACATCAATACGACACAACATGAAGGGTTTATTATATATAATAGTGCTAATAAAGTATGAATTTTTTAGAGATCAATTTATAGATTGAATTAGGAATCCTAATCATGAAATGTTCATTTAGATTAGTCCATACGAGAATTTGGTTTCATTAATAATTAAAGTGATTCATGTTTCTACAAAAATGATAGTGGAAGTGACATAATTTTCCTAGTATTATATATTGATAATGTAGTGTTAATGGGAAATGATATTGAAGTCTTACAGTTAGTAAATACTTGGTCAAATGAACAATTATTTAGGAATGAAGTAGGTAAAACAACATATATTACAGGGATCAAGATCTATTGAGATACACCATAGAGGTTTTTAGGCTAGGTTAAAGTACATATATTGGAAAGGTAGTCAAAAGGTACAGTATGGAACAATACAAGAAAATATTTTTACCATTTTCATATGGCATTAATATCTATAAGAAAATTTGGCCACATACACATGAGGAAAATGAAAGGAGTATAATTACTAATGCTTTGATAGTAGAATATATCATGTATTCCATTCTATATACTAGCTTTGATGTTGCATTTTCTTTAAAAATAATAAAAATATATTATGGTATTCCAATATCACTTTAAGGGAAGTAGTCAAATCATTCCAATAGTTCTTGAATAAGTAAAATGGATATAAAACTAGTAAATAGATAGTAATGAATGCTAGTTTTTAAAGGGAATGTGAGCTAGTCTTCCCATGGATTAATTTGATCTAACATCATAGTATATATAAGTTAATGATAAATACAATCTCATTAAAGCTAGTGGTTTCCATATCTACAAATACCAACTATGTTGCAGTGTATAATGAAATTAAAGAAGTATTATGAATACACAATATATTTTTTTACATCCTAGAGTCACACCTAGAATTTTACTATTTAAGATGTATGGATTATGCTAGAGGAAAAAGGAAATATAATCAGAGATATAATCTCTTGGGCAATTTTTCACATAGATAGGCGAAGGCGAAGTAACTAGAGAAGCTACAGAGGATAAAGTGAAAGAAACTCCTATAAAATCCATAACTTAGCAGAAGCATGATATAATCATGTGAGAGCTAGAAAGATGAGAATTATTAGTAGTTGGATCTAGTGAAAATGGGAGTGTTGTGAGAGTGGGTTACCTAGAACCAACTCCTATGTGTACTTTTATTAACAATATATGTATATAGTTTGATATATAAATGTTTATCTACTTACCATAATAGTTTTGATACTTCTTCATCCACTATTTACATTGTAATTTCCTTAGATAAGAAGTCATATCAAAACGTTGCAACAGTTCCCAACTATAATTAGAACCTCAATATACTATGAATATAATATTAAATATATGTCCTATGGTATAAATATAACATATTTATGGGACACAGATGATGCCATAAAATTAGGTTTTGATGACTCATATTAATTGATCATTTTTCTCATGAAGTTCAAAATTTGTGATGTTGAGTAGAGGAGATCCTTAGGTTTAGCCTAGAAATTGGAACACCACATGTTTTGAGGTACATTATTTGTTCCTATCTAAAGACATGTATATTGGTCTCTCAAATTGGGATCCTTATCAATATGTTCCATTTTACTTAATATTTTTATGAAAATATAAAAACATAATATTTCATTCAGGGAGAGGTATCTTGTGCCAGGTGTGTCATTGGTGGTATGACATTGGTTGAATGATCATGATATGATTTATCATTTCTATGTTAAGGAAGAGATATTTTGGGACCAATTGAATAGAATGATAATACCTTTATTATAACATTAGATATGGTTATTTAAGGTAAGTCTATCTATTAAGTTCAATGAATAAATAAATAAATAAAAGATGATGGAATAGAGTCTGTGTCCTATTTTATGAGATATCATGATAGGAAGAGATTATATTACATAGAGTGTGTTCATAGGAGGTAGTCATTGCAAATAAATTTCTTGTGTCCTTAAGGAACTTTATAGGTTTCTAGACTCTACTCCTATTTTTTGAGTTACCCTCACTTTTATCTAGATAAATTCTTAGAGGGACACCCACTAAGTGTATCCACAAGTTCCACCTATTCATACGAATAAGAGTTTATAATGAATTAGGCCCCACATGCAGGGTCTGGTGAACATCCATATGAAAATGATCAATTTTAAAATAATTAAATTATATTATTCATGTTTTGAACAATAATTATTGAATTTATTTCTCAAGGTATCCACAAGTTGTTTCATTATAAAAGTGAATTGGAGAAAATATTATTTTTCAAATGAACATTACACGTTAAAGGTTTGTTAAATTATCTGGGGAATTTTAAAACTGATTTAATGGTTCATATTTTATCAAATAACATGTTAATGTGTTACTAGTGAGTGATAAAATGTTGATGACATTTATGTCAAGTTTAATTAAGTAATAATTGTGCACAAGGGTTTAAAAGGGATGTTATTACTTTCCCAATACTGATGTGTAATTTTGGAAGGTATAACCTAGGTATAAAAACTCATTTAGCCTCTTGAATAATAACCTCCATAATTTTAATGAATTTATAGAGAGGATATATCCTATACTATCCTCTCAATCTTAGAGATAAATAATCTAAAAAAATAACAAGGTTAGATGAATCCCAATCCCTCGATCAAGTTTGTGTTCTTCACATGATTGAAAGGACATCGTAAATCACTTGGATTTCCTAGGATAGAACCCAAGAATTAAATATTGATGATCCAAGAGATATGGTAAATATTTTTAAGATCTATATATTCTTAACATGGAACCTTTAATCCATGAAATTCCTCCAATGAATGAATTAAATCGGCAATTTCAATCAAACAAGGTACCATTTACGGTTCCATTTGATTTTTTATTAATTATTAAATTTAATTTCACATGATTATTTAAGAAATATAGGAAATCTTTTTTATGGATTCATTTTTAAACATTAATTCAAATAATTTTTTTAATTTTGTATTTTTCACACTTTCACTGCACCCCAGGTTCATTCACGAATTAATTTGTGCCAAGTATTGACCCTTTACATTAAAAGTTTAAAAAATGGAGACATTGGAAGAGTAGGTTGTTTTAAAATTACTTATTAAAATACCACCATGTAATACTCAACCATGGATGGCCACAATTTGGGTCCTGAATTCCCACTTTCCAAAGGAGGGTTGCCTACCACCACTGGGGTGATGGTGTTAACTCCTTGATCTGAATGAGATAATGGGATGCTGAAACTTCCCTCGATGGAGTTTTTTTCTTAGTTTGGAACCCCTCATCAATTTAATACATGATTATGAATAAATTACATATTTATTTGGAAATCTATTAATTACATTGCTTGCTATCTTAACAGGGAAAACACCTTCAGTTGGAGAAGATGGGTATGCCAAGAATGTTGGGCATCTATTTTATCTTCCTCAATATAGGATATTAGGGAATCTAACTCTTTTTACATAGCATTCTTAGGTTCATAACCTAATTTAAATTAGTATTACCACCTAATATATACTATGATTGTTACATGATCCATCCTATGATTATCACATAGAGAAACATAGGTTTTCATTGAAGTTATCCGTTTATTATAGAAAAAATCATCATGTGCTCATCACATAATACAACATAGACTTTTCGCCTATGACATCCCATGATCATCACATGAGGTATCAAATTATTTTTACAAAAGGAAACTTAGGATCATTACCTAAGGGGTCTCATGACTGTCACATGAGGAATCCTATAAACATCACACAAGGAAAATTATTCTTGTAACTAATTCATCTCATGCTCATCAGATGAGGAATCTTGTACTCATAACACATGACACCCCATGATCATAATATAGGGAATGGTAGAATCTTAGGATAATCACTTAAGGTAAGTATTTCTAAAGCTTTCACTAGGTCTCGTGTATCTCACACATTTGTTTCCCTACATTATTACTTTCCACGGGTGGATGGATTCCATAACTTTCATTGGTGATGTCTGATCCTTGATCAAAAAGGGATGATGGGATGTTGGTTCCTACTTCCATGGATTCCTCCTTAGATCTAGATTCCTAGTTTGGGTATCCCTCATAGATTTAATCCATGTTCATGGAACTCATTCCTGATGTCATCTATATATAGATACTGATTAATTACACTAGGACGGTGAGTCCTTAGTAGAACAGCGATATCGTAGACTTAGATGAATTTGACTTGGTCGACTTACTCAAAAGGCCCAGGAGCGAGTCAGACACACTCCTACCAAATTTTATTAAAAAATAAAAGACACATTCAGAACATCAAAAGGGGGGTTTACAAAGCCTAGTAAAAAACTTTCCGCATGCATCTGCCTCAACAAAAGGCACACAACAATTAAAATCCATAAAAGACCATTCTGAACTAGATTCCACAATAACCTTCTTTGAAAAAGCATCAACAACCTGATTGGACTCCCTATAAGCATGAGTCACATAAAAAATGATACCATCAAGAAGATGGAGACACTCAATCCAAAAAGGAAACATCATCCATGTGACATTCCTTGACCATCTATGAAGGATATAAACAGCCACCATTGAGTCCAATTCAAGCCATAGGAATCGCCAACTATAATGTAATGCATCTCTGATAGTTTTAATCATAGCCCACAACTCAGCCTCAATGGCAGAGCCATGAAAAATATAATGATAAAAGCAGCCCTTAATGAAGCCCTAATAGGTACGGAAGACACCACCATAGCCTGAAGGCCCTGGTGTACCTGAAGCCACCCCATCAACATTGACCTTAACCCAAGAGGGAATATGAGGGATCCATCTGATTGAATTCATCACCAAGGGTTTTCGTGCCCTTCCAGCAATACCAAAATTGCTCAAAATAACAAGACCATTCAGCCCATTATGCATACATCCAACCTGAACTCTGGAGGCAATGAAAAATTCCCTATGAATTTCCCTTACACCTAACCAGAATTTTGGCTTGATATCCTCACAAACCTGACCATTTCTAGCCTTCCAAATAAAACCAATAGTTGCTGAAACAATAACCATGATAATATTCCGGACCTGCTCACTCCAGTAGGCAGTAAAATCTAAAGAAAGAAGGCCCTAAAGATATCCCAAGTCCAAACATCACCCTCTCATGTCTTGAATATACTTCCATAGCCTGCAGATCAGAGATCAAGACAAAAATATTTGATCAATTGATTCCACAACAGTAAAACAGATAAGGCAGGCTGAGACAAGCTGGATCCCAGGCCTTTGATGAGTACAGTGCACCGAGAGCCTTCTCTTCCATATCCTTAAGAGATGAAAATGATCTGAAGGAGGTATGAAGAAGGTCCGAAAAGTAGAAAGCCACCTAGGGGATGCATTCAGCCCATCACATGTGGACCGATACACTGCCCGAGTAGTAATCCCACCATTTGAGTTTGGTTTCCAAACAAGAGTTTCTTTGTCAATATATTTGTATCTGTGAATTTCATCTTTTATCTGAGGAGGAATAAACTCAAAAATTCCTGATCTTCTATCCTACACATCAACAATCGACAAGTGCAACACATCAGGTGGAATATCAACATCCTCTTGGATTGGTCTGGTCAGCCATGTAGTGCTCCAAAAATTCAATAAAGACTCCCTACAAACAGTCCACTTCGAATAGGACATGAGCCCATTAAAAGAGGACTTTAAAGAAGGACAAATAGAAGAAGAAATATAATAAGATTAACCATCCCACATCATTGAGGTAATCCGGGCTGAGAGGAATTCCATCAAAATGTATTGATAGGTGAAAAGACTCCAGGTGAACTTACTGAGCAGGGCCTAATTAAACAACCCCAAATCATTAATGCCAAGACCCCCTATATCAACTGATTTAATTCAATATTTCCATGCCACCCCAACCAACATCCTTTCATAGATGAAACCAGTCCATATAAAATTTCTAATAAGCCTTTGGAGTTCCTTTATAAGATTCTTTGGCCACCTGTAAATGGAAAATACATAGACAAACATAGAGGTGATCATCGAGTTGAAAAGAAAAATTCTCCCAACATGAGACATAGCTTTACCTTTCCAAGTTTCCATCTAAGAAATAATTTATGAGAAGATAGATTCAAGATGACACCTTTCACATGTCCCCCAAAAAAGGGACTCCAAGATATGTAAAAGGCAATGAGCCCTTTTTATCCCCAAGATATCTTGTGATTTTTTTCTACTTTCTGGTGGAAAATCCCTCCCCAAATACCATTAAGTACTTCTGAAAGCTAATGGATTTCCCAGAAAAATACTCACAATTCTTGAAAATGGTTTTAATTGAAGAAACAGTCCTTGTGTTAGCATTACCAAATAACATGATGTCATTAGGATAAAAAATATGGGTGGGGGCATAAAGATCCCTACCAACTTTAATCTAATTGTACAAGCCAACTTGAATGAGGATATTACGAAGATAATCAAATAATCCTCTGCAAGGGAAAAAAAGAGTCCAGAGAGAGGGTCCCCCTACCGAAAACCCCTGAAGCACTGAAAGAAACCCCTGGGCGAGCCATTTACCAGAATAGATAACCTGGAAGTCTTAAGAATTTTTTGAATCAGATTGATGAACCTTGTATAAAATCCATTCATTCCAAGAATAAATAGAATAAAACTCCATTTCATTATGTCAAAGGCCTTATAAATGTCAATTTTCATCTCAAAACTACCTTGTTTCACCTTCCTTCTTAGAGCATTAACACATTCAGAGGCAGTAAAAATACACATTTGGATACTTCTTCCTGGCACAAACCCAAATTGATTCAGGGTGATGAGTCCCTTAACCACATTGCCCAAACTTGTGGCAGTTATCTTACTGAAGATATTAGGGATAATATTTCCAATATAAACCAGTCTGAAATCCTTAATATCAATTGTACTCTCCTTCTTAGGAATAAGAGTAATAAAATTGGAATTAGCACCGTAATTCATAGAGGCAGTATAAAAGAATTCTCTAACTACATTAACAACCTCATCATGAACAATATCCCAGTTAAACATGAAGAACTTATTAGTGAAACCATCTGGCCCTATAACACTATTAATGTTCAGAGAGAATAGGGACTCCTGGACCTCCTTTACCCTAGGTACCTCCACAATCTTGTAATTTTTCAGATCATCAATACATGGGGTGATATTTTTCTCAATCATATGATATCTGTCAGTCCTATTTTCATAATAGAGATCTAAAAATTATCTCACAACCATATTAGAGATGTCATTATCTGTAGTGAGAAGCCTTTCATTAATGTTTAAGGAAGATAATCCCCATCTTAATTTTCTTTCCTTATGAAGATTATGGATAAAACTAGAGTTCCTATTACCTTCCTTCAACCACCTTATATTGTAAAAAGATCTGGCCATATTTTCCTTATTGTTGAGAAATTCATCCAACTTTGATAAACCCTGGATTTCATCACTTGAAGGCATGGAATTCAATTGATTTAAATTCTGAAAGAATGAAAGGTGACCTTCAGAAACTTTTATATCATCATCCAACTTAGAAAATAAAATCTTACTCCATTTCCCTTAGCCTCATCTTACTGATTTTCAGCTTTGAAGACATAATTTGAGAAGCAGATCCCAGATTAAAAGAGCTCCATGCAGCAATAACATTCTCCCGGCACCCTTTAGACACTAGTCAGGCATTATTAAATATAAAAGGAATATGATCCAAATGAATACCATCAATGGAGATATCCACCACTAAAGGGTTATGATTAGAGTGGGTTTTAAGAAGCATAAGCCCAGAGGCACTGATGGGATCATTTCTATCATCAACTTGAACAAGGCACCTATCCAATTTACTGGCCTGCCTCTATTCGGAGTGTATCTTCCCCAGGTAAAATCCGCACAAACCGTTGACACTTCAATTAGATTACAAGAATCAATACATTGAGAGAAATCCTTGGTAGAAACCCAGTTACAATTAGATCAAGTTTTCTCATCAGGTCGCAACATCGTGTTGAAATCGCCTATAATAATCCAATTCTGTGGCATTCGAGAGGAGATAGAAACAATATCACTTTAAAATTCCCTCTTCTTTAAATAATAATTATTAGCATAGATATAAGACACCAAAAGGGTGGTCCCATTCCATTAAATAGAGGCAGAAAAAATATAATTTCCTTGGGTGCAAGAAAGAAAATTGATCGAATGATGTTTAAGTGGCTAAATGCTCTCAACATTGTCCTCATTAACATTATGATTAACAAAGGAGTAACCAAGTGATACCCATTTTAAATCTTTCCAATTGATGAACCTCATCCTTGGCTCATCAAGATCAATAATCAACGGCTTGTTGGTCATAACAATATGTCTAAGGGCCTTGACTTTGGGAGCATTCCAAATCCCTTGACAATTCCAGAAAAAAAATCTTCATTTATGTAGGAATTTCATGGCCCTTGTTTGAGCCCCACCCCTAGTAAGCTCTCTTTTGGCCTTTCCCTTCCCTTGCTATTGGTTCTCTCATGGAGGGGTTCTGATTCATTAATTCCACCCTCATTAGGGACATCATCAGAACCATCATCAGATTTATTAGCCCCAGTACCATCTACCCAAAACACACTAGAGAGTGAGCTGAATTGATTTGGAGATTTTCTATGACCCACCACATCATCATTTTCAATATTCCAATTGAAAACCTTGTTAACAGGGACTTGGGTAAAGGACCCATCAACATCAAGAACCTGATTTTCACCTAGAGCCTGCATGTTTTTATCTACTGGACAATCACTGTCATTACTTGGAAAATCACTGGACAAAGATTTCATGACCAACTCACACCCATGTGATTTTGGTTCTAGATTCTTCCCTGATAGAAAATTCTGAGTGTCCTAGACAGATTTTTCCATAGCCAGAGGACCAGAAAAGACCACCAAGTCATTCCCATGGGGATTTGAGTCACAGATTTTTCCTTCTAGGGCAGTTCCATTAATTTCTCTATGAACCTGTGGAGGGACTTGCTGGACACCCTGCACCTTTAAATAAGAGTCAACATCATCACTCATGAAATTAAACTCCATGGGATGAGGAAACCCATCCTCACTATTGAGACTCATCTGAGAATCAGCAGTGTTCCCTTCCATAACATCCTTACCATCAACCATGGAATCTTGGGCATCATTAGCAGGAACACCATAGCCATCAGAGGCCTAGTTATCAGTAGTAGGATCCTGAATTATAGCAGGTAGACACAAGGAGGGGGAAACACCATTCTCTTGGGAGAATTTAGGTACACCACTGAAGGCCATATTTGGCCTTATCAGCATACAATCCATATGGGAAAGGATATCTTGAGCAATCTATTCAATGTTCACAATTTTAGTCGAAGAAATCATCTCAGCCTGCAGAACCTCCGGCTCCAACCCCAAATGAGTATTAGAGGAAGAAGATGCCTAATTTTTCCTCAAATCAGCTGACTTTCTACACTCAGCTTAATCATGGACTTTAGACTTGAAAAAATAACATATACTCATCCTCCTGCATTCCTCAAAAAGGTGGACAAAGAAATTACATTCCTTACAAAACTTATGCTTCCTTTCATAAATGATACCCAAAGTGATGCTATCATCTCTGGTTGTGAGAACCGCTTATTCAACTAGAGTACTTTCCATGTCAATCTCAACCAACACATGAGAAAAGTGACCAAATCTAGGATTTTCAGTTTGCCGATCCATGCTAATTGGGTTGACCACAGAAGATGCAATATCCAATAAGATCTGTTGATGCCAATACAACCAATTGAGCTTGTAAATTCTAACCTATACCTATACATGAGTGTTGGAAACATTGAAGGGATCAAAGTTTCTATCCCACTCCTGAATGCGAAGAATTTCTGTTTTAAGGGCAACAGATCCAACACCCTAAGCCCTTCTCTTGAAGTCATCATTAGGAAAAGTAATGTGGAAGAAACCTCTACCCATTGCGGTCATCTTCCAATCCTCAAAGCCCCAAGCATAAATAATCTTCTTATTTAGCTCATAAAACCTCCACATCCTCTCACCTTTCAGAGTGATCACTCGGGAAATAATAGAGAACCTACATAGGTTAACTATTTCTTCCACCGCATCCCGATTAGCCGCAACATGTTCAACCCTACCCTTTTTAATCACCCTACCAGGAGAGGGGGAATCAAAATCAGAAAAAGAGGGAATCCCTGCAGATCTAACTGTGTCCACAAAGCTCTTTTTTGAAGTTGATGGCACTGAAGACGAAAACCGCTGCAGATCACATAGAGAGAACAAGTTCTTATGCCCTATGTGATCTTGATGGGGAATCAGATCTGAATCCCTAACCAAGGGATCCTTCAAATAAGCCTTCTCACCATGAGAACCACCACGAAATCTCCCTTTCTCAGCCATCTTAAACTTTTTATTGAACCTAAATTGGTCGACTTACTCAATATAATCCTATGTAATTTTATTTTTTTTCATCCCTTACCCTTTTTTTATAATATCTAACATATATTTGTCTTGTATAGTAGCAAGATGAAAATTGGTAATGGGTCCCTATTGGAGGGGGCGAGGGAGCTTCATCGGATGTTGATGGGTATGGTCAAGGACCTATTACAAAACCAAAAGTAGTTAGTAGGATCATAGAGTAGGTCATAGTGGCAACCTCATAGCCCCAAGTCCTCCCTATCATTTATGGGGGACCATTCCTTGGCACTCCAATGGTGGTGTCGACTGCTGGTGAACTAGTGCACCTGGGTCGAAATATCATTGAAATCAATCTACCCCAAGGTAAGATCAAATCTAAAATCACCTATTACTTATCAAACTTAAAAAATATTTTTCATCAATGTGTTTTTTTGATCTCATGACGCTTCTACCCAACCAACACTAGGGGCTCAGTTCTGACCGTTGTTGTGTTGATTGGAATTGAGGGGTCTCCTATGGTGTAAATCCTTGACAAGAATCAAGGATTAAGTATTCAAATGGCCTATATCTATAATTATTTTTCTCTTAAATGAGATACATTTTACAATCTCTTCATTATTGATTAAATTGGATGACATTCTCTTAATTCAAGTAGAGCTCGAAAGGGTACATTCTTAGCAAGTGGTGGTGGCTGAAGTATTAGGGCCACCTTCTATGATGGTTACACGAACCCTTGAATAGATGATCATTCAAGATGAATCAACCTTGGTACTGGGGAAAATCCTTCCACGGTTATGGGTAATGCCACTGGTGTGTCGTAGCTTGATTCAGAAATAGGAAGTGCTGCCGAGGAAGAGACAGATGAAGACGATCGACCTCTTCATATCGAGCTTGACCTAACTGAGAGGATCATAGAATAAGACCCTTCTTATTCTATCCTTGTGAATTTCCATGAATATGAGCCTTCACCACCTTATGATCTAGAATATTGGTTTCAATTTCGCTGAAGAGAATAACATAGTTCGATGAAGGGTGTGGAGAAGGATGCATAATTTCATCACCTAGACCCTAGAACCACACCCGGTGATCCCAATGGGGTCCCTTCACCACTGGATATGAAGCCTAGGTACCAAAGTGGTGGATTCTCATGTTCTCCATGTGTTGGTCTGTGATTTCATTACTGAGTGGGTTTATGAAGAAATTCAACATTTAGACATCACCTAGAACAAATAGAAGTCTAGTAACACCTAGAATCTCTAGGAGGCCAACCAAGAAATCCAATTTCTGAAGGAGTATGTGAATAATAATGAAACCTTTTTAATGATCATATGGAGGTAAATATCCAATTGAATATGAACATGGAAGTAGTTGAGGATCATGTGATGTAGGTATGTCTTAGTTAGTTGAGTACCAGACTGAGTAGGACTAGTTTCAGATCAAGAATGATAAGCTTCATCCCATTGCTGAGGATGAGGAAGTAGTTATTGAGAGGATATAATGGACATTGGGTGCCATGGCCATAGGCTGGTTGGGATAGAGTACTCAATCACTAGGGTGGATCCATAGGGATAAATCTTTTTAGGACTTAATAGAGTCTATAGTATGTGGATGACCCTTGCTAATTATTATAGTTTTTTGATTTTAATTTTTTTTTCATGAATGGAAGTATTTATTTCATCTCCATTTATTAATTCACTTCATCCATACTTCTAAGACAACTAATGACCAATAACTAATCTCATATGAGTCATGCTTAGTGTGAGATAAAAGGGATGGACAAATGATTTCTCATTTATGATAGTGTCAAAAAATCATCAAACACTCAGGCTACACTGTTGTTAACTTACCACTAGGAGTGTTCAAGTTGAGAGTGGGTATGGCTAGAGAATGGGGATATCTGAGTCGCCAATTTTCCTCTCTAATGTGCACTAGTGAATTAATGGGGTGACACCAAGGGTTTTTAATTCTACCCAAACAAAGGATAATGGGAAGTGTGAATCATGATTCCTGATATCTCAAACAAAAAGGGAGTTTCATGATGATACAAGATAATTGTTGACTGTGTTCGAATCATAGCATCTATCATGTTTAGCCTGGAATGAGGATAAAAAATGAGGGTTGGACACTGACCATTTTGGAAATATGGGACCTATCTCAGAATGTCATCCAAATTATTCCCTGGTGTTGGCCTAGGATAGTAGGTGAACCATTTTGGCCAGGCACCATTGTTGTTAGGGAGCCTGTTCAAATGTGGCGAAGGGTGAGGATCCAAATAAGGGGATATAAAAAGTGTGAAGATCAAGTTATGGAATGTTTTAATAGATTACAACACTATTATAATTACACCAACGTGACTTGAATCATATCTGGTTGGCGTATTAGTATAAACAAAGGCAAAAATCATCTTCTAAGGGGAAAATCATATTGAATGTTGAGTGATAGTTGAAGGGTATGAATGATGCAGTAGGTGACCGAGACTAGAGGACATGGATTCTCAGAAAAGGTTATAAGATGCCTCATAGTTTTACATAATGAAATGGGGATGATAAACACATAGTTTTACATTTTCTGGCGAGGATATTGGACACATATTTTAACATCTTACAATGAGTATTATGTATCAAATATTTTAAAATCACATGATTGGGAAATATTTCATGGGTCTCATGTACTGATATACCCACCACTTCTTCCTCATGTCAGGTCAAGAGGGAATCCCCTGTATATTTCATGGGGTAAGGTTATATTTTATTTTCATATGTAAGGATGCATTAACCAATGCGAATGGACCCACTCATCCACAATGGCAGAGGGAATAATAGGGTAGCATCAAGGGAGTACTCTCTATAGGACAAAAAGGTAAGGGAATCTTATAATACACTACACCAAGAAATTGAATTTGGGGTGAGTCACACATAGTTTAAGGTCTTAATGCTTGGTCCAAAGGTGGTAAAATAGTTTAAGGTAATAATGCTTGGTCTATTTCCTTGTCTCTAAGGGAGAACATGTGGCACATAGGATAGATAAATCGATATGAATGAGGATACTAGGATTACCTACCACATAGAACATCCCAAGAAAACTTGTACGTATAGATTTTAAGGTTGTGATGCTTAGACCATAGGGTTAGTGTCTTAATGGGATATGTGTAGAACCAAATAAAATAACCTTATGTGAATGGAGGGGTCTAGGAAGCCACATGATGCCACATAAAACATTCCCAGGGAAAAATTACAAATAATTTAAATTCATGATGCTTGGACATGGATTACTAGTTTAAGCTCATAGATTCAGGACTATCTAAAATAGTTTATGGTCAAAATTATCAGACCGTAGTGGGGGGATGTCTTGAAGGAATATGTTCCACTTCAAATAAAAGATATCCATTGTGAATGGAAGGGCCTAAAATGCCATCTCATGTAGTAAAATACATATCTAAGAAAACTCACACATAGTTTAAGGTCGTGATGCTTGGACCATTGGGTAGTTCATCCTAAATAGATATGTGTAGTGTGGTGAATTGAAAAATAAAACGTGAATAGAGGGATAAGGATTCCCAACACCCCAAAATGCATTATTGAGGAGTCTTTTTCATAGTTTAAAGTCATGATTCTTAGACTTGGAATCATAGTTTAAGGTTATAGAGTTTGGATTGATAGAGACACTCGTGTGCCTCAACCTTGCATGAGGTAAACCCCTTAAATACCCCTAAGCTTGTGTGATCCATGCCCAGTATGAGAAAAAATAAGTGATATGGAGTTCCCATTCCTTACAAGGGAGAAAAAATGAGGGGAATAAGTGGTTTAAAAATACCATTTGGGTTATTTCATCTACCAAGAAATTGAGAGTAAAAGTAGATTAATCGATGGTTGAGAATTTTTTTGACCATGTTTATAACTTAGGTTCCATACCCTCGTCAGTTAAACATGGGGTGAAAAAAATGAAAGATCAACCATTGTATGAGTTCAAAACATGATATCCATTGTTTTTTGTAGAATATAATTTGAGGTGTGAGCCTAGGATGGTAGGTGAGACAGTTTGGTTAGGAACTGTTCTATTAGGGAGCCTGATTGGACTAAGAGGATGATGGTTATCTGAATTGGGGAAAGAGAGAAGTGCCGAAGAAAATGTCGGAAATGTCCCATAAACTAGTCGATGATAAGGTTGGGCCCAAGATAGAAAATATGAGTATCACTATGTATCCCTTAAATATGGGAATAAAACTGCACATAGTTCTAAGATATGGTGTGGTAGGAGACTTATATCAGTAAAATATTATATAATCATCCCATATTATAATATGAGGCATCCCAGTTTGTATGAGGGCCTTCCTTGACATTCCAAACACATCACATGATTAATCCATATTTCACATGGGGTAAAAAAAAATTATCATCATCCCATATTACCGCATGAGGAACCATATGTTTATTTCATAGGGTAATTCTATAGTTTAATGTAGTGTGAAAAGGACATTAGGCTTGGTAGTTTAAATTCATATAACTCATACTAGAGATATTGTTAGTTTAAAGTCATAGATATTGGACTATAAGGTAAGTTTCTAGTTTTAGGTTATGTAGATTTTACCAAAGAAGGGAATGCATATCTTAAAAGAGGAATATGTGTCATGAAAGAGTGAGAAACTGATGTGAATGGAGTTTTAAAAGGACCCTCTACCAAAAAAATCTCAATAAAACATGCCTCGGGTCAATACCCCCTAACAAGTCGATGAAGGGGCTAGGACAAGGATAAGATACTTAGGTGTCACTATGTATCCCATAATTATGGGAATCAAATTGAACATAGATTTGGAACATGACATGGTTAGAGACCAACAACAGAGGGATCTAAGATATTGAATCTTCTCATACTATGATATGAGGCATCTTGAAATTATCTAAGGTAAAGCTACAATTTAACTTCATGTGCTAAGGACATTTGTGTTTGTTCATCCCATACTTGTCACATGGGGAATCCTAGTATTGTAGCATAATATCTCATTATGAGTCACCCCACTATTATATAAACTAAGACTATAGCTTAACATCTTGAACTATGGACATTGGTGAGGTTCTAATATTGAGATACCTATTATTTCCATCATCATATTGGGATATGAGGGAATCATGGACCACTGATGGGTCAAGGTAACCAAGTGGGTCTTATATCTAAAAAGAGAACCATGGGACATTTCGGGGGTGATAGAACCATAGTTAATGGAGGGCCTCATGGTGAATCTATTTCTGGGCCTGGATACTAAAATTTTAGGCGTCACTATATATCCCACAAAGATGGGAATCAATCCACACATTGTTATGGAAGGTAGAGTCATGGGATTTCAAGAACAATAAGGGTGAAAAAAAAACCATGAAAATGAGGGGTTAATGGATACATTTTATAGTCATAGTGCTTGGACTAGGGATCCTTGATTGAGGTCATAAATATTGGACTTATGAAAAATATTTTAAGGTCATAATTCTTGGACCAACATGGAGTTGGGTATTTGAGGATATTTTTGAGGTGTAAGAGCTAATACCTAACATAAATAGAGGTCTAGGGTGGCCCTGAACTACATCAAATGATCCCAAATCTAGTTTCACATAGTTAATGGTTATACGGATTAGGCCATAAAGGATAGTTTAAAGTCATGATGATTGGACATTGGAAAATTAGTTTAAAGTTATGATGCTTGGACTATAGGTGGTGTTTGTTGAGAGGGTAATCACATGGAATGAAATAGGTAGAACCTGATGTGAAAGTAGGTGCCTAGGTCTATATACCACATAAGTACCAGGAAACAAATGGTAAATAGTTTAAGGTCTTATTTCCAAGATTAAGGAAAATATAGAAAATATTTTAACATCATGATGCTTGGACAAGGAGGATATTAGTCTCAAGGGTATCTATGTGGTATGGAAGAGGTAAAATATGATGTGAAAGGAACAAAAGAGGCTCACATACCACACAAAAAACTCGATATGAACTCTATATAGTTTATAGTCAAAATTCTTGGACTGTAATTGGGGCCAAGGGGATGAAGGGTTGATGAATTTTTTCCTGTTTCTCAAGATATAAATATGAGAATTGATACATTTCCCATGAGGATGGTATTCAATCCACACATAGTTATGGTAAACGACATGGTAGAATACAAACATTAATGGGGTTAATCATCTCGTGAGAGAGAATTGAGGCATCTCACGAATGTTGTGGGGAATCCCATGTTCGGGGCATGGGGTAATGTTTTTTTGACCATCTCATACTTATGTTTTAATGCATCCCAGTTTCAAATGGGGTAAGGATTATCACTAATTAAGAGGCATCTTAGTTCTATATGGGGAAATATAATAGTTTAACATTGTGCATTGAGGATATCAAACTTTTAATTTTAAATTCATACAACTCAGACTATAGGGGCTGGATATAGTTTAAGGTCATAATAGTTGGAACTATTGGTTGAATATCCCAAAAAAATATGTGTAGTATTATGAAGAAACAAATATTATCTGAATTATGGGATAAGGAGTCCCAACTATACACAACACATTCCAATAGAGAACCCACAAACTATATAATTTCATGATGCTTGGGATCATGCTCCACATGTAAAATACTACTTGAGAAACTTGGCATTAGTGGGAGGTGTTACAATCTGTATATCCATGGTGATCAAAGAGTTTGATCCATTATAATATACCCTATGAATGCTTTAAGGTCCTTCCCACTTAGGATCCAACTTTGGTGGCTTCTTTCTAGGTATCATCATCTTCCAAAGGTCCAATACCATGTCACCCTAGAAGGAGAATAGGAAAAACTTATTGTTGAATTCTCTTTATAACATATTATTCTACCACTTTATACTGTGAAAGGCCAAGATACTATTATATTTAAGTGTTTAAAACTCTACTAAACAAACTTCTATCATTTCATCTGGCATTTGGTGGTCATAGAAAACTATTTAGAGTGATGGAAACTAAACCCTGATGGGAAGGGAATCCTATTCTCTATATACTAGAGAATATGGGATCCCCTGGGCCGAATTATGAGTCATCTTCCAATAGTTATAGAGGGTGCTGGGGATCTTATCTGGCCAAATATTCTTGTTTTTGACAATCATCTTCTGGAAAATTTTAGAGAGGGTCCTGTTGAACACCTAAATCTTCCCATTTTTTGTGCATGTTAGAGAGAAGTATGGTTGAAATAAATAATATAATTGGAGTACAACATCTTCATCTCAACAGACTAGAATTTGGTTTTGTTTTCTCTGAAAATAATGTGTGGAACTCCAAATTTATAGATGATGTGGGTGCTCAAGAACTCGATCAGGGATCAGGACTTGAATTCCTTGAGGGGAATCCATTCTTCCCACTTGGAAAAGAATTTTTTTGTGGTAAAAATAAACCTACATTAGAGTGCTATCATTGGTGGTTATGGACCAACAACTTCAAGTCTCCATACTGAAAAGGGACAATAATACTTGGTGGTGTGGAGGAGCTCTGACGAATGACACAAAAAGTTGGTATGGATCTGACATGCATGAAAACTATTGATAAAATTGATGAATTTATGAACCATGATGGGAAAGAAGTATCCAAATCTCTAAATCCAGTGGGAGAGTTTACCCCACCTAATTTTCGCCACATGAACAGACATGGACCGTCTACATAACCCAGGGGATATCATCTACTTAGATAAAAAAGAGGATAATTCCTTCAAATTCACATTTGTAGAGAGTCTTCTCTAGGTTAGGCCCACTTGGGAGGATAAATTATGATACATTACAATATATTCGATCACTCTTGTCCTGAATTGGGGATATAATTCCATGCTATAGGTAATCAAAGAAGGGAATTTTCCAATCGAGAATTTCCTCTACTATGGTGAAACCTAAAGATACTAGCACAGAAGAACTAGAAGATAGTCAGATTACATATTTCCCATCATCATTATCCAAAATGGTGGGGAAATGACCATACGGTGTGCCTCATGGATGATTAGGTCATCCTGGTTAGGTTTTATAAGATACACAACTAAACTAGAAAAGGAATCAGCCTAACCACTCTATGATAGAGTGACATGAGTTACTTCTGGTTGGGTAAGAAACTGGGTCATTAGCTGGTGAGTGTTCTCTATTAGGGGAATGAGGTCTTGGTTTTTGATGATATAGTCACCATTAATATTTTTGATGACTAACTTGGAATCTCCCTTCACATGAAATTGGGGGAAGTCAATCTCAAGTACTGACTCAAGACATGTAATGAGAGCCTGATACTCTACCTCATTGTTAGTGTATCCATATGACTATAGGAATGATTATGTAAGGATGACATGTGTAGGAGTGATAAAAAAAACCCTAGGCCCACTCTATTAAGATTGGTATTGTTAAGCCTTATACAAGATGGGATTTAGGAGGCACTGTCAAAATGTATTTTCTAACATGACATAGGCTGATCCATATAGAGGACATCTTCATTTAGGAATTCAATATCTAGTTTATTTTCTTTAAGGGCTATATGGATAACCAAAAAGTCATACAATTCCTAGACATTGACAGATTTTTATGGGATGAACCTAATGTCGAATTATTGGAGGATCATTGTCTTTCATGCCAACCGTCTCATCAGCATGGGGTAGTATAGAATATACTTCAGCAGGTCTACTCGGGACATCATCTATATCTCATGATTCCATAGATAATATTGAAACTTCTGCACTAAAAAAACGAGCATGAGGCAACTCATCTTGATAGGGAGTATTAGGTCCTCATGTCGAGGAACATGCGATTGAGATAGAATAAACTTTTTACTCTTCCCTCATAGTTTTTTGGAAAAGAAGGGAAATTATTTTTATGACCCATCCTAGTGGAACCCATTTTTCAATTCCCCAAGCCTTCCTCAAATAGGCCAGGGGATGACGACTAGCACTGAGTAGGCATATCACTAACATGTGAGGACTTAGCCTAAGTACCTGTACACACACACACACACACATCTCTAAGCCCAAAAATAAAGAAATGTAAAAATAACTGAACAATGATGCATGCATACATCTAAATACCAAAACTAGAGTATGACATGAAGTAAACTAAATAGATCTAAATACAATCCCACCAAGATATTTTAAAATACAGGTCCAACCTGAAAGTAAACTGGGGATTGCTATCAAAATACTTTAGGAACACACCATGGTCTGTCCGGTCACACTAAGCACAACCTGATCTTGGTCCCTTGAGGAAAAATTAAAAAAGTTGATCATCTATACAAGAAATGACATGTGTGGAAAAATCCCATTCAGTGGTGAGTATAAAAATACCCAGTTGAACACCCCAAAACCACATAGAATACAACAAATGAATAACAATCAGCTCTACATAAGTATATGTCTATAATAGATATAATAATAATATGCTGATTTACTCAACATATAAATACATTCTAAAGGTAAAGTCACAACCATAATACCATCCTAGGATTATAGCATGAAGATTCCACATAACACACTTTTTAGAGAACACACTCCAAGAGTTTGATAGCACTGATGACATCCTTCTGAGAGGTAATTCTCACTTGATCTCACCATTAGGATTACATGTTGAAAGTATTAATATATATGATAAACATATGAAGATCACACCAAATTCCTTGGGGTATTCCAACAACTCAATCTAGATTAAACTATTAAGTAGATGATCAAAACCCATATATTTTTTGTCATAAAGATACCAATAAATCAACCTAGGTTCAGAAGATGAATAGATGATCCCACTCTGGGCCTCATAGAAGGATTCGAACAATTCTATCCAAGAAGTCCTATTTAAGGTATCACTATTACATGTTTAGGAGGTGATTCTATACTAACCCTTAGGGAAAAGATACGGGGAACATACCCTAATGAAACTTGTCTAAGATACAGAGGAGAAGGGATCCATGAGAATATTTTAGGAGTACACGACATGTAGTAATGGTACACGCCATGTCTCTTCGACCCTAGGTCATTCTTGTGTAAACATCCTATTATCGTGTCTATGTAATAGTAAACAATGTGTGGCTTCCCATGTACTTATTTTTTTGTACCATTACATAGGTATACCCATGAAAATCTAGACAATCCATGTTTATGTGGGAGTACACAGTGTGGTTGTGGTGGTGTACTCTCAGCCCATGTCTATGTACACTTTTAGGTACATGTTGAGTAATCAGGGGGAGGTCACACTTCATGTGACTCAGTCACACTCTTGTTTAATACTTATATTTCTCCTGAAAACCTAGAAACTGCTTAGGGGGTCCCACAAAACTTTTTATCTCCATGTTACATGTCGTTTATCATGAAAATTTCCAAATTCCCTTATATGTTTCATGTGTTTCTAGTTGATTCTCCAGCTACCATTATGACCTCACGAGTCACCAAAAAATCAAGAATCAGGTCCCAACGAGTCATGCCATCATCAATCAATATCATATAGACCTTCAATTTTGTTAGGAAATAACCTCAAACAGTGTTATTAATTTCACTCTAAATAACACATAAAATTGGTATCTACATCATCCAATCTACTACCACCCCCATTGTCACACCACCTTCATGTCATGACAAGCCCAGATCTATGATACTGAATCATTTTTCCATGAAAAAGGTGTGAAACAATCGATTTTATCATTATTTTTTGAGCCACTGAAAAAAATTAAGAACACCCACAATGAATTTATAATTGAGTGGAGAAAATAACAAAGAAAAATCATGAGGAATGAACCTCAGTTGATTTTTATGTCAATATAAATTTATTTCCATTAGAATGATGAATAAATAGATAATAAAATAATCATAGAGAAATTATCCCAATAAAATCCCCATATTAGTCCCATCCCACAATACACATGACCCGTAGATCAATCAGTTAGTTGATTGATCTATGTTCATCGTAAAAATAGACAACATGGAAAGAAACAAAATCAAATCAATGTCCTTCCTTAACATGGGTTGATCTCTAATGAAGAATGAGCCTGCCTAATGTTCATTGGATAGATATCTGAATCCCATTTCACACCGATCATCGAACCACGATCCGATTAGTGTTCACATGAGAGAGATCCTCTAATGCTCCATCCATGGTTTCTCTAATGGATATAAGGTTATGTGACTAACATTGTAATTACATCATAACCATATTATTAAAGAATAATTTAGGTTTTTTCATTAGTGAAATAAAATAAAACTATCTAATTAATTATTTTATTCATTTAATGATCATTATGACTTTTCAAAAAATTCCCTACACCGAAAATGGTTATGTAGAAACTAGGGTAAAACTCACATTCTGAACTCAATAGTGCCCTCTAATTTCTGATCTAAAACCCTATTTATAATGTATTCCACTTTTGTAGGAAAACTTCACATGTGTGATATTTAATATATTTAATATATTTCAACCATTTATTCTGGGAACATCAGGCCTCATAATCTCTTTCCATATTAGTGTTTTGTCTCGAAAATAATCCATAAAATACCCAAAAATAGTACATGGAAAATATGAGTCACTAAATTCTATCCACCTTATGGATTTACATCCAAAAAATCCAAAACAAGGTCTATACAAAGATATGTGGGTAATGAGCATGAATATGATCCTCTTGATCCATAATGCTCTCTTGGTGATTCTTGTACTATCACTAAACACTCACTAAATTAATTTCTATCCTATGAGGGATCCTCTATTTCTAATCCTAAATATTCATTGGGGAATTAATAAAGTTATTTCCATCATAGATGTCTAACTCACCTCAGTTGATAACATATGATGGGTCATGCACATACTTCCTTAGCCACGACATGTGGAAGACGTCATATACTCAGTCTAACTGCGATAGTAAAGCTAAGAGGTATGCCACCTTGCCAACTATGACTAGTATCTATAATGTGACAATGACTATTAGAAATAAATTTCTACCCCATATAAATATTTGTAATCCATAATGAGGTGAAAACCATAGGAACACATGGCCCCTCCTCAAATTCAAAATGTACCATTTATCTATCAACATAGGAATTACGATAAATCTATGTAGTTTTCATCCACTATTGGATTATATGAACTTTCTCGATAGTATATCACACCAACTCTAAGCCTATAAGTGATGAATCTACTGGGTTCCTCCTCCAACGTTAATTTTTTTTATTATAAACCCTTTAAAGGGGAAAGTGAGAACCCTTACATCATACCAGTTTCAACACCGCAGGACACACTAGATTTGTTGAAAAAGAGTTTAAGTTGGTTGAAGCCATTCTCCCTAAACAATATCCAGGGTATAGAATGAACCTGGAAGTCAGGGTAGTGCACTAATGTGTCTTCATAAAGATGAGACAAATTGTCCCATGATTTTCTGTATTCCTCCTTGTTGATCTTTCCCATGTTGCAACCTCTAAGCAAAATATGGACCTGCTTATCTATCCAGTCGCTTTTCTCTTTAGTAGTGTTCACTGGGAGTGGTCTCATTTTCTTTGACTCCTTAATATCCAGATCATCCTCTACCGTTTCATCTGAATGCATTAGAAGGTCCATGCGTTCCAGAACCAAAGACACTTGTTGCTGAGGGACTTCCTTGGAGCCTGCATCGTGCTTCAGCCCAGAATCGAGCAGCCCCTTATCAATCGAAGGAATGATAGGAGCTACATCCTTATAGCATGATTCCACCAGGTCCTTGGAGACATCAGCCACCTCATGCTGGTCAGAACCATTGAGTTTGTTTAGGGGGATGGAAGCCCCAATTGTAGGAGCCTTTGGTGGCAGCTTACCCTTGGATGTGGATATAGTAACTGTAGGACTAGGAAGATTGGAGTAGTCTTTCCTACATCGTGCATTCCTCTTGTCCATTATGAAGCTGTCTGAATCCATAGTTATGTTCTTGACCATCCATGAGGAGGATCTATAGTATTCCTCCTATATGACTCGATCCTTGGGCTCGGCGGAATACATGGCCTCGTCCATCCCTCCAACATCCTCATTAACCAGGAAAAACTCTTCCCATAAAACTTCTTCCCCTAAAACTACAAACCGATTTTGAGAATATAGAGACAAATCCCCAAATTTAATCTTCTCCACATAAGAAATTCTATCCATCATGACCTGCATTGGATCAGCAGAACCTGTCCGATCGAACCATCGACCCATGAATTGAAAAGATGGTGAGTGTTCCTCCAGAGCCAGGCGCTGGGCAGCCTCTCCATTGCCAGATTCCACTGCATCAAATAGATGGGGCTCCTCCTTCTCTGATCCAGAATGCTCAGCCTCCCTCCCCTCATCAAGCCTTCTTTTGTATGGTTGAAACTATTCATCACTTAGAAAGGACACCTTCTGTACTGAATTTCCTGAAAACTTGACCTCTACATAGTTGTCAACCCCTTTAGCAACACTACCTGGGGCCCCTTGAATGACATTAGCACCCATATCCTGAAACAAAATGCCTAGGTTCTGTTTCAAACGGTTGAAAACAGATACCAACTTTGGGTTCCCACTCAACCTTATTTCTTTACACTGTAAAGGAGACATCTCCCACAGATCAGCCTCCTTGCGTTCCACAACCTTCACTACCACTAGAGGAGCTAGGGGAGGCCACTCCACACCTGGAGCATCCTGAACTGCTACCATTGCCATTGAATCATCCCCACTCACCTCCTCTTGTTGGCCCACTGCCTCACTAGCCCGCAAATGGTGACCCACCTCAGGAACAGCCTGCACCACAATACCCCTGTCCCATGTCTCGTAAACATGCCCAGAAACATGGTCACCCTCCTGCAATGAAACCTTTATCTGATCCCCCACCTGCAATTAATGGACGAGTGGCCCATTCGTCGGAAAGAAGAAAAAAACTCACCCAATTATCAAAGAAAATCGGCTGCTTACACCTAACCTCCTCACCAGTATCAATCCACACAGACTCAACCGGCGGTCTTGATACATCAACCTCCACACACATCCGCAGGTTGATCTGATGGCACACCGAGGAAGTATGCGAGTCGAAACAAAGAAATCGACCCACAAGATTACCTAGAATATGGATGATTGCAGGATTTTGAAAAGGGAGAGGAAGTTGAGGAAGACTAACCCAAACCGAGAGAAGAGGCGAATCACGATTTAGGTAGAGATCATAACTCCAACGAAAAATAAAGAAGCCGCTGCCGCCACATATTCTAGGGGAATAGGACAAATCACGAATGAGATCCTCCGGTGAAGAGAAATAGACCATCATGTGTCTTCTGTCTAGTAGGACGACAACCACTTGATCTTGAAGCCCCAAAGAATCAAAAACAAACCCGTCAAAAGCATCCACCAAAGGCCGATTGCGCAAGAAGCATGAAACTAATGTTAGGTTCAGAAGACTCTCCGCATCTGTAAACTCCTGCACCGAGAGCGGGAAAACAGGGTCGCCTTCCCTGGAGTCAGGGACCTTCGGACTGAGATGAATCTCAGGAAATCTTGGAAAAGAATCCGGGTCAGAAAAGGGTTGTATCTTGCGTCCCCTACCACTATGAGGAAGCCGTGGATCACCCCCCTCACACCATCTATCAGTGGAGGGGGGGGGCATCGCCGACCCCATTAGGGATTCACCATCGACGCTGCAGGCTCCCGAGAATGGAATATGATAGTCTATTGAGAAAAAAAACCTTCTCTAATCTACTGGGTTATTCCAAAAAAGTGCTGACCTATAGGGTCACCCATATAATGCCACTAATTGTTCCATACGAGTGGTGTAATGGTAACTGTTGTTTATTTAAAACTTCAATAGTGGTAGATGATCCTCACAACTATGGAAATAGTCCAAAATACAATCCCACATCATGTCCTCTAAGACCTTAATGGTCTACTTTGTCTGGACATCAGTATGGGGGTGAGACACTATACACAAGCGTAACTGAGTCCCAAAATCCTCCTGTATTTCCTTCCATAACTAAGGTGTGAAGAGAGCATCACAATAAGATAATATCATCAAGGGAAATCCATGGAGTCAAACTATCTTCAACATCTAGAGGCATCCCAAGCTCTCTATTTAACTATTCTATGGAATATCTAAAAATTGGACTGACTTGGTGAGTCGGTCTATGATTAGCCTTATGGAATTATGTTCCCTAGACATATGTAGTAATCCCATCATAAATTCTATGGATATTAAATCCAATTTCGAGTCTATAACCTCAAGGGGTTGAGCTAAACCTATTATATCTTGGTGCTCAACCTTCACATACTGACACGTAAGGCATCGAGAGACAAAATCTACAACAACCTTTTTCATCCTTTGGCCACCAAAACTACCATTGGTTGTACTAGTTCATCATTTCCACACCTAGATGTACTAAAAAAGGATATATATGAAATTATCTGATAAAATATCACTGGAACATCACTAGTACCATCTTACATCCTCTGAAAAGAAAAATATTCTCTCCACCTTCATAAAATAAATTAGGAGTATGACCAAACGATAAATGAGTATGTAGGGTCTCACAGTCGTTATCCCTAAGTTGTTCCTTGGAGACTCATTATAAAATCATAGGGTAACAACCATCAATTTGATATACATTGCTCCATATCCATCCACAATGAGGATAACTACTCTGATGACTCGTTCATTAATTGTGAACAATATCTTATACTAAGAGAATCTACTACCACATTCCCATTTATAAGATTATAGAAAATTTTAAAGTCAAAATCTTGGAGGAACTCTAGCCATCACATCTATCTCTAGTTAAGATCTTTTAGAGATAATATAGGCTTGAGACTCTTGTGATTAGAATAGATGATAAAACACTTTCCCATCACGTAGTGTCGCCAAAAATTTTGTGAGAATACAACTGATTTTAACTAAAGATCGTGGGTCATATAGTTCTACTCATGTGACATCAAC
Organism: Viscum album; assembly: GCA_963277665.1. NCBI lineage: Eukaryota > Viridiplantae > Streptophyta > Magnoliopsida > Santalales > Viscaceae > Viscum > Viscum album. The sequence goes on along the minus strand of OY728135.1, from coordinate 1,360,490,240 downwards.
TAGTGTGAACCATAGGTAATCAAAATATACCTCTACATTAGAACACAACCAAGCTTGATTCTTGATGCATCACAGAACACTATATACTCGACACCCACCTCTGGAAATCTAAAAATGGGAGCGCTCGTCAATATCTGCCTCGACTCTTAAAAATCTTGATGGTTCCTCTTTGACCACATTAAAGGATTCCCCTTTTGGGTCAAATCTATCATGGGAACTAATATCCTGAATAAATCAGGTATGAATATTTTATAATAGCATGGAAACCCAAGGAAGCATCACACCTTTATCACAATATTAGGTGCCTCCCAAGATAACACTACCTCAACCATGTCTGTGTCTACTACCACTCTATTCACTAAGATAACATGTACCATAAAGTGGATCTTATGAATCTAGAACTGACACTTCAAGATATTCCTATAAAGAAGGTTCTCTTGAGTACATCTAGAATCTTACTGAAGTATGTTGTGTGATCCTCCTCTGACATGGAGTACACTTGGATATCGTTGATGAAGACTAACATGAACTGGTCTAAGAAAGGCTAAAGATATGGTCCATGAGTTCCAAGAACACTACTATGGAATTATTCAGTCCAAATGGTATCACCAAGTACTCATAGTTATCGTAGTGACATCTGAATGTCATATTTGGTATATCCTCCTCCTGTAATCGCAACTGGTGATAACCTGACCTGAGGTCATCCTTTGAGAACCAGCGTACCCCTATCAACTGATCAAATAGGTCATCAATCTTTGGTAGTGGATACTTTTTCTTCACGATCACCTGGTTTAAGTGCCAGTATTACAAACATAACCTCAAGCTCCATTCTACCTTCCTAGAGAGAAAAACTGGGGCTGCCCAGGGTAAAACACTAGGTTTAATAAATCAATTCCTCTAAAAGTCCTCTAAATATACCCTCATCTCATAAATATATTTTGGAGACATACGATATACTGGTGTAGATATCATTTTCTTCATTAAGTGTATATAAATGTAGAATTATATCTCTCAATGGGGAGGTAAACATAGAACATCCTCAGGGAATATGTCCTTGTACTCTTTCACCACTATTGAAAACTAGAATCTCATAACATCCACTAAACCAGGGGTCACGAAATCCAAATTATGAGTAATTGACTTCTCCCCCTATGCATGAGTCCATCCTAAAATTTCTTGTTTTATTTTCACCCAAAAAGGAAAACCTGATCCCATTGCTCTAGGCACACCGCATCTTATAACTAAAATAGTAAATATAGGCATGAAATGTGGATAAACAATCCATACCTAAGATTAAGAAATAATGCCTCATTGTTTTTACAAAGATATACCAACAAAAACTCTCACCTCCAAGAGTCATGTCACATTGTCAACACAAGTGTCTGATTGATGAGTCACCTCTAGTAGGAGTCTCCAAGCACAAGGGTTTAACCAAGGGATCAACCAAAATCATTATGTATCAAAACAAATATGTGGTAATAAATGAATGATCAAAACCTATGTATATTTTTACTATATATAAGGTAGAAAATATAAATATCATACCTCATATCATTCTCAGAGCCACTGGTTCGTAAGCCTCGATAGCCTGAAGCTATCCCTGACCCTATCTCCCATCTCCATGAGCATGGTGTAGACCACCTAGGGGTGGCGTTGATAACAATTAAATGAGTTTACCACCTCTTGATTCTCTTCTATATCATTTTCCACATCCAATTCCCCACAAAACTGCCTTCTCTTGCTGATTCCTCTACCTTAGTGGCCCAAATATGATCTCTATGTTAGCCATATGGTGGGTTGGGAAATCTCAGAAAATATGTCCCCTACCGCCACATGAGTTGCATGAACTATCCCTAGGATGACTAGTCCAACCGTGTGATACTTGAACCCTAGAACCTATAACTCAAGACCTCCTTCTAAAATAGATTTCACATCTAGGTCACTGATACTGATGTTGACTCCATGCTACTGAGGTATCTACTTCTGTGTGCCCACTGTCAGAAACCACCGGTTGTGTCTACTCAACCAATAAACACTCAACCAACAAAGTTCAATATCACACCCCAAAGTAGGTAGGAATGAATATAGGGATCACACCGACTTGGATGTATTTATACAGTCTGTGCTTAATGTTCTGAGTCTAGAAGAACTGATCTTAAACCATTTTTATTGAGTACCTGAAGAGGTCAACAAACCTCGATGAATACTCAACTACTATCATGCTACCCTAATAAAGCTATAGAAGCTCTTGGATATGTAAAAACCTCAAGATAGCTACAGAAAAATATTTTCTAAAAGTGTTCCCAAACCTTGACCATGCAAGAGTCGCCTTGTCATAGGACCATGTCACTAACCCCCACCATCATCCCACGGAGCCATGGAGAAGGATCAATTCTAGGAAAACCATTTGATTTGCTGGTGTCCAAACTAGAATGAAAACTCATGTCACCACCTCAAGATAGTCCTCAGCCACATGTGGGTAGGTATCATCTCAGAACGTGAGGGGTATCTGTCATTGAAACTCATAAAGTGCACTCACCTTGAATACCTCATCCACTAGTAACACGTTTACCATATATTTCTCAATAGGTGGGGGTAGAGATACTGCACCACCTGAAGGTAAAATATCATGGACTAGTCCCTCTATCGATGCTTAATCACCAAGGGGATCATCCTTATTATCTTGATGCTGAATCCTAGCTTTCATATGTTGCAAAGGTATCCTGAAATAAACAAGATGTTCCACAGTCATTGAGTTCATTTGGGGAGATGATTCAAGAAGGAAATTGAAACCAAAACCCATTCTTTTATGATGAATGTAACATTTTCACTACAACAAGTCTTATCATATAACAAGTATAAAGGATGGTTATTAGAGTCCTTGTGTATGGATAGGTTGACCACCGCACAAACACTAGAGTCCCTATCCTAAAAGCTGAACTCGAAAAACTTAACACTATCTCCTCAAACCAATCTCACTGACTTCAATCCTAATGTAGAATAGACTCCTTTGATACCACTTGGTCACAACCTTTCCTAGTGGGGGCCATGAAAAAACTCCAAAAACTCACCTACAATATGCCAGAGGTTTGTTACTAGCTCTAGTAGGCATATCACTAACATGTGAGGCCTTAGCCTAAGTACCTATACACATGAACACATCTCCATGACCAAAAATTCTGAAAGCTAAAAACAATTGAACAACTATGAAGGGACACATCTAAATCCCATAACCAGAGTATGACAAGAATTAAAAGAAATTAAATAGGGTAACATAAAATCCCACTAAAATATTATAACAAGAAAGTCCAACCTAAAAGTAAATTTGGGACTGTTGTCAGAATACTATAGGAACACACCTCTATCTATCCGGTCTCACTAAGCACTACCTGGTCCTGGTCCCTTAAAGAATCTATCCAAAGGTTGGTCATCTAAAAAAAGACACAAAATTTGTGGGAAAATATTCTGTAGGGGTGAGTATAATAATACCCAATAGAACACCCTGAAACCAAAAAGAATACAAAAAAATAAATAAATAACAGTAATATCTACATAGGTATACATTTACAACACATGTAACAAGAATATCCATATATAATCAACAAAGAAAAACAGTCTAAATGTAACATCACAACTATAATATCATCCTAGGTTTCCATATCGAAGTCTACACTTAGAAATCATATATGAGAACACACTCCACGAGTCTGATAGCACTGATGACATCTATCCAAGATGTATTGCTCATCGAGTCTCACCACCATAAGTACATGTTGAAAGTCTATAGAGATATGATTCATATATGAGGATAACACCCAAGGCCATGGGGTATACCAATAAACTCAATACTGATTAAACCACAAATTAGAGGATCAATTCCCACATATTGTTGTTCATGAAGATACCAAGAACTCCACCTAGGGAATGAAGATGAATATATGATCTCACTACAGGCCTCACGGAAGGATTCTAAGAACTGTATCCAAGAAGTCCTACTGAAGGTATCACTATCCTATATGTAGGAGGTGATTCCATACTAACCCTAATAGAAAAGATATAGAGGTAACATAACAAAACTTTTCCTAGATACAGATGAAATGGGCTATAAGCTAATATTTTAGGAGTACACAATGTGTAGTAGCTGTACATGACATGTCTCCTAGACATTGGGTCCTACCCATGTAAACAGATCATATTCGTGTCTGTGTCCATGTAATAATACACAGTATGCGACTGCCTGTGTACTTCTACCATGTACTAGTACACGGATATTCCCATGTACAAATGGCCAAGCTGTGTTTGTATGAGAGTAAATGGTGTGATTGTGGCCTTGTAATCTCATCATGTGTCCATGTACCCTATGAGGTAGATGCCAAGCCATCAAGGGGAGGTCACACAACATGTGACCAAGTCACACTTCATGTGATACTTATCTTTCTCCCAAAACCCTGTCCGCCACTATGGGGGTCCCACATGGTGTATAGATCCACGTTACACATCATATATCACACAAATTTAAATATTATTAGATTTGGTTGACATATTGTCAACCACTCGTCCAGTCACCATTTCAGCCTTGTGACTTGTCAGAAAATTAAGAATCATGCCCTGATGAGTCATTACATAATCAATCAACATCATTTGGACCTTCAATTTAATTTGGAAAATTCATCAAATGATGTGCATCATTGTGCGCTGAAGAATAGATAAACCAAGTATCTATATCATCTGATCCTCTACTGCCTCTATCTTTCCACCACCATCACATCATACTGATCTCAGATCTACAATATCAAATTGTTGCACCATGAAATGGTTTCACAATAATCAATTTCATTGGTATTTTTTGTACCATGGGAAAAAATGAAGAACACACATGATTAATGAAGAATCAGGGGGAGCAAAGAAAAAAGAAAAATAATGAGGAATAGACCTTAGTCAATGTTCATTCCAACCTAGATTAGTTACTGTTATAATGGATAATGAAGAGATAATTTAATAATCATAGATAAATTCACCCAATTAAAATTCCTCCAATAAACCCATCCTAAAATATTCACAATATGTAGATCAATATATTGGTTGATTACTCTATGTTCATCATAGAAATAGAAAATATGTAAAGAAACCAAATCAAATTAACATCCTACCACGATATGGATCAATTCCCAATGAAGAACAAAAAATGTGACATTGTCATCGGTGAGATCTCCAAATCTTGTTTTACACTAATCATCGATCCATGATCTAATTAATGTTTGTATGAGATAGATACTCTAATTATCTCTCCAAGGGTTATAGAATGAATCCAGGTCTATGAGGATTACCTTGGAATTCCATTTTAGCTATATTCTTAAATAAAAAATTAAGTCACCATGTTAATGAAATAAAATAAAATAATTTTATTAATAATTTTATTCATTTAATGATTGCGATGAATTTTCCAAAAACTACTTGCACTAACAATGGTTATGTCATTCCTAGGGTAAAAACAAAATTCATAACTCAATGAAGCCTTCATATTTCTATTATAGTCCCCTATTTAGAAGTTATTCCATTTTTGTAGGAAAATGGAATGCATGTTCTATTTAATATATTTAATACTTTTCAAACATTAATTCTGGGAACACCAAGCCTTGAAATTAAATTCCATCTCAATGACTAGTCGTAAAAATAATTAATAAAATATAAAAAAATAATACATGGAAAATCTAATTCTCTACATCATTGGATCTTTCCTGGGCGGTCACATAGAGGACCAGAGCCTTCCATGAGAAGAGTGGAATCAAAATTGAAGGTTATAGTAGATACTGATTGATTCTCTCAAATATGGTCTAGAACTCACAAATATCTAGTTCCTTTCTTCATGAGACTCAAAAAGGGATTACAATTTTAGGATATATTCAAAATAATCCGTATAATGTTGGCCAAGTGCCCTTCAAGGCCTTATAGATCTCAGAGATTGCTCGTGGGGAGGCATTTGGATGATGAAATTGATCTTCAAAGGGTCGATCCCAGTTCCTCTATATCTTATTAATATCCCAAGAAACTTCTCAAAGGTAAACCATAATTCACACTTCAAGGGGTTCATCTTCAAATTTTAGGATAAAAAGAAGACAAACACTTTCTCAATATCATTGAGATGATCAGGACGTTGGTGGTATTTGACCACCAATTCATCAACGTAGCATTCCACCACTAATCCAAGAATTGGATTGAATATGTTGTGAATGGACGAATGATAAGTGGATCCTACATTATTTATTACTAAGGAAATAAACTGATAGAAGAAGGTCCCTTGAGGTTCCCTAAAGGTGGTGTAATCCTCATCCTTGGGGGCCATCTAGATATTTTTTTGACCCAGAGTATCTATCCATAATGTAGAGGTACTGAAACACTGATGTAGTATTAATCAATATATCTATCACTAGAAGGGAAAAATAATCATTTGGATAGTGACAGTTGAGGTCCTAAAAGTTGATACATACTTTTATCTTCCCATTCATCTTCCTAACATGGATGATTTTGGCTAGCCATCTGGTGTACTAGACCTCCCTGACAAAGTTGTCTTTGATAATCTTGTCATCTTTAGTCTCAACCATAGTACTGTGGGATGGTTGAATCTTTATAGGAGGAGGCTTGAACCCACAATGACTCACTGAGAGACTAATATAGTGGAATGTGACCTGAGGGACCAGTCCTAACATTTTTTCATAGCTCTAAGAAAAAAACATTGTGATGTTGCTTTAGGAAATCCACACACTACTACTGGTCCTACAGAGACATAGATGCACTGATTAGAATTGGCCTCAGATCTTCCTTGGTACCAAGGTTCACCAAAATCAACTCATCATTAGTGTTGGAGACACCCTATTCAAATTCAGGAGGGGTGTGTTCCAAATCCTGTTCATTGTCTGAGGAAGGAATATTAGTAGAATGAGGTGATTCATCATGGATAGCTGACTTAGGGGAAGCACTGGTTCCTTGTTGGGTAGGCAAGGAATCCTTGACGAGGGGTTCTTTATTTTCCGAAACCATTGAGAAATAGGCTATCGAGCCAATTACATATGGCCTTCGACTGTGTGGTCCATTCTTGAAATAAAAGTAATGGTGGCGAGTCGGCTTCCATAAATTTATCCGTGCCATGAGAAACATGAGAGAATTACATGAAATGGTATCTATAGAGGGATCCACATGGTACTTCATAGGAGTAGGGGATTTTGGTATCACTTAGGCCTGTCCTATGTAAGATAATGGGTAATCTAAGTAAATTATTTATTTTTAGGGACACCGAAATATTTTTTTTAAATATGATAAAGAAACCCCATAGATCCAGTATTGTGGGCTCCCGTTTATGAATCATGAGAGTGAAGGCATCATCTAAGTCTTCTAATGTATTGACTATGGTGGTATTAAGATCATTGGGAGCATTGATGTGCTCCAGCATGTTGGTCTAAACATACTTCCCCTCTCTCTTTTAGTAGTTGACATCTATATTGTGGCCTTCATAGGTTTCAAAGGGAGACACATCACCCTGCAATATCACTACTCCACCATTGAGGGAGTATTTGAGGTACTGGTCACATGAGGAGGTGACCACCCAATGGAAATGATGTTAGGGTCTACCCAGTAGTGCATTGTTGGTGGTATACTATGATACTATAACATCCTCTATTTTTAAATTATATCAAAAAACAACTTTTTTTAAATAAGTTACAAGTATTTTGGTATGGAAATTTAATTTTTCTATACCTGTGTTTATTATGGATTCAATAAAATGTAAAATTATTATTTAACACTCTGAAATATTCTACAGAATATTTTTGGAGTTAGGAGCTGAGTTAGCGTAGGATTCAAAGGGTTATAGAACCTCTACATTGATAAAATAAAAATATTAAAAATATTTTATTCGTAAACATGCATGATTTTCAAAAAAAAATTAAATAAAACCCAAACGGTGCATTGTATGAGAAATACAAGATCACTATTAGGTCCGGTATAAGGGGTTTACCATAGGCATGGCATAATATTTGAGTGTGTCAGGTATTTTGAAACATCGCACATGTGAACACGTTTTATTATTTTTATTATAATTTATTCTAAAAATAATAGAATGTCTCCCAAATGGTTTTTTTGATGGAAAATATGAGCCTCCATTAGGTTTGGAATGAGGGTTTTACCCCAGGTGCAACATAGATTTTGTGCACGTCAGGTGTTTTGTTACATCACACGTAAGGGTAATAATAATTGGTTTATGAACTTTTGTTGGGAAACTATAAAAATAAAGATAATAGTAATAATATTTTTTTTATTATTTTTTTCGAAGACAAAAAAAGAAATATAATCCTTTAATTAATGGTGGTGTTACAGTGGTAATAATCTGTGGTCAAATTAATTAATTTGATATTATTAATTTGGCCAATTAAATTAAATTATATATTTAACATTAATTTATTAACTGTTATCAATATTTAATGTTTTTTTATTAACATGTTTATTGTGGTAATAATGGATGAAATTTAATAATAATAGTAATAAAATAATAATAATAATAATAATATTATTATTAAAATGAGAAGGTAATGTTGAAATGTATATATATATATATATTTAATGCACACATACACACACCCACACACACACACATATATATGGTATATATATATTTGTATATATACATACATGTGTGGGTATATATATGTATATATGAATGGGTATATATATAAAATGTATATATATGGGTTAACAAAATATAAATACATATATTATGCGGGTTCATATATATATATATATATATGAGTGTGTATATATACGTGTGTGTATATATATAATGTTGTATCATAAAATATAATTAATGAGTGATTGAATGTATTTAAGAGGTTTGTTTTAATAAAACTCATTAAATGGGAGTGCGATGTACGGTTTGGGAGGCAAGAGAAGGTAAATATTAAATAAATTAATTAAATGAAAAATGAATCAAAAAATTAATGAAAGAAAATTAAAAAAATGTTTAATAGGGGGAAAAGGGGATGTGCCAATGTGTTGTACGCCCCCCTCATTTCCCCCTCCTACCTCCCATTCTCTTTCTCTCTCTTCCACACTCTATCATATTATTTTTTTTATTTTTTTATTATAAATATTAAATTATTTTTATCATCCCCAATATTGATTGGATTGATGAATTTTCAGTGTCATTGGGTTTTCCTCGATGAGTATAATTTTAAAAATATTTCTGTTTCTCAAGGCAATGAGTTTTCGATGGTGCAGTCAAATTCAAGCATCAACCATTGTCATCAATCATCATTGCACTAAATTTAGGAATTTTTTGACATCATATCATGATTTTTATAGGTTATTGGCATGATTGTTGGTGTGTGTGTGTGGCCTGTGATATCTATGTTTGATGTTTGATCTCATGATGAGTGTGTGTGTGTTTGTATAACCTTTAAATTATGATTGTGTTTTTTTCATATGTATTTTTATGACTATTATTACGATGTCGTTTGACTTGACATGATGTTTGATATATCATTTTCATTATGTATCATATATATTGTATTTCTATCTACTGCATTTGAGTGTGAAAGTTTGGCCTATTGGTCAATATGAGAGATGTGACACATGTTTGGTCGATATGGATGACATGTGAGATGTGGAACAATAATGAAACTATCCTCCAAGCGGAATACACCGAAAATTTGGTCAGAATGTACATTTGGGATATTCCATATATTGGGATGTGTCACAAAAATCTAGGATATCCTTTGAGAGGGATACATTTTACATTAGCCAACATGTGAGATTTGATGCATGCTTCTAGACAGTCCATCAAGAGGGATATGCTTGACACATGTCATTATGTACTTGGTCTATATCTACCTATTGGAATGTGCCATACATGATTTGGGGACATTCCACAGAGAAGATTTTTTAGGCTGGTTACTGATGTTGCATCCAGTATAATGTTGAACTAGGTATGTTTCTCCCAACATGGTGCCAAAGTAGGTAGAGATGGTCTCTGAGGACCTGACATGTGCTTGGTACTTGTGTGATATATTTATTTTATATATGTAACCTATTTATTTCCATGCCATGCACTTTTATATTTCATGAAATTATGTTAAGGACTGTTGGTGGTGTCCTACTGAGTCTTGTACTCACACCCTACTCGGTTATCTTGATACACTTGTAGACTTCATAACCAGAGACCTGGTGAAGGTAAAAGGCCCTATAGTGGATGACTAAGTAGGATAAGTAGGAGGATGTGGTCATTTCTAGACAAAGTTTAGATTATACTTCTACTATTTCCTTTATTTATGAGATTTAACTATACCTAAGATCCTTGGTTTGTTTCTGTTATTGTATCATGTATGCCATCTTTCAATTTCTTCATGCATTAATCTAATTATTTATCTTTTTTATATAATGATTTTATTATTTATTAGTATTGTGACATGATACAGAGGGTATAGTCTCTCCATGGATCGAATCAAGACCCTTGCTGCTAGTCGACAACCATTGGCATACGGGGAGGTGCACCTGAGGTCATGTGGCATCCCGAGTTGGACCCAGTGGTTCATGTTGGGAAGTTATAAAATGGTATCAAAGGGGGTTTTAAATAAATTTTATTTCTTCTTTTACATGATTTGGAACATGATAGATAAGAGTTAAGATGGTTGAGACTTTGGTAGGGGAACAATGTCAGTGTCTGATCAACACTGTATAGTAGACTTATGAGTTTTCATAAAATGGAAAATTTATATTTTCCAGTTAATGTTGATTAAATTCTCCTTGGGTAATTCAAGTGATGTTGATATTTGATTGATGAGATTTGGTATGTGTTCATGCATCATGTTAGTAGGTTCACATGACATATATACATGTTTATTTCATTAGATAGAGACTAAATAATTAAATTCCTATTGAAATTATGATATTATATTGGTTCATTATTTCTAGTATTATTTTATTTGAGCATATAGTATTCAATTTTTTAGTGTTATATATGGCAGTGAATAACGTACAAATGTTGGTATTATGAACATAAATCTTGATTAGGTGATAAGTTTTGTGTGTGTTCCCTTTAATGAGATTGAATATAATTAGAAAGTTTTTATTATAAAAGCCTAAGGTGGAATTCAAAATATTTTAATTAAAAATGTTTTAATTTTAATATGGAAACTTCTATGGTGGGGAGTAGTGGTTTCATGATCCTAGGCGCTTCTTGAGGATGAGAATAATTATGATGAGGAGAATTGTGACATCCTATTATTTCAAAATGATAATAGAAACCCACTTTTGTTAAATAAATTACAAATATTTTTGTGTGAAAATTTAATTTTTCAATACTAGTGTTTATTATGGATTTACCAATGGTAAATGACCTATTTCAAATTTTAAAATATTATATATAATATTTTAGGAGTTAGGAATTAAGTTAGAGAAGGATTCTGATGCCCATAGAGTCTCGAGACTGATAAAATAAAAATATTAAAAATATTTTATTCATACACGTGAATGATTTATCTAAAAAATGAAACTTCCAAATGATGAATCGTATGAGAAATCCAAGACCATAGTTATTTCTAGGATAATGGTTTTACCATAGGAGTGACATAATATTTGTGTGCATTGGGTGTTTGGAAACATCATACGAGAGGATAACTTTTAATATTTTTATTATAATTTATTCCCAAAATATTGGAATATCTCCCAAATGGTGTCTATGGTGGAAAATCTAAGACCTCTATTAGGTATGGAATGAGGGTTTTACCCTAGGTGTGACATAAGTTCTGTGTGTGTTAGGTGTTTTGTTACATTGCGTGTAAGATAAATAATAATTGGTTTATGAATTTTTGTTAGGAAACTATAAAATAATAATAATATTATTATTATTATTTGTGATGAAGACTAAAATGGAAATGTACTTCCTTAATTAATGATGGTGTTAAGATGGTAATTATTTATATCCAAAGTAATTAATGTGATATTAATAATTGGTCCAATTAAATGAAAATGTGTAAATAATATTAATTTATTAAATGTTTTTTGTATTTAATGGATGTTTTTATTAACATGTTTATAGTGGTAATAATAGATGAGATTTACTAATAATAATAATAATAAAATATTGAAATTATTATTATTATTATTATTATTATTAATTAGGGAAGATAATATTGAAGTGTATATATATAATGCGTATATATATGGGACAAATATATATGTATATATATATACATGTGTTGGTGTATATATGTATATACGGATGGGTATATATACATAATGTGTATATATATTGGTTAACTAAATATAAAATATATATACTGTGAGAGTATATACATGTATATATGAGTGTGTGTATGTGTATATATGTGTATATATACGTATATATATAATGTTGAATTTTAAAATATATTTAATGAAAAATTGAATGTATTTAAGAGGGTTTAATTTTTTTTAATAAAACTCATGAAATGGAAGTGTGGTGCCTGTTTTGGAAGGAGAGAGAGGGTAGATAATAAATAAAATAATTTAATGATAAATAAATCACATAATTAATTAAATAAAATTGAAAAAATATTAAATAAGGTGAAAAGGGGAGGTGCCCATGTGCTGTGTGTTTCCCTCCCTCATGGGGTTTCCCCTCCCAACTCTTGTTATCTCCCTCTCTTCCATCCTCCCTCCTATTATTATTTTTGTTTTATTTTTATTATTTTTCTAAATCTTCAATTAGTTATATCTCTACAATATTGATCGGATTAACGTGTCGTCGGTGTCATTAGGTTTGGTTTAACAAGTAGAATTTTAAACATATTTTTTATTTAAATGGAAATGAGTTTTTGTTGGTGTAGTTAAATTCAGACTTCAACCATTGTCATTAATCATCATTTCATCTAGATTTGGAATTCCTTTAAATTAGTGCATGCTTTATATACATTATTTGCATGATTGTTTAAATGATTGTATGTCTTGTGAGAACTATGTTTTATGTTTGATCACATGACACACACATGTGTGTGTAGCCTTTGACTTGTGATTGTGTTTTTATATGGGTTGTGATGACTATTATTATGATGTTTTTTGACTTGATATGATGTTTGATTTTTCATTTTCATTATGTATCACATATATTGTATTTGTGTCTACTATAGTTGAGAAAGAAGGTTTGTCCTATTGGTATCCAGGTGATATATGACACATGATTGGCCAACATGGAAGACATGGAACAAGCACGGAACTATCCAATGGGTATAATATTCTAGAAATTTGGGCAGCATGTACATTTAGGCTATTTTTACTAGTAGGATGTATCACAAACATCTGGTCTATCCTTCGATAGGGATGTGTTTGAAATTTTTCAGCATGTGAGATTTGATGTATTCTTATGGACTATCAATAGAGATTGATATTATTGACATTATTAGGTATATACTAGGTCCATCCTTACTAGTGGGAATGTGTAATACATTTTTTTGGGGTATTCCAAAGATGGTATGTGTGAGGATGATTACCGATATTCCATCATGCACTATTGCAAAGTAGGCATGTTTCTCTTAAAATGGTGTTGAAGCAGGAAGAGCCAGTCCTCGATGACTTGACATGTGTTTGGTACTTGTGTGTTATATTGTTTTTATATATATACTTTTTTTGTCAATAATATGAACTTTTATATTTTATCCACTAATGTTAAGGGCCGTTGGTGGTGTCCTACTGAGTCTTGTACTCACACCCCACTCAGGAATTTTAGTATTCTTGTAGAATTCATGACCAGAGATGTAGTGAAAGGAAAAGTCCTTATAGTGGATGATTGATCAGGTAAAGTAGAAGGATTTAGTTGTTTCTGGATGGAGTTTTGGATGGGACCTCTTCTAATGTCTTTATTTATTATATTAACCTATACCCGAGATCCTGGTTTTGTTCTGGTTATTGTATCATGTATTGCATATTTCAATTTCTGCATGTATTACTCTAATTATTTTTTTTCTTTTATAATGATGTTATTATATATCATTTTAATGATATGATATGGAGATTATAGTCTCACCATGGTTCTACTTAAGACTCTCTCCACTTGTCAGCAACCTATGGCATGCAGGGAGGCATGCTTGAGGTCATGTGACATTCCAGCTCAGACCCGGTGGTTCAAGTCAGGATATTTCAAAGACTACCATGAATTTAGAACTTGATTCTATGCCACTGAAATGGATCCTCAATTAGATCTATCCACATAGTTTCTTCTCTCTCCTATCATAACCTTGAATTCTCTGGTTGGAGAGAGTCAGATATTCCTCTACCATCCCCAACTTGTGGAGGGTCCTATTGGGATGAGGTTGATCCCAGAACTTATATCTACTAGGAAACAACAAATACAAATTCCATAAAACTTGACTATAATGTATAGTGAGCGTATGTTACCCTACATAAGGGAACCCTTTTCTTCCATATAGAATGAGATTATGGCTTGAAATTCGTCCAATTTTTCCTCCTCTGCATAGTTGGTATTTGCAATAGATACCTTAACTTCGAACTGGTGAGGGATTTTCAAAGCTTATTTAAGGGCCTCACACATTTCTTTTGATTAAAGGGGGTATTTTAGAATCTAAATACTTACATATTTTTTATCGAGGTGATTAAATAAATCATATTTCCACACCAAGGGAAAACTTTTTTGATACGGGATGTTCTCTTTGGATGGGGGTGAAATAGATTCTACTAGCTAGGCCACTCTGTTCTGACTAACGTTGGAAACATTCTACTGCTAACTAGATGGAACACTTTGGAAAAATATCATCTAATTTTATGTTGAATAAGGTTAGTAACTATCTATATGTATCTGATCATGGTGTGTTATTGGCTAAGATGCTCGGTCAACTAACACAGTCAGTTGCGAAGGCATACACGATAGAGCAGGATGGGTGGAGAATACCTACTGAGCTATGAGAATAAACTAATGCATAGTTTAAGTAGCATGACCAACATGACTTGAGGTAATATCCTGAACATTCTGGTAGATTTCATACGTTTAAAATTTCCTTTGATGGTGTCAGTGATCTCACCATTATTCACTGTTTTATTTCACCCTTACACGCTAGTATTAAAATGATTTTGTATTGAAAATTAAAAATTTAATAAAAAATTTCACTACCTATTTGATTCAATAATTTAGTTTTTATTATTGTTAAAATGTAAAATTTTACGTGTTTTGATGATTCCATTTTAGGTGGAGGTGATTTGGAGGACCGAGGATGAAGATGATGAAAAATGGACCAAAATGTTCAGGAATCCAAGCACACATGTGAAATAAATAGCACACTACAACTAATACATCAATTAAATTGGGCAGAAATTTTATTCTATTATCCAAAATCTAGTGAGATAAAACTCTTATTAAGAAACCTAATTCCAATTCAACTATTTAGGGTCCCATCCAAACTTATCTTTCCATGAAAAAAATAGACATGAGTTCAAAAGTTTTGTTTGGTATTTTGAAACTGTCTCCCATTTTTTACCTTATCTGGCCATAAAATTTCACATGGTTATATATAAGAATTATTTAAATTTTATTGTGTTTTATAAAATCCTTCATAAGGTAGTTTACTAGACCTAAACTATTTTCCAAGTGGTATATGTAAATATGGGTCCCCAAAACCACCTCCCATTTTGGATATAAAAGGAAACCTCATTTGGAAGCTCGACCAGGGAAAAAATATCTACCATTTTGGAGTTCCTAAGGAGTACTCTACTCATCCTAGAAGTTCTGGAGGACTCTATCCTTATAGGGGGATCAAGGATTATGGTAAGGTTCCAACCTAGTCTCCTCCTCCTCTTGATGGATTTCTAAACGGTGGATGATCATTTTGAGGGAGGTACACATATTTAGGAGGGACTTGCAACACTTTTTATTCTACTAGTTTTGTGTAATTTTTGTGTGAAACATTTCATTTAAGTTTTTCTTAACATGGTTCTTATTTTAATTATTTTTTTGGTTTAATCAAGTGAAACACTTTTTATCGCAACACCTATTAGGTTGAGATTTCTAGTGGGAATCTTGGGTTGTTTCGATTGGAAAACCCAAGAATCCTATTTCTCTCACACATACATGATATATCAGTATTATTTGGTATCACTCAATTTATTCTTGAGGTCCATACCTTGAAAGAATAATTTTTGTGTCAAGCGGTGCTTATTTATGCAATGTTCTCAGAGGCAAGAGGGGAATAGAGATATTGACATGTATCAACCAAAGGATTCTATTAAACCATGTGTATTTTTCAGAACAATGAAATTAAAAATATATGTGGTGAAATTTAAATGAACTCATTCTCTCATAATTCTAAAAACACCCCCTTTATTTATCAACTATTAAACTATTTAATTATATTATTTTATTTTTAAAACAATTTTCAAAACCACCACCCTATTTTAGAATTTTCTATTAAAAAAACACACTTTAGACATCTAATGTTTTTTGAGAGATGATATAGGATCTACCCTATGCTATAAATCCTCTTGAAAAACATAATCAAATTGACATGTCATTACCATGAATTCAAACTAAGGCACTATTTTCATGGAGCTATTTGGTTTTTAGAGCATGTTTTTTATATAATAATTGTAAAATTCATGAGTATTTATTTGTTTTATATTCTACCTTTACATATATATATTTTTTCTAAATTATTTCTTATGTAGGTTCTATTCATGAGGTGTTCTACTCTGGGATAGTTACCTCCTTTATAACCTAAACTGGAGAGGATCCTATATCAATGACACTGTGGCATACATGACAACCCCTTGAAGGAGGATACACCACACCTTAAGACTTTTCTAAACATCTGTTCTTCTGGAAACAAACTAGAAAATGAAATTAATGTGTATTAAATGGCTGAAAATAACAAAAAAATTATTAACCTTTATTGATGTTGATATCCAACCTACACATATTCAAGTACAAGGTGAAGCACTAAACTTCAAACTAAAATTTGGTTTAATTCACTTATTACCAAGATTATGTAGACTTGATGGAGAAGACCCACATAAGCACTTAAAAGAATTTACATGGTGTGTTAAACATTAAAAAATAAAAATGTGGATGAATAACTAGTAAATCTTATGGAATTTCATTTCTCATTAGAAGACACAACAAAATATTGGATATAATATGTTAATTTCCCAATTTGAGGTTGGGTGGGCATGAAACACCTTTTTCTTAAAAAATAATTCCCAGCCTCTTGAACTGCAAAAATAAAAGAAAAAATATATAGAATAAGAAAATATAATGCATAAACACTTCATTTATATTAGAAATGATGTAAAAGGTTATGTTTAATCTATCAACACCACCAAATTAGTGATCAAATTTTAATATAATATTTTTATGAAGGTTTAATTACTATTGATCGTAACAGGATTGATGCTACTACAGGTTGGGTTCTTTTTGATAAGACTGTAATTAATACATAAACCCTAATCGAAAATGTTTCACATAACACACACAAAATTGGTTCAAGGTTAATTATTCCCATTCAAGGTATACATGAGGTGAAAAGTTATGAGTTTAAGAATAAGGTGAACACAAAGTTCGAATAGGTAATTACCCTTACCTAAAAACACGATCTTTCCCAAGGTAAATACCAACCTCCTCCTCCCATCCATTGTGGTATCTGTTATGCTGACACCCACTATTCTGACCAATTCCCTCAACTATGAGAAACTACTAAGAGTTTTGAAGAAATATTCCAAGGATTCCCCTATAACCATCCCATTATGCAAGAAACATACTATCCATCCAAACCTGGCTGGGAAGACAAATAAGTCTACATGAGGGGAGAGGGGGGGGGGGTTGAATTCAAACCAACCTCAATAACTATGGAATCAACTAGGCCAGAGTAGTCATCCACCACAACCTCCCATAATTCCTTAACAACTATAGAGGACTTTCTAATAACCCCTCCAAAACATAATCCATGAATAGAATACATGATGAAACAAATGGGTAAATATAATATCCAATTGAAAAAAACCACCCAAGATTCCATACATGACCTATAAATCCAATTAGGCTAACTTTCAAACTCGATGGGGGGAAATTCAAAGTCATTATTTTGGTAAACTACTCTCTCAACCACTAGTAATCCATAGAGATAAGATAATTGTCAGTACCAACACCCTTTAGAGTGGAATGAAACTTAAAATTCAAGTGAACCCTACCTTAGAGTCATCCCCTCCTGATGAAACCACCACACCAACAACTAAAAATGGATCAAATGAGGAAAAACCCTATCCTGAGAAAATCCATACCTAAGGAAATGGAGTTTCAATTAATAAAAAACTAATAAAAACCATTCCTCTTCCATTTCCCCAAAGGTCCACCCAACCTATGAAACAAAAAGAAACTGAACTTAATAAATAAATCCTCGAAGCCTTCAAAAAGTGTAGGTTATCATTCCTTTGATCGATGTAATGAAGAAAATTCCATCATATGCCACGTTTTTGAAGGATATTTGTAGACCCCAAAGTTGAATTAAATTTGATGAAAAGATGATCTTGGGGAGGAACATCTTAGCATTGATATATACAACACTTCCAACCTAATTCAATGATCCTAGATCATTCACAATTCCATGCACCATAGGGAAGTATTTCTTTTCCAATGCTATGATTGATTTGGGATATTATATAAATGTGATGTCATAGTACATTTTCTCTTCATTACAGGTTGGGGAATTAAATTCCATAGGAATGTTTGTTCAAATATAAAACTGATGTACCAAACAACCTACTTGTGTGTCAGAGGATGTTATTATGAGGTTGAAAATTTTAAATTTTCATGACGATTTTCATGTACTTAAAATATAAGATGATATGATTAATGAACATGGACAAATTATATGGGGTATTACTTTCTTTAAAACTACCAAAACCATAACTAATGTCTAAATGGTACATTATATATGGATTTTGGTGGTTCCATTTTCTACTTCAATATCCTTGATGCCATGAAGCACCAATCAGAAGATAATTACTCACTTTCAGTTAATTCTATTGATGCAATCCCTTCCTTTTGAAGAAACTTATTTTATTTCACATAATATCCTTTCTGAGTTTTCATAATTGATATAAATTTTAGGTAATTAATCATTCATTTAATTTTGTATGAGGTTAGAAAAATTTAAAGCTTGTTCTTCAATTGATGGATTCTTGAGCACTGAGGATCCCATGACCATCAATGATTCTACTAAGATTTTGAAAGATTATTCCTCGTATAGGGATGTTATAATTAAGTAGTTTGAGGGTATCAATGACCTATCACTTTCACATTCACTCCCATAAATCCAAAATCATTCAGACTTGGAGCTTAAACAGATACCTCAAAATTTGTAATATTCATATATTAAGAATGAAAACAATCCTCCTATCATAATTTATTTTTCACTCTTTCTAAATAATAAATTTTGACTACTTAACCTTTTAAGGGAGTATAAAAAATAATTGGGATAGACACTTTCCAACATATGTAGTATTAGCCAATCAATTTTCATGCATCATATATTGTGAAATGATGAGGCTAAACTAGTGAGTAATGCATAATTTGGAATAAACCCAAACCTCCTAGATGTTTTTAAAAAAAGGTACCAAATTTATTAGATTTTGGAATCATTTACCCCATATCTAACATCCAATGGGCCAGTCTAGTGCAATTAGTTCCAAAAAAAAACTATTCTTATAGTTATTAAAAATGAAAACAATGAATTGGTTCCAAATCATGTACAGAATAGTTGGTGTTTCTATATAGACTATTGCTAACTAAACCAACACACTAGGAAGGAACATTTCCCATTTCTATTCATTGAACAAATTCTAGAGATTCTAGTGGGGAACTCCCACTACTATTTTCTTTATGGGTATTTTGGATACTTTTAGATCCATATCTCCCCGGAGGATCAGAAAAAGATAACATTCACTTGCCCCTTTGGCACATTTTCATATAGGAGGATGCCATTTGGTATGTGAAATGCTCTAAGTACTTTCCAACAATGCATGGTTCATATTTTTTCAGATTACCTAGAGAATTATGTGGAAGTATTCATAGATGATTTCACTATTTATGGATCATATTTTGATGAATATTTGGGAATTATTGGTTCTATCCTACTTTTTTTTATTGAAACGAATCTCAAATTAAATTATGATAAATTCCATTTCATGGTGTGAAAAGGTATAGTACTTTGAAATGTCATTTTTGGGGATGTTATCCAAGTAGATAAATTAAAATTCGATGTCATTTCTTCTATACCATTCACTAAAAATGTACAGGATGTGCATTCTTTCTTACTTCATTCTAGATTTTATCATCATTTCATTCATGACTTTAGTAATATTGCACTAATCCTATCTTGATTACTATAAAATGAATAATAATTTGTGTTTCATAAAAATTATAAGGATGATTTTAACAAACTGAAATAGAGTCTCACAACACCCTTGATAACCCAACCACCTCAATGAGATTTACCATTTGAGCTCATGTGTGAGGACTCTAACTATACAGCTGGGGTAGTCTTATCAGAATGGGTAGATCAAGATGTACATGTAATAGCCTATTCCTTTTTCAAATTGGACCCTACCAAAGAAAACTACATCAAAAATAAAAAAATCCAATTCTATTGGGGTTTACTTGGATAAATTCAGGTAATACCTTTTAGGTTCTAAAGTCATTGTGTTCTTATATGATGCATCCCTCCGGTATATCCTTTAGAAACCAGAATCCAAACCACATATCATTCATTGGATGATCCTACATCAAGAGTTTAATCTAAAAATTAGGGATAAAAAAGAGTATATAATGTGATGGATGAACATATTAGTAGGATCCTCCCATCCTTGGACATTTACTCATCCCCCCTGTATTCCCATAAAAGACATGTTTCCTGACAAGGAATTATACTACCTGCAATGTAATGTCCTGAACCTATTTAGTCCATTCATCTACAGAAATATGGTGTTTTAGGTGTTCTAGGAGGTGAAGGTGACTTATCCTCAACACTTTTCCAAATTTCAAATTTTGCGAACAGTTCCATCGGTGAGACCGATGCGAACTGTTCTATCGGTGAGACTGATGTGAACAGTTCCATCAGTAAGAACGATGTGAACAGTTCCATCAGTGAGACCGATGCGAAAAGTTCCATCAATGAGACCGATGTGAAAAGTTCCATCCATGTGGCAGATGTGAATATTACCATTGGTGAGACTGATGGGAAAAGTTCCATCAGTGATACTGATGCGAACAATTCCATTAGTGATACCAATGTGAATAGTTCCATCCATGAGACTGATGCAAACAGTTCCATCAGTGAGAACGATGTGAATAGTTCCATCAGTGAGACTCATGTGAACAGTTCCATCGGTGAGACCGATGTGAACAATGCCATCAGTATCAGTGAGTCATTCTTTGAACAGTACCATCGACATCGATGAGTCCTTCTGTGAATAGTACCATTAACATCGGTGAGTCATTCTGTAAACAGTACCATCGACATCGGTAAGTCATTCTGTAAATAGTACCACAAGCATCGCTGAGTCATTCTGTGAACAGTTCCATCGACATCGGTGAGTCATTCTGTGAACAGTACCATTGGCCTCGGTGAGTCGTTATGTGAATAGTACCATCAGTATCGATGAGTCGTTCTCTAAATAGAACCACCGACATTAGTGAGTCGTTCTGTGAATAGTACCACTGACATCGGTGAGTTGTTATGTGAATAGTACCATCGACATCAACAAGTCGTTATGTGAACTGTACCATCAGCATCAGTGAGTTGTTTTGTAAATAGTACCATCAGCATCAGTGAGTCATTATATAAACATTACCATCGACATTGGTGAGTTGTTCTATGAACAGTACCATCGGCATCGGTGATCCATTCTATAAACAGTGTTTCTAGGAATGTGTATAGTGTTTCCAGGATCGGTAGGTGTACAGTGTTTCCAGGATCGTGAACAGTGTTTCCAGCTTCTTACAACTTCACCCCTTTGACATTTTCTTTGACAAAAAAATGCATCCAAGGCCTTGTTTTAAGCTATTTTAGCCCGAATCATATCCCATAAGTCCTATATTAATTTTCCTAAGGCTCGGGATGCCTTTAATTAGTCAAACCATGTGGTTTAATGTGATCTAATTTTAATGGAAAATTCAGCGTATCTTAAACTTCTACTCCATAAATCTTCTGAAGGGACGATATATCTTCCTCCCTTGTTCTATCTTCTTGTTCCCTAGTGTGAGACGCTCAAACTTTTCCTTCTTCCCATAGTATCAGTGTGATTGAACCTTAATCCTCAGATCATTTCCCCTTGAAGTTTCTTCCTACTGCATACACACCCCCTATTTTGGTGCAAGCAGTAAGTGTCTATCCCTCATCGATATAAGGTATGATTTATCATCATTCTTTTCAGTTCGTATACTATTGTTTCTCCTTACCATGTTATGGAATGTGATCTACATGCTTATAATGAAGTTTTCTTGGGTTTTAGTTGGTGCAGTCGTACCATGGCATCCTCAGGTGGATGCAGTTGTCACGGGAGGAGGCGATCAAGATCCATTGTGTGGATCATTCTTGTATAAAGAATGATAATAACTATTTGAGGTAGGGGATTCATTTATTCTTTATTATTTTACATGAAAATGAAGAGTTAGAATGTTTTAGCTCACTGGATCACAATGGAATTGACATAATAAATATTTTAACGGGATAAATAAATTGTTATTGATTGTATGTTATTTCCTCTTGGTTTTCTAGATAGTGTGATATCTATGAATTCTTTTTTTATATTTTTGTTCTTGATGGAAATTGGTAAAGAACGTAAAATGGGATTAATTGTAAATTAATTTTCAAGGATAAAGAGGAATGTAAATGAATCTGGTTATTTTTGTTGTAATTTTATGTTAATCAAATTGATGCAGTAATCATGTTTAATCAATTTTGTGATAGCTTACTATTTAGGTTTCCTGTTGTTAGAACCTATAAATAATAAATAGAATAATTATAGATATGTTAAATGACTGGTTATTGGAAAAAAGATAATTCCTTATAGGGTTCTGAGTTACCGTCATTCTTTATTAAGGGATAAGAGCCCAATTTATATGATGTTCGTTTTCCTACTGCTTGTGTTGTCATGGAGCTTAGATGGATATTGTGATATGTGGGGGCAGGGAGTCCCATTGGTCGTTGAAGCAGTTGATGCCTAGAGTGGTGAGATTTATTAGTTTAGGCATGTGGGTACCAGGGAGGACACCAGAGATGATGAAACAGGTTGGATGTGATTGTTTGGATTCTTCATGAATCTTATTGGTTGTTTATCTACTTTACATTCCCCAATGTTCAAGGAAAATGGTCTTGGTTACCCCTCTTCCAAATAGGGCTGAGGAAGTGTGAGGTATGCCATGTGCTTTCCATGTTTAACCACTTGAGGGAGGATGGGTCTATGCTCTTTCTATAGGTGGAAAAGACTCGATGGGTAGTTCACCTACTCACTGCATTGAGATCCATGTGTTTATTAGCTTAAAATGTATTTCTATAATTCCTGGGAATATGGGAAATTAATTATGTTAATAAATGATTGAATAAATTATGTCAACCCATGGGGTTGGAGCTTACTGGGATGCAATGTTGTGGTTGAAATTTTAAAGGAACAGTGAACTTTGGGTGTGATTCTAATGAAATATAACTTAGAAAGTGTTAATGGTTAATTAATGTTTAAATAAGTAATTAAATTAAAGAAAAAACGATAAAAAGGGAATGAAGTAATATAATAAAGCTCTTTAAATGGTTGTATGCTTATAGGATACCTAGTATTAGAAGTGGAAACTGGTAGTCTGAGAGATGTTAGCTGCAGTTGAGTCTAAGACTAGGTCATTCCCATAATGTGGTTGTGAGCTATAGTATATTATGTACTTTTTGTGTTTCTATATGCTACTCCACCCCGTCAGTTATGGAAACTAACACCCTAGGGATTCTGAGCCTTGTGGGGTGTTTTCCCCAACATTCCAGTTGGAGGATGGATGGATGACTACCGCCTTTGGATCCACTCTCTTCCCTTGGTAGTTACTTGTTCTGGTAGGCACAACATTTAGTTTTCCCAATATATGTGTGTATAGGGCTATAATGGCTTGTGGTTATTCACACACATATATTCTAGATATAGTTTCCTATGGACTACTATAGGTGTAAAGTGTATAGGCTGTGACGGCTTGAGGATCCTTACTCAGTGTATGGGCTGTAATGGCTTGAGGTATAATTCTTGACGTATGGTACACATTATGCGAGATGTGGTTGCACCTAGAAAATACATGGTTACTTTGATTTCATGGACATGGTGGTTTTTTTGCATGAGGCCCATGTTTTGGTGCTTCACCCCAGTGTCTATGGGAAAGCCTTTTTAGAGAGAGATGCTTAAGACGTGCGACATTGGGTAAAAGAAGAAAACTAGTGGGGAAGTATTAGAAGGGTATCTTGGATATTCTTTATTATATTATATACTCTTTCATGTGATACTTGGTGGGAGTGGCCGATCCAGACTACTTTTCCCTAGATTTTTTTTAGGGAAGGAGATTCCAATCGCCTTATACTTTTGTTTAATAAGTCAGTTGTATCCTTTAATGCTTGATCTGTTTTATCTGTGAGGGTTCTCACTTTCCCCTTAAAAGTGTTGGAAAATAAAAATGTTAATTTGTATGCTTGGTGAGAGTTTCAATAGTGAGGTTGGGAACTTAGAATACCTATTTAGGTGATGAGTTAGTTTCACTTTTTGTTTACTGTGCTTTGGCATGATTTCATTACTTTTTCATGAGAGGCTCTATGGAGGATCCTACTAATTATAATATTATACTCACCCTATGTATATATAAACTATTTTCTAGTTACTTGGACCAGGTTTGAGATCAAGATGGTTTCTACTAGCTTTGCAGGATCTTTTCATGCTTGTGGTTGCTATTGGTTTTACTTTCCTTTGGTACTTGCAGTTTTTTCCATTTAGCTGTAGTAGTTTTGCATGACATTACATATGTGAAATTGGGTTTTCTTTTATACTTAAATCTGAGATGGAGTTGGTTGGTATCAATATTATCTATCTCTTTCGAATGTGTTCTCTTAAAGGGTAGTGCATTCCATTTGTGTGTTTAATATACCCTCAGTGATAATCGCCAACCCAGGGCCTACTGGAGGTGGGAATCGGGGGTCATTATCTCTCTTCTCCCATTTCCAGCCTAGGAGGGGTACACCTTGTGGGGAGGGGGTCGTGCCATAGTGGTATTAGAGCACTAGTTGATGGATGGGATGGAGTTTGGTGTTAGTCACATGTGAGGTTGCATGTGTTGGTAGGGTAACTCTGTCAGCCAAGTTTAGCAAGTGATTTAAACACTAGAAACTATCTAAGACATATGTGTTTAGGGACACCTATGATCTGATTCAGATACCTTTATGTTTACAATGGATACTAAATGAGGTGATACTAGTTGTAGGGTAGGGACCTAGAAAAGGATCATGCATCATTATTCTTTGTTCCTGTGTTTGAATAGGTAGAACATGGAATATGTTAACATAAAAAGAATAAAAGAAAAAAATTAATCAATTTATGTTGAGTCTTCCATATTCTAGGTTTAAGAGCTCTAACTATTTGTTATTTTGCATGTATAGATCCAGGTCGACTTCCTCGTCAGGTTTGCATAGAATATGTCTAGCAGGCTGAGCCAACAGATCACCGTAAGGTAGAGGTTGATGATGATGACACATGTAAGAGGACACTCTATGAGTTTCATCACTAGAGTCTACAAAAGTACAAGGGATCTATTTTAGATTCAGTCACATAAGACTGGTTAGAGGAGGTTAAGATAGGCTTCAGTTTCATCCATGCTCGGAAAGAGCACTAGGTGTCTTTGGTTGTGACGATTCTTCACTGAGAAGCAAGTAAGTGGTGGTTCTTTTTCCTTGGGGATCATGAGGAGTCGACGATCTCATGGGAGGAGTTCGAGGAGAAGTTTAGAGTCGAGTTTAATTCTTCGATCATGAAGGCGTCTAGTTTCCAGGAGCATCTTACCCTTCTACAGGGGAGCTCTAGTGTGTGAGAGTTTAAAATCCAATTCAAGAACCTTTTACGATATGATTCAGATCTGTTGCCGGATGAGGAGGCTAGGGTGAGGAATTTTGAGGAGGCTTTGCGTCTAGAGATATAGTTCTAGGTCACCCTGTTTATGCTAAAGACATATCTTGAGGTTTTAGCGAGAGAATTTTTCTTTGAGAGGACATTGGAAAAATAAGATCGTCCTAAGAGGGGAGTCATAATAATTCCAAAAGAAGTATATATGTGGTCTATGGTTCCTGGTTTTTAGGGAAGAAGTGTTTTTTTTCATCCATGGGTAGGTCCCATCCCTCCGCATGGAATTTATCCAGAGGCAGCGACTCTCAAGAGTATACCAAGTGATCAGGTGCTTGTTTTTCTTATAGAGGTCAAGGTCATTAGCAGTGAGAGTGCGTGATCTTTTAAAGTAGTCATTGTGCACCTGGTGTTCTACTCCAGGTTCATCTGTTGAGGAAGTTCCAACCAAGGCAAGAGCATCAGGTTGCTTCAGATTTGGATTCGAAAAGAGAAGATGGGGTAGGCAGAGGAAAACCCCATGATGCCCCAGTTCTCAGAGACCAGAGTGCAGCCATGGTGGTGGTCATCATGAGGGTCAAAGAGGTCATGGAAAAGGTCATGATAAACTTCATGCTTTAGCGTTGTTAGCGCCAGGTGTGCCAGTCATCGTTTGAGGTACCCTTTGATTTCTTATCTACTTGGGTGTATTCCTTGTTTGATTTAGGAGAGACACACTCTTTCATATCACCTACCCTTTTACATGCTTTGGGACTTGATGTAGAGAGTCTTCTAATTCCCTTGGCATTAACTACACCAGTTGGAGGTCAAGCTGACTTTTTTGAAGTATATAGAGACTGTGAGGTAGTGCTAGGGCAACACCGCTCTTGGGGACATTTTATATGTTTACAAATACAACTACATGATTTCATCCTTGGAATGGATTGGTTTTACTTGGTGCAGGCTATCATGGATTTATTTAGGAGGCATGTAGTGTTATTTGATGAAGATGGAGAGCCGGGGGTGTTTGTTGGAGAGTGAGAAACTCAGATGGGTCAGAGGCATGTTCCGTCCTTATCATCCATGATAGCTAGGCTGATACTGAGTTCTTCAGAGGTTTAGTAGTTGGAATTTCCAAGGGTCATAGAAGAGTACCTTGATGTCTTTCCAGAAGTGGCTGTAGCATTACCCCCTTGACAACAGATCAAATTTGGGATCGAGCTACAACCAAGAGAATCTCCTATATCTATGTCTCCGTATTGGATGACCCATTATGAGTTATGAGAGATACATATAACACTTGATGGTATGTTACGGTGCAGTTTTGTTTGGCTGAGTGTGTCACCGTGTGGTGCACCAGTTTTGTTCGTGAATAAGGATGATAGAAGTTTGCTGTTGTGTATCAATTATCATCGCTTAAAAAAAGTGACAGTGAAGAATCATTATCCTCTTCCATGGATTGATTATTTATTCAATCAAATAAACGGTTCATGTTGGTCATAAAAGATAAAATTGCAGTCATTATATCATTATATGTGTGTGAAGGAAGAGGATATCCTGAAGACTTCTTTATATTATAATCATGGGAAATACGAGTTTGTTGTAGTGTCGTTCAGTGTGATGAAACTTCAGCTCTGTTCATGAGATTGATGAACACTACGTTCCGTGTGTTCCTGGATAAGTTTGCAGTGATTTTCATCAATGAAATCCTTGTGTACTCCACATCTGAGGAGGAGAATATAGAGCATCCACACACTATTTTGGGAGTTCTTCGTCAATATCATCTATTAAGGAAGTTTTCAAAGTGTGAGTTTTGGGCTTGAGAAGTCTATTTCATGGGTCATGTTGTGTCCCAATAGGGATTAGCTGTGGATCCATCAAAGATAAAAGTAATTGTCTCTTGGGCAGCCCCAAAGATAGTGCTAGAGTTGCAAATATTCCTTGGTCTTACAGGCTACTATAGGTGGTTCGTAACCGATTTCTCTCGGGTTGCAGATCCTCTAACAACAATGACCATGAAGGATCATGTAACACCCGAGATTTTTATGAGAAATATTTTGTTTTTATACATCATCAAAGGAATATTTCACTACACACAACACTAGCTTGGATTGATTTACACACAATTACGACCTTCCTCGATAGCTTGCATTGTACGCAATACCGAGTTTCACTAAACAACAATATGCTATTAAAATATTATTAAAACTAGCCGTTATGAATAGTAATAACCACTTTTTGAAATTTTATAAATTTTATTTTTCAAAATGGACTACATTTTTGGATTTGGAATATCGAAATTAGCCTAGGGTGAAATTTTGGTATTTTTTTGAAAACTTTCAATTTTTGATGAATAGTGAAAACACTGGGTTACTATTTAAAAACTGACTTTTTATTTAAATAATTATTTGTTTCATTTAAATTTATTTTAGGTCAAAATTGATCAATAATACCTATATAAGTTAAATTTAATTCATTGGAGCCATTTTATAATAATTTTAGATATATAAAATTTTTATTGAACTTTTGAACGTCTTTTACCCACCTCCTAGGAGAATTTGCAAATTTACATAAAACATAATTTTACCGCTTTTGTGAATGGAATTTCAAAAATCTGAGAGACATGGTTGATTTCAGTAAGTAAAATGTGGTTCAATGAGATGAAATTTTTTGGTGAATAGTATCTTTTTACTTTTATTTACCACAGTTAAAAGTAAATAGGGTAATTAAGGGTAAAAATGATATTATTATTACCCTAACACAGGTACTAATTCTATTGGATAAGTGTAATTTGATCAAAAACAAAATTAGGGATAAAATATTATCCTTTAGGTCCACTTGGATTAGATTAGGACATTTAATATTATTTTATTTAAAGAATAGTTAAAATAGTTAAAATCAATGTTTAATTACTAAAACATTTTTAATATAGGGTTATACATAAGATAAATTCGACTATGAATATTAATTAGAAAGATAAAACTATTTCCTACATAATGTATGTTTATTTTAAATTTTTAGACATTAAATAATTTAATTTATTTATGACACAATGATGATGCAGTAATTACCTTATTAAGGAAATATTAACATAATTGATATTATAAATACCCAAATAAATGTAATTTGAGACTTTTTATGAATTAAAATAATTTTATAGGTTAATATGAAATGTTATTATGGATTTAATTAACGTTTTTAGAACTAATAATGCTTTTTTGAGTTTCAAAAAAATCAATTTCCAAATAGTGTCAAAATTGACATAAAATAATTTTTTAAAACAAATAGTATATTATTAATTGTTATTTTATTCCTAAAAATATAAGGTTCGTCTAAATGACTTATATAAGGTTATATATATTATTAATAAACAACTTGGGGTTATTTTGGCTTGTTATAGTAAGTTTATTAACCTTATAGTGTAAGAAAACAAGAAGATAAGGTAAAAGTAAAATTATTGAACTTAAAGTTAAATCTAAATGATAAGGTTAAAATAGTAACCTAAACTTGTCCAAATTATATTTTATGAGAGGATTTAGACCCATACCCACCTTAGATTCTAAATAAATCAATTTTGAGCTATTAAAAACCGAATATGACTTTATAATAAAATAATATTTTTTGTTTTTCCAAAGGTGCCCCTCTCCTCCCTTATAAAAGGGCACCTCCTCCCTCTTTTCCTCACAACACTTTGAGCCATTATGCTCAGAAAAAACATGAAAATTTATCTTCTCCACTTCCCTAGAAACATCTTAGAGGTTCTGGTTATCTTCAAATACCATATTTAGTGCCCCAAGAGGAAGTTAAGAAGAGGCACTTCAAAGAAGAGGTAATGTCCGTTACCGATTCTTTCAAATTTATTTCTTCTTCTAATTGTTCTTATTTAGTTGTTTCATTATGAAGTAATAACATAAGTATCACTAATATAATGATATGTTATTATAAATATGAAACAACCCTATTTCACCTTCTATCCATCCTACGGAAAATGAAATCACCGCGCGTGCGTACGTACGAAATACCGTCTCCTCACCGTGGTGTAATCTATTTTCCACCACCACCTTTCTTGGATGGGTATAATGGTGTAGAGAATAAATATATATGATTATTGATTCTGAAATAGTATACATACATTCCAATAAAATTCCACGATCATGAGAACGATATCATCGCTCGTGCGTACGTACAGAATACCGTCTCCATGATGTGATGTGACTCGTTCTACATGATCTTCATTGCATAATGATTATATAAATGAATTGAATGAATAAATATGATATATATTACACTAATACCATTTTTTAAATGAGGTATCTATAACCTAAGAATAATAATAAGAATTTATTCGACAAAACACACATAAGAACAAAAAGTAATAAACACCCGAATAACAAATAGCAATGAAATATTACTAATAAGAAGCTAAGAATATTACCATATATGATATAATAACAAAGAGTATGATTCTGGAATAATTCAATGACATTATTTAAATCATTATACAGGAGGTTCAGACACTTACGAATCAAATCGGACCTAAGGTAAGGTAAAATCTCACAAATCTCAATTTTTATCCGAGATTGTTTATACTTCCGAATTTACTGGGGAATATTTTTCATCCAAATCCATGTTTCCTCAATATGTAATATTATTTATATCCTCCTTTAATTTTTTAAATCCAATTTTACCCTTCGGTGAGTTTTTAGTAAAAGATATGAAATGAATCTTTTGTCATTTTTAGTACGAGGTACTTATTTGACTTATCCGGCCAAAGTACGAGGAGAGTGTTATTTTTAACTTATACGACATGAATGGATTTTTAGAACATTATTTCCATGAAGCTTCCTTTACAAGTTTTCAAGTTTATTTTTAATCAACTTCTTTTAGTTTAAAATTATATGACATGTTAAGAAAGGAAAATGTTTTTGAAGTTGAAAGGATATTTTCCTTGAGAATGGAGTTCAAGTGTTTTATCAAAATTATTTTCCATATAATATAATATAGGGTTATGTTTCTATCCCTATTTTCACATTGTTTTGATTATGTTATGATGGAATTATTTTTATGATGTCCTTTTATCTTATATGGATTGTGTTATGATGGCATGATGATTAAGAATCCCATTTTTAATACATGGGTTATGTTATGATGTATGATTTATGATCTTGTGGCACACATAAGAATGGTATAATTATGATATGGGTGGGACCTATATCTCCCTCCAATGAAATGGGTAAAGATTTATATCTCATGATATAGACATGGCCAAAACGGCAGGTTAAACCGGTTCAGTGATACAGGACTGAAACGAGGAGTGAACTCGATTCAGAAATGGAATTTGTCCGCTAAGATAGTCTTGTAAATGAGTCTTGACTAATAAGAAATGATTCTCTATTATTATGTGTGTATTCCACAAAGTTTCATGTTTTAAGTTATGATTATTGGGATTACATTTCACTACTATGATTTATCCCATGATATGATATTATGATCTCTTTTGAAGGTTAATATTTCCAAAATGTTATGTTATTATGATTGATATTTCTTTTGTTCACCCTTACTGAGCATTTGAGCTCACCCTTTTATATGTTTTCTTTTCCCCAGGCCAAGAACAAGGGTATTAAGTAGGATATTCCAAAAGGGACTCTAGATATGATGAAATAAATGGGAGACAATGTAGATGATTTATGAACCAGTTGTTTATGTTTCCCAGTTTCTAAAGACACTATACCTATACGGTCCTTTCATGGTTTTATTATATGTTGTAATAAGTGCGATTCAATTATGAAGTAATAACAATGTATGTAAAGTATGGGTTGTTATAGTTTGTATCAGAGGAAATGTATAGTCAACCTTTGGAAACTAGGATGTGAAAGCCTTAGTAATAACCCTAAGGATAAGTATAATCATAGAACACAATCTTAGTGTTTTAGAAATGGCCATAAATAACCTAAGATAAGAACTTAAGTGTACAATTTTATTCTTGATTATGTGGTTTTCCTATTATAATTAGTGTTTCTCACACTATTATTCTTGGTTTTAGTCAATGGATGGAACCCGAATGAACCATGTTAATGAGGAATGCGATGGGAAATGCAATGATTGTCCCCATGAGAAACCAAACGTTATGGGAGGTAGTATGAAAAATATTGTAGCCATACTCACACAACTTTCTCAAGCTATGAATCATGCAGGACTTCCAAACGATCAAAGGAAGGAGCAACATTCTATGGAATCCTTCATGAGGCAGCGTCCACCTTCTTTCAGTGGGTCTACTGATCCATTATTTTCTGAATAATGGATTAGTACTACTAAAAAGATATTTTTAGTTCTTAAATGTTCTGATCATGATAAAGTCATCTTAGCAGTATATCATTTGGAAGGTGAAGCTGATCAATGGTGGAATCTTATCAAGAATACGAGGCAAAGGGATGAAATTGAATCCATGGAATGGGATGAGTTCAAGAACTTATTTTTCAATAAGTACTTCCCTCGTATTCTTAGACCAAAGATGGAGAAGGAGTTTCTTGAAATGAAGCAAAAGGATGATGAATTTGTTGGAACCTACGAAGAAAATTTTATGAGACTTTCAAGGTACGCTTCTGGGATTATTATCCAACCTAAGAGTAAGATCGATCGATTCTTTATTGGCTTAAAAATAAGTCTTTGAAGGGCGTTATCCATAAGGGACTTCAATAGATATGAGGAAATCATTCGATGTGCTCTCAAAGTTGAGATGTAGATTGGAGTAACCCATCAGTCATATGGGTTTGATTAGAAGAGGAAAATAGAATTCAAATGAAAATATAAAGACCACACTGAAAAGAAGATGAGTTTTACCTTATGCTCAAAGTGTGGAAAGAAACATGGAGGGAGTTGTCTTAAAGGGACAAGTAAATGTTTCAAATATGGAAAGGAAGGTCATAGGGAATTTGAATGCCACAATGATGGGAAGAAGATGTCTAGTGATGCGAACAAATAAAAGGATATACAGAGTGAACCTCCTACACTTAAATATAACAAGTGCAAGGAAATGGGGCATTATGATAATAAATGACCTAATCCAAGGGTTGTTGATGATGATCGACGTCAACAAACTATTAAGGATAAAGATAAAGGAAAGTCACATGCAATTTCTATTAGCGATGTGGAGTATGATAACGAAGTGGTGAAAGGTTCACTTACCATCCACTCTAAAGTAGAAAATGTTTTATTTGATTCTGGATCCACCCACTCTTTTATTTCTGAAGAATTTTCTAAGGGTATCGCCGTATTACCTCAACAATTAGATGTTGAGTTAGCTGTGACAACCCCTAATGGCACAATAGTCGCATCAAAAGTTTATAATTCTTCTCTAATTGAAGTTTGTGGTAAAGTTCTTCCTTCAAATCTTGTGATCCTTCCTATAGTGGAATTTGATGTGATTCTTGGCATGGATTGGATTTCTTTATATGGAGCTCATATCAATTTCCAAAGAGGTGAAGTCACATTTCATATTCCAGATCAATCTATGATCATCTATCGATGGAAGTATGAACATAACCTTCAAGTGGAAATTTCTTTCATGTTATGGGTCTTGATTTCACTAAATGAAGGTTATTTATCTCAAATGGTTGGAGAGAAAATCACAATTAATAATATGCCCATTTTACGAGAGTTTGATGATGTCTTTCTAGAGGAATTGTTAGGTCTTCCACCAAATCGTGAAGTTTAGTTTTTAATAGAACTTGTACCAGGTGCTTTTCCTATTTCAAAGACACCGTATAGAATGTCCCCAATTCAGTTGTAGGAATTGAAGAAGCAACTCCAAGAGAATCTTGATAAGGGATTCATACGCCCTAGTGCGTCAGCTTGGGGAGAACCTGTTCTGTTTGTTAAGAATAAAGATGGATCAATGAGACTCTACATTGATTATCGAGAACTTAAAAAGATCACTATCAAGAAAAAATATCCTCTCCCATGCATTGATGACTTATTTGATAAACTACGCGGAGCTCAATACTTTTCCAAGATTGATCTTCATTCAGGGTATCATCAATTAAGGGTCAAAAGGGAGGATATACCAAAGACGTCTTTCCGTACAAGGTATGGACACTATGAATTTATAGTGATTCCATTTGGTCTTACTAATTCCCCTACTATCTTTATGGATATGATTAATAGTGTATTTAGAGACTATCTTGATCAGTTTTTGGTAGGATTTATAGATGATATTCTTGTCTATTCAAAGAGCAAGGAAGAACATGAAGATCACTTGAGAATTGTATTGAAGACACTGAGAAATGAGAAGCTTTATTCCAAATTTATCAAGTGTGAATTTTGGCTTAAAAAAGTTGTGTTTTTGTGTCACATAATCTCAAAAGAGGGGATATCTATGGATCCAAAAAAAACATAGGTTATAGAAAGATGGTCGAAACCAACAAAAGTAACTGAGATCCAAAGTTTTATTGGTTTGGATGGATATTATTGACGTTTTGTGAAATATTTTTCACGATTATCTAATCCACTCACTAGGTCGACTCGAAAAGTAGTTATGTTCGTGTGGAAGGAGGAATGTGAAGAGAATTTCAAGGAGTTGAAAACAAGGTTATCGAGTGCACCTGTACTCACACTTCCTTGTAGTGGAGAAATGTTTGTGATCTACAGTGATGCATCCAAGAAGGGGTTGGGGTGTGTTCTTATGCAAAATGATACGGTGATAGCTTATGCCTCACGACAGTTGAAAATCCATGAGAAAAATTACCCACCTCATGATTTGAAGTTAGCTGTGGTAATCATTGAATTAAAGATTTGGAGGCATTATCTTTATGGTGGAAGGTGTGATATTTATACTGATCATAAAAGTTTAAATTATATTTTCACATAGAAGGAGATGAATATGCATCAAAGAAGATGGTTGGAGCTGATTAAGGATTAGGACTTCTCAATTCATTACCACCCTGGGAAATCAAACAAGGTGGTAGATGCATTAAGCCGACAAGACCATGCCAGCTTATCAATGATGAGGATCACAAAGGATCCAATATTTACGGATTTACAAAGGATGGATCTTCGAATTATAATGGAAAGGGAAAAATCTTATCTTTCTCAAATGAATGTTCAACCATCTATACATGTGAAGATTAAAGAGACACAGAAATAAGATGTAGAGTTACAAAAGAAGGTGAGAAATGTTCTTGAATTCAACCTTGATTGTGATGGGATAATAAGGTTCAGAAATTGGGTTTGTGTTCCTCCCATCCCAGAATTAAAGAAGGTGTTGCTGGATGAGGCTCATATTTCTTCATTCTCTATTCATCCTGGAAGCACGAAGATGTATAGGGACCTGAAAGAGTACTTCTGGTGGGATGGCATGAAAAGAGATGTTGCTGAATATGTCTCTCGATGCTTGGTTTGTCAGCAAGTTAAAGTTGAGAGACAGAAGTCTAAGGGGATGTTACAACCATTACCCATACCCGAATGGAAATGGGAAAACATTACTATGGACTTTGTCACTAGACTTCCTAAAACATCCAAAGGCAATAATGCTATCTGAGTTATAGTTGATCATCTTACGATGTCAGCACACTTCATTTCTATTAGAGAGGATTTCTCTCTTGATCAACTTTCCAGGATATATGTAAAGGAAGTGGTAAGATTGCATGGAGTTCCACTTTCCATTATATCTGATTGGGATCTTAGGTTTACCTCAAAGTTTTGGAAAATTCTTCAGCATACTCTGGATACAAAGTTGAGCTTCAGCACTTCTTATCATCATCAGACATATGGTCAGTCTGAGATAACAATTCAAACTCTAGAAGACATGTTAAGAGCTTTCTCTATGGACTTCAAAGGTGGTTGGGATCAACACCTACCTTTGGTGGAATTTTCTTATAATAATATCCTTCACTCCAGTATTTAGATGGCTCCTTATGATGCTCTATATAGAAAGGAATTCCGAACTCCAACTTGTTGGGATGAAGTTGGGGAAAGAAATCTATTAGGACCTGATCTTGTTAATGAGATGGCAGAAAAGGTCCGATCTATTCCACAACACAAAAGAGCAGTTCAGAGTCGACAAAAAAGTTATGCCGATAACCGAAGAAAAGACCTAGAGTTTGAAGTGGGTGATAAAGTGTTCTTACGAATATCTCCTTGGAAGAGAGTAATGAGATTTGGAAAGAGGGGAAAGCTAAACCCTAGGTATATCGGTGATTTTGAAATAATGGATCGTGTTGGGAAGGTAGCTTACCGATTGGCACTTTCACCGAATCTCTCTCAAGTTCATGATGTGTTCCATGTATCTCTCATGAGAAAGTACATACCCGATCCTTCACGTGTACTCAGATTAGAAGTTGTACCGCTGGAGCAAGATGTTTCTTATGAAGAATAACCGATAGAGATTCTGGATCATAGCGAAAATGTCATATGGAACAAGACCACTCTCTTGGTGAAAGCTTTATGTAGGAACCACCAATTATAAGAAGCTACATGGGAGCTTGAGGATATGATGAGGGAGAGGTATCCTCATCTGTTTGTTACGAAGTGAAGAATTTCAAGGGAGAAACTCATTTTAAGGGGGGTAGAATGTAACACCTGATATTTTTATGAGAAATATTTTGTTTTTATACATCATCAAAGGAATCTTTCACTACACACAACACTAGATTGGATTGCTTTACATGCAATCATGGCCTTCCTCGATAGCTTGCGTTGTATGCAATACCGAGTTTCACTAAACAACGATATGCTATTAAAATATTATTAAAACTAGCCGTTATGAATAGTAATAACCACTTTTTGAAATTTTATAAATTTTATTTTTCAAAATGGACTTCATTTTTGTATTCTGAATATCAAAATTAGCCTAGGGTGAAATTTTGGCATTTTTATGAAAACTTTCAATTTTTGATGAATAGTGAAAACACTAGGTTACTATTTAAAAACCAACTTTTTATTTAAATAATTATTTATTTTATTTAAATTTATTTTAGGTCAAAATTGATACATAATACCTATATAAGTTCAATGTAATTTATTGAAGTCATTTTATAATAATTTTAGATATATAAAAATTTTATTGAACTATTGACCGTCTTTTACCCACATCCTAGGAGAATTTGCAAATTTACACAAAACCTAATTTTACTGCTTTTGTGAATGGAATTTCAAAAATCTGAGAGACACGGTAGATGACAGTAAGTAAAATTTGGTTCAATTAGATGAAAATAATTTTTGATGAATAGTAACTTTTTTCTTTTATTTACCACGGTTAAAAGTAAATAGGGTAATTAAGGGTAAAAATGATATTATTATTACCCTAACACATGTACTAATTCTATTGGATAAGTTTAATTCGACCAAAAACAAAATTAGGGATAAAATATTACCCTTTATGTCCACTTGGATTAGATTAGGACATTTAATATTATTTTATTTAAAGAATAGTTAAAATAGTTAAAATCAAAGTTTAATAACTAAAACTTTTTTAATATAGGGTTATATATAAGATAAATTCGACTATAAATATTCATTATAAATATAAAAATATTTCCTACATAATGAAATTTTATTTATAATTTTTAGACATTAAATAATTTAATTTATTTACGACACAATAATGATGCAGTAATTACCTTATTAAGGAAATATTAACATAATTGATATTATAAATACCCAAATAAATTTAATTTGAGACTTTTTATGAATTAAAATAATTTTATAGGATAATATGACATGTTAGTATTGATTTAATTAACTTTTTTCCAACTAATAATGCTTTTTTTTATTTTCACAAAAATCAATTACCAAATTGTGTCAAAATTGACATAAAATAATTTTTTAAGACAAATATTATATTATTAATTTTTATTTTATTACCAAAAATCCAAGGTTAGACCCAATGACTTAGATAAGGTTATATATATTAATAATACACAACTTGGGATTCTTTTGTCTTGTTATAGTAAGTTTATTAACCTTATAGTGTAAGAAAACAAGAAGACACAGTAAAAGTAAAATTATTGAACTTAAAGTTAAATCTAAATGATAAGGTTAAAATAGTAACCTAAACTTGTCCAAACTCTATTGTATGAGAGGATTTAGACCCCTCCCAAACTTATCTTCGAAATAAATCAATTTGGAGCTATTAAAAACTGAATATGACTTTATAATAAAATATTTTTTTTTAGTTTTTCCAAAGGTGCCCCTCTCCTCCCTTATAAAAGGGAACCTGCTCCCTATCCTCCTCACACCACTTTGAGCCTTCAAGATCGGCCAAAACCTAAAAATTTCTCTTCTCCACTTCCCTAGAAATATCCTAGAGGTTCTGGTATTCTTAAAATACCATTTTTAGTGCCCAAAGAGGAAGTTAAGAAGAGGCGCTTCAAAGAAGAGGTAATGTCCGTTACCGATTCTTTCAACTTTATTTCTTCTTCTACTTCATCTTCTTTAGTTGTTTAATTATTAAGTAAAAACAGCAGTATCACTCATATACTGATATGTTATTATAAATATGAAACAACCCTATTTCACCTTCTATCCATCCTACGAAAAATGAAATCACCGCGTGTGCGTACGTACGGAATACCATCTTCACGCCGTGGTGTAATCTGTTTTCCACCACCACCTTACTTGGATGGGTATAATGGTGTATAGAATAACTATATATGATTATTGATTCTGAAATTGTATATATACACTCCAATACAATTCCACAATCATGGGAACGATATCATCGCTCGTGCGTACGTACGGAATACCATCTCCACAATGTGATGTGACTCGTTCTACATGATCTTCCTTGCATAATGATTATATAAATGAATTTAATGAATAAATATGATATATATTACAATAATACCATTCTATAAATGAGGTATCTATAACCTAAAAAGAATAATAAGAATTTATTCGACAAAACACGCATAAGAACAAAAAGTAATAAACACCCGAATAACAAGTAACAATAAAATATTACTAATAATAAGATAAAAATATGATCATATATGATATCATAACAATGAGTATGATTCTAGAATAAGTACATGACATTATTTAAATCATTATAGAGGAGGTTCGGACACTTACGAAGAAAATCGGACCTAAGGTAAGGGAAAATCTCGCAAATCTTAATTTTTATCCAAGATTGTTTATACTTCAGAATTTACTGGGGAATATTTATCATCAAAATACATGTTTCCTCAATATGTAATATTATTTATATCCTCATACAAATATTAAATCCAATTTTACCCTTCGGTGAGTTTTTAGTAAAAGATATGAAAGGAATATTTTTTCGTTTTTAGTATGAGGTACTTTTTTGACTTATCCGGCCAAAGTATGAGGAGAGTGTTATTTTTAACTTATACGGCATGAATGGATTTTTAGAACATTATTTCCATGAAGCTTAATTTACATGTTTTCAATTTTATTTTTAATCAACTTCTTTTAGTTTAAAATTATATGACATGTTATGAAAGGAAAATGTTTTTTAATTAGAAATGATATTTTCCTCAATAATGGAGTTCAAGTGTTTTATCAAAATTATTTTCCAGCTAAGATGATATAGGGTTATGTTTCTATCCCTATTTTCACATTGTTTTGATTATTTTATGATGTAATTATTTCTATGATGTCCTTTTATCTTATATGGATTGTGTTATGATGGCATGATGATTAAGAATTCCATTTTTATTACATGGGTTATGTTATGATGTATGATTTATGATCCTATAGCACACGTAAGAATGGTATCATTATGAGATAGGTGGGACCTATATCTCCCTCCAAGGAATTGGGTAAAGATTTATATATCATGAGATAGACATGGATGGAACGGGAGGTTAAACTGGTTCAGTGATACAGGACTGAAATGAGGAGTGAACTCGATTCAGAAATGGACTTTGTCCGCTAAGATAGTCTTAGCAATGAGTCTTGACTAATAAGAAATGATTCTCTATGATTATGTGTGTATTCCATAAAGTTTCATGTTTTAAGTTATGATTATTGGGATTACATTTCACTACTATGATTTATCCCATGATATGATATTATGATCCCTTTTACAGGTTAATATTTCCAAAAAGTTATGTTCTTATGATTGATATTTCTTTTGTTCACCCTTACTGAGCATTTGAGCTTACCCTTTTGTATGTTTTCTTTTCCCCAGGTCAAGAAGAAGGGTATTAAGTAGGATATTCCAAAAGTGACTCTAATATGATGAAATAAATGGGAGACAATATAGATGATTTATGAACCAGTTGTTTATGTTTCCCAGTTTCTAAAGACACTATACCTATACGGACCTTTCATGGTTTTGTTATATGTTGTAATAAGTGCACTTCAATTATGAATTAATAACAATGT
The DNA here is from genome assembly GCA_963277665.1 of Viscum album. Lineage (NCBI taxonomy): Eukaryota > Viridiplantae > Streptophyta > Magnoliopsida > Santalales > Viscaceae > Viscum > Viscum album. Next base: position 1,360,449,764 of record OY728135.1, on the reverse strand, counting down.
ATGTAAAGTATGGGTCGTTATAGATCAAGTGTTCGTGTGGATGGATCAGTGTCAGGAAGATTTCGAGTTTCTAAAGTAGAAGTTGGTAAGTGCTCTAGTTTTTTGTCTTCCAGTAGTGAGAGTTTAGATTGATGTTTTTTGTGGTGCGTCACATCTAGGGTTAGGCTGTGTTTTGATGCAGCAGTGATAAGTTGTTTCTTATGGGTCTCGGTAGTTGTGTCCCCCTGAACGTAACTATTCCACCCATGATCTTGAGTCGCAAGCCATGGTGTTTTCTCGGATGTTATGGAGACATTACCTCATTGGCGAGCACTTTGTGGTTTTCACCAATCATAAGAGTATGAGGTATGTTTTCTCCCAGCATGACTTGAACTTGCATTAGCATTGGTGGATGTATTTTTTATAGGAATACAACTTTGAAATATTGTATACACCTAGAAAGGGGAATGTTGTGTCTGATGCACTGAGTAGGAAGTCATGTAGTGATGTAGTGTGTGAATCTGGTGATTCCTAGAGAGTTAAGGAAGAAATTTCAGTATTACATCTTCATATAGGAGAAGATGGGGGAAAATGTTATCTTTTTCAGATGACGGTGTAGTCATCTCTAGTGTAGCAGGTCGAAGAGTCCCAATTTGGGGATCTAGAGGTGGAGGTACGGAGAGACCAAGTTTTCTGTGGAAAGGCCCCTAATGGTTAGTGTGAGGATGGAAAACACTGAGTGTTGTATCACAGAAGGATATTTTTTCCTTTGGAAATGCATGGGATGGTTATCAAAGAGTTTCATAGTTCACCTTTAGTGGTGCATTCTGGCATGAAAAAGATGTACCAAGCCTTGAGGGGACAATTTTGGTGGCCTGGGTTGAAGTGTGCAGTTGCAAAGTTTGTGTCTCGATGTTTTTTCTGCCAAAAGGTGATGTCTAAGCACCATGTCCACACTGGTTTGCTCCAGCCATTAGATATTCCTCAGTGGAAGTGGGAGGACACCTTAATGGATTTTGTTACTAGTTTACCTCAAGCTTCAGGAGGACATGATGCTATTTGGGTGGTAGTGAAACGTTTAATGAAATCATACCACTTTATAGAGATCAAGAAGTCGAGCTCAGTGGATGTTTTGTTAGGGAACTATTTGGAGGAGGTGGTGAGACTCCATGGAGTCCTGAAGTTGACCATTTCTAATCGAGATCCTCATTTTACCTCTAGGGTGTGGATAGGTCTCTAGAATGTCTTTGGTTCTCAGCTATTCCTTAACACTACTTTTCATTTGCAGACCGATGGTCAGACAAAGAAGACGATCTAGACTCTTGAAGACATGTTGTGCTCTTGTGTCTTGGATTTTGGAGGTTTTTGGATGAGGCACTTACCCTTGGTAAAGTTCACTTATAACAATAGTTTTCACTCCACCATCACTATGGTTCCATTTGAAGCCTTTTATGGACGAACTTTCCATTCTCTATTGTGCTAGACTAGGGTCAGAGAGTTAGCAATTCTCAGACCGGAACTAGTCTAGAATACAACAAGATGGTTTAGGTGATTCATGAGAGGATGAAGATAGCGTAGGATCGTCAGAAAACATATGATGATCAAAGGATGAGACCTTTGGAGTTTGATGTTGGGGATCACATGTTTAGGAAGGCTACTCCCTATCCTAGGAACCACAGTTTTGGTCATGGGAGTAAGATTTATCCCCTATTTTTTGGGCCTTTCAAGGTGTTGGCTCATGTTGGATTAGTGGAGTATCGAGTAGCAGTTCCCCCACAGATAAGCCAGATACATGATGTTTTTCATGTGTTGCAGCTCCGTCGTTATCTTCATTATGACTCTCATATCATCGATTGTGGAGAGATTGATGTTGATGATGATGAAACCTTCGAGGAGCGGCCTATAGAGATCTAAGAACAGAAAAAGAATTTGTTTCATGGGAATTATATTCCCTTGGTTCATGTCTTATGGAGACACGATGGCATGGCGGAGAGTACTTGGGAGCGTGAGTCACAGATATGTGCTCAGTACCCCATGTTTTTTTGATTTTTAACTCTTTTCATGTAAAAAATGTGTGCTTTGTGGTTTTAGACCTTTTGTGTTTATGATATGGTTTTATTTGATTGCTTCTTGTGGATTTCTCTCTTTTTATAGGTATCTCGATGGGGGGTTGTTTGGACCCCATTTCCGTTGTAAGAACCCAAACCTTCTTTTCAGGTATGTTTTTCCTTTTCTGGTCGTTTTTGGGAAATATAAGAGAATCTGGAAATTTTCTAAGTACACACCGTGTAATTTATAAGTACACACCGTGTAATTTGATGCCGCTCGAGGATGTTTTCTGGCCATGTCATGGCCACACACACATCCATGTAGGGGTGATGTGGAGGCCGCTTAATGCGGAGTACGAAAAAGCACAGTACACACCGTGTACTCCAGAAGTACACACCATGTACTTTCTTTTTTTCGTTAAATGGACCGGGGTCACGTCTTAACCCCAAAAACATCTTCTTCTCCATCTTCTTCGACTGAGAGTGAGGGTACGACCACAGATCTTCTCTGATCCACCGATCCGTCATCGGTTATCCGAATCGAACACCGTCTGTTGCAATAAAATCACAACGGTGAGTTCTTGGTTCTTCTTTGGCCACGTTTCCTGATTCTTTCTCTTATAAGAGTTATCATATGTTTAAAGTTTAAGATGTTTTTGCAGATCTACTCCATTTAAGACTGATTTGCGGGTCGAGGTTCAAGTATATCGATCTTCTTGGATCGAGGTAGGTGGTTTGTTGCCTTACGTTGAATGTCTTTGAGTTTTTGTGCAAAAGTGTCAGATACCCATGTATCGGGTATCTCAGGTTAGGGTTTTGATCCTGCATTATTATCTAACTTAGATTTCTTGTATGGTTGAGGCTATTATATGATTAATGATTGCTTGTTAGCATGTTTGAGGATCACCCCATGGGTGTTTTCCTTGCTTTGGCTGTTTATCGCCATTTGGCTTAGGTTGCCTTTGAGGAAGACCTTGTTGCATCGATTTCCTACCTTGATATAATTGATTGCATGTGTTTCCTACTGTGTATATTCTTTTTATGCATTATAGCTATTATCCAAGTTGATTTGAACTTAGTTAGGGCAGCTGACGGTCGATTATGCACGACTAGACTGCTCAGGGCTGTGTGAACCTGGTGCGGTAGACTAAAGAGGGAATTGATGGTTAAGGGCTTCCATAGAGTGTCTGTTATAAATTAGTATCATTCACAGGACCTACGGGAATTGGACTTTGTGCTTCCTCAGAGTGTCCTTAGTTACGTATAGATACTGTAGGGGGAATTATATGTAAGTGATTCCTCAAAGAGTCTATAACTATCATTTCAAGACCATAGGGGAATTGGCGGTGATAGATTCCCAGAGTTTCTATGCCTTGTATGATTATTTGACTAGAGGGGTCTGCCAGTATGATCCACCAAGAGAGTTAGGGTGAATATTGATTGGTTGGTTGTGATGAGTCCACCAAGCCAAAGAACAAGCTTGGGTTTTGTACTCCTTATTGTTTAGGTATTCTGCTGAGATACCTGTTGTGTTACTTGCTATACTTTGGGATTATAGAGCTTTTTGCTAGATTCCTTGGTTGATAATTAAATGATTGAATTAAGTTAATAAATAAATGTGAATGGATATTTGTAGGATTGTTTACTTTAGTGTACTCATGTTTCTATGCTGCATTTATTTCCTTCATTTTTTCTATATTTCTCACTGACATTAGGGCACATATCTTGTGGTGGTTGCCTACTGTGATTAGTCTCACACCCTGTTTGGGTCCTGCTTTTCGAACCAAATAGGTTATATGGTTGTAGGTGTGGATAGGGATTGTGGCCCTTCCACTTCAAGTACATGATTGCTGGTTGGAGTTGGAGAGCATAGGACTGAGATTAGTCTTGCGATGCAGCTGGAGTTACTACTTACTCTTAGTGATTTGTTTCTCAGTTGTATTTCAGCACATTGTTGTGTTTTGATTCCTTCCTTAGATACTTGTACCTTCTGCATCATTATCATCATTACTATATATTCAGTGCTTCTGCTATTTAGTTTCAGTTATTGTATACTGTTTACTACTTCCACTATTGACTGTTATTTCCTTTCCCTTGTATACGTTACCAAATGAGGGAATAGTTTCCCCAATGACTCACCAAGGCCCTCACTGCTAGTCGATAGCCTCTGGCATTTGGGGAAATGTTCTTGAGGTCATGTGAGGAACTGGGAATGGGGAACCAGTTGAGTGGCTCCGGACCTGGGTCATTACAAAGTGGTATTATAGGAGTTTCTTTTCTTTTTTGTTGACTTACTATTTAGTAACATAAGACAGGGATAGGAAAGAATAGGTAAATGGTAAATATCTGTGCCCGGGAGTTATAGAACCCATGTATAGGGAAAAAGCTATATTACCTCAAATATTTCAATTTTTGAGTTTCGTAAATGTTACAGTTTAATTGATTTCACCATTGGGTGGTGCACTTGTTTTGTGTTGTTACTGTTTATATGATTGTGGTTATATTTTTTTGCAACCCAATGAGATGAGGGTATTCCATCTCATGCATCATATAGACACTTGTTATAAAATCACATGCCATGCATTTCCATTCCATCTAGATTTCATTAGAAATTTCATGCTGTTGTGATAGAATTTGGGATAGACTATGCTTGCTGTTGTGATAAATGTTGTGATAGAATACCTGTTATGTTTATAGGGTATTGTTTATTTAGAGATTCTTTATCATGAATTCCAAACTTTGGTCTTAGAGGTTTTATCATCCCTCGAGGATCAGAATTTTGTGGATCGTGAGTTTGTTATACTGTTTTCTTGTTATATGCATTGTTATGATGCCATGATTTGATTCGTGAGGAGTATGGGCCCTCACGGATTGGAATTTGGCACCTTAACACTATTCTTCTGTGTTTTCTGGGCTCCAGAGCAGTTTCTGAGGCTACTATCTAGAAAAACACAGAATACACGACATATAATTTATGGTTACACGTCGTGTAGTCTATAGCCGTGTCACTGACCGTGTGAGCAAGGACATGGGGTTGTGAAAAATCTTGTAAGAACATACCGTGTACTAGTTTAGCATGCCGTGCAGTATGAAATAGGTACCCCAGCTGTGTCACGAACAACATGGGTTGGTGTTACCCTTCCTCGTACATGCTGTGTCCATCTGGAACATGCCGTGTAGTGTCAGCCATGTAGCCAGCCGTGTAGCTAACCACATGGTCTGTTAGGACTTCTTAGTACACACTGTGTCCGTATGGAACACGCCGTGTAGTGTGACTTGGGCATACATGCCGTGTCGCTAACAACACGGGCCAGGTAAGGCATGTCTAGTACACAGCGTGTCTTCCTTGAACATGTCATGTAGGTTTGTCTTAGAGGAGCCGTGTGGATTAACTGTGTAGAAGGACTTAGGAAGGAAAGAGGATTCAAGTACAAGCCATGTGTTAGGACAACACACCGTGTATTTGGGGTGTTACACGACCAGTTTTAGGTACAAGTATACACCCATGTGAATGACCCAAGGGAATACGCCGTGTAGGGAAAGAACACGCCGTGTAGTCATGTTTTACATAACTTGAATGCCTTATTTTCCCTATTCCTTCTTATGCCTTCAGTTTTTCTATCCTTGTTAATTCTGAATCTAAGGTGTGCTTTTGACCTTTCAGAACTATGGCACCGAGACGTCCTCCCGTTGTTTGTCAGGAACCAGGTAGTGACCGAACGCCTAATACGACAGATTAGGGACTACCAGTAGTTCCTCCTATCATTCCAGACATGGAACCTACAGTGATTCCAAACACTGGTGCCGATGCTCAGTTCAGAGAGGGTTTCATGAGATTCATGTAGACCTTCCAGGGAGCTCAGCATCCTGCCCCGTCTATGGAAGAGATGAGGTCGGTTTTTCAGCAACAACATCCTCCCTTGTTCAGAGGGGATGGAGGACCACAGTCTATGGAGTCATGGATATACTCCATTCTATCCATCTTCGAGAACCTAGAGACGCCTCCAGAGAGGAGAGTGAAGCTCACAACTTATATGCTACGAGATTCCTCCAAGATATGGTGGGATGTGGTTTCATGGGTAGGGCACCAACAGGCTATGGCTTGGGATGTGTTTCAGCATATGTTCTATGACTACTTCTACCCGACGATGCTGAGGGAAGATAGAGCTAGAGAGTTCATTAAACTGTAGCAGGGTACTCTCACAGTCATGGAGTACTCCTCTCACTTCATAGAGTTATAGCATTTCGCTCCCATTCTGAGGAATGACGAGGAATTTTTAGCGAGGAAGATTGAGGAAGGCCTCAGACCATACATCAGATTACAGGTGAATGTATTTCAATTGACTTCTATTACTCTAATAGTCAACTAGGGTCTTATCACGGAGATGAATCTGAGGGAGACTGGAGATTTGTTCTAGGGTGGTTCAGCATCCGGGGCTGATTCATTTCAGATAGACAGCAGGAAGCGCCACCGAGAGTCTACATGAGGTGACCTGAGGAAGCGAGGTATTCCTTATGGTAGACGGGATCTTCCTTATGGCAACCAAGTGGTGTGATATTATTGTGGAAAAAGTGGGCATAATAAGCCACAGTTATCGAGAGACCCAGTGGACTTCCGATCTTGTGGAAAGATGGGTCATCTGCAGCATTTCTGCAAGGTTCTTATTCCGGTGGCTAGAAAAGGAGGATCAGTTTTGACTCCGCATATAGAAGCAAGATTACCAGTTCTGCATCATACTAGGGGATGAAGTTCTTCAGGTTATTCAGTCTAGGTTAGAGGTCGTAGACATAGTGGTCAGGCTCAGGGAGGGTCAGCTCAGGGATCTCAGGCAGCTACACAGGGCCACGATGCAGGCCAGACTTTTGTGGTAGAGTAGATTCATCAGGAGCAGGACCCTGGAACTTCTAAAGTTTGAGGTATGATTTTATTAGCCTCAGTTTTATCCTCTACACTTTTTGATACATGAGCTTCTCATAACTTTATTTCTGTGCATACTGTGGAAATCCTTAGACTTACTATTTGTACTTATGAGGACATGTTGACACTAGATACACTGTTGGGGACTAGAACGGCTAGTGTACGTCAGTGCAAGGAGTGCCCTCTTGAGGTGGATGGGTATCAATTTCTAAGGGACCTCTATGTCCTAGAGATGATAGGATATGATGTCATTCTCAGAATGAACTGGCTCATTTTCTTCCGGGCAGTCGTCGACTGTTATCACCACAAGGTGAGTTTCATATCACTGGAGGGTGAATCTTTTCCTCATAAGGGTGAGTGGGATATCTAGGTGAGCAGAGCAGGACCAAAGCATCATGGGATAAGTAGAGTTACAACTCAGATTTCCGGTCTGTATCTGGATGACTAGGGTACTTCACAGTTAGACTTTCCTACAGTGGTGGATCGTTTCGGGGATATCTTTCAAGAGGAATTTTCAGGTTTGCCTCCAGAGTGTGAGGTAGACTTTTCTATTGAGATTGAACGAGGAGTGGAACCAGTGTCCATTTATCCTAATAGGATGGCTACACCTGAGTTACAGGAGCTCAAGAAGCAGTTGGAGGAGTGGCAGACAAAGGGTTTCATTAGACCCAGTACTTCTCCTTGGGGTTCGTCTATCTTATTTGCGAAGAAGGCAGATGACACCCTTAGGCTTTGTGTGGATTATCAGAAGCTGAACCAGTTGATGGTCAAGAACCGATATCTCTTTCCTAGGATTGACGACCTCTTTGATCACCTTCGAGGAGCCCGAGTGTTCTCAAAAATTGATTTGAGGTCCTATTATCATCAGTTGCACGTTAGACCATCTGATATACCTCTTACAACTTTCTAGAGCAGGTATGCTCTATACAATTATTTGGTTATGCCGTTCGGTCTCACGAACATACCAGTAGTTTCATGGAACTGATGAACCGAGTGTTCCATCCATACTTATATTCCTTCGTGGTGGTTTTCATGGATGATATCTTGGTGTACTTTCACACTCAACACGACCATGCTACACATCTTGAGATCATTTTGAGGAAACTAAGGGAGGATCAGTTATATGATAAGCTCTTAAAGTGAAACTTTTGGATGGATGAGATTCATTTCCAGGGTCATTCAATCTCATATATAGGAGTATTAGTAGAACCAGAGAAGGTGAGAGTAGTAGTTACCTAGGAGCAGCTAAAGAATGTCTTCAAGGTACGAAGTTTGTTAGGGATGGCTGGTTACTACAAGTGATTTATAAAAGACTTCTCACGCTTAGAAGTGCCGTTTATGGGCTTGACTAAGAAGGTGGTGATGTATGTTTGGTTAGAATCTTCTGATTCAGCCTTTCAAGAGCTGAAGGGGAGATTTACTTTTGCACTGATTCTAGTTTTGCCGGAGCCGAGAAAGAGTTATACAGTTTTCTGTGATGCATCTGGCATCGGGCTGGAGTAGTGCTTATGTAGGAGGATCGTGTTGTTGCATATGAATCTCAGCAGTTGAGACCACATGAGAGGAACTATCCTACGCATGACCTGGAGTTAGCTACAGTTTTTCATGCTTTGCATTGTTGGAGACATTATCTTATGGGAGAGCATTTTGTGGTATATACTGACCACAAGAGCATCAAGTATATCTTCACACAGCGTGACTTGAATATGAGACAACAGAGGTGGGTTGAGTATCTACAGTCTTTCGATTTAGAGCTTGCTTACACACTTGGGAAAGGCAATGCTGTGGCAGGCGCACTGAGCAGTAGGACTCAGATACATGCAGTTCAGGAGGACACCAACGAGTGGCAGCTTATGGGTCTGTTCTCTGAAATGCATTTGGAGGTTCACGACAGACAACGTCAGAATTTTCTTTCTTCTGTAGCTGTTACCTCTAACCTTCTTGACAGAGTTCAAATGAGGCAACTATTAGATTCTGAAGGCCTAGTCCTACATGAAAGCGTGTCAGGAGAGGAGCCTTTTCTCGGATGGACAGTAGGTGAAGGTGAGATCTTGCTTTTCTATGGAGGCGTATGGGTGCCAGCAGATATACATGAGGAGATGATGCAAGACTTTCATTCCTCAATTTGGGAAGTTCATCCTGGCATCACTAAGATGTATTGTGATCTACACCGCCAGTATTGGTCACCAGGTATGAAGAGAGATGTTTCTGGTTTTGTCATGAGGTGTTCCACCTGTCAACAGGTGAAGGCAGAGCACCAGCGATCAACAGGGATTTTACAGCAGCTACCCATTCCTGAGTGGAAGTGGAAGGATGTCGCGATGGAATTCGTGACAGGGTTACCTAGATTTCCTTGATGGAATGATGCAGTATGGGTTGTCATTGACAGGATCACAAAGGTTACTCACTTCTTTCCGATTAAGAAGACCTTCAGTGTTGATGATCTTGGACAGTTGTACATCCGTGATATTGTACTCTTGCATGGGGTTCTGAGTACTATTATTTTAGATAGGGACACCCGCTTCACATCGCATTTCTAGCAAGGGCTACAGAGAGCTCTGGGTATACAGGTACTTCTGAGTACAACTTACCATCCCCAGACAGATGGCCAATCAAATCACACGATTCAGGTTCCAGAGGACATGCTACGAGCATGTGTCCTTGATTTTGGAGGTTCTTGGGAGAGACATATACCTCTAGTGGAGTTTTCCTACAATAATAGTTTTCAAGCAACTATTCAGATGACACCTTACGAGGATTTGTACGGTAGGTCGTGCCGATCACCCGTGTGTTGGCTGGAGGCAGGAGAGGTAGCTACGGTAGGACCTTGTCTTGTTCAGGAGACCACAGAATAGGTGGATTTGATTAGGAAAAGGATTTCAACTAGATAGTCTCAGCAGAAATCTTATGCTGATCAGCGGAGACGACCTTTGGAGTTTAAGGTCAGAGATCAGGTATTCCTATGTGTTACCCCAAGGTTGGGACACAAGAGGATCATGAGGTAGGGAAAGTTTTCACTGAGATACATCGGGCCATTTGAGGTTCTGGAAAGAGTCGGGCCGGTTGCTTACAGGTTTCAGTTACCTCAGAGGTATCAGGCTATGCACGATCTATTCCATGTTTCTCAGCTTCGACGCTATTTCTTAGATCCGTATCATGTTTTTAAACCTGAGGAGGTTGAGCTGGAGAAGGATGCATCATTGGAGGATCATCTTATCAAGATTGTTGATCGTAGAGCAAAGGTACTCCGTGGCCGGTCTGTTCCTTTGGTATGGATGCTATGGAAGCATGGCTATGTACAGGACGAGACTTGGGAAAGGGACACCGATATGCGATCACAGTGGCCAGAATTTTTCGGGGTTTCTTTTTCTCCACCTTGTTAGGAAAATTTGGGGACTAATTTCTTAATGGGGGGAAGTTTGTAAGAACCGGGACCTTCTTTTTGGGTATGTTTTTCCTTTTCTGGTCATTTTTGGTGAAAACAGGAGAATATGGAAATTTTATAAGTACATGTCATGTACTTTATAAGTACACACCGTGTACATTGATGCACCTCGAGGACGTGTGATGTCCGTGTCATGGCCACACACATGACCATGTAGGGGTGATGTGGAGGTCACTTAATGTGGAGTGCGGAAAATCCTAGTACACGCTGTGTACTCCAGAAGTACACACCGTGTAATTTCTTTTTTTTCACCTTTAAACAGACCGGGGTCACGTCTTTACCCCAAAAAATCTTCTTCTCTAGCTTCTTCGACCGAGAGTGAGGGTACAACCACATATCTTCTCCGAGCCATAGATCCATCAACGGTTATCCAAATCGAACACTGTCGGTTGTAATAGAATCGCAACAGTGAGTTCTTTGTTCTTCTTTGGCCAAGTTTCCCGATTCTTTCTCTTATGAGAGTTATTTTAGGTTGAACGTTTAATATTGTTTTTGTATATCTACTCCATTCTAGACCGATTCACGGGACGAGGTTCAAGTATATCAATCTCCTAGGATCGAGGTATGTGGTTTGCTGCCTTACATTGAATGTCTTTGAGTTTCTGTGAAAAAGTGTTGGATACCCATGTATTGGGTATCTCGGGTTAGGGTTTTTATCTTGAATTATTATACACATTATATTTATTTCATTATTGAGCCTATTAGATGATTAATGATTGCTTGTTAGCATGTTTGAGGATCACCCATGGGTGTTTTCCTTGCTTTGGCTATTTATCACCGTTTGGCTTAGGTTGCCTGTGAGGCAGATCTTGTTGCATTGATTGCCTGCATTGATATAATTGATTTCATGTGTTTCTTACTGTGTATATTATTTTTATGCATTATAGATATTATCCAAGTAGTTGTTGAACTTACTTAGGGCTGATGATAGTCGATTACGCACGACTAGACTGCTTAGGGCTGTGTGAACCGAGTGCGGTAGACTAAATAGGGAATTGACGATTAAGGGATTCCCTAGAGAGTCTATTATAAATTAGTATCATTCGCAGGACCTATAAGAATTGGACTTTGTGCTTCCTCAGAGTGTACTTAGTTACGTATCGAGACTGTAGTGGGAATTAGACCGAAGTGCTTCCTGGGAGAGTCTATATCTATCATTGCAAGACCATAGGGGAATTGACAGTGAGAGCTTCCATGAGTATTTGTGCCTTGTATGATTATTTTACTAGAGGGGTCTGCCAGTATGAGCCACCTAGAGATTCAGTGTAAATATTGTTTGGTTGGTTGTGAAGAGACCACCAAGCCAAAGAACAAGCTTCGGTTTTGTACTACTTGTTGTTTAGGTAGTCTGCTGAGATACCTGTTGTGTTACTTGATATGCTTTGGGATTATAAAGCTGTTTGCTAGATTCCTTGGTTGATAATTAAAATATTGAATTAAGTAAATAAATAAATGTGAATGGAGATTTGTAGGATTTTTTAATTTAGTGTACTCATATTTCTCTGCTGCATTTATTTCCTTTACTTTTGCTATATTGCTTACTGACAGTAGGGCACAAATCTTGTGGTGGTTGCCTACTGGGATTAGTCTCACACCCTGTTTGGGTCCTGCCTTTCGGCCCAAACAGGTTATATGGTTGCAGGCATGGATAGGGATTGTGGCCCTTATATTCAGGTACATGATTGTTGGTTGGAGCTGCAGAGCATAGGACCGAGTTTAGGCTTGCGATGCTGGTGGAGTTACTTCTGAATCTTCGTGCTTTGTTTCTCATTTGTATTTCAACATGTTGTTTGGTTTTTCTGCTTTCCTTAGATACTTGTACCTGCAGCATCATTATAATCATTAATATATATTCAGTGCTTCCACTATTTAGTTTCAGTTATTGTATGTTGTTTACTTCTTCCGCTATTGACTATTATTTCCTTTCCCTTGTATACTTTTCCAAATGACGGCATAGTTTCCCCAATGAATCACCAAGGCCCTCACTACTAGTCGGTAGCCTCTGGTGTTTGGGGAAATATGCTTGAGGTCATGTGATGAACCGAGAATGGGGCACTAGTTGAGTAGCTCCAGACCCGTGTCGTTACATATGTTTCCCTTTAGGTGGGTTTTGACTTCTCATGGATGAGAATGTTTTGAGAGGTATCTTATGTAAATGAACATACCTATCCATTCCATTCCTCTATGGAAATCTGGTGTTTTAGGTGTTCTAGGAGGTCAATGTGACTTAGCTCAACACTTTTCCAAGTTTCAAATTTTTTGAACAATTCCATCAGTGAGACCGATGCGAACACTTCAATCGGTGAGACCGATACAAACATTTCCATTAGTGAGACCGATACAAATAGTTCCATCAGTGAGACCAATGTGAATAGTTCAATCCGTGTGATAGATGTGAACAGTACAATCAGTGAGACCGATGGGAACAGTTCCATATGTGAGACCAATGCGAACAGTTCCATCAGTGACGCCGATGTGAATAGTTCCATCAGTGAGACCAACGAAAACAATTCCATCCGTGATACCGATGCGAACAGCTCTATTAGTGAAAATGATGTGAATATTTCCATCAGTGAGACTGATGTGAATAGTTCCATCGGTATCGGTGAGTCGTTCTATGAATAGTACCATTAGCGTCGATGAGTCCTTTTGTGAAGTGTACCATCAACATTAGTGAGTCATTCTATGAACAGTACCATCAACATTGGTGAGTCATTCTGTGAACAATACCATTGGCATCGCAGAGTCATTCTATGAACAGTACCATCGGCCTCGGTGAGTCATTCTATGAACAGTACCATCTACATCGGTGGGTCATTCTGTGAAAAGTACCATTGGCATCAGTGAGTCATTCTGTGAACAGTATCGTTAGCATCAGTGATTCGTTTTGTGAACAATACCATCGGTATCCATGATTCGTTCTGTGAACCATACCGTCAACATCGATGAGTTGTTTTGTGAATAGTACCTTCAGCATCGGTGAGTCATTCTGTAAATAGTACCATCGGCATCATTGAGTCATTCTGTGAATATTACCATCGACATTGGTGAGTCATTCTGTGAATAGTGTTTCTAGGATTATGTATAGTGTTTCTTAGATCGGTAGGTGTACAATGTTTCCTGGATTGTGAAAAGTGTTTCCAGCTTCCTACCGCTTCATCCTTTTGATGTTTTATTTGATGTAAAATTCATTCAAGGCCTTATTTTAATGGATTTACAGATGTATCAAAACCCATACCACCTATATTAATTTCTCCTAAGGCTCATGATGTCTTTAATTGGTCTAACCGTGTGGTTTAATGTGATCCAATTTTTATGGAAAATACAACATATCTTAAACTAATACTCTGTAAATCTTTTAAAGGGATGAGATATCTTCCTCCCTTGTTCTACCTTATTGTTCCCTAGTACGAGATTCTTGACCATTTCCTTCTTCCCATAGGAACGGTGTGATCAAACCATAATCCTCGAATAATTTCCCCTTGAAGTTTTTTTCTGGTGCATGCGCACCCACTGTTTTGGTGTAAACAGCAAGTATCAATCCTTAATCAATATAAGGTATGATTTATCATCGTTATTTTGGGTTCATATTCTCCTGTTTCTCATTTCCAAGTTACAGTATGTGATCTCCATGATTCTGATGGAGTTTTCTTGGGTTTTGGTTGGTGCGTTCGTACCGCATTATCCTCAAGTGGATGTAGTTGTCATGGGAGGTGGAGATTGTGATCCATTGTGTGGATCATGATCGTATAATGAAACGGAAAGAACTATTTGATGTAGGGGATTCGTTGATTCTTTATTATCAATCATATATTATTGCCTCTTGTTTTTATAGATAGTTTGATATCTATGATTTAATTGTTTAGCTTTTCTTTCTTGATAGAAATTGGTAAAGAACTTAAACTGGGATTAATTGTAAACTAATTATCAAAGATAAAGAGGCATGTAAATGAATTTGGTTCTTCTTTGTATAATTTGATGTTAATAAAATTAATGTACTAAGCATGTTTAGTAATTTTTTTGATAGCTTACAGTTTAAGTTTCCTATATTTGGAACCTTCAAATAATAAATTGGTTAATTCCATATGGATCGAATGATTGGCTGTTTGATAAAAGATAATGCCTCATAGGGTTCTGAGTTACCCTCTTGCTTGTTTAAAGGATAGGAGCCCAGTTGATATAATGTTTTATTTCCTACTACTTGTGTAGTGATGTGAGCCTGGAGGGCTATTGAGATATGTGGGGAATGGGAGGCCCATTAGTTGTTGCAACAGTTGATTCCTAGAGTGGATAGATGCATTGGTTTATGCATTTGGGTGTTCGGGAGGACACCTGGGATGATGAAACAGGTTGTATGGGAATGTTTGGATTCTTGATGAATCTTATTGGTTTTTTATCTGCTTTACTTTCCCCACTACTCAAGGCAGTTGGTCTTGCTTTCCCTTCTTCCAAAAAAGAGTGAATACACGTGGGGTATGCCACATGCTTTCTATGTTTAGCTTCTTGAGGGAGGATGAGTCTACGCTATTTCTATATGTGGAAAAGACTCGATGGGTAGTTCATCTACTCACCATATTGTTCCCCTTGTTTTTAATAGCTTAGAATTTTTTTCTAAAATTCTTGGGAATATGGGAAAGTAATGATGTTAACCCATGGGATTGAAGCTCAATGGGATGTAATGTTGTGGTTGAAATTTTAAAGGAACAGTGATCTTTGGGTGTGATGCTAATGAAATATAACATGGAAATTGTTAATTTTTAATTAATGTTTAAATAATTAATTAATGTAAAGTGGAAATAATAAAAAGGTAATGAAGTAATCTAATAAATCTCTTTAAATGGTTGTGTACTTATAGGATACCTAGTCTGAAAAGTGGCAGTTGGGAGTCTGAGAGACATTAGCTGTAATTGAGTATAAGACTAGGGTATGACCATAGTGTGGTTGTGAGTTGTATTATATTATGTACTTTTTGTGTATCTATATTATACTCCACCCTTCTAGTTAGGGCAACTGACACCCTAGGGATTCTGGGCCCTTGGGGGGGGGGGGTGGTGTTTTACCCAACATTCCAATAGGAGGATGTATGGTTGACTACCCCCTTTGTCCCCGCTCTCTTCTCTTGTTAGTTACTTATTTTGGTAGGAACAATATTTATTTTTCCCCATATATTTATGTAGAGGGATGTAATGGCTTGTGGTTATTCACACACATATAGTTTGGATATAGTTTCTTATGGACTACTATAGGTGTAACATGTATAGGCTATGATGGATTGAGGGTCCTTAATCAGTGTATGATCTGTAAGGGATTGAGGTATAATGACCGACGTATGATATACATTATTCAAGCTATGGTGGCTACTGAAAAATACCTTGTTACTTTACTTATATAGATGTGGTGGTTTTGTTGCATGAGGTGCATGTTGTGGTGCTTTTCCCAGGTGTCTACAGGAAATCCTTTTTGGATAGAGATACTAAGGACATGCGACGTTGTGGAAAAGAAGAAAACTAGAGGTGAAGTAGTAGTGAGGTACCTTGGATATTCTTTATTAGATTATATACTCTTTTATGCGATACTTGGTGGGAGTATCCATTGTGAGGAAGAGAACTTGGAATACCTATTTAGGTGATGAGTCAGTTTCAATTGTTTTTCACTGTGCTTTAGAATGCTTTCTTTACTTTTTTCATGAGAGGCTGTAGGGAGGATCCTAATGGGTATACTGTTATAATCACCCTATGTATATATAAACTGTTTTTAAGGTCACTTAGAGCAGGATGGAGATAAAACTAGTTTGTAATAGCATGGCTTTGCAGGAGCTATTCAGGCTTGTGGTTGCAATTATTATTTTTACTTTCCTTTGGTATTTGTAGTTTTTCTATTCAGTTGCAGTAGTTTTTCATGACATTATATATGTACACTTGGGTTTTATTTTATATTTCAGGTAGAGTTGGATCTGGTTGGTTTCTATCTTATCTCTCTCTTTATCATGTGTTCTCTTAGAGGGTAATGCCTTCCATTTGTGTGTTTATTATACCCTCAGTGATAGTCGCCATCCTACGGCCTAATGGAGGTGGGACTCGGGGGTCATTATCTATCCTCTCACATTACCGACTCAGGAAAGGTATACCTTGTGGGGAGGGGGTCGTGACATGCAAGATGCTATTCCTTGGTATACTGAAATTGTAAATTATTTAATAGAATCTTGAAATTATTCTAATTAAAAAGAACCAATCCGATCTTCTAAAGAAGGATTCATGTTGGTATGTTTGAGATAATCCCAACATTTGGTTCACATGTAGTGATCATGTTCCCCAGATTTTTGTTCCTCATAGTGAGTATCATTCTGTTATTAGGTTCTTCGACACTCTTGATTATTGGGGACACTTTGGTCTCCAATAGACTACTTCCAAGGTCCATGATTTTGGTCACTTTTGGAAAACATTATTTAGGGATTCCCATGATTTTGGTAAACCTTTTCCTCACTATCCAAGAATGGGTAATTTATCTAAAAGAAATGAAGAACTATAATACCCCATTCTTTTCCATGAATTGTTTGATTTTTGGGGCATTGAATTTTTGGGGCCATTTCTTAATTCTTTTGGAAACTTGTACATTCTTATGGACATTGATTATGTGTCAACATGGGTAGAGGGATGATCCACAAGGACTTATGATTCCAAGAAATATGGGTAATTTATTAGAACTATAATGTTATGTAGGTTTGGATTACCTAGGTTCATCATCAATGACCAGGGTTCTCATTTCTACAATTTAACAATGCAATCAATTTTATGGAATTATGGGGTCGAGCATCAAATATCTACTATATGTAACCCCAAAACCAATGTTGAAGATGAGGTTTCCAAAATAGAGGTAAACCAAATTCTTGAAAAAGTAGTTCAACCTAATAGAAAAGGTTGGAATCTTAGACTCAATGATTCATTATAGGCATACCATACTACCTTCAAAAATACCATTGTAATATCACCATATCGAGATAGATAGAGAGGGTGGATAACAATTTTTGTCTTTTTTCCAAGACGTGATAAGGTAGTTTACTAGCCCAAAACCATGGTCCAAGTCATATCCTGAAATATGGGTTCCTAAAATCACCACCCATTTTGGATATAAAAGGAAACCTTGGGAAACTCATTTGGAAGCTTGACCAGGAAGACAAGACCTACCATTTTGGAGAATCTAAGGTTTCCTCTTCTCATACTAGAAGTTCTTTAGGACCCTATCCTCAAATAGGGATCAAGGATGAAGTCGTAGTTCCACCTGATATTCATTTTCCTCTTGTTCATGAGATAAATGATGGATTATCATTTAGAGGGAGCTAAAAAACAGAGAATGGAGTTATAACACTTGTTATTCTACTGGTTTTGTGTAATTTTTCAATTAAAAATTCTATTGAAGTTTTATGTTAACATGATTATTTTTTAAATGATTTGCTTCAGTTTAATAAAACGAAACACTTTTTATCTAAACACTGGATGGGTTGAGATTTCATGTGGAAATCTTTGTTTGTTCTAATTGGAAAATAAAAACATCCTCTTTATCTCACACATACTTGAGATATCAGTATTATTTCTCATCCCTCAATCGATACTTGATTTCAAAACCTTGAAAACAAGATTTTTTTGTCCATAGGTAGTTTTTTATGCATCGTTTTAAAAGGAAAGAAGGGGATCAAGATCATGAAAACCCTCAACCAAAGGATTAGATTAAACAATGTTTATTTTTTAGTATGATGAAATAAAAAAATGTGTAGTGAACTTGAAATAACCTCCTTCCCTCATAATTATAAAAACACCGACATTATTTATCAACTACTAAACTCATTAATTAAGTCATATTATTTTTAAACCTATTTTCAAAACCAACCCCTATGTTAGTAATTTTTATTAAAAATACAATCTTTAAACATTAAGTGATCCTTGAGAGAGGACATAGGGTCTTCCCTATGGTATAAATACACTTTAGAAACATAATCTATTTGATGTTTCATGACTACACACTTAGTTGGACAGAGGCACTTTGGGGGTTTTCATAGTATTCTATAGTGTTGAGAATTGTGAGGTGATATACCAACTCTATGACATTAAAATAGGAATACCCATACTCATCATCAATGATTTCATCTAGTGTTGGGTTGACCCTGGTCACATCTCCCAACATAGGAGGCATGAAATCAGTGAGGGTGTGAGATGACTTCGATGCCAACAAGAGAATCTAATCTCCCTTGAACCATAATTACTTATTTTTCTAAGATATAGAAGTTTTTAAAGTGAATGTGGTGTCAATGGATGAAAAAGACACCATGGGTGTGGGAAACTTCCCTATGGGAAAAAAATCATCATATTTCTACGCCCCATAATAGTGAGCCTGTTTCAATTCATCTAAACCTTCACCATCGCTATTATAGTTGATGACAAAATGTGGAATATGTGTCCAAACATCTACCAACCTGACAAAACCATGATCCAATTGTTCTTAGATATAATCTTTAAACATCTAACATTCCTTGATGGTGTATCAGAGGATCCTCTAGTATATGCAATGATCAGGGTGACTAGTAAGTCCATATTCCTAGGTCTTCTTGTACTTTAGAAGAATAAAAATCCCATTCTATAGGGAATATATGAAATATCATGGGACCTATGAATCCCTAAAGGAATAAGACAATTTACTTCTATCTAGGAAGGGAATTATGAGGTCCTGTCCTGGGAAGGGAACTCTGGGAGCCTGGATTTGAAGATGGGATGGAGCCACATTCTTTTTTCTGGGTGGATACACTTGGTTAGATGGTTCCAGATGGTTCTGTACTGGGAGAGGCTACATGTGATAAGGATTCACTTAGTGAGGATCCTATAAAAAAGGGGAAGAAATATACTAGATCATCGGATTCTACCTTTATAGCATTGAAATTCTATACTTTGGTAGGCCTTCTTGCTAGATATGGAAGTGGAAATCAGCATAAAAATCTAGCCTCCTATAGAGATTCCACCAGATGATGCGCCTTATTAGAAAACTCTCAGAATCATATTGGGAAGTTTTAGGTGATGAGGGTAGAGACTAGATCAACTTTGATGTTCCCCATGAACACTGTTAGTAGTTTTGCCATGGACAGTAGCATGTCTAGTTAATAAGTGAGGCCTTTCTACTTAGTGAAAAAAGTTTGTGACTCACTCATCAACAATTTTATTGTACTTTAAGAGGTCTAAAATTCATGTATTATGTATATTGGAGATGAAATTGTATAAAAAAATCTGTGACCATCATTCTAACTAGAAATGGACCTTATGGGCTACTAGATATACCAGACGAATGTGGGGACTTATAGTGTCCAAAAATGAATCTTGGAAGATTCATACTTTTATGGGGTTCCTAACATAGGTCCACACCTTGAAATAAAGTGGTCCAGGTGTGGAATTGGATCAACCATCCCATTGAATTAATAAAATATAGGAATTCTAAACTTTGGGGGTGCTTAGATGTCATCCATCCATGCCATATATGGATTTCTGTCAGGAGGGATCACCACCGATTGTGTTTCTAGGGACTTTAGGTGAGTGGTGATAGAATTTATAATGTCTTTTTGGAGAGGATATATATCCTTAAACGGGTCTCTGGATACCAATACATTTATGGAATCTTTAACTTGAGGAGCATCAGAACCTAGATCCCGAGGATGATAATTACACTGCTCAGGCGGGTTCAGCCACTCATACCTCAACTTCTTTCTACATCCTTTAGACTCTTCTATAACTAAATAGTTGGGGACAAATCTCTAATAAGTCTATCTATCTATGGATTAATTAATCCACAATGGATGAGATATGAGGTACCATGGGTCAGTGTCATAATCTGAGTGCCAGTCACCAATGAGATCAGTGACGATCCTTTTATGCTCTTCGAGCTACTAGTGAAAGATTCCTACCCTGAGATCTGCCTCTATTTTTGGAAAAAACTAGAATGGATTGGAGGTATTTTCATATTCCTTTCCCTTTTTTAGATGTCTATAGGTGGGAATCAATGCCTCATCAAAGGATCTCTAAGGACAAGTTCCTGCTTCTGTTGATGAGTGTAGATGCTTGCAGGGAACTCTCTCAGGTACTGTGCCATCCCTTAGGGAGGATATTCCCTGTCAAGCCCTTCATTGATTCCCCTATCCCTATGATCTGATGGGAGGTTATAGATAACCATATTAACCATGTAAGTGGCCAAAGGGGAACTATTTTAATCAGTATAGAGATTGTGTTTCTACAAGGTAGGGATGAAGTGGAGATCAACATACTATCCACATATACTAATATAAACATGCCAAGACACTTAATCCATAACCTGATGGAGTACTATGAAATTATTGAAGAATGTTTTTTAAGGATATGGTTGTATCCCAATGATGTGGGGTGATGAGAAACTAGGGGCACTATGATCTCAACCCTTCATCACTGCTGTTCAATGGACTCAAAGTGATCCTGGATTCCAATATAGGTCAATTGATGATCATGGGGGTAGTAGAAAAACACAAAAATAATCTAGAGGAAACAAATGACATGGACCTTGTTAAGGGAATCAAGGATTTCAATGTTTTGAGTTTCTGTAGCCTATAACACCACATGCAACTACTCAGTGTCTAGATCCTCTCACAGTTCCTCTTTCTCAGAGGAAGGTTCCTACTCTTGGTCATCCCAAGCTTCTATTAGTTCTTGTTGTGATATGGGTTGTGACACTAACATAGACCGGTTCTGATACTAGATTTTTTGGAGAGGATTCACTACATGAATCAATAATTCCATGCACACTTAGAAATATCTAGGGGGTTCCATCCACATCATCACATCCCTATAGAAGGGGGTGTTCACCACTACCTTGTGTGTGAGGGTAAACGTGTTCATCTGTGGATCAGAAGAGTACTCACCAAATGAAGGTTCCAGCCCTGACCCTAAAAGTTATCCAACTTCTCTGGTGGAGGTGAAGAGGAGGGAAGTAGGTGGTGACAAAGGTGGATGCACTACAAGCCCTTGGAAGGGGGCTGTAAAATCCTCCACCTATAAATACAGTTTGAAGGGATCTAGGGATCCCAATGACCTCGGCTTACAGAACTATGAATCTTAACTATCGGGATACTTTCCTAGACTCTAGAGGATGAGTTGGAGACTCCATTCTCAATTCATCTATCCCCTCAAAATATGAGAGGTCATTGAGGTTGATGATGACTTGGAATTTCCTATGGTTTCTCATTCAATGAATAGTTCTCACTCTGTTTCCTTGGAATGGTTCTTTAGGGCATGGTACATCTTTTTCATGGGGAGGACCTCTAGTGCAGGTTGGTTGCAATGCAGGGAATAACTTTTATTTAGTATGTTGGGGCATAGGGAGGTCCTTCATACTATCTATCATTGGACAGAGGAGGACATCTACTCTGATCAGATTCAATGTGGGGAGGACCGATGCTTTGGTTGATGAAGGAGTTCGGAGGAACTCCACTTTGGTTGGAAGGAACATGGGGAGGGCCTCCACATTGGATGGTAGCGATACAAGGAGGTCCCCCATTTTGGTTGTTGAAAGAGTGTGGTGGTCCTCTACTTTGGTCATTGATGGTTTGGGGAGGACCTCCACACCATGTCTCCTCATCATGGGTTGGTCTATAATAGCTATCAGTGGTGCCGATGATTGAAAGAGTCAACCCAATATGCCTATGAGATGGATGCAGTATCAATCCCAATCGAGAAAATATGGGTCCCAATTCTCCTTTTGTAGGGATCTATTAGGATGCACCACTGGCGGTAGGGGGAACAAATACTATAAAAGATCCCCTTTTCAAGGTAGTGTCCTGATCCCACCCTAGATATTGGTATCAGGGGTGTTGTCATTGAACAAATCTTCTATAAAATTATCCGAATGCTGCCAATTCCAATCTAAGAGCATATATCATTTCTTAGGCTTCAATTTTACTAGTCATTGATCCCGAATGGAGTTATGAGTCAGAAGTTTTGGTCATTTGAAGCCAGACTGCCAAAAAATGGACATCTAGGATGATGTAGGGACAAAGTACAGGTTTTCACAAAACAAAGGAATCATGTTCACAAAAATGGGTTTTCATGCAAATTGGATATTTTTCACGCAAGAATGGAATTTTTTGTGCACCATCATTCAAGTTTTTTCCAATAAATACAAGTTCACCCCCTTCTTCCAAGGGGGACTCAGAGGTCGGCCGCTGCTCTAGTGCACATAAGACTACATCTTCCGTACCTATGTGAAAAAACCACTATCTATCATGAAAACATCACTTTTGTGGGAAAATGTTCCAATTCACCCAATATTACACTCATAGAATCAAATTTTGTGCACAAAAGGGCCATTTTTCCAAATTTTGCATGAACCAGTGTTGCACCTCTACAATTGCATACCAACCTTGCCTATTGCGCACAATCCTTCCCTATTGTAAGAAAGCCTCCCCTATTGTGCAAAAAACTTCCCTATTACCAAAATCCTTCCATACTGTGCACAAACCTTCTTTATTAGGCACAAATCTTCCCCATTGTGTGAAAAACTTCCAATCTTGCATGCAAGAATTCTGTGTTTTGCACAACAGTGCCACAATTCCCAATCTTGCATGAACATGTTCCATGCAGTGAAATATTGCACATAAACCATCCTGAATGTATCACATATTATGCATAATAGTATCCAGGCCTACACCTTCTGGTTCATATCACAGGGGATGTGCACCTACATCCCTGCTCAGGATCAGTGTCGGGCTATATTCACGACCCTTCGGGTTGGTCACTTCACTACCGTCACTGACCCCCATGAAAAATGGAGAGTCGCACTGTGAACTTTTCAAGACGAGACATTGAAATTTTTAATTGTGTCCTTCTATGCACCCACCTTCAAAATATGGAATACCATGATTCGAGATACTTCTCCAAACTCCATGAAACACCTTGAGTTGACATACTCCTCTTAGTCGCTTTCCCATGTTGTGAGTTGAGATTATCATATTTAATCCCCTAAATACCTTCAGTAGAACCATTCCACAAGAAACCTATCTAAACCTAATAACTTGAATCCTATATCTAGTTGGGATAGAAAGGTCCACTCTTGCTTAAGTCCCAACACCATTCATTACTAGGCTCTTTATGTCTATATAGTCCACTTTACATGAATGTAAACTGTAGTACACCCTATACAACCAACATAGGTTTCCTCTTACTCCAAACGAGTTATTCCATATGTTCCATGCATAAGATTTAAATATTTCTCTCTACATGACTATAAATGGTAGTACACCCTATGTGACAAACACAGGATTCCTCTTGTTCCAAACAAGAGATGCCTTATGTGAAAATCATAATATGAAAATAGTCCTCACTACATGACTTTAAACTATAGAAAGCCCTATAATTCAATAATTGGATTCCTCTTATTCCAAATAAGATGTTCCTTATGTGACAAACATAAGATACCTCATGCCATGATTATAGTGGAATAATTTTAGGAGCGTTGGAAACCGTTCAAGCATTCCTTCACTCCACCTCATGCTTCGTGTGTCCTTCATTCGTATTGTCACCCTCTTTCAGGTTTTAAGGGACCCCCTAATGGCTGGTTCCATTTCCTCTTTGGCTCACCTACCGTTCAAGGCCAACGCCCTAGAATACTTTCGACGACACATTGATTTTGGTCCCATGTTTTAAATATGGTTAGTGGTTGGCCCTCCTTTGTTTCTTTCCTTATCAGGTTAATACGATGGGGATTCTACATTTCAAATATGATCAACAGTTATCTCCCTTCATCATGATTCCCTCATTATTTTCCAAATGTTGGTCATATGATTCAAACTTTACATCTCCCTTTGTTTGGATTGATTCCAATGCCCTTGGTGTTATACCACTTGTGCACTAGAGCATAAGTGTATGCCCCAATTATATGGCACAACCCACCAGTGAGTTGGGATGCCATCATGACTAGACATGTTGAAGACATTATGGGAAGTTTTCATGCATAATACCCATCCACCATTGCCTCTCCTTAGCAACACCCGGGTATCTTCCATGCGTAAGCCCCATCCATCATTACCACTCTTTAGAGGCACCCGAGAATATTCCATGTGTAAGCCCCACCCACTATTTTCACTCCTTAATGGCACCTAGGAAGCTTCCATGCGTAAGTCCAATTCACCATTTCGGCTCCTTAGTGGCACCCGGGCAACTTCCATGCATAAGCCCCATCCATTTTTGTCATTCCATAGCAACACCTGGGAAACTTCCATGCATAAGACCTATCCACCATTTCTGATCCTTAGAAGAACCTGATCAACTTCCACGCGTAAGCCCCATCCACTATTTCTGCTCCTTAGAGACTCCTGGGCAGGGCACCTAGGTAGCTTCCATGCGGAAGCTCCATCCATCGTTTCCGCTCCTTAGTGTCACTCGACCATCTTCCATGTGTAAGCCACATCCATTGTTGCCCCTCTATAGTGGCACATGGGGAAATTCCATGAATAAACCCCATCCACCATTTCAACTCCTTAGTGGAACCTGAGAAGCTTCCATGCATATGCCCCATACACCATTACATCTCCTTAGTAGCACCTGGGAAACTTCCATCCATAATCCCCATTCACCATTGCCGATCCTTAACGACACCCATGCATCTTACATGTGTAATCCCCATCCATCATTTCCACTCCTTAGAAGAACTCGAGCAGCTTCCATGCGTAAGGCCCATCCCCCGTTTCTTCTCTATAGAGGCACCAGAGTAGCTTCCATGAATAAGCCGCATCCACCATTTCTGCTCCTTAGTAGAACCCAAGAAGCTTCCATGCATAAGCCCCATCCACTATTTTCACTCTATAGTGGCACCAGATCAACTTACATGCGAAAGCCCCATCCACTAATGCCACTCCTTAGCGACACCTGGGTAGCTTCCATGCATAAGACCCATGCACCATTCCTGCTCCTTAGCAGCACCTGGGCAGCTTCCACGTGTACGCCCCATCCACCATTACCTCTATATAGTGACACTTTGGTAGCTTCCATGAATAAGTCCCATCCACAGTTTTTAATCCTTAGCGGCACCTAGGAATCATCCATGCGTAATAACCATTAACCATTTACCCTCTTTAGATACATTCAGAAAACTTCCATGCGTAGTACCTATCCACTGTTTCCACTCCTTAGAAGCACCTGTTCAACTTCTATGCATAACCCCAATTCACTATTTCCACTCCTTAGTGTCACCCGAGTAGCTTCCATGCATAAGCCCCATCCCCCATTGTCTCTCCAAAGTGGCACCTGGGTTGTTTCCATGAATAACCCCACTTACCACCCTTCGTGGATGCTGCTTTGTGCCACCCTCACCAGGTCTGTTGTTTCCTCTTATTTCCCACACTAAAAATGAATCATGTGAGCTTAGAGTATACAGTGATCATGAACACCTCTTCAGGCTGACTCAGCATGTAATCCCCAATCTCCAACACCTAACTATGTGGACTTTGATCCTTTCCTTCTCTAGGAGAGGTACATAAAAATCCTTCCTAAGGTTCAATCCCATCACCCATCAGTCTAGACTATTTCATGTCAGTTCACGCCCATCCAGAATGAAGTTAAACATTATGCTTTTTAACTATGTGAGTTTTGATCCTTGTCTCCTAGATAGGGTATATATGAAGACTCCCTGAGGTTAAACCCCAAAAACTAGTAAACCCATTCAAGATAGGTGGGTTTTGATCCTTGTCTCTTAGATAGGGTACAAAGGAATCCTCCATGAGGGTCAAAACCAGAAACTGGTAAACTTCGGTGTCCCATTTTCTGGGACCCACATCCTTGGTCCATCCTATAGTGGCTTTAGACCAACTCTCAGGCCTCTAACCACACATAACCCAAACATGTCTCCGAGTCACTATCCTTTGTGTACAGCTTGAATCCATACTCCATACTGAACTATGTGGACTTTGATTCCCTACCACGAGGATACGTAGGAAGCCTCCCTGAGGTTAAAACCTAGAACTCATGTCTCATCCTAGTCTCTCCCTTTATCCTTTGTGTTTCGGTAAGGTCATGCCTCAGCCCTAAGGTTCTACTTACTTCGGGTCCCATCCATTCTCATGAGCTGCCTTCTTAGGTGTCCTATCACCCCACCGAATACATGGACTTTGATTCACCACCATAGGGATACGTAGGAAGCCTCGTAGAGGTTCAATCCCAACACTACCATCATCTTCACGTCGATCCCATCTCATTCACCACCCAATTCATTCAAACTTCCATCTTTTTTCATGATTCTTACTCAGGCCACCACATCCTGGTGAGATCATGTCATTCATCCCATCGCTTCTCTTTGCGGCACCTGGGAAGCTAACCACACATAATACCCACACAATCCATAACTATCCAATCAAGACTGTCCCTCTTGTGATGGGCCGCTATCCATGTGTAAGCCCCAACATATGTTTGGGACATTGTCCATTGTGTATGCCATGATCCCATAATTCACCCATCAAACTATGTGGGTTTTGATCCTTTTAGTCTATATAGGGTATGTAGGAAAGCTCCCTAAGGTTCAATCCCATCCAATAGTAAACCTTGATGTTCCCCTTTGTGGGGTTCACCTTTCCTAATCCGCCCTTAGTGGTGTCCAGATCAACCTTCATAGTGTGATATCTTCCCTCTATGGGACACACCACCTCAGATCCATCCTCATTTGGCATACCGATCCACCAATCTGGTAAACCTTCAAAGTGACCCCTCTTATGAATGTACCAATATGATCTGTCCCTATAGGGAATTTTGATCACTCTCATTCTATCTTCACATGATGTTAAAATTGTGGCCTACCCTATGTTGAACATGGGATATCTGAGGAAAACCTAAAAAACTATGTTTTTTTTGCGTAATCGTCTCTTGAAGATATTAAATTCATGGAATACCCCATGTAAAACATGGGAAGCTGAGGAAAAAACTCATATACATGCCTCTGGCATGAGACACATCCCAATCGACATGGGATGTCTCGGGTTCTGTGCCCTTGAGATTTTCTCTTATGAGGAAGAATACATGTCTCCCAATGTCCATGCATCCACAGATACGATGATGTGCTATATGTTACCATATACTCCGACTGAAGGTTGCTACCCTATCAAGACCCCTTGGAATGTCTATATAGAAGTAGTGTAATTAACCTAAGTCCACAAAGATATGGCACAGAGAATTAAATTCCCGAACAAAATCTTAAATCTATGAGGGATACCCGGATTAAGTGATGAATTCCAAGGATGAATCCATGGAAGGAGTGACCGACATCCCATCGTCCTGTTTTGATCATGGAGAAAATGTCCCTAAATAAGAAACTGATGCTGCCCACCTTTGGTAAGAGAGAATGTGGGGAAACAACTGCATGTCTTGACAGACAGATGCACTCCCCGATGAAAGCATTGAAAACAAGGTTCCTTTGACCAGGGATGGTGGAGCAGGGGTGAAGTCTACCCATTCTTCATCCTATGGGACTAGTCATCGCTGGTGTTGATAAGACCTACTTGGATCCCTCCTTGGTGGGTACCAAAAAGTAGTTATAGTTGGGGTAATTATAACATCCCCCATTTCCTTAGCGTAGGGGTTCAAGTCATTAGAGCACTTTGAGGAGAGACTCACGATGTGATTTTCTATTAGAATAAGGGTAGTTGTCCTTGACATGGCCCACGAGGGTAGTAGTGTCAACTAGGTATCCATGCCTCAAGGTCCTAAAGGGACATATCCATTGTAGTAATGAGATACTCCTACTCATAATAGTTTATTAGGGTGTTAATAACCCTGCTATGTATGATCTTAGAGGGTGAGATGCGACATTGGTGTTTTCTATCCAAAGTCATAGTGGAGGTCATGATAGAAGCATAATTGGATAGGATTGCCACATCAATATTTCTCCTACCCTAATGCCTATGGGTATGAGGTTTATAGTTTATTGTAGCTTAGGTCATTTAAGGAAGATGGATTCATCCATCAGTATAGGTATAAGAAAAGATATTCCCAATTTCCCAACACCATCCAATATTCCAAATATGGAGAGGGATCCACCTTGATGATATTGTAGATTGAGGATTCCCAATGATAACTATATCAATTCAGAGGGAGTTCTGTATCAGGAGACCTAGCTCCAAATTCAGAGATACAATGACTTTAAAAAATACTGATTCCCCAATGCTACTAGTCCCCATGGTTTAGGAGAACAGTCTCATGTAGGGTTCCCCATTTCCTTTTTCAGACTCTTTCATCAGGGTCCGTTCATCTCACACATTTGTTTCCCCACATTAAAAATTTCAAAAGGAGAGATACTTCCATTACATTCATTAATGATGTATACTCCTTGATCTAAATGGGATGATGGGATGTTGGTTCCTCATTCTATATATTTCTCCATGGAGCTCATTTCCTAGTCTGGGTCTCCCTTATAGATTTATCTCATTTTCATGGAACTCATTATCAATACTATCTCTATATGGTATCTAGTTAATTAAACTTCTTCTGTCTTAATATGGAAGCAACCTTCAGGAATTATAGTAGTCACATTGGGAATATATAGGCATGTATGGACATTGGGAACATTGGAAACTTGTAAATATTTCTCTTAGGTGGTCATCTCATATGTGTCATCTTAGACGTGAAACTCAAGGAATCCCATATCGATCATAAGGTAATTGACTATAAGTTCATTATTCTTCCAAGTATTTTTTTCTAAAGAATACCATGTTCATTGCATGGGGTAGGTATTTGGGGTTTGGTCACAAGTCCTACGTCTCATGGAGATGGATCAAAATTTCCTATTGATATGGACTAGGTAATGAGTTTAACATCCTATAAATACAAGATGGTAGATAAAAATGAAATATAGGGGTGGATCATAGAGGTGAATATCTATGTGGGAATATGTAACACCTATGTTTACCAATGGATCTGAATGACTTGTAATGGTTCATCTAGGATTTTGGATTAGAAAAACATATGAAGGCAGATCCTAGAGGTGAGTCTCTATGAGGGAGGATGTCAGACCTGTAATGGTTTACTAATGGATTAGGATGACCTATGGAAGAAGATATAGGATTTTGGAACATATAGCCTCATGGAGGAAATCTTGGAGGTGAATGACTATGAGGGAACACTTGGATATCTTACCAATGGATCAGAATGCCCTATGGATGAAGATATGGGAGGTTCATCCCTAGGAGGGAACATGTAATACTTGGGTTAACCTTTAATGGGAATACACCTCATAGAAGCATCCTATGTACCTGGTTTGGAAGATGGGGATAAAAACCCACATAGTTCAATGTCACAATTTTAGGTAATGTAACATGACTGATCCATTAATTTTAACATCATATGGTAAGTATGCTTGTGTCATGAAAGGTTCATATATGGTGGATGGTTGGGGGATTATGTGTAAAAGATACCCAAAACAGGAATCACATATGATGGTTGGGAAACATGGTGTGAAGTTTACGCATGGAAACTACCCAGTTTTAGAGTCATATCCCACAAATGGGAAGGAAGGTGGAATCCCATAATGATTGTACATGAGTAATCATGTTCTTGTTTCATAGGTTAAGACTAATATTTTATGTCATGGGATAAGGATGTCATCATGCAGTTTAACATCATACAACCAGGACTTAGAACTAGGTAGTTTTACATCATGCATCTCAGATTTAGATGGGATCACTCAAGGGGGACTGTTTCAAGGTAAAAGTAAGTTACTAAATTAGTAATATCTTCCAAGATAGGTACATAATTATACTAAAATATGCCACCCCTAGGGATTATGGGTCCACCACTCATGTTCCTCTTGGAAGTACATGGCATTTGAACTACCATGGAGGAGTGGTCAATCAGAAGGCTGGAGTTATAGTACATATTCTTAGAAGAAATAGGCATTAGGGTACCTATGAGTAGAAGTAATAGGAAGGGTAATGGCTTCACTAGAGGCCCATGATATGTTAGGTAGGGGACTAGGATGTTTTTTTGTGCAACTTAGTTTGGTTTCATTAAAAAGTTTAGTGATTAGGGGGCTCTAGCACAAGAGAAACTAATGGATTCAAGAGGCATAGTTGCGTACAACATGTGGAGTGGAATGAATATCAGGGTTTCACACATGGATCTTCCATTTTAATGCACCAAACTTGCCTTGGGAGGAGTTGCATGAGGATCACTCAATAGTCATCCAAGTCATGTTTTGGACCACAGGAGGCCTATCACACAAATTATCTGGCTTTGAGGGACCATGATCACTGGTTTTTCATTATGTCAAGAAATAACGAGAGTTTTATGCAGTAGAACATCACTTTATATTTTGAAGATCCTATCCTAGGGTGTGTGTTGAGATTATATTTATAGCCAAAATCCTCAGATGTTGGTATGAATCTCCTTTGGTGAAAAACTAGATTTTTTATGCTTCTTCACCCTTTTCTACTGGGGCTCAGTCATGAAACATCCATGTGTTTACATTGCATTTGGTGCAAAAATGTCACAATTTGACAATAAGGTTTCACAAAATGCTTCTTTCTTGTGTATAATAAGGATTTATTATGTGTAGAGGCCTTATGAATGTCATTAGGCTTTGTATAATACAAATAACCATCTCTCTCCTTTGGAATACAATTTTTTTGCACACATAATGAAAAATTTGTGTGTACTCACTGAATCTTGCACCCAAATTGCTTATTAACCCAGTATTATATTTTGGTGTAGGTTTTGTGCTTGGTTTATGAAAAATTATCCATTTAAGGCCCCAAATTATTTTTTGGCACCAATAGTAAGAATGGAGTGACCCTGTGATCATCACATAATCTTATTATGGTCATCATATAAGGAAACCTAGGATAATCACATAATGCATCCTTGACTTGTCACTAGAGGCATACCAATCTCATAATATGAGTCACCTTATGCTTATCACATGAGGTATATTAGGCTCATTACCTAATAATTTATTTCTGATGCATTTAGGAATTGGTCCATCAGATTCTCATCATATAGTTCATTTTATATGGTTACCTAATTTTTTTACATAACTATTAAATCATTTTTAAGATAATATGCATAATAGTGATACAATCCAAGAACCAAAGGTTTAATATCTTAGAAAAATTGGGATCATACATAACCTTTAAATAATAAAAACTAAACAATATTTAAATACTTATTCTTATTCTCATAAAATATCTCACATTATCCTTAGTACATGTAATCACTTGAGGATATATATCAATGAAATGAGTGAGATAAATCCTAGAAAGGGGAGGGATAACATTGAAGGAAAAAAGAGACATGAATAAATAGTACATGGGTGAGAATAGTCAACATCACTATATCATAATAATAAAACCATGATCATAATCATGAGGGTATAATTTTATAAATTCATGGTATGAAAACACATATTTTAATAAACCTTAATTTATGATTTATTACATAAAGTTACACATAATACAATCCCATAAGATTCGAAGGCCTACTGTCTTTAAGAAATTAGGTAAATAGAATAAAAAGTTGAAATATGGGAATAACAACATTATTTAAAAACTCCACAACATGCTCTTAAAATTATATCACTCTTCTAAAACTATATTGTGTAACATGGGGATGTATATAAGAAAGGAGTGATCTATAAAGCTAAGTAAGGCATTATCAAAACATAGAATAAGGTAAAGTAGTATATGTGATTTAAGAGGAATATCAAGGTAACATAATATTGGTGATAATAATAGACTTTAATAATGAATCATAATATAATACGATAACATAAAAGAAACATCAAAATATGTCAACAACATAAAACATGGCATCATAAACCTAATTCATGGATAAAGACTATGAAAGAATAACATAGTGTGTTTATGATAACCTCAAATTCACTACACATGGAATATCATGAGATAAAAACATCATCCAATGCATTGGAGGGCTATATAATTCTATGCCCACCCGTCACATTCATATCATGTACATGAAAAAGTGTTCCACATAGATCATACACCAGAAGAATTTATTTCACAACTGTTAATCACATGATTAAAAAGTGCTGTTTATATTTATGTAATTTCCCAATAAATGATGTATAGTTACATTTATGAGTATACCCTTGAGTGTAAATACATATGAGTATTCATAATACACAAGTAAGGCATGGAAAATCACCAGATAATTTTGGCTACATAATTGGTGTACATAAAGGTTCATGGAAGAAGTTAATGAGAGTGAACGGTATTCTATCATTACATGATAATCACAAGGATGATAAAAGGGATGTTTAAAAACACATAACAACATGAATAATTGGAAATAAAAAGGCTTAGTACAAAGAGAGTAATCAAGATAAAAATGGGAAGAAGAGGATCCCTTACCTTGAGATGGCACTTTGAAAATCTTGGGGGAGATTCTTAAGAGATTGGGGGAACCATGAGAGGGATATATAGAAGGAAAATAAGAATAAATATGTGATAAAACGGTTTTTAGAGAATAATAATGTTATATTGGGTGGATTTTTATAGAAAACTATTGAAGAAATATTTATTAATATCAAAACATAGGTTTTGGACTCTATATAAAAAAATAATCACAGAAAAAAATTCCCATGGTTTTCCCCTTAGTTTCTGTCAAATAGGAGTATTTTTAAATATTTTATATTTCTAAGAACCTAAATAATTTAAATAACACCCTTTGTGATGTGGAATTTAGTCATGTTCATAAATAATTAATTTTGAAACCCTAAAATATAATATAGGTTTTGGAGGATTCATTGAGGGTTTATACAATTAATCAAATTACATAAAAACGCATTATTTTAAAGGTGAAAAATAATTTTTGTTGTAGATACTATTAGTATTTATTACATCACTTTTGGGATCATATTATGTTACAATACATATCATATATTTAAATGATATTTAATTTATACAAAAAAATTTGACCATCTAAGAAAAGTATGAACATTTTACCATTGACTAATTTCAACATTCTAATTTCAAGAATAATATTTATTTTATAAAATAATTATATTAATAATATAATTTAAACTTTTGAATAAAAAATCCCCATTTATTTAAAAATATATATTTTTCCAATGAAAATAGTTTCTGACCCTTATAAAAATAACATTTGACTTCGTAAAATTATATTATCATTTATATTTAGAATAATATTATTTATTAAGAATATCTTATTAAAATAATATTTTTTTTAAAAATTCTTGAATTCATTAAAAATAGTGTCTAGATTGAAACTATATATTTCCCAAAGAAGCTATGTTTTATTGTGTCGAAATATATATTTTTTTCAAATTCATTATTTAATCATTTATAAAGTAATAATAAAAAGGATAAATATAATAATTATTTTTTAACAAATAAAAATATATAAATCCATACTATTAGGGTCTATATACACAACCCCTTACTACACCAATGTATGCCCTAAGTGAATGGTGTGCAATGTTTACACTTTTATTGGGTGGTTCAATGAACATGGTTTGGGCCATGATCTTGATAAGCTTGAACTTATTATATAAATGGGTTTTCCCATGCTTTGGTTTTTGAATATCATATTGGGCTTCAGTCAAAGTTAAAGACCAGTGACACCATCTCCTTCAGAATATTCGATAAATGGGCTTTATTGGGTATGCCCCCCTGGTCAAGGACATCGTTTCTTTTGTCTCTATAAATTAGACTTTATCATAACCTTTAATATAAAATAATCTTAACGGTAATTATACAATGGATATATTATCAATATTTAATATGACCAATGGTATCATAAATCCAATAGGATATAACTTATATTGGTAAAAAATAACCAAAGTAGTGCATACGTTTTCTATAACATCATCACTTAATAAGTAATTACTTAATTTGAAAAGGAAATGTTAATTTATAAAAGTTTGGGTCGTCACATTCTACCCCCCTTTATAAATTTCAACCTTAAAATTTTATTTCATAATCTAAAATAGATGAGGGGACTTCTTTTTCATATCTTTTTCTAGTTTCCAAATTTGTTCCTCAAAATTGTCGTTCCGCTATAGTACTTTGACCGGGGGAGTTATCTTGTTTCGTAGAATTTTATCTCTATGATTTAAGATCTTCAATGGCTTCTCCTCACATGGATTAACATTTTCCAATATAATATCCTTCATATTTGTTACATGTGAGTGGTATTTTATGTACTATCTCTATAGGGATATATGGATCACATCATGTACTTGTGATAGGTTAGGTGGGAGTGCTTGTTAATGGGCCATAACTCCACTATGATCAAGGACTTCAAAGGGACTGATATATCTTAGACTAATATTTCAATTATTTTCAAAACTCATGAATTTATCCCAAAAAATATAAAAATAAACACTTTATCTATGACCTCAAACTCTAGGCCTAATTATTGATTGTATTCATAGATTTTCTTTAATTTTTTTTGTAGATTTGAAATGATGCATAATGGCTTGAACCTTATCTATAATCTCTTAAACAAGATCAGGTCCAATCAGTTTCTACTCTCCAAATTTATCCCAAAATGTTTGATTCTAACACCACTTCCCATAAATATCCCCGTAAGGTTTCATTTTAATGACCGAACAAAAACATTTGTTATATGATAACTTCACTATGGGAATGTGATGGTCTCAACATCCATATAAATCTATTGAACATGATATGACTATATCCTTTATATTTTGAATGAATCTATCATACTGACCAACTATCTAAGGGTGATAATTAGTACTAAAACTCATCTCCATATCCAAGTCTTGATGAAGGCTTATAAAAAACCTCAAGGTAAATCAAGGATCTCGATTTGATACATTGGAGTGTAGAAATCTATGTAGTCTTACCACTTATCTTATGTATATCTTAGTGAGTGGTCCAAGAGATAAATCATCCTTAAAAGAAACAAAATGTTTTATCTTTGTAAGGTGATTGACTACCACCCATATGGAGTTATCGACTTTAGATTCACTTGGGAGTCCTATGATGAAATCCATGGTAATTATTTTCCATTTCTATACTAGTATAAGAAATGTTTCATCATACCCTTTTACTTATATCCTACAGCCTTGAATTTTTTGAATACCATTCATTGAGATACATATTATGAAATCCCCTTCTTCATGTTATCTTTCAAGAAGTTTTTCTTCCAATCAAAATTCATATTAGTGATTATTAGATTAATAGATAAGTATGATATATATGCATCATCTAGAATCTACCTTTTCAGCTCTAATTTTTATTAGACACATATCGAAATACCAAAACTTATAACCTCATATTTTAAAAAACTGAACTCCATAATATTCAATACCTTTTTTTAGAACCTAATTAACTTTATTGAAATCCTTGATCCTATACAGAATAGATGGTTGTAATGTTATTTGAGAAAGTTATGATGATCTTCATTTTATTATTCCCATGAATATCTTTTTCATGTCCAAGAATATTAGATCCCTTATAATCCCCATCATGGATAGGGTTGCTGGATCCTTTCTACTCAGAGCATCTGCCACTTGGTTCTCCTCCCCATGATGGTAATTGATTGAAAAATCATAATCCTTGGTCATATCTAACCACCTTCATTAGTTCATGTGGATCTCTTTCTATGTTAATATATACTTGAGTATTTTATGATCTGTATATATGTCACACTTATCCCTATAGAGACAATGATTATAAATATTCAATGAAAATATCACCATATCCAATTCTAGATCATTCACTGGGTAGTTCTATTGATGAATCTTTAGTTGATAGGAGGCATATACTATCTATTTGTCATTTTCCATGAGTACACAATCCATTAACTTTTTAAATGTATCATTTTAGATAACAAATCCTTACACATTAGTAGGTAATGTGTTTACATGTGAAGTGATTAACCTCTTATTTAACCCTTTAAACATCTCCTCACATTAATAATCCCAAAAACATGACTCCCTTACATGTTAGATTGGTTAGTGGGATTGAAAATCATGAGATGTTTCTAAAAAATATATGATAGAATGTAAATAATCCAAGGAATCTATAGATTTTTGTCACATATATTGGTATTTTCCATCCTTTAGTTGCCTATATTTTTAAAGGATCCATAGATATCCTTATACTAGTGATAACATTCCCCAATGAATGTTACTTTCTCTATCCAAAATTCACATTTACTATTCTTTTCCAACAAATTTTCTTTCCAAAGGGTCATTAGTACATCATTAAAATTATCCGCAAGTTCCTCCATGCTTTTGGAGTAGAAAAAGATATCATCTATAAAGAATTACACAAATTTGCGAAGGTACCCCTAAAAGATACTATTTATCAAGTCCACAAAGATTACTGGAGCATTAGTTAGTTCAACTAGTATAGCATTGAACTCATAGTGCCTATACATTATAGAAACACTAGTATTGGGTTTATCCTCCTTCTTTACCTTTACTTACTAATATCGCAAATGGGGGTCCACCGTAGAGAAGTATTAGGATATATGTAGCTGATCAAACAAGTCATGAATCCATGTTAGTGGATACTTTTTTTTATTAGGATCTTGTTGATCTCACGATAGTTAATATACAAGAGAATTTACCTATCCTAATTCTTAATAAAAAGGACTAGAACATCTCACAATTAATCACTTGGTCATATAAAACCTTTATCCATATTCTAATGTAGTTTCTTATTCAGATATTTAATTTCAAAATTGGATATTCTATATGGGGTCTTGGGTATTGGAAAGGATTTAGGTATAAGTTATATTGAGAACTCAACCACTCAGCTAAGAGGAACACCAAACAATTCTTGATAAAACACATCAGTGAATTCTCTTATAAGAATAATGTCATCAAAGATGATTCCTTCCTTAGTCTCAATCATTTTTGATAAATACACTTGATTAAAATAGAACAATATCCATGATTAGGATTATTATACCAAAAGAGATTCATTCTCCCCTTGCACTTGTAAATAATTAGAGAGTAATTTATGATACAGAGGGTGATTTAATTATCTCAAAAATTTATGCTATCTTTATACAAGTAAATCCCATTCATGGATTGAATAACATAAAATTATAGTAAAGGGAGTATCAAATGGTTAAATAGTGAATTCATCCCACAATTTTTGATAGGGGTGAGTTATATTCTTGGGATAAAACAATTGATCCATTTTCTATCTTTATCAATAACTCAAATTCCATGTTTTGAAGTGGTGTTTGAATAGTTATACTAATAATGCATGATATGAAAGAATATTTAGAATAGGAATTAACTAGTTTGTTTTCTATCCTTGAATGAATAACTAGAATACCTATCGCCACATAATTTTTAGGTTCCACCTCAACAGTTATGATGAAATAATCCTCCCCTTACTCTTTTGTCCATGAAAGTTATTTTCATTTATTATTATCGACAACCCTTGGCTTAGTTCATTGATTTACTTAGTCTCCTTGTTCCTCATAGTTGAAACTTTATAAATTGAGATGCAGGCTAACAAGAAAATTCCTTTAATTCATCACATTTGTGGGTTTCTCTCATAAGAATTCAATATCTAGGTTCCCTTCCTTCCCACACCTAAAGCATTTCCTTGCCCCCTTCAAGAAATTTTTAGGATTCTTCTTCCCACACTTTTTAATAGTGGGATGTTGAACTTTCTTGACCCCATGATATCTCTAAATCATACAAATAGAATTAAAATTCATCCCCCACTTCCTATATTCAATCCAACGAGACCCCTGTGATTCATAGATCTCCTTTTTTACATTGAGGGAACATCGAATAATTTTCTCATTTATTTCAATGTCTTGAATCAATAAGGATATTTATAAACTCAACATTATTCAACAAAAAAATAATCAACTAAAATTTTGGTGGAAATGAAAAATATACTGGTGTGTTATGTAGGTCTTGTGAATCTTTCCTCATATTCCCGAATGTACTCATCAACCCTTTTATTAAGGATAATAAATTATCTCTCAAATTTTATTCGAAAGTGAGTGGGAAATATTCATAGAAAAATATTTTCTAGAACTCTTTCTACTCCATCAAATTGATCTTCTCCATGGAATTTGAATTTGTAATCAGTGTCCATCATTGATCTGATTCTCCCATAATATGATAAAAAACCAACGTAACCTTCTATTTATCAGAGAATCGAGGGATAGAGAAAATATTGTCAATTTATTTGATCCATTTTCAAATGATTAAGGGATCATATGATCAAATGAATGTTGGAGGACTTTTTTACAAAATGGTCTCAATTGAAACTTTCTCTTTTTTAGGGAGATGTGGGCTTCACCCCATTTTCAAGTTTGTATTCAAGAATTTAGTTAATTAAGAAATTACTCTCATGAAATGTTCGACTCCTACTCCTATCATCATGGGATTCTCATTTATTCACTCATCACAATTCCCCTCACATTGGTTATTGACTTAGTTCCTAATATTTACATCCATTAAATAAAACAAAGGGTAAATTATGGAAGATAAGTTTTAAATTGTTAAAATCATAAATGGGAAACCATGAAAATAAAATGGATAAATCAAAAATGAATTATATTCCTTAATTTATTAATTTAAAGGTTTTAATCTAAGTTATCCATGATCTATTTCCTAATATAAAATATCCTGGGTATTTTTATCACCTAATAATTGTGTTGAAAAATATTTTTAATTTATTAATGAATATTCCCCAAGTGTTTTAAACCATGTGGGAAAAATATCTCTTTTTCATGCACAGGGTGAAAATTGAGTCAAGACAAATGCACTCTTTTCAGGGCTATTAAACCAAGGTACAACTATGTCAGATCCATATCTAGTTATAATATCTAAATAGGGATATATATTATTAGAAACTACTTAATCCATACTCAGAAAAATTTAAGGATGTTTTACTATGTTTAGTATTATCTCTAAGTCTTTTAATAGGGTTTTCTAATATTAATCCCCCAAAATAACTAGACTTTCCCCTAATGCCAACTATAACAACCAATATTTTAATACACATTAATTCATGATTTATCACATAAAGGTAAACATTAAAAAATAACAGAAGATCATAAGGCCTAGTTTTTTTTGGAAAATTTGGTATAAAAAAACATATCATGAAACATGGAGATAATAAAATTATTTAAAAACTCCACAACATGCCCTTAAAATTCCATCACTCTTCTAAAACTGTAGGGGATAACCTGGGGAAGTACATAAGAAAGGGGTGGGATATAAATACCAGTAAGTGAAAAAATAATAACATAAGATAAGTTAGAACATTTGAGTCAATATGATTATCAAGGTAACATAATAGACATGAGAATAATATACTTGAATATTGAATCATGATAAAAGATGATATCATAAAGGCAACACGGGAATGTGGAAACAATGTAAAACATGATCATATAAATAAGGTAAGGGTAACCACTAATAAAACATAACATAGTGTTCCTAATATAATATACCATGAACCATACATGGTATATAATTAGATAAGATCATTACCAAATGAATTTTATGGCTATACAACTCAGGGGCCACCCATAACATTAAAATCATGTACATGCATAAGTGTGACACATAGATCATAAACCATAAGAATGTATTTAATCAATTATAAACAAAAAATTAATAATTGTGGTTTAAATACATGTAATTACTTAGTAAAATAATAATAGTTACATCTAGGTGAGTACCCTTAGGTGGAAATGGGGATGGGTATTCACAATACAGAAGTTTGTCAGGGAAAATCATAGGATAATTTTGACAGCATAATGAGTGTACATAAAAGTTCATGGAAGGGGTAATGAGAGTTAAAGGACTTATATAATATATTGTAATCATAGGTACATTAAAAATTATGTGTAAAACCAATAAAACATGGATAATTTCAAGTCAAAAGGATTATTACAAAGTGAGTACTTGAAATAAAATGGGAAAATAGAGGATTACATACCCCGAGTGGGAGCTTCTAAAATATTAGGACAAGATTATTATGAGCATAGGGGAACCTTGAGAGAACTTTAAATATGTAAATTTAGAATAAATTCACGATTTAGGATTTTTTAGTGAAGAGAAATCTGTGGTTAGGTGGGTTTTTATAAAAAAAGTAAGCAGAATTATTTAATAATTTCAAATCATATGTTTTGGCCTCTATATAATAAAATTATCAAATACACAAAAATTATCATGGTTTTTTAACCATAGTTTCTTCCAAATAGGTGCAGATTTAAATATATTATAAGGTTAAGGACCTAACTCATTAAAATAATACCCTTGGGGATGTAAAAGTGAGTCATGTTAATAATGAATAAATTTTAAAACTGTAAAATATAATTTAGGGTTTTGAGGATTCGTTAAGTTTTTAAAAAATTTAAAACATAACTTAAAAAAATTATTTTAATGGTAAAACATAATTATGATCATGAATATTCTTTATATTATTTCAAACATCACTATTCAGCTTTTATGTTGTCATAATACATACCGTATATTTATAACATATTTAATTCTCACCCTAAAATAGAACTGTATAAGAAAATTATGAATAATTCTCCGTTGACTAATTTCAACATTTTTATTTCAAAAAAATTATTTATTTTATCAAAATAATTCGTTAAATATTAAAATTTATACATCTAAATAAAAAAACCATTTTTAATGATGTATACATGGTTTTATGGTGATAATAGTTTTTACCCTTATAAAAATCACCTTTTTAATTTATTTAATTATAGTATCATTTATATTTAAAAAATTATTTAATTAGAATATTTATTTAAAATAACATTTATTTCATAAAATTTTGAATTTTTTAAAAATAGTGTCTTGTTTGAAACTATATATTTTCTAGAAATTCAATCTTTGTTTCATCATATAAAAATCTAATTCTTATCAAAATCATCATTTATTTATTTATAACTTAATAATAAAAAGGATAAATATAATAATTATTTTATTGAAAATAAAATTATAAAATTTCATAATGTTAGGGTCTTGATACAATAAACTTTATTATACCCGTACCTTACCTAATGTTAAGGTGTGAGATGGTGATACTTTCTTGGGGTGGTTATAAGAACATGGTTTGGGTCATGATCTCAATAATATTGAAATTATACAATAAATGGTTTAGATCATGATTTAGTTGTTGAATTTCTACTTGTGATTGGTCAAGGTAAAATCCTAGTGATGCCATACCCCTCGAAAGCTCTCATAAATGAGCTTTATAGGGTATGATTCTACTGGCCAAGGCCATCACTTCTTCTATCTATGTTAATTGGAATTTAAAAAAA
The DNA here is from genome assembly GCA_963277665.1 of Viscum album. Lineage (NCBI taxonomy): Eukaryota > Viridiplantae > Streptophyta > Magnoliopsida > Santalales > Viscaceae > Viscum > Viscum album. The sequence goes on along the minus strand of OY728135.1, from coordinate 1,360,408,064 downwards.
CCCTTAATATATACTAATATTAGTAGTCACTATACAACGACTATATTATCAATAGTTAATATGACTAATGGAAACTTAAATCTGATGGGATATAATATATAATGATACAAAATAACCAAAGTAGTTCATGTGTTTCTATAATATCATCACTTAATAAGGAATTTATTCATTTGGAAAAGGAATTTCATTTATAAAACTTCTTACCATTTCATAAGGATTGTTTAATATGTATAATAATAAAACATCATAACATAGTTGTCAAATACCATACATATTTGTGAATAAATACAACACTGTGTCAATGCTAAAGATACATGAATAAATCATAACATCATAATTTTTAACAAAGATATTTTCAAATTCATTCATAATACTGATAATCTCATGAGATTTATCACATTAAACTATTCCTTGTAGGGATATATAATTTAAACCCACCAATTAAATCATAATATTATCATAATCATGAATTCCACATAGAATATAAAACAATAATAGTCATGATATAAAACCATGGAATGGAATTAGTTTTATAAAGGTTTCATAAAGACTAATTTCATAAATAACCTTTTTGATTCCAAAAATAAATAATGGATATAATTTCTTCTTTATAAAACATCATCATTATTGAGTGGATAAAAAACATATCAATATGAGTCAATGCGATGATTTGGAAATTAATGTTTTTTAAAAAATATTTTCAAATGAATTAGAATTTTTTTTGAAGGGGGTAACATGTGTATATCCTTTAAAATAAAAGAGAACTTATTATTGAAGGATATTTTAAAGAAATTATAAGCATATCCATACATAATAATGTAAAGGTGGAGAAAACATGAAAACAAAGAGTTTGAGATCAACAATCCCCTTACCTTAAATCCCAATTTATTTCATCACTTTTCCACCTCCTAAATAATGAACATAGCTTTATAAAAACCTGGAAATAGAAGTTAATTATGATAAATTTTGACACTATTTATCAATTATAATCATTGGATTCTATTGCATAATTCTATTTGTTAAAGGTGAAAAGTTTTGATATCATATTTTCCTTAAAAATGTCCCATTGTTGTTTTGATTTTTCTATTTTTGTTCAAGGAAATTTATACATAAGTAAAAATAAAATAAAGTGGTTAAAATAAAATTAATTAAAAATTTATATATTATATATAATTTATTTTAATCATTCATAGGTGTGGTGATATGTAAATAATTGGCAGTGTCCTCATTGGCGGTTAACCAACCATTAAATGGACATTGTGCAAAGAGTAAGTGCCAGATATATATAACATGCTTATTTTAATTTTATATAGGACATGAAAATTATCAACATCATTTCAAAATAACTTTTAATTATCTTGAAATAAATTCATTAGAAATTAAAAGGTGGGTGTAAAATTAGAAAAGGAAAATGAAATAAAATGAAAAAATGAATTTACCTCTTTCATGAAGTTTTTCCTTTTCTACATCCCTTAAATTCTTAAAATATTTGAATTTTATTACTCAAAAAATGTCCCTAAGTATTCTAAAGGGATTAAGAGAGGGTATTTTTCTAGATTTTTGGTTTTGGTAAGTGAGGGATGGTTGGTTTTCCAAGGGAGTAGTGAGTGGTTTTTTATGCTTGAGTTGAGAGATATTTTTGAGTTAAGATATTTAATAAAATAAAATATCGAAGGTAAACCTTATAATAGTATTCTTTTGACATTATCGATCATATATAATTAAAAAAAATGGTTTTAGTACTTTTACACCATTTATAAACGTATTTCATTAGTTTATTAAAACTTAAAGTGGAAAACGAGATAAATTGTTATTTTAATAGAAAACCTTTGACTATAGAATTTGGAAAATAATTTTTAGGTTTGGAAATTAATTTTATTATTTATAAATGACCAATTTATCTTATAAAATTTATTTCCTCCTAAAATAACCAATTTTAAATTTATTAATTCATTATTACATTATCATTTTATTTCATAAAACGTATTGTATTTGAAAAACAATATTCTTATTATTCACTTAAAAATGAAGTATTTTAGAAAATTACTATAAAATAACACCTAGAAAATTTATTCGTGATTATTCTAAAAATTAAATTTATTTCATAAAAATAATTTTCTAACATAGGTAATTTTATTTTTTATTATATAAATTATTATTTTTTAAAAAATACATTAAAATATAGTGTATTAAAAATTACCTTATATTTTCTTTGAGTTTCCAATATTTATATTTATTTATTGGATTATAATATTTATTTTTTCTCAAATTACTCATGATAAATATTATTTACATTAAAGTTTTTATTTATAGGTTAAATTGATATTCCCAACAGCCAGGTTACCATTCTGAATGGTTAGGTTACTATTCCCAGTAATCAGGTTACTATTAAAATATCCACATTATTATTCAAATTTTTACATAACCTCCAATAAATATAACTATATTATTTCATTAGACATGGAATATAATTCATCCCAAGGTTCTAGGTTTTCCTTGTCAAATATTTCAACTGGTTTACAAATATTCTGTTACTTTTCTATTTTGTTGTTAGCGGGGTTGGTGATTCTTGAATAGGGAAAATATCTAAATTTTCCCATTCTATTTTTATCCCATTGTAATATTTGTAATTTTCATGGGTTTATTTGTAGACTAATTTAATGGTCACCATTAATGAAATAAATATTTTTTCATTTATATATGTTCTATATGTGTTTAATAATATATAATATAATATAATACACATTTATTCAGGAAGTAAATACCAATTATAAACTACGGGTCCTTAAATTATTCCCCCATTTATAAATTTATTTCCTAAAATCTCAACTTTTATTCTCGTTTGAAAATAGATGAGGGTACTTTTTTTATTGTTTCCTCTAGTTCCCATGTTTCCTCTTCCTATTTTTGGTTCTTCCACAACACTTTGACAAGGTGTGTTTTCTTATAACATAGAACTTTGTCTCTTCAATCCATGATCTTCACTGAATACTCCTCATAAGAGAGGTCATGCTCTAGTTGTACTACCTATAAATTTAGTACATGAGAGGGATCAGTTATGTACTTCCTTAGAAGAGATGTATTGAATGAATTATGATCTTGAGCCATGTTTTGTAGAAGTTCTAGAAATTAAGACACTAATCCTATGTGATCAAGTATCTCAAAAGGTCAAATGTATGTATGGATAAGATTACAATTCTTTCCAAAATTCTTGACTCTCTTCTATGGTGATATTTTACTGAAAAATTTATTTCTAAATTCAAATTCAAATCCCTTAAAATGGTTGTATGTAGAGATATTAGGCCAACACTGAGTATCTTTTTTGTACAGTTGAATGGATTAAACATTTTATATCATCTATTTTATAAGACCTTATCTAAGAATATTTCATTCAAAAAATTTATATAAAAAAAGTAGTAGTTCTAAATCAGTTCCCATATAGAGCATCATATGGGGCCATTGGAATACTCGAGTGCAAGTGGTTGTTGTATGAGAACTCAACTAATGGGAGATGTTGATCCCATTAAACGTTAAATTCTATTGAGAAATATTTCAGATTTTCCTTGAGTGTTAGAATATTCCTTTTATATTGAACATCAGTTTAGGGGTGACGGGAAACACTGAAATTCAATTAAGTATTTATATAATGTTGAGAACTTATCACTACTTTTGAATTAAACTTTATATCATGATCAAAGGTAATTCTAAATGGCACCCCATATAGCCTCACCACTTCATTTAAATATATCTTAACAATTTTTTCAAGTGATAGATATTTCCAACTAATGATAAAGTGGGAAATCACGGTGAGTCGATGCACTACAACCCATATTGCATTGATTATATTGGATGACATTGGGAGAAAAGTGATAAAGTTCATAGTGATGTTCTTCTATTTGAATATGGTTATAGGTAATTGTTAAATCATGTCATCAGACTTCCATCACTTTGATTTAACATGTTGACATACCAAAAAATTTTAGGTGTACTCTATGATATCATTATTTATATTTTCCCACCAAAATTTCTCTCAAAGACCATATTACATCTTGGTACTTCTAGGATGGATAAAGAAAGATTATATATATGAACTATCTAATAGATATTTCTTTGTAATAGGTGATTTAGGAACACAATTTCTAGTTCCAATATGAATGATACCATCATCATTGATTTTTAATTCATAAAGATTCCAATCCTTTACTACTTACACCTTCTTTTGTATCTACTGATCATCCCTTTATACATCTTTGATATTCTCTTGGACAGATGGTTGGGAAATTATTTGGTCAAGGTAGGATGTATTCCCTCTTTTTATGATTTTCAAATTCAACCTTCACATATCCTTGAATATAGGGTCTTTCTAAATCTTTATCATTGATAAATTTGTGAGTTTTTTCTACTAAGAGAATTAGTTAACTTGATCTCATTTTGAGGACGGTAGTGAATAGAGTAGTCATAGTCCTTGATCATCTCTATCAATCATAACTGAAACATGTTCAGATCCTTCAGAGTAAATATATACTTTAGGATCATGTGATCCATATATGTCACACTTATAACCATAGAGCCAGTACCACCAAATCTTAAAGGCTAATATCACAACAACTACCTCTAGATAATGCAACATGTACTTATTCTGATGAATAATCAACTGTAATGAGACATAGGCTATCACTTTATCATTATGCTTGAGTACACAACCCAATAATTTATTTAAAGAATAACTATATTTATCGATCCCTTACCCACTTATGTGTAGTGTGAGTATAGGTGCAGTTATTAGCCTCTTCATGAGCTCCTTAAATATTTCCTCACATTATTTCATCCAGACATACTTCACCCTTTTTTGTGTTAACTTAGTTATTGTGCTAGAAAATTGTGAGAGGTTTCTAAAAAATCATCAGTAGTACCAAGATAAAACCAAAGAAATCTATATTTTCATGACACTTGGGGGTCTAGATAATTATTTAATTATATTTTTCTTTTAAGGGCTTATAGAAATACCCTACCATGTGATTACTTTCCCCAAGAATGTGATTTTCTATATCTCAAAGTCATACATGAAGAACTTATTGTACATTTTATCCTTTATTAATGTATCCATAATAATTATCTTCATGTTCTTATTTTCTAATGGAGGAAATGAGAATATCATTAATAAATACCACCATTGATTTTTTGAGGTAGTATCTAAAGACTCTATTAATAAAATCCATGAAGATTTCAAGGGCATTGATAATATTGAAGGGAATCACTATGAACTCATAGTACCCATAACTTGTATGAAAGGATGAATTTTAAATATCTTCATTTTTTTACATTCAGTTGTTGTTATTAATAATGAATACCCACCTTATAGAAGTACTGATATCCTTGAATTTGATCGAACAATTCATGAATCCTTTGTAAAGGATACTTTTTTTATAGTTATATTTTTGAGATCTTAATAATCAATAAACAACTACATTGATCCATCCTTTTTTTTCGATAAAGAGACCTGGTTTACCCCAAGGAGATACACTAGGGATTATGAACCATTTCTTAAGATGATCTTTCATTTTCTCTTTTAACTCCTCCAGTTCAATCAGGGTCATCCAATAAGAGAATTTAGAGATAGGATTTGATCTGGGTATAAGATCTATTAATAAATCTACCTCACAATTTGGGTAAAGTATAAGAAACTATTTAGGGAATATAAAAGGGTATTACCTCATAATAGTCATTTAATCAAGGTTGATACTTTCCTTTCACTCAAAAATTTTGGAAAGGAATTATTATTCTCTTAGAATCAACACCCATACAATTTAAGGATTTTATAAAGGACATTCCTGATATTCCTTGAGTTTTTATAGGATCATGGGATAGTTTAGAATATATAAATAAATTTACTTTTATTTATTATTTATGTGAGATCTATATAATGATATATAATCTATTCCCCTTATAATATAAAATTCCACTATAAGAAGGGTTACGAGACTCCCTAGAAGAATATTCCCACAAACACTAACATGAGACGATTCCAACACTTGGGTCTCATTGAATACAAAACTAGGTGTTTTTATAGATATATCTACTTCAAGGTATCAAGGTTGTGATTAAATAGTTCTAGAAAACATTTAATATATAAAGGAATGTGTAGAACCAGAATAAAATAAATCACTTTATTTTCTTGTGTGTTCCAACTCAAAATTGCTTGAGGTCTAATATTTTCCTTTCTCATTAGGATTTAGTGATTGATGATGATGATTCCACATGAATAGATATGGTTCAGTGCATTGTCTTGTATATTTATTTTTGTCCACATAGTTGAAGCATTAAAATATGGGTATTGTATTGGGAGGTTCCTTCATTTCTTCCATCACGTTAGATGGTTTATTCATGTATTTTATACATTTATGGGATTGGTATCCTTATATCACACACTTCAAGAATTTCCATATCCCTTTGAGGCAATTCTGATAATGCTTCTTCCCATTTTTTTGCATGTGGGTGGTTGTATTGTATTTCCTCATTTTTCATTTGATCTTCTAGCTTGAGACTCCATATTTTATTTATTATCTCTATAACCATGGTACCATTCTCTAAACTCTATCTCTATTTTTAGATCCCATTGAACCACTTCTTTGTAAGTCTCAATGTCTCGTATGGTTAGATACTTCAGAAGGTGTCATTTTAAAACACAAAAAAATATATCTATTTTGATATACATTTTGATAATAAAACCCAAGGTGTATCTTTAAATCCTTGAGAAAATTTTCTCATTATTCATGACAGATTAACCCTCCTTTTTATTAATCTATATGAACTCTCTCTCCGTATTTTTTAAGTGTTTTAGGGAAATAATTGTTAATAAATAACCTCTTAAAACTTCTCACTATATTTCTTCCATTTTATCTTTTGGTTTGGTATTATTTATCAATGACCACCATTAATATATCTCTCCATCTAAATGATAGAAAACCAAGGTGACTTTCTCATTCTCAGAATAGTGGAGCACAAAAAATATTTTGTCCATTGAGTTAACCCACTAATATGAAACAAGTGGATTACAAGTCCCACTAAATGTTGATGTTTGTTACCACATAAAAGACTCAATGGATAATTGTACCTACTTGGGTGAAGGAGGATGTTCTACTTGATTCATGATATTATTCATAACCTTGGACAATTGGGTAAGAATTACCATAATGTTTTGAGCTCCACCTACCATTACATTGGGAATATTGTTTGAACAATCATTTCATTGTCCCTCACATGGGTTTTTAGTCTGGTTTGTTTTGGTTCCCACCATTTTATAAAATAGAAAATGTTTCAAAAAAATTCAACAAAATCATGAATAAATAATTTATTCTTATGTGAAAATTAATTCTAAATTCATATATTATGGGATCACTATGTTTACCATAGCCTTATTTTAAAATGACGATTCTAGAAAATTTATTTTAATCATTTCATAACTTTTAAGAGGTATAATTACTTAAGTATTATATCCTTCATAAGATGCTGTATAGAGTTTGTGATTAACAAAATCATAACCAATGATAGTTTTAAACATGGTGTACAACAAGGACACTTTTTCATACACTAAGTGAATATAAATTCAATTCTAAATCTTCCCTTTTTGAGGTTATTACCCCTTGGTACAACTATTCTAGAGCCACATTCACATGTAGTATCCATTAAAGTATTTCATTAATTGAAAACATAGGATTCTTACCTATAATTAGTATTATCCTTTTGGTTTTCAAGAACATTTCTTAATCCCAATTCCCAAATTATCTAAACCATAATCTGATACCCACTATAGGTACCCAAATTTTTCTTACATAACCATTATATCATTTGTAATATAAATAATTTAATAATGATAAAATATAGGATCCAAAGGTTTAATATCTTGGAAAAATTATACTCATATACCAATTGTACAAAATAAAAAATATTTAAATATTTAAATTTTATTTCTTTATCCTCCTAGAAGCTCTCAGATTCTCCTTACTACATGTAATCACATGTGGATGTACATAAAAGAAAGGGGTGATCTAAAATCCAAAAAATGGGAGGGATACCATTTAATGAATAAGAGACATGAATCAATAGTACATGGGTGTGCCTAATCAACATAGTCATATCATAATAATTGGATCATCACCTTAAAAATGAGGGTAAAATTTGATAAATTCATGGAATGTGTTATATGAATAACAATGAAAAATCATAATACAAGGGTCAAATACCACACATAGTTGTGAACAAAGATAACATTATATTCACATAAAACATATGTTCATAAATCATAAAATCATAACTATGAACAAAGATAGTACCATATTCATGAATAATAAACACAATATTATGAGATATATCACATTACCTACTACATTAGAGGTTTATATAAATTCAAGACCAAATAACACATCATAAAATTATCATAATCATGCATGTCACGTAGGATGTAAAAAAAATTATAGTCATGAAATAAACCCTTGTAAAGGAATGAGTTTTAGAGAGGTTTACCAAAGAATATTTTTTCAACAATATTTGGGGTTCTCAAATGGATGAGGTAAATCATATTTTTTCATAAAACATAATTATTCATGAACATATAAGAAAAAATTTAGGAAGAGTCAATGTGATGATTTTGAAATAAATGTTTTTTAGAAATATTTTTAAAAAGAACAGATTTTTTTGAAAGGGTATAAACTTATATATCCTAGAAAATAAAAGGTAATTAATGGTGGAATTAAACTTTAATAAAATTAAATGAATATCCATATAGAAAAATGTGAAATAGGAGATAACCTAAAAATAAGTTTTTGTAGTTGATAATCCCCTTACCTTAAATCCATTTTTATTTAATCACTTTTCTACCTAATGATTAATTAACATAGTTTTATTAAAATATGAAACCAAAAGTGAATTATGTTAATTTTATCACTCTTGATCAATTAAAATAAATTTATTCTATTCCTTCATTCCATTTGTTAAATGCGTCATGTTTTTATTTAATATTTTCCCTCAAAATATCATTTTTTCCTGATTTCACTATTTTCATTCGAGGATGGTTATAGAAAAGCAAAAAAATTCATGAGATTAGAATAAGTGTAATTTAATATTTATATAATATATATAATTTATCATATTCATCCATAAGGGTAGTCCTGACCTAAATGGCCCGAAGGCCTTCATTTTTATTGATTTTTGATAACCCCCTTTCAAGGGATGAGGGGGAACCCTTACAAGGCCCTTAGGATCAGAGATTACATGGATGGTAGGCTTAAGAGATTACATGAACCGAAGGTATTAGGGAATTAAACCAGACTATCTACAAGGAACTGCCCCTCCCCAGCATCTTCATCTTGATAGTAGCTTTCCACCTTTGCATGACCGTTGGGCTAGGCTTCCTGTGCAAGCACAGGTTGGTACCGATGGCATATCCATACCCTCTCATTTTGACAATCCATTTGGCTCTGCTCTGGTGAGTGCACCTGCTCTGAATCCTCTTATGGGGATGCTCCTTTTTTGTAGTGTGTCTAGGGCATGCATTCATGTGTCCTAAAGGCCTTGGGGTGGCCCTAAGGCCTTAAGGTGGCCCGAAGGCCTTGAGAATCAACTGGCCCGAAGGCGTTGGGTGGCCCGAAAGCCTTGTAGGACCCGAGGACCAAACCGGTGGCCCGAAGGCCCAGATGGATGAATAGTTCTGGCTGCTACAGTACTAAACAATGACTGCTACAGTTCCTGCTACAGTGTCTGATACAGTACTGCTACAGTACTGCTACAGTACTGCTACAGTACTTCTACAGTACTGCTACAGTACTGCTACAGTCTGGAAATATTCCTCCACCTGGATTTGATATCAGGTCTCTTGGATGCACATAGAAAGTCCTCACCAACTGGGATGAGGCTCTTGTGCCATAAGGGCATTGATAAGTAAATAATTAACAATGTCCTTGTTGGCGGTTAACTGACCACTAACTGAACATTTACCAAAGAAGAGGTGCATGATATATATTATGTTCTTATAAAAAGAGTAATATTTTTTATAGAACATTCAATTTATCAATAAAATTATTTGATTATGGTCTTTATTAGATAATAAATGAAGGTTACAAAATTATAAAAGGAAAATTAAATAAAAGGACCAAATAACATTACCTATTTCTTGAACTTTATCCTTTTCTACAACCCTTAAATTATTTAAATCATGGAGTTTAATTACTCTATAATGTACCTAAGGATTATAAGGGGATTAAGAGAGGGGATTTTTGTAGAGTTTTTTCTTTGGTTAGTGAGGGAGGAGTTGTTTTACAAGGGAGGGGAAAGGGGTTATTTATACATGAGGAGACACATATTTTTGAGTTAAAATATTGATTAAAATAATATATTCAAAGTTAACCTTGTAATGGTGATATTTTTGAAATTATTAAATATATAAAAATAAAATAAAATGATTTTTGGACTTTAAACCCCACTATAAACCAAAATAATTATTATATTAAAAAGGAATGTAGAAAAAGATAAAAATTTTATTTTAACGTAATAATTTTGACTTTAGACATTGAAAAAAAAAATTTAGGTTTAGAAATTATGTTTAAAATTTTTAAATAACCAACTTATATTATTAAATTTTGGTGAGAGTCAATTTTTTCACTTGGATGAAAAGGTACTAAATTAAAATAACCTAAGGAGAGGAAAATAAGAGAGGCTAAGAATGAAAAGGGTCACACCCTTCACTAAAGACACTTCACCCATGTTCCCACCAAAGTATCATCAATACAGAGGGTACCTGTACATACCATGGCACCGTGTAGGCATAGATAGATGGGTCACCCAGTGGTTCCACATTAGGTGGCTACACAATAGCCTATTCGATAGAACTATGTGAGGCACCATCTTCACCGAGGGTCCCATATTTACCTATAAATAGGAAACTGGGCTACTCATTTTAACAACAGAAAACCCCTAAGAAACCTACAAACTTTGATCACCCTAGTCTTTCACCCATGCCTTCAGAAACCATTCATGTTGCTCACAAAAAAAATGAGATTGGAGGGAATAAAGTGGAATAATGGAATAAAAATCCTTCCATGTTCTGAAATATAAGACACCAACATGAGGAAATATTTCCCCTAGTTAGAATGTGTTATGTGCAAATTTCCCTTCCCTATCCATGGACCTACACGAGATAATTTTGGGAACACCTGAGGAAACCCTTGAAGCCTTGAGGAAAGAATCTTCTAAGTGTTTTTTCCCAGGTGGTCTATTCTACAAAACACCTTAATCTCATGGAGGCTTACTTGTGAGAATGCCTTATAGTCCATGAAGGTCTACCTTATGTGAGACCCCCTTTGGATTTCCTAGCCTCTACCCTACATGATCCTCCCCTCAAACCCTATTTCAAGCAATCAATGGAAGGGCCTGTCTAACTTTGGATCCCTCTTATGAGAGGGACAAAATTAAAACCCCCATTGAATCCTCTAGACTTGAAAAACCATGGTAAGAGGCACAAAAACATATCTACTATTTTTATATGCATTTCTTTGGTCAGAGTTATCCCAAACTTGTCTTATATGATGGGTAGGGTACTTGGGGTGCATAGAGATATGAATTCCCATGGTCATGAGGACCCAAACCCTAGGGGTAGCATTAGGGAACTTCTGGTCATGGGAATGAGGGTTAAGGCCATGTCCTTAAATCATGATCTCTAATAAAATGTAACTATGGTTCTAGATATGATGCAGAGTATCCTTATTTCCTTTCACTTTTAGGATTAGTGTAGTATCCTTCTCTCTTCCCTAGGAACCAATTTTAGGTCATCCCTCTTGGACTAAGCCCCCAACCTTTCTTTCAGGACCTCTCCTACTTTATTCCTTCATCTTTATCCATGCCTATGGGGTGTACCCAGATAGGCAGTCAAACATTACTATTTAGGACACAATGATGGGAGGGAAGGGGCACACCAAATCCATTTCTTCTTCTCTCATTTCTTTGACCTCTACCACAAACAGAAAGTGGGTCATGTAGTTTTCTAGATCTATGACTTCCTCTTGTTTCTCACATCAAGAATGACTCATGTGGGATTAGAGGATAGTTACAATAATGACATCCACATAGCTAGATGCATGTTTTGTAAAAGATTATACTTTTTGATCTTCCTCTTTCCATCTTTCAGAGGTCCTCTATAGGCGTGGGTCCTCATGGACATATATCCATACTAAGGGAATACCTCCTAGGGTAATCCCACAGTCCTTTATACTGGGAGGAATCCCTCTTGATCCTCTATGCACACCTAGTTCATAACAAGATAGATCATCATATGTAACTATCCTGGTTACTAAAATAAAAGAGGGGATAAGAACATCTGAAGCCCTTTCACTTTCTCTTTAGGATCCTGCATCTATCCACCAGTGGAAAAAGTAGAATGTGTGGTTTATCAAATATACCAATTTCTCTTATTTATCATACATATCATGACTCACATGGTATTAGAGGTTGGTGGTGATAATGATATCCTCATGATCCCAAACCTTACAGGGAATCCTTATAATGAGTAACCCCCATCTAAACCTCCCAAATCACAGGGGAAACCTTATTTGGTGTAATCCCAAACTCAATCCTCTCAAAGGGACATATTACCTATTTATAAAAACCTAGATAGGACCTCTATATTCATTGGTCCTCACAATCAAACAATGTGAGATTTGATTCCCTTCTAAATAGGATATATAGAATGCCTCCCTGGGGTCCAAACTCAACACCCTAAATCGACCCTAACTCTCTCTGGGCCACATTTCTAGTAGTGTATTTTTCAATTTAGGAATCCAAATCCCTTCCAAGTTCCATGGGACTCCTCAAAAAATGTACCACACTAAACATTGACTTGAATCCTTTCACCTAGACATCCTTACTTCATGATGATAAACAACATGGTTTGGTCTTTATCAAATAACCTTAAAAGGCATGATGTGTGCCGTTAAGGGGAAACAAATTAAATGGGTTATAATTCCTTTTATAAGGATACATAGGAATCCCATTCATTAATCCAATCCCAATATCAAAAAAAAACTCCCATATCCATAGTTAATGATACACTTTAGATAACCCCACAGTATGGCTCAAAACTAGATTCATAATAATAAATGGAAAAAAAATCTCTAATTAGTACATAACAAGGTAACATTGATGGAGAACCTTAGATACTTAAAAACATATCCATTGATGAAGAACCTTAGATACATATAGATGAATATAAATTCCATATATGCTAATAATTTATTTTCAATTGATGGGTGAACCACATCAGAATAGGGATTTAATAAAGGATTATTGAACATATATTAAATCCATAAGAGAGTCCCAGAGTAGAAAATAATTTCCATAAAAATTTGTGTGAGGAGCTATAATTCCCATCCTCTAAAATAATGTTAGATTATAAGTATCATTGGACCAATTTCCAAATGAGCACCTTCCTTTGGAACGTAGGTCCATGTGTTATCATAGATATAGAACCATTAAGTGTTTTTTCTCCAAAAATGAAATTTGTTGAAATATTTTCAAAAATAAAAAACCAAATGTGAATTATTTTACAAAATTCAACCCCATGTAATCAATCATTAGGTACCATATTTTTGTTGGAATTAAAAATGGTGAACCAAATGTGAAATCCTTAACCAAAATGATGGTATCACCCACCTTTTAGAGCCTTTTCACTCTCAAGAAGAAGAGGTCCAAAAAAGATGATCAATCAAGCATTATTTCATTTAATGAGATGCTACATTGATGCAGTTTTCTAATTTTTGTTTTCACCTATATTTTAGGTACTTTCAATAGGACCTACCTTCTATCCAAATGGCATCACATCAACTATCAAAATTTTTCCCCCATCCATAATTCATGTCAGGTCCTCATACAATAAAATGATTCCACTACCAATCCAGTGTCTTTGACGTTTGGTCTTGAATGTATTGGTCTAGGAATATCATTAGAAAAATACTATCCCGACCCTCTATGACACTTTACTGGACCTACAGATCACTAATTTACACTATCCATCCAATCAGTGACGGCTAGTGGCCCAAAATTGAACAATTTCCATCAACATATCCAAAAATTTTAGGACCTTATCCCAGGGGTGAAATAATAAGTCTCTCTATTATCTTTGGGAGGTAGATGAAGAGTCCATATAAAAAAATATCTAGAAGACATAGGGTTCCTTCCAAGGGGATACTACCAGTAGTCATCATCATCAACATTGAATAGAAGTGAACCCTCAACATAATGAGGGAACCATCTTTGGTAGACCATCCTAGATCATCTTGACTGAGCATGCAAGACAAACTTTCAGGGGTAGAAACCGACCAATAGGGAATAAGGCTACACCTATGTCCCCTTTTGATAATCCCACCAATAAAATTTGGTTGCAAACTATGAGTGGGAACATACAGAAGTCTGAATACATTCATCTATCAAACAGAATCATCTGGAATAATCTAAGGAAGCATGTTGTTAAAATTCTATAGCACAAAGTGAGTAAGAATATACACTTATCTACACCAACCAGGCCTACAAGTAGCCTCATCTGGTAGTGTCTAAGTAATTCCACCTTTCAAATTTTATAGAAAGACATGAGTAGGAACAAAAACCTTACCATATAAATCACATCTACCATCATCCTCATTTATAGGTTTCAAAAGTTGTTTTCCTGTGGTATCTGGTAAAAAAATGTGTGCAAATGAACAAACCTTCCCACAATTATCAAGACTTCTAGTATTGTCATCTAAAAGCACCTAGAGAAGTCAGTCAGAAAGTCCTACTGATGAATGGGGGAATGCACAACTTTCTTTACCCACACACAAGTAATTTTAATATCCACCAGTAGGAAATAGAGGATAAGAATAGGAATATACCCCTACTCTAGACTCAAAATTGGCATAAATCCACGTTCCAATCCCTAAATCCACCAATAATATCCTTGTAATGGTGAAAGGGAAGATGTAAATATCTACCCACATCCTAAAGACCTTCGAAGATACCATAGCAGTGAAAATAGCAGTGGAAGGGGGGGGGGGACACAACTTTTCCCCCACAAATGTGATATACCATCAATAGGTCTTTTCGGACCAAACATGCACCTTTTCTCCCATCAAGGAGGGTCATGGGGAAAATTACCCCATGATGTATAAACAATTAGATTGAGAATATAAACATGTTCCAAAAGGAGGTAATCATCCTATTCTAATGGAAACTCCAAGGTAGGTACAGAACCATGAAAAATTTTAGAATCCCATTGGAAAGTTCCTATAGAAACACAGGATCTATTCAATCAAGCTTCGATACCTAAAAACCTCTTTTCCTAGCAAGTGAACCTAGTTACTCGAAATAAGGAATCCAAAGAGGAGCTTCACCAGAGATGACTAGAAAATGAAGAGTTTATCTATGATAACACTGTACTAAATATAGGAGTTCTTTAAGCCCTAATATATTTATCTATGGTTGCTCAAGATCCTACTCCACTCAATACAAAATTACGAGGATAATAGAAGTAATTCAAATGGCCCTCCCTAGACAATTAATCCTAAATGCGTGATTTATGTTCACAATATAACTGATCTATAGACCCTATATCCCAAATAGAGTCACAGTATCCCCCTATACATGGACAGATGGTCAAATAGAAAGAGGGTATTTCCCATGTTGTAATCCACCATGGTAGACCTCCCCTTGAAGGCATTTTTTATGAAAGTTCTCTCAACACAAGTATTTAACTTTTTCAAAAGGTTCCTCCCCATGAAAATGTAATGATGGGAAAGCCCCCATATTTTGAGTCACTTGAAAAAACAAGGCTAGTGATGTATAATTATTTAACATAAAAAAGTGAAATTCTTTCTCAAACAGAAGACATACCATGGTGATAGTTATTCTATGAACCACCCCAGGATCATCTTCCTTCCAATATGATATAGGAAGTCCCAACAAATATTATTGATTACAGTAAATATCCAAATAAGTGTACACATTTGTTAGACTAGGTTGAAGAACCTCTAGAAAAATATGAACATGACAAACAAAACATGAGGAAACAACTAGATAAAGATGACATACTGACCATGTTCTGGCCTTTAGCCACCACTTAATAAAAAATTCCATAGGTGTTTTTAAAAGAGTTTGAACATTATATCCACCTATCAATATGGAAGATTATTCACCAAATAAGAGGAAAGGTATTACCATATGATTAATATCTAAGTCATTTCAAGGTACTAGAAGGGATGTAATGGAAATTGACTTATAAGATCTTCTAGATGAACAACATCCAGTATTGGGGAAACAACAACATTCCATTCTACATGCATGCCTCAGCGCATTAAAATAATTTCATGAACTGATCATAAATAACAAATCCAGTGTTCACATCAGAGGATAAAGTGAACACACAGTTTTGTATTTCACCACGCTCCCCAATTAGAAAATCCCACCAAATATGGAATTATTCTGCGTCATAACTTGGGGATGAATTTGAAAAATGGACTCTATTTACAATCGACAATATTATCAATAAAAACAGGACCAGAATAACTCTCTCAGTAATTGGGCCAGAAGGGAGAAAGCTATAAATGTACTTCTTTATCAGGGATATGAAAATCTTGAGAAAACCTATTAATTAAGGGAATTGAGTCATTAGTTAGTGAAAATATTGGAGATAACACAAAGATATTTAGAATCATGTGATTTAGGTTCATACCAAATGATTCACACATCCCATGTTCAAAAAATACATAAAATCAGAAGGGAATCTATGATAGTAACATCCATGAACATCCAAGAGCAGACCCAGCCTATAATGTTGGGGGATTTTTATAACACAATCTTAGAGGTCAGAAAACCATGCTCGAAGAGCTATGAAAGTGGCATAGGACCAACCTTATCCAACGTGGATGGGGGTGTTTCACCTCAACATCATCCTCTTAAGTGGATTTCAAATTTCTACCAATTAGGGGGAACACTGCAGAATAAATCCACTCAATTTTTCCATCCCATGATTAAATATCCTCATTAAGAACATACAAAACTGAACTATATGGAAATTACCTTTTGATTACCATCAACTAAGTGGTTTCCAAGGATTTAGAAAAGAAGAGGACATGGCCTCATAGAGGGTGTATAAAAATTAAGTCGCATAAAGACACTAATAAAATTATTTAAATCCATTAAATGTTAGTTAATGTCATTAAAACTACCACAGAAGACCCTATAAATTATAAGACCAATATAGTGGAGTAGGAGGAGGAAGTTTTAGTTCACCCAATGGTCTACACTAAAACTCTTAAAAGAGGTGTGCGTAACCCGAACCAGAGTCATGTACTTAATTTTTTCATTCCTCAGACCATTCCATTAATAACTCCTCAAAGAGAATATAATAATGAAAAGGGTAAAGATAGAGTTGTGCCTCACCTACCTCTTAAATAGGTTTAACCCATTAAAATTGTGGAAAAGTTTTATTGATAATAGGAAGAGATTAAATAATTTAGGAGACTCAATGAAGAACTATTCTGATGTATTCTTCCTGCTAGATATGTTCTTCAAGAATATCCTCAACTCTCACTACCAACAGGCACACCTAATGAAAAAGATTCACCATAACAGAAGAAATGGATATGGAATATCTTCTTAATACAGCCTACCAAGACCCCGTATTCTTGGATTCAGAAGTTGATAATTATTAGTTCTATCCATTGGAAACACAAATATAATAGAGCCAAGAACATCCTTATATACCTTCCCCTATATGTTACCCATAAAAGAAACCAGCAGGGCCACCGTAGCTGGGCCTACTGGATGCTTCTCCTATTCAAGCTCCTACTCAGATAGACATTTCTCAAGGGATGAACAATACTATTTAGTCACTAATATTTTTATTGGAACCATGGATGAATGGAATGTGCTGGAATAACCATAGAAAAAGCCTTACCCTGAATGGGTTGATCCGACTCTTCCCCCACCAAACTTTGAGAACCCTACATTTCCAATTTTCAGTGGATTGGGCGACCCAGAGTAGCATCTAAAACATTTTATGTACTGCTTAGTTCCAATGATGGGGAACCATGAATAGAAATAGGTAGTAAAAATGAGGTTCTTTATGTAGTAACTATAGGTACCGAACTTTGATAGTACACCAGCTTGCTAGCTCATTTGATTACAGGGTGGGAAGATCTCCATTAGCTATTTATTTTCCAATTCAGATCGACATTACTGAAGAAAATAGTCCCCGACCTTTCAAAATGAAAAAAATGGGTGAATAAGAGGGTCACATATTTCATTACTCAGTGGAAGGTATTGACATACTCTTTAAACCGACAGCTTCCTCAAGAATTCTTGTTTCCCATCAGTATAGAAAATCTTCATGTCAAGTTGAGCATTCCCCTCATACTTATGAAATACACATGAAGGATTTTGGACCTTTCCTTAATTTTTAAATGAGTGTTGGAATCCCTCACACAAACCAAGGCTAAGTATTGAGAAATTCCACCATCTCAAGAAAAGATTAAGGGGAAAATGGAGGCTCCCACTATCAAGCAGGACCCTGTTCCCACTCCTTCTCCAAAGCCTACAACATATTGTACGGTTCCACCTCTTGATCATTAAAAACAATGCCCTCCTCATTATGATGATCAAAGGTAAAATAGATGAAAATATTTTGGGGAGATGAAGAACAAATTATATTCTTTTTGAAGTGACCAAGTCCCTGGATACTTTATATCAACATTGGAGAACAACTTGATCAAGTTGAAGAAGCCCAAGCAGACCATCATAGATGGTGAAAAATATCAACTAAACTATTTCCCCTTCCACTGGACATTGGGGAAGACCATCTATGAATGTTTTTTTCAAATGAATTCTATAGATGATGCTATATTCAGGGTATGTGAAGGTGGGAAATTCACTTTCTCATGTATCATGCGTTTCTTCCACCAGTCCAGAGGAGGAAAATGAATGGAGGGAGGTTAACAGAAAGGGAAAACATAAATTTTGTGTCAATATAGTCAAAAATACAACTAAAAAACCTTATGATATCCTTTTATTGTATTTTAAATAGCTATCCATTCCCATAGATGCTTCCATTGTGACACTACCAACTTTATTTGAAGCTTAGCCCCCCGAAAGCTAGTCTTCCAAGAAACTACATGGATGGAAAGGTTGGAAGAAAACTTAGAAAGATGAACATATACCAAGGAAAAATATGGCTTTTAATTTACCAGACTTCATGCCTATAGTCCCAGAAGAATGGGCACTACCTCACCAAAAGTTACAATAAGAGTCAACCCGCAAGATAGAATCTCCATCAGAAGAGGAGTTGATCTTCTATTCCGTTAAATTTATTTACTTAATGGATCCCTTATAGGACTATGAATGTAATAATGAACCTGAATTACATAAAATTTATTGGTAAATGGGGGAATATGTCATTTCATTTGAGGATACAAGGGAAGATAGAGTTGTTCAAAAAGTAACTACTATAACCGAGTCCCTTCTAGAACCCTCTATAAAGTCTAAACTCATGGGAGAGATCTCTAACAAGATTAGAAGGCACAATAAAGTATCCCAACATGTTCCAAAATATTATCTAAAATTATCACCCTATAAGATTTACTATAGGGGATTTTATCACCTAATCGGCCTCAACTTTCAGGTAAACCCAGTCGACCTAATGCAAAAACAGTATAAGCACATCCAACTCTTGTTCCAAGGGTTGATCCATACACATGAATTAATTATATTCCAGAATCACCTAAAATATAGTTCCCTCATGTTTGGAAGTATATAATTTTAGACCATAATTATGATACTTTGAAGATCTTATCCCTGGTTCCATCAATGTTTCCAATCCTAGATGCTTTGAGTCTATCAAAAGACATTCAGGAAGCACAAGCAGAGGCTTTGTCAGGCCCTAAAAAAATTGAACTAGAACTTTTTGATTCCAAAGTATATCGTGCAGAGAAAGATCCTATAGAATGACACATGATCATCAATTTCATGGATAAGAATGAAGACACCATCATATAGGGGTATGTGATACCCTTGTATATATCTGGTAGGATAAATGACATTGATATCTAATGAGCCTTCATTAACTATATCTCATGAGTCATCCTCATACCGATATGAAACCTTCATCAACCAGGTTTCAATGAATCTTATTTTACACATCCACTATAATGATACAGGGTTATGAAAAGATCAAGAAATTTCCTCTTGTTGAGATCAAACTCCAAACTCAGTTCAAGGATCTTGTGTCGGACATAGAAGTAATGGTCATTAAAGAAGATATATATTACAATGTTATGCTGGGGGGGGGGGTATTAGATACATCATCATGTTGATATTCCCTCCTCATACCACCATTGTGTCATATATTGAATCAATGATAAAATTGGTAAATTTCATGGGGATAATTATCTAGTTAAATCCTATAAATCAAAATAAATTCATTTGAAATTTTACTAGAGGGAAGGGAAGCATCCCATGACTGATTATGTTTCTAGAATCAATGATCTGAAGGGTCTATAGATGATCCAAGTTAATATTTTCAAGAATCATAGGGCAAAGTATGTGGTTCCCATCAATTAGATTGGAAATATGGGTATGGATTCAAAGACATATTAAAAACCTTCTATGTTATCAGTCATAACGGCTGAAAGTAGCCACATTATAGAATACATCAACCCTTTAGGAATTGATGAAATACCAAGTGAAAATGACATAACTTCACCCCATAAAATTCAATAAGTACTTGTGTTGTCAGTCGAGTCAGAAGTAGTTTTTTGACCTTCTGAATGTCAAAATGTTGAATCCTCTCCCAAATCTGAAAAACTCAATTTTTCATCTATTTCCTAGTAATAAGTGGAAGATGTAAATCATAAGTAAGAGTAAGAGGAGGAAGACCTTATTGATGAAACTCTAGTAGTTCGGAACTATATCTCTACCACCATTGACGAACTCAGAGAAATAAATCTGGCTACAAAGAAAGAGCCACAACCCACTTTTATCAGGGTGTCCATGACTTCTAAAGAACCAAAGGTATATGCCTCATTTTTTAGGAAACATTAGAACATGTTCACTTTTAATTACATGGATATTAAATTCCTTGATCCTAAGTTTTCCACTCATCACTTGTGCTTTCTAGAAGACCAATGGGGATACAAGATGGAATCCAAAAGAAAAAAAACCCATACCGCAAAAATTGAGGCTATTGTGGATAAACTTATCAATATTGATTTCATCTGAGAATTGACTTTTATGAAATTGATGGAAAATATCATCCTGGTGGGGAATAAGAATTGAAAAATCAAGGTCTGCATCAAATTCAAATATCTCAACCAGAACTATCTAAAATATGACTTTCTAATTCAAATCATAGATCCACTGATTGATGAAACAACAAGATATCAATACCTATCCTTCATATATGGATATTTAGAGTATAATATAATCTTAATGTCCCAATAAGATGAATAATAATATACTTTTAGGTCCTACAGAATGTATTTTGTTATCAGGTAATTCCAATAGGATCGAAGAATGTGGGCACCACACACCAATGTTCCATGCATCACATCTTCAAAACCTTTTATATGTAAAAATTTCAAGTGCTACATTAAAGATCTAGTGGTTAAGTCTCAATATCATTATGTCCACTAGATGATCTCAAGATCATATTTAACAAACTATGAAATCATATCTTAAAGATGAATCCATTGATATGTTCTTTTGGGATAACCTCAAGAAAATTTATTATCTTTGTAGTACATCATCGTGGAATCAAAGTCAACACTGATAATACGAATGATATACTTAACATGTCACCTCCTTGAAACCTCAATGAGTTAATAGGACTTCAAGGAAACTTGAACTATATCTGGAAATTTATAACTAACCTCACTAAAAAGTGTTTTCCCTTCATCAAAGTGATGATGAAAGGGGTCACATATCAGTTGACTAATGACTATCATGAATCACTTGATAGTCATAATAAATATTTATTTATCCCATTGGTACTAGTGATTCCCTTTGGGGGAATGAAAAAAATTATATATGTGATGGCCCTAGAGCGATCACTTGGTGATTTCCTCACACAAAATAATTATTATTGTAATGAAAACATCCTTTATTATCTTAGTCTAACCAGTCTCAACATTGATATTAATTATTAAAATATTGAGAAGATCTTCCTTGTGCTAATATTTGTGGTTTAGAAACAGAGGCACTACTTGAATCACCATGAGGTCCATTTTTTCTATCTTAATAACCATCATAAATATATTTTCACCCTTTCTATGTTGACAAGATTGGAATAGTGGGAAATTATCATCTAGTAGTTTTATATATAGTCCATGCCTCAGAAGGAAGTGAAAGGCCAAGATTTATCATATTTACTTACAGAACACATGTCTATAGAAAAAAATCACTATATAATTAATTCTGATATAAAAATATATATTATATTTAAAACAACACCTAAACATAGATATGTATTTTGAAAGTGCATCTCGGATCCCAATAAGGAATAAAATGGAATAACCTAAGCTCAAAAAATTCAAGTTAGGTATTGTTCTCATTTCCCCAATGAAGTTAGTTTTACCTTACTCCTTCCTACTGTAAGAATGCTATAAAAATAATGAGGAAAAATATCAGGCCCTCATTTCATGCCTAGAACTGATGATCCAAATACCAGTGGATCACTTAGTGGTGAAAGTAAAATCAAAGTTGGCAATCAAACTGACCAACATAGATTAAACTATTAGAAAAGAAAATCTAACCCCCCTAGATAACTACGTACAAGGCTTAATGATAGATTTCCCATTAGATCCAATATTTAATCACATACCACAATGAGATAATTCCTAGGTATATATATTTATGAATGTATCTATAGCTTTGGTGGATCAAAATTTGATGAAATGTTCATCAACATTTCACATATCCAAATGGTCTCACCTTTTTTACAAGTAAGAATGGAAGAGATAAAAAAACTATCCTTATCACTGGAATATTTTGTACTACCATTGGGTGGATTATTTTTATCATGGACTACCTCTAAAATGGATTACTTATATTGGAATGAGTTTGGGAATATAAAATCTGGTAGTGAGTAAACAACTTCACTCTTTATTATGGCCCAAATCACCAAAAAGTTATATATAAATGAGGCTTTGATGGAGTCCTTCACATATGTATTGATAAAGATGAGACCAATACTATTATAAAAGAAGTAAACATAGGATCTTGTGGTTACCACTAGTTAGGGTTCAATATTTATCATCATATCTATAGGATTAGGTACAATTATCCCAGTATGACACAAGATTGTGAATAAATCTCCATGAAATTTCATTCCTTCCAAGTGTATGAAAACTTCATCTGTCAACCCCCTAAGTTGCTGCATACATACAAATAGTACTATCCATTTTCCATATGGGGAATGAATTTTGTGGGGACATACCCTTCAACTACGACTAATAAGTTTAAATACATCATAACTTCTACCAACTTCTTCTCCAAATGGGATGAGGAAATACCCCTCACATAAGTTAGGTCCAAAAGCATTTTCAGTTTTTTGAAATCCAGAATCATCATTGGATTCGGTGTCCCTTATAAAATAATGATGGAAAATAACATAAATTTCGGTTCTTATAATGTGGAAAATATATATCAGAAGTATAACATGAAATCAAACTAGTCATCCCGCTATCATGTAGCAGTTAACAGACATATAGTGGACTTTAACAAGACCCTATCAAACATACTCCAAAATATTTTGGATAAGGATAAAAAGTCTTCTCTTGATAAAATCATTAATTGCTTGGGTTTTTACCACACCACAACCCGTACCACCTCATGGGAATCCCCATATTCACCTATCTATAAGATAGAGGTAGTCCTTCCTGTTGAGGTCCAATTTCCATCACTTTATATTTCCATCTTTAACTTTCTATCCATGTATGAGCAATCCAAAAAATTACTGGATTAATTGGAGTGACTTCATGAGAAAGTATTTCACACCTTACATGAGTTATAGGTTCCTCAAAAGAAGATATCACAGTATTTAGACAAGAAAGTTCACTTCCATTCATTCCTCCACATATAGTTGGTACTGGTCCATAGGAATCCAATGATACTAGGAAAGAATCCTTTAATTATGGAGAAAAATTGAGAGGGAAATTAATCCATACACAAGGTACACTCTAACTAATCTTATTCCATGATCTCAATCGATGGAGATCTCATTACTTCCACAACAAATGCAGGGTTCCTGAAGAAATATTTCATGTAATCACGCGACACTCATCCAAGCAACAAGATGTTATACTACAAAATACTGAATAGTACAATCTATAAGACTTAACCTATGTATCATGTCATCCTAACCATATTATGTTAAAATACA
Organism: Viscum album; assembly: GCA_963277665.1. NCBI lineage: Eukaryota > Viridiplantae > Streptophyta > Magnoliopsida > Santalales > Viscaceae > Viscum > Viscum album. The sequence goes on along the minus strand of OY728135.1, from coordinate 1,360,383,616 downwards.
TGATATACATCTCATATACATGACCTTAAACCACATAGTTGGTCTTTATCACAAGACCTTAAGAAGCCTGACAAATCATCTATGCTGCAAGAAAAAAAACTGTATGAAAATGATGTCCAAGTTAAAATATGTTAAACAGTTAAGTCCTTGACACATGACTTGACATTTCATGGTCCACATCTATGTTGCGAGAGTTAAAATCCCATAGCATTCTGATCCGTACCTGAGCGGGTCATATTTTTTGATATTGGTCTCATACACCACCTTCATTATAAAACCACATATGGATTGATTCTCATCACAATGAGATACATAGTAATGACTAGAACCCATGTATTAGGCCTCTCCATCATTTGAGAAGATATCAAATCCCCCTTTTCCCTACATCAAAACCTGATTCATGTGGGGAACCTTTTGATAGCTACATGTGGATTGATTCATGCTTCAACAAGATACATGGTGACATCTTGTTCCTACCCCCTAATCTATTTTCAACACTTCTTTCTATGTAGGATGACCCACATCTTTACCGCAAAATTTTAAACTACATGGATAAATTCCTCATTGAATGACGATAAAATGCATGATATTTCCAAGAAATAAACATGGATTGATTCTCATGTCAATAACATAAGTAGTGATGCCCAGCTTTTTAAGACAAGGTCTATCCATAATAAGGGAAAAAATGACCCACTCCCTGTGTACGATTAATACCTTCATAGGGAACATTTAAATAAATATATGTGGTTTGATTCTTGTTATCACATGGTAAATATTGACACCCAGATTTCCATTCATGGTCACAACCAAAATATTTGTACTATTTCACATTGGTTCAAATTCATCTTCACCACATGTTGTTAAACTTTATGGGATTTTAGAACTATATATGGTTTTATTCTCATTGTAGTGAGATATTTAGTGATTCCTGGATCTCAAATCTTGGTATAGCCACCACAGAATATAAAAACCCATATCATTCACCTGTATCACCCTTTTGAGGTGGGAAAAACCTTTTTAACTCCTTATTTATCACACAGATCATAACTCATAAATGCTTAAGAATTTTGGTAAAATAGTTCCATATATTAGTAAGGCATATCAATTCACATAATGGTTATCACAATCCAATATGTAAGACCTTAAAATGGCACACCAGATGTCTTCACTGTATGGATTTAAACTATATGGTTCCCTAATAACTACAAATGGATTGATTCTCACTTCTATGAGATACATAGAGGCACTTGGATCCTACATCCTGGTTCAACCAAAATATGTGAAATGTACCCACTCACCTATGTATGATTCATATCTATATAAGAGGATCCGATATGGGTTTTAAGCCCATCTATGATACTATATTAAAAAAATCCTCATTTTCCCCTATAAATGAATGCAATCATTGTGGGAAATTCACTCAATAACTAAGTGTCAAATGATTGTTTCACCAACATGATACGTAGTGACACCCTGGTCCTATCCCCTGGTCTAGCCTCAATACTCATTTTCACATCAAGTCACCTTATTCCTTACCACAAGATGTTAAACTACATGACTGATGTCCTCAACACATGAATTTAAGCTATATGGTTTACATGATAACTTTGTGTATCTTGATTTTCATTCCAATGAGATATGTAGTGACAACTATACTTTATGTCACAGCCCCAACCACAAGTTAAATAAAAATTCCCCCTCTACTATATACAAACAAAGATATATGTAAGAGGTCCAAATTTTGGTCCCCTCATTCAGGGGTCCACCATGGACACAAATATTATACCCTCCTACATATGAGTCAGATATATACATGGGACCATATAATTAATGACTGATGTTAGTCCAAATGATTCCATTTTTCTGGGATATATAACTTCCACACTTCATACTCCTAATCTTTGAAACTTTTGTACCTTTATAATCTTTATCCAACCACTGGTAATAGAATGTATGAAACTGAAGGGCTCCTTTATCTGACTATATTGTAACACACCCTAGTTGTATTTTCATAAGTCACCCACATAAAGGCCCTATAATCTAGAGGATTCCACTATTTCACAATGTAGTAACACACCCTAGTTGTATTTTCATAATGTCTCCTACAAAACAGGTTTGTTAACCAGTTGTAATTTCTCCCTTGGGAGAAGCCACTTTTGTTTCCTTAAGCTTTGATGATATTATGGTGGAACAAACTATTCAAATTTTTTCTATGTTAATCCCCCACATACTTATCCTATATCTTTTATGATAATTTGGTAACCCCCAAGATCATGATTTACAATTTTCTTCCTCATGTTCGATGTGTGATGGAATGACCTTCATCTTATTGGACTCATATTACATATCATTTCCATAATTATATGGTCTTAGTCAAATGACCTAAAACTAAAAGCACCATATTACTTGTATTTGGGTCAAACCTATGTAGAAAACCTATTATCCCATTCATGGTTAATTTTGAAATGAAATTTTCTTTCCATATTAATGCACTTTCCTTCCACAAATGAGACTCACTGTCATGAGAAATCTGAATCTCCAAAAACTTCCTTCCTCTATCGAGAATAGATTGTTAGAATTTCTGAGAACTCATTTTTCTGACTATGTTATAACATTCCCTAGTTTTCCTTGCATAATCTTCACACATCGAGGGATTGTCAACTAGAGGATTTGATTGTTTGACTACGCAATAAAATTCCCTAGTTAGTTTTTCATAAAGTCTCATATGAAATGGGGTTTCAACCAGTGATAATTTTTTACTTATGAGAGACCTCATATATATCCATAAACCTCTTTCCCTTTACCACTCTTTAGATCTAGAGATCCCTATATTATAGCTTACAACATTCTCCCTTCATACCTGAAAGTTATGGCACATTCCCAAATAGATTACTGTTAAAGGGGAGAATTATTACTATTTTTTTCAAAGATAAACGACCTTAAATTATATCCCTCCAATGTAATTATTATATGAAATTAAATTTTTATAGAATTATTTCCTCAGTTTAAGAAATTTAACTACACAATCAATAACCTGGCCACATGAAATTGAACTGCATAATGTTTCAACCCTTTTTAGAAAGGGGACTTCCCCTGACATTGATCATTTAATAGAATTTACTATTCTTTACACAATAAAATTCATTTAGGAGTGGTTTCATATTCATGGAAAATTCCAATACTGATATTACCTTTATTGTCATACACCCTTCCCTTGGAAAACCCCCATTCATGTTGTTGAGAAATACATATCTTCAAAAAATTCCCAACAATTGGTAGTAGAATGTTGGAATTCCATGGTATTCCATTGCCTCGCTGTGGAATAACATTCCCTTGTGGGCTTTTCATAATTTTCCCAGCAACTTTTAGGGCCTATCAACCAGAGGATTCCACTTTTTGACTATAATATAACACTACCTAGTTGGATATGCATAAAGTCACCCCAAAAAAGGGGTTTTCAACCAACAACATATTATTCCTCAGGAGAGTCCTCCTCTTTTCCGATAGGGCTCGAATTCTTTTCATTGGAATTTGCTTCTCAAGATTGGTCTGTGGTCATTCCTCACATACTTGCATCACATCACATTTTAGATTCAAATATCACAATGTTATGAATCAAAATTTCCCATCAGGTATCTAAATAATTTCAAACATTCTTGGCTAACAAAACTTTTTTGGGACATTATTCCAAGACTTATGGTCAACGATATTTGAACTAACCATATCCACACACGTACTACCAATTTCTGGTGGTGGAAGCATGATATAAGGAATCAACCCCACTGGATGGCCTGGGAGAAACTTTGCAAACCCAAATCATAGGGTGGGATGGGGTTCCAGAATCTTCCTCTCTTCAACGACGTGATTTTGGCCAAGCAAGGATGGCGCCTTATTAACCGTCCATCATCTCTTTGTGCGCGAGTTCTATGAGCTAATTAATTTTCCCACACATAATTTCATGCTTCCTCTCTTGGTCCCCGTCCTAACTTTCTCTGGAGAAGCATCTAGGGGGCTAAAAAGCTCTTGGATAAAGGATTGGGCTGGAGGATTTGGACTGACTCATCTGTAAAAATTTGGACTGATCCCTAGCTTGTTGATAGGGATAGTTTACGGGCAACATCCCCTGCCCAACCAGGTCTGGAAGACGCCACTGTCAGCTGCCTTCTTTCTGACCAGGGGAAAGGGTGGTGTTTGGAAAAGATCCTTGAATGGTTTAATGAAAGAGATAAAAGAATTATCCTTAGCATCCCTTGGGTACCAGATGTAGGCCCTAACCGTCTCTTCTAGATCAATGACCTTTTCAGGTGATTACACGGTGAGATCTGGCTACAGAATTGCTCTTGGAACCCATCCAGTTGGCCGAGATGAGGGACCTTGGAAATCGATTTTGTCACTCAATGTCCCCCCCAAAATTCATCAATTTTGGTGGAAGGTTTGTACAGTAACTCTCCCAACAATGATCCTTCTCATTTATCGACATATGGCCAGTACCACCTTTTTCCCTTTCTGTTAGAACACTCCTGAAACCCCTCTGCACACTATCATTTTCTGCCCTAGATCTAAGGAAATCTAGAATCAATGGGGCTTGGATTCTGTTGCTTCGCTGGCATTGGCCTCTGACCTTCCCGATTTTCTGACGCGTTGGTGCTCCTCTCTCTCCTCGGCTGATGTTGGTTCACTCTGCACTTTGGACTGGATTATTTGGGTCCGGTGCAATGACGCTATTTTTCATCATGCTCATAGACCCCCCAAATTCTGGATTGATCGGGCTACTTCTTGGATTGATGGTTGGGAAGGCCACAATGGACGTTCTATGCTGGGTGTTTCCCCCTCCCATCCTGCTCACAAGAATCCCCCATTGGAAGGGATTATCAAGATTAACATGGACGCGTCGCTGCAAAAAGCTAGGCTTGCTGACCTCGTCCTCCTTGCCCAAAATCATCTGGGGAAAATCCTTGCTGCTAAGTATGAACCACATCAGGCACTCTTGGAACTAGCAGTTTCTTAAGCCAATGCCATCCTTGCTAGTATGATGCTCACTATTGAATGTAGATGGGGTGACATCATCATTGAGTCTGACTGTCTTTCCGTTATCGATGCTATTAATCACAACGCCAGCAGACTCCAGTCATTTGGCACCATGATCAGGAGAATTATCGCACTTCTCTAATGCTTCTCATTGTGCACCTTATCATTCACCAAAAGGGATGGAAACAACGCGGCCCATCAACTGGCGTCATCAGGCCCATTCGGTACTAACCTTCTCTAGCTGGACAATTTCCCTTCATGGATTTTCACATGTACTTCTGCTTATCTTTTTCATTAATGTTATATGCTTTTATAAAAAAAATGTTTGACCTAAAAAAATAGTTTTATTATTCTAACTCGTATGACTTTAAACAACCATTAAAAAGAGTCACAATACTCACTAGGTTAAAAACCCACAAAGGGAACTCTGAAAAATGTCTTCTCTTAGCTCGTATGACCTATGATTTACATGGTTTAGTAGATAATTGACAAATGAAAAGATAAAAGGCAAAAACAATTCAGCTGAAAACACATAAAGTGGGTCTAAGAAAAATCCAAGTAACACTCACTAATTATTATTTATATTGGACATAGGAAAGAATTATGGTGATGTCACAAAATATGAAAAGTTTGAAGGGTTGTCCACATGATCTTAAAAATAATCAAACTACACTCTCTAGGCCCCATGGATTCGGAAAAAATTAGAGTATCTCCCCATCCCTATCTCTGTGATTATGACTAGTTGATGCAAATAAATATTTCTATGAAAATCGTATTCAATATTTTTTTATAATCATAGAAGGAAAAAAATGATGAAGACATGGATGATTGGAAATAGAATATTTTCTTTTATGTGATAAAAAATAAGAGAAGAATCAAAATATTGGAGTCTATCCTTCTTGATATAAAAAACCATCAACATAACTCTTCATTTTTTTAATGGCTCCTGATCCCTATAAAAATCCTGTCAAATATCAGCCAACTATATAGTCTTAGTCTCCTCTTCCCAGTAGAGTTTCTCCACCATAGTCATAATTAAAGTTGACCAATTGGTTTTAAAATCTTTTAGTGAATGGTGAAGTTGTATGAGAACCCCCTGAGCGACATCCAGTTCTTACTGAAGGCACGATATTTGAATGGTATTCTCAATAATCTGTTTCAAACATTTCACTAATTTTTTTGGAATGGTTGGAATCTTCCTAGGATAATGGAACCGGAATATCATCAGTATTAATGAGGAGATTTTCCTTTATGATTTGTTTTTGTATCTCGTGTTCTCACTCCCATTTTCAATGATCTCCTTCAAGATGACATGAATCATGAGTTAATCAAATCCTATATATCCCAACATTTTGAAGAGTAACCGAAGTTGATGGAACTGTAAAGGTATCTCATTAAAAACAATATCTGAAATTATATTCCAAATATACTTAAAATAAGACCTACAAGTGATATGAATAGAATTTTGTGTCCCGAAATTTGATTCAGAGCCACTATAAGAGGGAGAAATATATTCTGGGATTAGTGCACTTAGTGAGGAACCTTGTCCTTCTCTATCGGGGAAATAACAACCTTTCTATCTGGTACGATCTAATTTTTCTTGGAAACCTCTCTCTCAGGACTTTTCGTTGAAGTGTATGGAGCTTAATAATGGATCAGATTCATTATAACTGTCAAAAGGATAAAAAATGGGAGAAGAATGAGATAGTTAAAGTAATTGGTTAAGTCTACCATTTATGGACCTGTGTCTTGGATATATTCCTCCATGACTTTCTTTACCTAATTATTTTGATTTGGAATCTCTTAATAAGGGTAATCCTTCTGATTATTCCCGTAGCTCACGGAGAGAGGCTAATGAATATTCCTCACTTCGAGATCCCCTTGAGTCAGTGCTCCATCAATAGTGGGAGCATGATAGACTTTGACACCTTTCTCACACATCAATTTCAATACATTTTCCATGGATGATGTTACAAAATTCAATCATTAAGGGTGAATACATCAGATATAATATTTGGTTTCACAAAAATAAAGTCTCACTTCTATTAAATTTATTATTAAATTCATCAAACTCTTCTAAAGAGGTGGGAATATTAGTATGTTCCAACACTTGTTCATTTTTTTTGTAATGATTTATCATAGAATGTATTAATTCCCCAAGCCCCACAGTAGTCTCACATATGGGGACACCCAAAACACTAGTCTCAAGACCCAGTAGAGAACACTCTTTTGATTACTTGAGACCCTAAAAAATATTATCAAAGACATTTGTAGGGATAAAATTAGTCATCATAGGGTCCAATGGTGGATGAGATGAACCTAAAATATCACAAGGAATAAAATTCAGAAATCATCTTATGGGGTCTTATGATGTAAAATTGAAATTACCAAAATCATATTCCCTCACTATAGCAGTAGGAGAAGACAATCTGTTCTCAATACTTGAAACTTATTCTATCAAGGGGGATGACTCGCTAGCACAAACTCCACATATGGTCAAACTGTCCTCCTCATTTCTCAGAGGCTCACCTCCAATCCCTTTAAGAGAGGAGACAAAGGGAGATACTAAAACCACATGCACAATTAAAATTTTTTTCTTGATAAAGTCGAGACAAATGATTCCATGCATACTTACCATCACCGATGAGGTGCATAGAGAAAGAATTAATTATCCTTCACTTTTTCATTTTTGATAGAGGGTGGCCCATACCAACCTCCTTAAAGACTGAAATCAGAGGTGGTATTAGATATCATCCCACCATATCAGCCTCCATTTTCTATAGGCCTAGGGATAATGCTCCTAGTCAAGGAGATTATTCTTCAGTTCTGAGTGGGGTGATAGTGATGAAATATTTCAGTGATTTAATCTTAGCTAATTCCCACTTGTCCTAATAAAAATCAAGATGAACTTCCCTTAAATGATAAAACATTTGTTTAAATAAAATAAAGTAAGAAAAAAAAGGAAACAAGAAAATGAGAACATACATTCTTGAGATTGACATAGTCATTCCACTCCTCAGAGGATGGGTGGTCAACACCTTCATAAGAACCTGTTTTAAATATCATTTCCACCCATATTATGGTAAAAATCCAAATTTTATTTGCATAAATAAGTATATCTATATCTCGGATATATATTCCCACCTCATTAGGATCATTCTCAGAGAGAATATTTTTTGGGGCTCAAATGGGTACAATTTATGGAATCTAAAACACACCACGACAGAGAAACAACACATTGGCCGAACCATAAGGCATGCCCTAAAAAACATGGACTACCTCTATTCATACATATTCTTAGGTTGTACAAAACTATTTTTAATCCAATTTGATAATCTTCATTTTTAAAGGCTTTCTGGATCACTCCATCATGCTTGAAGGATAAGGAAATGGAGTTCAGGTCTCTTTTTTGATGATAACGGCTGAAATTACTGGGCTAAACCTTAGTTGGAATACCCTTTTTTGTCATGTTTGGAAGACTATACCATGCATAGGGTTGTTTGGGAGAGCTCAAGAAATATTTATATGTATCTTTCGGAGAAGAAGAAGCACCTTTTGGGGGAGTCTTTCTACCATGCTTCCTATGCCCAGTTGTTTCCCCAACCCCAATGCAAGAAACGACGTCCAAAAATACTCCCTAAAGATATGGTGAAATCTAGGACTCATCATACTAGGAGGTCAACCCATTATATTCACTCACTGAAGGTAGTTTTATTATCACTCGAGTGATATCCACAATTGTGAGCATCTATAGCTATCTGGACACCAGTGAGTGCCTCTCTGATCGAACATGCATCAGACGAGATACAACTATTTGATGGAGTAACTTGAACTAACATGAAAATATATATGGAGTATAGGTATCACCTATGACCTTTCCATTAATTTGGTTTTCTAGCATTCCATATATAAAGGAAATCATATATGACCTCCATTCATCATCATCCTTTCCATAATAAGTGAATGTACCGATAGGTGGATATCTATATGTAAATAAGTTAAACTCCTTAGATAGGTTCAACCTATTCAAGGTATCACTAGGATTTAGGGTCAAGGGATGGATACTAGAAAATTCTTGAACAAATGGTTGAAATCATCCCTCAAGAAAAATAACTCTAGTTAACATGGAATAAGTGCTAAATTTTGATACAACCCATCCCCAATGTACTTATAATGGTTCTAAAATTCTAAAAGGGGACTTACCTACATGCATATGTTGCATACATCTATGGGTCTTCTCTAGGATAGGAGATTCCAACCCTATGTGATTCCTCTCTACCAGCTTGTCTACAATAATTAATGTCTTCATCCTCATTCCACCAATGGAGTCATTGATAGGAATCTTGTAAACACTTATCAACATGTTTGAAGCACCCAGTACACCCACATCCACTAAGTTCAAACACCCCTCTTAGGAGGAGGTATCAGTCTTCTCTCCATCCATTCAATTGGTTCATCTTTGAATCACAAAAGTTAGATGACTAAAATTCAAAATATAATTTAAGTGTGTGTGTCTTCGAATCTAGAGCACACTGGATATGATGCATGACAAAATCCATTGATGATTTCCCTTCATTAATGTATGTTCCCATGCTCGAGATTTTAGAAGATCTTGTAGTCCTGAAACTAGGAAAGAGGAGTATAATTATCCATCTCTACCATTAAGACCTCCTTCATATGACCCTATCCATAGAGTAGTAGATAGTTACTATGAGGGTAATCGTGATGATACTTCTTCATATGTCTTTCCAATTATGGTAGAGTAGTATCACATATGTCATATTAGTCTTGGTCGATGATTTTTACCATATCTTCAATGCAATTTCCAGCTTTCCCTTCAGAAACATTATCCTTATAAGTGGCCCTCAACATACAAGGAAGCAAAAATATTTTTATTAAAATAATGTCTTGGTTTTGAATTTTTTAGAAATTTGGAAAATTGGAAAATGCTTTATCTCGTGCAAGGTACCCGCGCAAGTGACCTCACACCCCCCCCTTTAACAAGAGGTCTTGCACAGGTCACTCGCCTAGACATATGTGTCATTTATATAGGTGCATACCATATTTTTGCAAATGTTTCTTTAATAAAGGATTCTTAGGTGGAAGGTCTTTGTGGAATACTAGCGTGATGAGACTAGGTGTATGAAAGTTTGAGGTTTTCCCACTGAGACCAGTGGTTCTATTTTTAGATATGGGAGCCCTTATGAATGGATAGAGTGTGTGCCATTATTATGATACTGGATTATGAAGAATAACCACATGGATTTCTTATGTGATCCTAGGATTTTTTCATTCATTTACCTTATGATCATACCCACTTTTTTCGTTCGGATCGAACATTGTGTGTGTGTGGGGGGGTTGATTTTGTTGAAACTCCCTTTTGTCACATGGATGAAAATGTATTAAAGGAAAATACCTTAAAGAGAAGAAATAAAGATAAGATAAGAATGAAAAGGGTCACCCCCTTCACTAAATACACTTCACATTGGTCCCCACAAAGCATTGTTAGAGGGTAGGGTACCTGCACATCCCATGGAATTGTACAGGCATAAAAATATGTGTCACCCAGTGGCACAGTACAAGGTACCTATACATTAGCCTGCATGATACACCTATGCAAGGAACCCTATTCAATGAGGGTCGCATATTTACTGATAAATATGACCATAGGGATCCTCATTTGGACAATGGGAAATCCCTAAGAAACCTCGATGCTCTTCTTTCCCTATTCCTTTATACGAGCCTTTAAAAACCATTTAGGATTATCTCTAAAATGTTAGGGATGATGGAATAAAGGGGAACCATATAATAAAAATCCTTCTAGGTTCTGAAATCCAAGAAACATAAATGACGAAACTTTCAATCCTACTTGGAAAGTTCATAGCATGAAGGTACCTTCCCTAACTTGGGACCTATGTGATATAATTTTGGGAACACCTGAGGAGACCCTTTAATACTTAAGAAAATACTTTCCCAAGTGTTGTTGCCCAGGTGATCGATTTCCCAAAACACATTTACCTTGTGAAGGCCTACCTGCATGAAGCCCTTAAATTCCACATGGGTCTACCCTACATGGGACCACATTTGGCTCACACATCCTCTACCCCATACAAGCCACCTCTCAAGCCCTATTTCAATACCCCAATACAGGGACCTCTCTTTCTTTGGATCCCTCATCTGAGAGGGTCCAAATTGAAACCTCCACCAAAGCCTCTGGACTTGAAAAACCATGGTAAGAAGAACACCAATGCATCTCCCATTATGATACGAATTCCGTCAATTAATGGTGCCTATAAATTTTTTTTATCTAATGGTTAGGGTCCACAGGGTTCATGTAGATATGAATTCTCATGGTCATTAGGGACCCCGACCTTGGCGGAAGTGTCATCTTGGTCTCGGGTACGGGGGTAAAGGCCATGTCCTTAACTCACCATCTCTAAGACCAAGGACCTCCAGTTCTAGCGGGGACAAAGAGAATCACACTTTACTTTTCCTTTGAGGATGAGTGAATTATCCTTCTCCCTTCCACATGAATCAATTTTAGGTCATACCTCATGGATTAATACCCTATACTTTTATAGAACCTCTCCTACATCATTCATTCCACTTTTTCCATTGCCATGGGGTATATCTAGAGGGGTAGTTTGAAATTAGTATTCTATATAAAATGATGGGAGGGAAGAGGAACACAAAATCCCTATCTTCTTCTCTCATATCCCTTTCCTATTCCACCAATAGAATGAGGATCGTGTAGTTTTCTAGATATTTTAACTCCTCTTGTTTCTCACATAGATAATCACTCACATGGGATTAGGGTTTAGCAATGATCATGAAATCCACACAATAATTTGTATGTTTTGGAAGAGAATATTCTTTGGGATCTTACTCTTTCCTTCTTTGAGAGGATCTAAATAGGTATGGGTCCTCAAGTCCACGTATCAAACCTAAGGGAATCCCTCATACAGTAATCCCATAGTCCTTTCTAGTGGTAGGTTACAGTCTTGCTCCTCTATTCTTTCTTGGGTCATATCAAGATAGATCATCAGATGTCACTATCCTATTTACCAAAATAAAAGAGAATACGAGCACCCCCAAATCCCTTTTTCTTTTCCCGTGGGATCTAGAATCCTTCCACCTTCGGACAAATAATATTGTATAATTTCTCAGATCCACCCCTTCCTTTTATTTCTCACACCGAACATGACTTACATGGTCTCAGAGGTTGGTGGTGACCATGATATCTACATAATCCCAAAACTTATAGGGAATCCTCCTTAGGAGTAAGCCCTAAACAAACCTCCTAAATCGACAGGGCATCCTCCTTAGGTGTAAGCCCCAACTCAGTCATATCGAATATCCATATTCCTATACAATAAAAACCTTTATAGGGACTCCATAGGTGTGGTTCCTCAAAGTAAAACTACATGGGATCTTATTCCAATCCAAATGGGATATGTAAAAAGCCTACCTGAGGTCCAAACCCAATACCATAAAAAAATTCTAACTCTCTATAGGCCACATTCCTAGTATATTCTTATTCAACATGGGAATCCATATCCCTTCTAGGTTCCCTAGACCGCCTCGACATAAGTCACACACCAAACTTTGACTAGGAACCTTTCTCCTATACATCCTTGTTGTATGACTCTAAACTATACTATTTGATACTCATCAAATGACCTTAAAAGGTATGATGTGTCCTATTAAGTGGCACCAAACTATGTGGGTTCTGACTCCTTTCACAAGGATATGTAGGAGATAATTCATGGGTATGATCCCAACATCAAACAAATTCCCATATCCCTAGATGATGATACACTCTATAGAACCCCACTATGTGGCTCAAAACTAGTATCATAATAATAAATGGAGAAAAGAATCTATGATTAGTTCATTAGAGGGTACTATTGATGGATAACCTCAGGTACACACAAATACCTCCATTGAAGAATAACCTCAAATACATACAAATGACTCTAAACTCCAAAAATGATAATAATTGATTGTCAATTCAAGGTTGACCTACATAATACATGGAATTTAATGAAGGATTATGGAAAATATCTTAAATATATAAGAGAGTCCTGAAGTAAGAAGTAATTACCCTAAAAAATGTGTGATGATATTGACCTACCATCCTCTTGACCAATGTGAGTTATTATGAATAGTAGGACTAGTTCTCAAATGATAACTTGCCTTTGGAAATTAGGTCCATGAGTTATCAAAGATATAGAAGTATTGGGTTTTTGGCTCCAAAAATGAAACCCATTGGAAGCTATTCTGAAATGAAAATCATGAAAGAATGATTGTACAATATTAAACCCCGAAATTCAATTTTTGGGTTCCATATTTTCATTGGAAATAAATTTATTTTTGTTTAAATTACCACTTTAAAATTTATTAAGTCATTATTGAAGTACAATTATACCATAAAACATGATTTATTTAAAAAATAGTATTTTTTCCATTCATATGAAAATTGAAGTATTCTAAAAAATTAGTAAAAATATTCCTTGGAAAACTATGACATGGTGATTATAAAAATTAAATTTATTTTATTAAAATAATTTTATAACATAGTTAATTTTAATTTTAAATATAAAAATTATGATTTTTTACAAAATACATTAAAATACAGTTTATTAAGAATGCGATTATATTTTTTTTGACTTTTCAATATTGATATTTATTTTATGGGATTATAATATTTATATTTTCTTAAATTAATCATTATAAATATTATTTACATTACATTTTATTATTTTAATACCAGATTACTATTCCCAATAGTCAACTTACTATTCCAAATGGTCAGATTACTATTCTAATGGTCGCATTACATTTCAAATGGTCAAATTTCCTACTATAAATTCCTCTTAATTATTTCATTCGACATTCAATACAATTCCACCCAAGGTTGCATATTTTTATTATAAAATATGACTATTGGTTTACCAAAATTTTATTTCTTTTATATAGTTTCATTCATGGGGGTAATGATTATAGTATATTGGAAGGATTCCAAATTTCCCATTCCACTTTTTTAATTTATATTTTTATCCCATTATAATTTTTTCCATTTCCATAGGTTTTTTAGATGAATAATGTAATGATCCTCATTAATGAAATAATGTGATGTTCATTTTTATACGTGTTGTATGTCTATAATACTATATAATATAACACAGCACACATTAATTTAGGAAAAAATATCAATTTTAATATCTAGGTCATTACATTTTTTCTCACCATATAATGAAAAAATATTCTAATTACACTCATCATGTAATGGTAAACATATATTATCACCCATTTGGGAAAAATCCAGTTATTCTATTGGTTAACTAACATTATATTTCTTTTATATAGTTTTATATGATAGGAACTATCCTTATAGTTTAATGATATATGGTATGGATTATTATGTCATGAATGGAATAACATCAAGGGATAAAGTGGTTATTTTGTATTTTCATTATCTAATGGGAGCATGGATCATTGAGTGGAATAGGAGTTGAATCATCATTGAGCTCATGGATGATTCTTATACTTAATAAGAGTTCTATGTCCTTATGATTAGGATGGGAACATGTATGGATTAAATTTATAACCTTTTCCCAACTTATGATTGGGGAAAAAGATATAGATGATTCTAAATCCATTATTGATGCAAATGAAACTAGCATGAAATCCCACTATACCAATTGTGCATATGAGATTTACATGAATAAACCAATATTGGATGGATGTAGGTACCCTTTTCCCTCAACTATTGTGAATGTTTTTTTCTTCAAAGGAAGGTATCAAATGGATTCCCATGGTGTTAACTTCACACAAGTTGGGTGTTTCATGACACCATGCCTTTTATAAAGCTTCAGACTTTTGTTTCAAGTTTGTTCTTAATTGGAGGGAGTTTAATGAGGAAATGTCAAGCATAAAACAAAAATTTTAAGGAATTTTTAAAGGAAAATATAATAATATTATCTCTTTCAATAGTCCATGGAGTTTGTTTTAGGTTTTGTGAAGTGTATAAGTAGAGACTGCATGAGGTGAGATCTTTTAATTCCCTATAATCAAGAATGAAAAAGACCAAACCCTTAAAATAGAGGGATGAGGGGTATTTATAGGCCCATATCTCATGGTATTGGATAGATTGTGAAAGTGATTCATAGATGAACAAGTTTGGTCTTCCAAGACACCTTCAATTATGGATTCCTGAAACTCTAAGTTTATTTAACATCTATACATTACACTAATGTTTATTTTCTCAGCTCTCTTTCCCCTATATCTCTTTATAGGTGTTTTTTAATGTAAATAAATGAAAACCCTCATAATTGGATTTGGTTGGGAAGAATATGAACAAATTATAAATAAAATAATAAAATTAGGAGGTTTTCCCTACCATTTTGATGAAATTAATGCCAAAACATTACCTATTAATAATGGGTACCCCCTAAGGGGACCATGAACACTTTGTAAAAATTGTTTCGATCACTCTCTTTTTTTTATAAATAAATCCTTACATGAACTTCATATGAGATAAATCCTCCTTTAATATTTCACGAGCATCAGTTTATATGAATTTTAGGAACTACCTAAAAGATCTATTAGATATCACTAAGATGGGGGTGAATCAATGATCTCACTTATTTTGTTGTTTCTTTAAAAAAAATTATTCACCCCCATTTAAGATGAGTAATTTATGCTATCTATAAAAACTTTCAAATTCACATCAATATAAGGAGAATAATTATTTATAAGGTTTAAATATGAATATGAGAATACTAGTTCCTAGTGAGATATGGATTCCTCCAAAATCATATCACCCACTAGAGTCATCGTGAAGGTACAAGAAAGCATGGTTTGTACTTAAAACTCAAATTATAAGTCTCTATACAATTAGTTAGTGCATATCACATCCAATTGTATCACACACTTTATAATGGTATAAATATTTGGATTAAAATTTAATAGTCTTCCACCAATACACTACTATCATTTTGTATGTGTCATGTTATTCTTATTCATCTATTTCATGATAATATGTCACTTCTTCACTTTGTATGAAAAAGATACGCAGTCAACCCCTTCTACCCCTATCTAATTCCTCTCAAATTATTTTTCAATTTAATTACTCATTTTCTTTCTCTCTCCCCAATTTTATAGGTAATATTTAATTGTTATCTATTTAGTGAATATATGGTCTCTTATCTCAATTATAAATCAATATATTGAACTTTAAAGAAAATAAAACAAGTTAAAATTTTAATTTCAAATTAGAATTCAAATATTTAAATTCATTCAACTAAATTTCAAATTCTATCATTTTATTTTGAGACTTTGGATTAATAAAGGCCTTTTAATTACCATTGATGATGATTAATGGTATTGGATATTGATTATGATAGGATATTAAGATAACAATAGATACACTTCAACATATCCACTAAAAATAAAAGAACATATTTAGACCACATCTTTTTCTTTCATCACAAAGACATATTTTATGCTATTTCAATAGGTTCTCACTAACCAAGACTTTCACCATGGATTATAAGACCCCATTTTATTAACTATTCCAAAATTCATGGAAATAATTCTCAAAATTCCCAGTCACCAATACATGTCCACCTCCTACCCTTTTAGGAACGTGAGTTTTTATCACACCACATGATGATCTATGATGCATGACTCCTTATTTAAGACTTACCGATTGTTTTATTTTTCACACTTATCAACACCTTAAAATTTTTAATTCTCTTTAAGATGGTAACCATGGATACACCATGATGTGGAGATCCCCTTCCCAATCCTCAGTTCTCTCACTCTTTATTAAGGCACCACAAAAACATCCAAGATATATCTTCGCTCACTGTTTTTAATAGGTGAAGCATCCCAATAAAAATTCCTTGTGAAACACTCATTGAACTTATGATCTCTTTGATTTCATGTGACACAAAGCACCATTAAATATACTATATAACACAAAGATGTAGGTTGGAAATTTTATTAAGGAGGTAAACTCTAAAATTATCATATCCAATCTAAGTTTTCTATTTTCTCACATTGGATAGTCTCTATGTCCATTTTGACATACCACATTGGAATTGTGATGTCAACTTCATTTCAAAAACCTCCATGTACTACTCTTTAATATTAAAAATTCTTTTAATTTCTTCCAATATTTCAAAAAATCATGGATGAAACTCATATCAAGTGAATCATCATAAAACAACTGATTTTAAACATGATTTATATATTGAAAACAAAAGGTAACACACCAACCTTATCAACTTCATCTTTATTTTTTTCAACTTTGTGCTTGAAAATATCTACTAAAGATCTTGATATCAATAATATAACCATTTTTATTTTATAAGAAATTAAGAAATATAAATAGATTTTAAAATAATAACACTTAATAAGGAATCATTATTCAATAATTATAAACCTATGTGTGCACACTCAGTGTAGGAAACAAGAACATTGAATAATAAAATTATAATATATATAATAGTGACTTACATTTACTTCAACACCACCTTTGAAAAATCTTGATTCCAATTGAGAAATAAAATTATATTTTCAATTAACACAACATAATGAAATCAACTCAAAAACTTATTTCATTTCTCAAAATTATCCCTTTAACCTATATATAATAAGTTCCTATATACACACTCACCGAATATGTTAGAATAGTTCATACACTAACTTCAAAAATTTCACCTTTTGAAATATATCCACCAAATTTTTTCTCCCACTTAATGAGATATCTATTTAAATAGGTAAAACACATATCAATGGATTACCCCTATATAGGTTGGGATGAGGTTGAACTCCCAAAAACAACATAATATTCTGAAATGTATCCTTCAGAAATGTATTGTAGAACATAGCTGAAATATCTTTATTTATAAGGAAAATTTATAACTTTATTTCATCTATCCCTAAAAGATCCTTTATGAAGTGATACTTTGTATCAGTGTAATTAAATTTTTAATACTAAAATAGATTCTTTAGAATATTTATAGTACTTTTATTATCACACCTAATAAGTAGTGACAACTTCACTTTAACTTTATGATCCTACAATTGTGATCTCATCCATATTAATTGAGTTGCATCATGATTGGAAGCCACATAATTAGCTTTAACAATTCTTATAGTAATATAATTACACTTCTATGTTTTCTAATAAACACACCTCTATCCAACGAAGAAAACACTACAAGATTTGGACCACTTTTAATCAATAAAACTTTCCCCATATTTATGTGTATATCAAAATTGATCAAGAACAACCTTATAGTTATAATATATCCTAAAACCCACTATAACTTTAATATAAATAAGGATCCTTTTTAAATAACTGAAATAAAATTATTTTAGAGAAATTCGGTACATAGCATAGAGTGTACAAAAACACAAAATCTGGTTTTGAATTTGTTAAGTACAACAAAAATCTATTTAGATTCTAAAACCCAATTGTATCAACTTATTTTCCATGTTTAGATTTTGAAAGATTTTTTTTTCAACTGATATTGGTGTGAAAATATAATTTTAATCCTTCATACCAAATCTTTTCAGTATTCACTTGATAAACAAAAATGTTATATTTATATTTATAAATTTCTAGGTCAAGAAAGTACCTAATATTTAGAAGCATGGAAATTTCAAATAACTTCTTAATTTCTTTAGAAAATTTATCACAAAATTCTACATAATTTCCAAAAAATAAGATATAATCTATATAAAAAATAAAAATTAGAGATATCTCATTTTCATCATTGATGTAGAGAATGATGTCCACTTTTCCTTTCTTGAAATTCAACTTCTTTAAAAGGTGTAAAACAAAGAATTCCAGGATCTTGGGGATTTTTTGTACCCATATAAATATTTAATTAACCTAAAAATAGAATTCTCATATTTTACAAGGAAAACACACATGGTTTCTTATTTATACCTCCTCTTTAAATTTTTTATTGAGAAAGGAATATTTGTATTCCGTTTGAAAAATATTTTATTTCCTTTTCACTTCAATAGAAATAAATATTCCTATAGTATTAAGACTTTAAATTGGAGAAAAGTTCTCATCAAAGTCCACTATTTCAATATATTAATAACCATTACAAACTAATCTAGATTTATTTTTCACCACTTCACCTCTTCCAATCAATTTTTTTTGGGACGCCCACTTAGTCTTTATGACATTATTCACTTTAGTCGTGGGTGTTAAATCCCCGGTGTTATACTTTCTTATATATTATAAGTCTTGATTCATATAATCAAACCACTCTTTGTTGTTTAATTCTTTTTAAAAATATCTAAGTTCAAATTAAGAAAATAATGAGGTCTATGTTTCAATCCTTAATGTTATCTGAGATTTTACATGTTGAATTTGATCTCCAGTGTTAGGTTTTTACCTCCACTCACCTTCTCATCCTTGGATGAGACGCATGAGATAATTCCTCATTACTTGAAATGGTTTAATCTTCTTCATTAACAAAAAAAAGTTCAACACTTTCACCTTTTTCTATAATTTATTCATCTTGATTGATGAATACAACATTATCATCACTTATATTACATTCTTCACCATGTGATATTTCTATATATGATTGTTCCAAACCCTTTACTTAAGAAGTATCAATTATATTTATATCCTCTTTATTATAGTAGTGGTATGATTTTTTTAATTAGATTATGGAACCAATTTTTTTTGTTTTTTTTGATAATTACAAATATAATTTACTGCATCATGTTATAAAATCTACAAATTTATTTTTTCGCTTTTACATTAAAAAATAAATGTGTTTTATATAAACACTACTATATAAATTTTTTTTATCTATTAAATTATTCTATACATTTGTTATATGTTTTATGAATTAATTTCAAATAAAAAAATATCTCTGTATGAGTTTGGATAAGAGTCATATTCTATTGTTTCGTAACTGGATGATTATACTTTTTTACTATATTAGACTCATAATTTTCATTACATGATTCTTTATGCGGTCATTAAGTATTTATTATTTTGTTTGTCTCTATTTATTATATACATTCTATGTTTATTTTATAATGTACTACAATACTTCTAAGTGTGGGATAACATATTATCTAGACTAAATGATGTTTACACTATATTTAATGATGGATATACAGATTAGAATCTTGTTTTCTCATATTAGGATCTTGGTTATATAGGATAGAATGATGATTATACACATCATAGTTATGCTTACACACCATATGATTTTTATTATGAAAAACATTAAGTAGATATTTATGGTTAGAGGATGCTTATGTAGGTCAAGTTCACGGTTAATTGATGCCTACACAACATAAAAAATTCATGGTTATATAGAATTATGATTATACACATTCATTCTTATGAACATACATGGTTATGAAAAAATCATGTGTATACAAAAGGAAAAAATGATGATTACACATTTTTAATAGTTTGTTTTTATTAAATTCAAAACATGATCTATTTTACATGCCTGTTCATATTTTTATTTACTTCAGGTGTTTGTTAGTTGTCTCACTTAAATAATTTATTTAATTATTACTATTTAATTATTTTTATGCTATGAAAACTTATTTGGAAACCTTCAATGAAATATTAAATTGTTATCACATTGGATTAAATATGTTTTAAATTTTAATGTTGCATTCTTAGATAATCTAAAACGTCAAAAAGGAATAATTTGAGATATAGAGAGTCTATATCGCATGAGTTATTGGAGTGGTAAATTAATTTCAATATATATATTAATTATTATATTATTTTTTATAATTATTTATATTTCACAACTGTATTATGTTTATCGATTATCAAATCATCAATCAAAAGCTGAAGTATTTTTTAATCTATGAAAGATAAAATTATATATGGATCGAAAAAGAAAAATATACAATGAAAATGAATGTATTTATCTTTTTTCAAAGGATTATTTTCATATAAGAAATATATATAAATATTTCAATAAAACCATTTTGAGGTGTGACGATTTAGGAGATTTTCCAACTGTATTGTGCGAGACATATTTTTGATCAGTCAATGGAACAATATTGGTTGAGATACATTGTTATGATAATTTACTACCAAAAGTGAAAATTGTTTCATTGAAACTCCAAATAAAAATTTTTAACTAGTTTTTTAGTTTATAATTATTTATATTCTTTATTTTTTTTTGTAGTTTTATTGGGTTTTGATACCATTTAGAAGGAAAGAACTTAATGTTGAGTTGTGACACCCCAAAAAATAGTAAAGACCTTGGGTTGTGCCTAAATAGTAAAGGAAAGGGGTTTTGGTTATTCCTTATTCCAGAAACGGTATCTTGGTTTCTTCTACCCCTTAAAAATAATCTAGCTATGTTATGACTCTATGTGAGAAAAAATTTAGCACTTGATTAAGACTTCAGGGATGAAACAGTTATTGTAAAGGACTGTGAATCCCCATAAAAAGGCATAGATTCCATAATAGGGGGTTCTATTTCACTCCACATTTAAAAGGTATGAAGATTACATGTAGGATAAATTTTATTAGAAACACTATAAATATAATTAGTTTCATTTATATTTTATTTCTACTACAAAAAATTAATTTTACATTTATAAAATTTTAAAGATAACTAAAAAGGTTAATTCAAACCATATTGGACAATTAACCGTTATTATATTTGGACCTAAATATTGTTATAAAATATTTAACCCTATATTGATATATATATATATATATATATTTATATATATATTTATGCTAAACAAATCATGAATTAACCATAGAGAGTAAATGATCATTTGAGAAGGAAAGAACAAGTTCAAATGACAGATGGATTCCTCATAGTTCTATATCCTTTGATAGAAAAAACTATGTATATTGGATTTCATGCATGGAAGTCTATATTAAGAATTTAAGTATTTATTCTTGAACTATTATATTCAAGGATTTAAAATTAATTGATGTTGACCCTGACATATGGAATTATAATGATGTAGTTAGATATTTTATAAATTATAAGGTAATAAATCTTTTATATTGTGTAATTAGAAGAAATATTTTTATCCATATTTTTGAATGTAAAAGAACACATGATATTTGGTTAATACAATAAGTCACTCATATTTGGTTAGATAATATAATAAGAACTGAGCTCATTATGTTAAGGGTTTAGTATCAAGAATTTAAAATGGGATAAGATGAAATAATTAATCAAATGTTCTATAGATTTACTTTTGTAGTAAAAAATATGATTTCTCTATGAAAAACTTTACATAATTCAATTTCAGTTGAAAGAGTTTTAAGATCTTTACCTGAACGATGACATTTTAATAAATTAAAAATTTATGAAAGTAAAAATTTCAAATAATATATTTTAGATGATATTATTATATATTTATTATAATATGAATTAAAATTGAAAAATATTTCTCATGAATTGATTTCAAAAAATGGAAGGAATTGATTTTAAATAAAAAATGCATGTTACCACTTACTCCTTGGATTCTGAATAGTAAAGTATTGAAAGGGACTATGTATTGATGGTTTCCCAAGGAAGAAGGAAAAAATATCACTCAAGGAGATATAAAATGGATTACCCTCAAAATTATGATTGAGGAATCAAGAAAGGTAATTCTATGTCTAATAATTCTTATTATAATATTTATTATGAGTATAGAAAAATTGGTCACATAAAATGAAGATGTCTACAAATCATGAATCATATGAACAAGAGAAAATATTATAAGAAAGATAATATGATATCACATTATAATAGAGTTGAAAAGAGTATTTTGATTTGAGTGAATCATCTAATTCTGAAAAGGGAGTGGAAAACTTATGTTTACTGGATTCATAAAACCATGTAAGTGAATCAGTTTATCATTCTTTATTTGAATATGATTCTAAAAATCTGACTAAAGAACAAAATTATAATGATATAAACTAATGAAATCTCTATATATAAAAAAATTATGGTTTAGAAAAGGATATTAAATGTTAACATAAGAAAATTTTCAATATAAATAAAATTATTCTTACTTAAAAATAAAACTCAATGAATCTTCTTATACAAATATAAATTCAGATCATTATGAATTGAATTCCATACATTCTAAATTTAATAAGCTTATTTAATAAAATAAAAAATTGGAAAATGATCCTTCAAGTTATGATGATAAATTATATGTTTACTTGAAAAGTGTTCAAATTAAAAATATTATACATAAGGATTTTCAATATAACTATGATAAATCTCAAGAATTTATGTTCAATTATTATTCATAATAAGATGATAATCTATGAAATTAAATTGATAGTATCATAACTAATTTTTCAAGATTTTATTAAGGAAGGGAGAAATATGGTAATAAGGTAAGGATTAATAAGCTAAATAAAAGTAAATCTAGTCTGGGCTATGATAATATTTCACCCAAGATGTATAATGCCTTATTTTTTAAAGTTTCAAGTGGAAATGTTTTATGTCTTACATATTTTAGATGAAAAATGATGGGTAACTATAAAAATTATTTATCCTTGAAATTTACACAATATCATGGTCACAATATTGATTTTATCTCTATATAATTATATTATTGATTACCTATAAACAATTCCTTGAAATCAGTTTGGGTTCCTAAGAATTGTTTTTCGAACTCCATTGTATCCATGTTTTTATGGGTACCAAAATATTATTAAATCTATTTTTTTAGGATGGACATCTATTAATTTTAAAAGATGAAACATGGTATATGGATAGTGGATGATCAGAAAATATGATCAGTGATATCTCAAAATATATATATTTTAAAAATTTTAATAGTTTTAGTGTTATAATTAGTGATATAATTGTTTATAATAAAAGAATAAATTACTTATGAAATAATTGTGCTTCTAAAATTTGTTATTTTTTATTATGTACCTCTGAATATAGATGAAGGTTTAAAAAATTCAAAATGGATTATGGAAATGCATGAAGAGTTAAATAATTTTGATAACAATAATGTGTGGACCTTAGTTGAACCCCCAAATGAACTAAATAGTATTGGAAATAAATGGATCTTTATATATAAGTTAGATGAATATGGTTAATTAATATAAATAAAGATGATATTAGTGCCTCAAGGATACAATCCAGAATAAGGAATTGATTTTGGAGAATCAGTTTCCCTGATTGAAAGATCAAAATATATATGAAATATTTTTCTATATGATTCTCTTTTTAGAATTTAATTTTTTCAAATGGATATAAAAAAGTAAATTTTTGAATTTATATATTTATAATTTTGTTTAAGAAACCCTCAATTATTGATAATGAATCTAAACCAAATCATGTATTTAAACTTTATAAATATTTATATGGTTTTAAAAAATCTCCCTGAGCTTAGTTTGAATGGTTATCGAGTTTTCTTTTTAAATACAATTTTGAGAATGGTAAAGTGGATCCTATTTTTTTATTAATAGGAATTAATTTTTTTTATTTTTTTGAATATATTTTAATGAAATGATATTCATAAATTCTTATGAAAATATTTTTAATGAATTTTTAAATTTAATTAAATATAAATTTTATATGAGTTTCATGGAAGAACATAAATGATTTTTTAGTATTAAATTTATTCAAATAAATGATGTTATCTTTATCAATAAATATAATTATTCCCAGGAATTGATTAAATTTTATTGGTTAGATTTAGTTAAGAGTTTATATACTTCTCAGGGTACTTAATTTAAACTTGATAAGTATGAATTTTTAAAATTAGTTGATGTTAAAACATTTAGAGCCATAATTAAAATATTATTATACATAATTTATTCTAGGAATTATTTAATGTTTAGTGTTTGAATGTATGATACATTTCAAATTAATTATTAAGAAATTCGTTTCAATTATATTTAAATGATAACAAAATACATTAACAGATATTTAAATCTAAGTTTATTATAGCCTATTATAAGTTATTTTTATTTAATAAATTAATTTTTTTTTATTTTTTTAGATGAAAATAGGAAAAAATCACATTAGGTATGTGTTATTTTCTAGTTAAATGTTTATCTCATTAACCTCTTAGAAAAAAAATTTATTATAGCTATTTAAAGTGGATATGTTAGAGTAACATATTGTTGTTCAAAGTCTCTATGGACTAAGAAAAATCATTCTATGTTTGGGTTTTAATGTTTAAAAGATCCATATTTAATATGAAAATACCTTTTAAATTAATATATCTAAAAATATATTAAAAAATTATATAACTAAGAATATTGATTTTAAATTTTATTTTAATAGAGTCCATGTTTAAAAAGAAAATATAAATCTGGAATTTGTTACTATAGGAAACCTACTTGTAGATATTTTTATGAATCTCATTGATTTTGATAATTTTTATAAAATTAAATTTGATATTCATATGTTAGAATTTTAATACGAATATTTAATCTTAATATGTTTCGAAAATATATTTTTGGATAGTTCATGCTTTTTGAGGTTAAAATCATTCCAATTTTTAATTCTCACAACATGTCATCTTATGAGTGTGCATGATGCATATATTATATTATATGGTTCATTAGTATGAAATTTAATTATTGGTTACTATCTAATTCAATTAATATAATTATATATAATTCCTTCAATATAGTGACATATTTTTTCAGGATCCTTGTGTTTTCTAACGTATTTTTTTAGAATAATTTTTTACTACTTTATACAAGAATAAATTTTCATCTAAACACAAAATTATAAATATAATGATATTTCAAGAGATGGAAAATATTTTTTAATAGGGATTATTTGCTTCTTTTATCTTTTACCTCCTCACTAAATAGGGTTTTTATTGATTCTTTGCTTAAAATACATGAATCGGGGGGAGGGGGATTCTTTTTTTTATGCTAACTTTAAATACTTTAAATTTTCCTAATAATTATTATCTATCTTAAAGAGATAATGTTTTTTCATAAACTGTTGATAGATGAAAAGGGTTATTTTTTTAAAATAATTTAATCTATTTGATCATTTCCAAAAAGGGGATGAAATTTTTGAATTTACATTTATTTTTTAATTATCAAAATGGGGGAGAATAATGACGTGGCTCCTTGAACCAAATTGTTTATCTTGTTTTCAAAATTAAAAATATAATTTACTTAATTATGTTCTAATATTTAAAATTTTATTTTTTATTCCCTACAACATGATTAATTTTATTTATTCTTGAAATTTGTTTAGAATAACATATAATTTGTTGAATATTTTTCATGTTATTTATGTGTTTATAATAAAATTTAAGATAAAAATGCATCTCAGTATAAATTGGGTTAAAACTCATATACTATAGTTTCATGATTGGATAATTATAATTATTGAAATCAATAGAATATTTTTTTTAAATAATTCATTATAAGTTTATTATGTATTTATTATTCATTTATCTCTATTTATTATAGACATTATATGAGTATTTTATAAAGTAAAAAAATACATCTAAGTGTGGAATAACAAATTCACTTGACTACATGATGTGTATGTTTAATTAAATGGTGGTTATATATATTATAATCCTTTTTACCCAACTTATGATCATGGTTATGTTAGATATAATGAGTCTTATGAACAATAGAGTTATTCTTATGCACTATAGGATGAGGTTTATGCAGAAAACTAGGATGTTGTCTATGGTTAGATGATGCTTACACAAAACATGTTCCCACTTAGTTAATTATTACATATCCCAAATAATTAATGGTTATAAAGAATTATCCTTATGAACAATCAAGGTTATGACAAAAATAATGTATAAATAGAAGGTTTAAATGATGCTTATACATTTTTAATAGTTTTTGTGGAATCTAAAATATTCTCTATTTTACATGTCTTTTAATATTTCTATTTACTGTATGTTTATTTTAGTTGTTTCACATAACTTATTTTTTTTCTCACAATTATGATTCAATTATTTTGATCCAATGAAAATTGGTTTAGAAATATATTATGCAGTATTAAATTATTATCACTTGGGATTAAATTTGTTTTAAATTTCCATGATTTATTCTAAAAAAATCATGAATTTCATATTTTAATCATTTGGGATATGAAGAGTCTTTCACTCATGATTTTTAATATTGTTACGAGAATATAAATATTTTTATTAATTATTTTAATGATTTATATTTCATAACTTTATTGAGTTTATATATTATCAAAGAATCGATCAAACTTTGATGTAGTTAGTTATCTATGAAGTAATAAAATATAGGTAGATGGAAAAGTTAAATATGAAATGACTATGAATGAATTTAACAAATTGTAAGGTAGATACACATGAAGGATATATATATATAAATATTTTTATATAACTAGTTCAAGGTGTAGAGGTTGAGGATATTTTCATACTATATTATTTGAAACAAATTTTCCACCAATCACTAGATGAATCTTAGATGAGCTACAACATTATATTCTTTTTTTCTTCATGAAGAGAGAAATACTATCTCTAAACCCCTCCTCAATTTTTTCAACTTGTTTTGTGGTTCATAATTATTTCTATTAATTTTTATGTGACTAATTGTATTAGGTTATATGACCTAATTTAGGATCCAAGAATCAAGTTGTGACTCCCCAATAAAATTCAAGATCTCAGGTTGTTCCAAACCAATAAAAGGAAGGGGTTTCTATTTTTCATTATTCCAAAAGTCTAGTTTATTACACTACCAAGAAAATAATCTAGTTAGGTTGTAAATATAGGTGTGAAAATTCAAGTCTTGGGTTAAGACTCCTGTGATTAAATAGGCATTATAAATGTTTGATACTCTTTATAAAAATCCAAACATTTCATTATAGCGGGTTCTATTTATCTCTTTTTTTGAAAGGGGAAAAGCATAGAAATCTGATAAATTTGATCTGAGATTCTAGAAAAATTACTTTATCTATTTATTTCATATTTCCTATATGAAAATAAATTTTACATTGTTAAAAATTTAAAATTAATTAAAAAAGTTAATTCAACTCCTCTTTACCGTTCAATCATCCTCATATTCATACCTAACATATTCTTCTATTTAGAGGATATTTTTGGAAGATACCATAAAAAAAATGATCTTAAATATCCCAAAACATTCAACTTTTAGCTTTATTACAAAAGGCTTCCAAAAATATAATGATACTTCAAACATGGAGAATTCTTATAGAAAATATCATATGGGGACGTATCAGAATTTAGTCGGTTTAAACAATGGTTTTAGATTTGAACCACTACACTAATATCTTACCTCTAATATTATTAAGAGGTATCATACTCTATAAATATTGTATGGTGCAATGATTCCATATCAAATTCCATGTTTCTCAATATAATATTAAAACTTACCATTTTTAAAATCAGTTCCCTTTTTTATCAAAATATTCTAAAGATTAAACCATATTCTTTTTCTATACTTATTTGAAAACATTTAATCATTATCAAGGACTATGTCTTGTGTTTTATAAAAATAATACTATACTTACATGTAGATTCATTAATAAAAGTAATAAATTACTTATCTATATTATTTGATTTCTTCCTTATTTCCCTATAGACATCTGAATGAAGGATCTCTAATGGTTGAGAATAATGATTCTCCACCTTCTTATGTAAAGAGGTAACAATCATAACCTTTTGGAAATATGAGAACATGTAATCTCTTTCCATATTTATCAATAGGACATCCTATATTTTTTTTTCATTGTGTGATATTTTCTATATTTCCTATCCAATATGGACAATAATCTTATGCCAAAAATCATTATCTTATTCATACATAGATAATATTAGTTTTCAACATAATGCATACGAAAAAAATTACCTTTAGTCTGATAACCTATTATCAATAGTTTTCTATGTTCAATGTTCCTAATCAATAACCCATAATTCGTGAGAAAACAATCATTTACTTCATCATAAAGCTATGAAACACTTAATATATTATGTTTTAATCCATAAACAGACAATGTTTTTTTTGTATTTCAGATTTTCATTCCGTATTATTATTGAACAAACTCATTTAACCTTTAGAGACCCATCATTTATAGAGGTCACTAGGACTGTATTTCACTTTTCAACATCTTTCAGTATTTTTAAATATATTTTCATGTGAGAGGAATATCTACTCTCCAAGATCCATGGACTTCACCCTTTAGATGATTTTAGTAAAACATCCACAACTAAATATTTTTTCAATCTATTTGATCTTCATCACTTGAGGATTTTGAGTTTTAAAACAAAATTTGTTTTTCGATAGATGAAGGAAGATAAAATTATTATCATGTTAATCCAACTAGTCACACCTTCTGAGAATTATTTAAGCACTTTAAACCCATACCAATATTTATCTTCATAATTGTAAACCTACTTCTGAAATTACATTAGTTGAGAGGGTTGGATCCCCAAAAACCCTTTCTTATTATTCTTTTAATCATAACCAATTTTTTAGTTAAATTCAAATAATTTGAGGATTATTTTTAATAGTCTTATTGATACTCTTTATTAATTAAACATTAACAACATTTTGAAATAAAATTATAAAAGTTAGATATGATATGGCTTAGTTATTATTCTTCTTTAAAAAATTTCTATTGCATATGGTCAAAATCATTCTCTTTTTCCCTTAACTGTTCTTCCTTATCTATGTTAAGAGTATTCTAATCACCAAAAATCTTCTTTATATCATCAATCTCCTTTATAAATTTTAAATTTTATACTTTAAAGATATATTATATTCTACAAGAAAACTGATAATCCTTTTTAAACTTTCTGATCACTTTATACAATTTAGAGATCTTTTCAGGACATTATTTTAATTATATCTTTAGCATGAAATCTATCTTAGTATCTTCTTATTAACTTTCATAATTACATTCAAAAATTGAAATATCTTTATCACTATACTTTTCAATAAGAACATTTTGACCATCTTCGTCAATAGAAGAGTTAAATTCAACCTCACCATCACTACCTTCACCATATTTAGACAATAAGTTTCTCCTTTTAAATTTAGATAACTTACTACCCCTATCATTTGAAGAATAATTTTAATTTTTGAATTTATTATTTGAGAATATTCTTATATAAACATATTATTCATAACTTATTTTATTATTTCTGGATCTTAGGAAGTTTTTTAGAATGTTACCAATAACTTCACACCTAAAACAATTTAAAGAAAAATTTATCGTGTATTTCTATTTCCATATTCCCAATTTTCCTGAGATAAGGGACATAACTTCATCAAAATAGTCATTCAAATATTCATAAAATTTTAAACATATTGTACCTTATTCTTCTAAAAAAACCTTCTTAAACTTCTCAATTTTTTAATTATTTAAATGAAATATCATTTTTAACATTTCCCTTATTTGAAAACATTTCGTATTATTATCTTATTGGATATAAAAAATTATTTAAATCATCAAGAGGGATTTCACACAGATCTTTATATTCCAATGTTGATGCTTTCACCTCAAACATCTCATGTAAGATACATAATATTTTTTTTATAGTAGTATACTCTTCCAAAATCTAACCATGTTTTCTAATCATTCTCAAAAATTTGTTTACCCTTGTAAAGAAGATAAAAATAGTCTCATCATCATGAATCCAGAGATCATCATACTTAAGTCTCAAAAATCTAAACTTTTACAGTATCTCTTTTATTTTTTACTTTATAGATATTATTCAAATTATCCAAAATATAATTTATTATTTTGATTCCTTTGAATTTAAAAAATTAATTCTCTAAAAGAGAATAAAAATTAAATTTATAACATGACCTTCATCCTATATATTCTTCTTATCCAAAAATTTTATGGTAGAACCTTTATTAAGTGGGGGGAATCCAAAACTTTTAACTTACATTACTTCATAAATGATAGATAAAAACTATCGTAACCTTATATACTTCCATACATGATAACCATTCCCATAAAATATCCACGTGATGTTCTTCGAGTTTAAACAATCCATTAAATTTAATTTAAATTAATGATCACTTGCTTAATCAATGATACTTTTAAAACCAACTTGAAAAAAACCAATTAGAAATGAGGAAAATATACTCTCTAATACCACTTGTAGAGATATATGTATGATCTACATAACCTTCACCACCATTTAAGATGAGTAATGTTTTTTTTACACACATGATTTAGAACACACAACAAAATAATGAACATAATGATTTACAAGGATCACATTTCAATATGAAAATGTCAGTCCATGTTTTGATATGGATTTCTTTTATATAACACTACCCTCTATAAAATTCTTGTATGTACAATAGATCAGTATTTATCTTTGAACTTTTATTACATGTCTTTTGACAATGATTTAGTTAACCCCATACACAAGTGCATCCCACACATTACAATGGTATAAAAGTATTCATAAAAAACTTAGTGTATTAAAATAGTACACAAATATATAGATTTTAACTTTATTAGATATTCTTCTTCTTCTCTTACATGATAGAAAGTCAAGTTTCACTTTGTATGCAAAACACAAGCACACAACCACTTCTCAGACTATATACTTCTTCTTTGATTATTTGTCCATTTTCTATTCTCTCTCACTCTCTCTATTATTTTATGGATAATATATAATTATTATATATTTAGTATATATATATTCTAGTATCTATGTTGTGTATCTATATATTCCATAGCAGTAAAAAATAAAATAATTTCAAATTTTAATTTCAAATTTAAATTCAATTATTTATATTCCTTTAACTATATTTCAATTTTTATAAAATTTTTTTGAGACTTTAAATCAATAAAAAACTCTAAGTTACCATTAATTAGGATGGATGGTATTACATATTGATTATGAGAGGATATTGAGTCAATAATAGAAACACATCCTTATATACACTCTAAATAATGACACTTACATAGACAAACATTTCCCTTTTCACCTTGATGTTTTGAATGTCAGTTTAGATAGTTTTCAACAACCATTAATTCAACCATAGAATGATGGATCCCATTTTGGTCCAACAATTATTATCCACTAGGGTACCATTCTCAAAATTCCCGATCACCATGTAATTTCCATCTCAACCATATTGACAAGATTTTTTTTCATAATACACGATCATTTATGGTGTGTAACTCCCAATTCCAGACTTCCCATCCATTTTTTTCCATCGACCAACAGATCAAAATTTTTTATTCTCCAAATGGTCACCATGGATACACCTTGTTATTGTGATCCATATTTTTATTCCCAATTCTCTTACTCTTCAACATGCTAATATAGATACATCCATGACATGTCCTTGAATTCTGTTTTTAATAGATGAAGCAAACTAGTAAAAATGAATTGTAAAATTACAATTGAGCTAGTGAACTCCCTATTTTCATGTGACACCATTCACCATGACATATAATCCACAAAACCATTAAATATGTTAGAAATATTATTTATACCATAACATCAAAAATTATTGTGTCTAGTCCATATTTTCCATTTTCTCATATTAAAAAACCTCAACACCTGTTTTGACATACCACCATGGAGTGATGACATCAAAATCATTTAAAAATCCTTCATGTTATACTTCAAAAGCTTAAAAATTCATATATGTCATAATAATCATTTTAAGATCCATGGAATGAACTTCAATTTAAATTAATCTTTATAAAACACTCAAGTTTAACAATATTTATGTGTTTCCAACAAAATAAAAAAACAAATCATATTTACATAAAATTTTCATCTCTTATTCTTCAAACATGAGATCAAATATCTCTACTAAAGATATTAGTCTCAATAAGAAAAAGAAATTCAATTTACACCAATTACACAAAGGAAAATTTCATATAATCTATGCAATTTGTTTTCTTGAGAGAGAGGTATTTTCATAAATTTACCTTTTTAGAGGAGAATAATTGTAGACTAAATCCTGGGCATCAAATTTATATAGATCTATTTATGGAAGAATAGATAGGACCTTACAACTAGAATACACCAAACCGTACTCTAGTTTAATAATGCGAAATAAACTTTCACTTGGGGGTGGTGGTTTAGGGCTTGAAAAAGTGATCTCCACACATAGGTATCCCATGTTCACCTAAATATGAATGTTGAGGTGGTTTCACCAACCATGATAGAGTAGAATATGGATTGGGTGTTGGTATAAGCTATTTTTATATTTACGGAGTGGTTCCATTCCATGAAAAACCCTCATATTTTTTTCAGTAATAAAATCACTACTTGTATAAATTCTATATTTCATTGAATTCATCATCTAAATCACATTAATGAAAACATAGAATAAAAATCCCTAAGACAATGTGATTCATTTTTAGTGTGATATATAAGAGATAATATAGAAACATCCAATTATAAGAGATTCTAGGACATGGGTAGATAGGTCAGGTATATAATGTCTCTTTGAGAACTATTGGGAATCTTATGAGGCTAGGGGAATCAGGTAGGTGTGATTCCAAGAGTTAATCATATTATCAATGTGGATGATGCATGGAGGTGAAACACCAGGGGTTTTGAAAATACAATTTAGTAAATGGGGAGTGGGAGAGGTAAGTTGTGACTCTATGTTTGTGAACTGATGGATGAAAAAAGGGGTATATATGCTAAATAAAACCATTGAACAAATTCAAAAAATGGGTTCCACTACCATAATACCAAATATTCTTCTTATGTTCTATGTACCCTTAATGGGAGTTAGTTCATGGGGAACCATTCAATCACTATAGGGGATTCAATAAATAAGTGATGATATTGGTTCTTCTGGGATATGAACCTTAGGTTTAGGTTGATCCATAGGGAATTGTTCCATCAACAAAGGGGAGTTATTTTTGGAATGATGCATAATATAAATCCAAACATGGGAATAAAAAGCATGCCTATATAATAAAGGGATTTTTAGGAAGATTTTAAGTACTATTACGAACAATTTTTCTATATTAATAATGTTAATGAGGTGTATATGGAAAGAATTTTAGACAATGAGATAGATAAAAATGAAAATTGGTTGAGGGACATGAGAATAAGGTTTGATAAACATCAATAAAGGTGACTAATGTGATCCCAAGGTAACTAATTTAATGTTTCATAACTTTAACTACGAGGGTCTAATAGATTAGGGTCTCATAGCTTGGATAATAAGGGTATTTGAGATTTATTCTATAAAAATTTAACTGGGGAGATTATTCAAAGTTAATGGTCATAGATACTAGACTAGGGGGAATGGATTTTAATGTTATAAAACTATAAATAGGGACCCTTCCTTATATTATTGTTCAACTAGGACCAATATCATGTAGTTTAATGTAATAAAGTGAGGATAAAATAGGCATGTGTAAAATAAAGTTATTTTGATAGGACTATGGGTGGGGGGTATAACGACCCATACTTTACATACATTGTTAATACTTAAAAATTGAGGCATACTTATTACAACATATAACAAAACAACTAAAGGACCATATTGGTATAGTGTCTTTAGAAACTGGGAAACATAAACAACTGGTTCATAAAGAATCAACTTTGCCTCCCACTTATTTCATCATATCTAGAGTCCCTTTTTGGCATATGCTACTTAATAACCTTCTTCCTGACCTGGGGAAATAAAACATACAAAAGGGTGAGCTCAAATGCTCAGTAAGGGTAAACAAAAGAAATATCAATCACACCATATTCATAAGAACATAACTTTTGGAAATCTTAACCTGTAAAAGAGAGCATAATTTCATAAAATGGGATAAATCATAGTAGTGAAATGGAATCCCAATAATCATAACATAAAACATGAAACTTTGTGCCATACACACATAATCATAGAGAATCATTTCTTATTAATCAAGACTCATTGCCCAGACTATCTTAGTGGACAAATTCCATTTCTGAACCGAGTTCACTCATCGTTTTAGTCCTGTTTCACGGAACCGGTATAACCTACCGTTCCAGCCATGTCTATCTCATGATATATAAAATCTTTTCCCAATGAATTGGAGGGAGATATAGGTCCCACCCATCTCATAATGATACCATTCTTATGTGTTCCACAAAATCATAAACCATACATCATAGCGTAACCCATGTAATAAAAATGGGATTCTTAAACATCGTGACATCATAAAACAATTCATATAAGATAAAGGAATTCATAAAAATAATTCCATCACAACATAATCAAATCAATGTAATAATAGGGATAAAAATAGAACCCTTTATTATCTTAGATGGAAAATAATTTTGATAAAACACTTGAACTCCATTTTTGAGGAAAATATCCATTCTACTTCAAAAACACTTTTCCTTTCTTAACATGTCATACAATTCTAAACTAAAAGAAGTTGATTAAAAATAAACATGAAATCTTGTAAAGGAAGCTTCTTGGAAATAATGTTTTAAAAATCCATTCACGTCGTATAAGTTAAAAAAACATTCTTCTTGTACTTTTGTCAGAAAAGTTAAAAAGTACCTCGTACGAAAAATGACAAAAGATTCCTTTGGTATCTTTTACTAAAAACTCACCGAAGGGTAAAATTGGATTTCAACAATTGTAGGTGGATGGAAATAATATTACATATTGAGGAAACATGGATGTGGATGATAAAATACACCCCAGTAAATAATAAAGTATAAACAATCTTGGATAAAAATGAGATTGTGATATTTCCCTTACCTTAGGTCCGATTTGCTTCGTAAGTGTCCGAACCTCCTGTATAATGATTTAAATAATGTTATTGACTTAATACAGAATCATACATATTGATATGATATCATATATGGTCATATTCTGTAACACCTGAGACTTTTATGTTAAATAAATTATCAAAGGAATCTTTTTCTACACAACACTTGCTTGACTTGCTTTACACGCAATCACGACCTTCCTCGATAGCTTGCGTCGTACGCAATACCGAGTTTCACTAAACAACAATATGCTATTAAAACTAGCCGTTATGAATAGTAATAACCACTTTTTTAAATTTTATAAATTTTATTTTTCAAAATGGACTTCATTTTTGGACTCAGAATATCGAAATTAGCCTAGGGTGAAATTTTGGTATTTTTCTGAAAACTTTCAATTTTTGATGAATAGTGAAACCACTAAGTGGTAGGTTAAAAACTGAATTTTGCATAAAACTTAATTTTACCGCTTCTGTGAATGGAATTTCGAAAATCCGAGAGACACGGTTAATATCAAGGACTAAAATGTGGTTCAATGAGATGAAAATATTTTTTTGGTGAATAGTAACTTTTTACGATTTTTACCGCGGTTAATAGTAAATAGGGTAACTAAGGGTAAATATGATATTAATATTACCCTAACACATGTCCTAATTCTATCGAAAAAGTGTAATTCGACCAAAAACAAACTTAGGAATAAAATATGACCATTTAGGCCCACTTGGATTAGATTAGGACATTTATTATTAATTTATTTAAAGAAGGGTTAAAATAGTTAAAATCAAAGTTTAATAAGTAAATCATTTTTAATATGGGGTTATACATAAGATAAATTCAATTTTAAATGTTCATTAGAAAGCTAAAAAGATTTCCTACATGATGATATTTTATTTGTAATTTTTAGACATTAAATAATTTAATTTATTTATGACATAATGATGATGCAGTAATTATCTTATTAATGAAATATTGACATAATTGATGTTATAAACACCAAAATAAATGTAATTTGAGACTTTTTATGAATTCCACTAATTTTCTAGGTTACTATGATATATTATTGTTGATTTAATCAACTTGGTTCGAACATATAATTCTGTTATGACTTTCAAACAAATCATATATCAAATAGTGTCAAAATTGACACAAAATAGTTTTTAAATAAAATATTATATTATTAATTGTTATTTTATTCCTAAAAATCTAAGGTTCGGCCAAATGACTTAGATAAGGATATATATATTAATAATAAACAATTTGGGGTTCTTTTGGCATGTTATAGTAAGTGTATTAACCATATAGTGAAGGAAAACAAAAAGACACGGTAAAAGTTAAAATAATTAACTTAGAGTTAAATCTAATTGATAAGGTTAAAATAATACCCTAAACTTGTCTAAATCCTATTGGTTGATAGGATTTCGACCCATCCTCACTTTATCTTCGAAATAAGACCCTTTGGAACCATTATAAACCGATTTTGACTTTAATATAAAATAATATTTTGAGATATTCCTAAGGTGCCCCTCTCCTCCCTTATAAAAGGGCACCTCCTCCCCCTCCTCCTCACACCAAATTGAGCACTCAAGCTCGGCCAACCCCTGCCATTTTCTCCTCTCCACTTCCCTAGAATAATCCTAGAGGTCCTGGTCTTCTCCAAAGACCAATCTTAGTTCCTTAAGTGGAGGATTCAAAGAAGCGTTCCAAAGAAGAGGTAATATCCATTACCGATCTTTTCAATTTCTTTCTTCTTCAACTTCTTCTTCTTTAGTTGTTTCATGATAACGTAATAACATCAGTATTACTTACATACTGATATGTTATTATAAATATGAAACAACCCTAATTCACCTTCTATCCATCCTACGGAAAAATGAAATCACCACGCGTGCGCACGTACGGAATACCGTCTCCACGCTGTGGTGTAATCTATTTTCCACCATCACCTTACAAGGATGGGTATAATGGTGTAATGAGTAACTACATATGATTATTATGAAGTAATATTGATACTGAAATAATATATATATACTCCAATACAATTCCACGATCATAGGAACGATATCATCACTCGTGCGTACGTACGGAATACCGTCTCCACGATGTGATGCGACTCGTTCTACATGATCTTCATTTCATAATGATTATATAAATGAATTGAATCAATGAATATGGTATATACTACACTAATACCATTCTGGAAATGAATTATCTATAACCTAAAGATAATAATAAGAATTTATTCGACAAAACACGCATAAGAACAAAAAGTTATAAAGACCCGAGTAACAAGTAACAATGAAATATTACTAACAAGAAGCTAATAATATGACCATATATGATATCATATAAATATGTATGATTCTGGAATAAGTCAATAACATTATTTAAACCATTATACAGGAGCTTCGGACACGTACAAAGCTAATCGGACCTAAGGTAAGGGAAAATACCACAATCTCATTTTTATCCGAGATTGTTTATTCGTAAGTATTTACTGGGGTGTATTTTATCATCCACATCCATGTTCCCTCAATATGTAATATTGTTTCCATCCACTTACAATAGTTTAAATCCAATTTTACCCTTCGGTGGGTTTTTAGTAAAGAATATGAACGGAATCTTTTGTCGTTTTTTTTTCGTACAAGGTACTTTTTGACTTTTCCGACAAAGGTACGAAGAATGTTTTTTTTAAATTATACGGCATGAATGGATTTTTAAAACATTATTTCCAAGAAGCATCCTTTACAAGTTTTCAAGTTTATTTTTAATAAAATTCTTTTAGTTTAAAGTTGTATGACATGTTCAGAAAGGAAAAATGTTTTTGAAGTAGAAAGGATATTTTCCTCAAGAATAAAGTTCAAGTGTTTTATCAAAATTATTTTCCATCTAAGATAATAAAGGGTTCTGTTTTTATCCCTATTATTACATTGATTTGATCATGTTGTGATGGAATTATTTTTATGAATTCCATTATCTTATATGAATTGATTTATGATGTCATGATGTTTCAAGAATCCCATTTTTGTTACATGTGTTATGCGATGATGTATGTTTTATGATTATGTGGCACACATAAGAAAGGATTCATTATAAGATGGGTGGGACCTATATCTCCCTCCAATGCATTGGGTAAAGATTTTATATCTCATGAGATAGACATGGCTGGAACGGAAGGTTATTTCGGTTCAGTGATACAGGACTGAAACGAGGAGTGAACTCGGTTCAGAAAGGGACTTTGTCCACTAAGATAGTCTTGGAAATGAGTCATGACTAACAAGAAATGATTTTCCATGATTATGTGTGCATGCCACAAAGTTTCAAGTTTCATTTTATGATTATGGTGATCTCATTTTCACTTCTATGATTTATTCCATGTTAAGATATTATGATCTCTTTTGCAGGTTTTGATTTTCAAAAAGAGATGATATGATTTTTATTTCCTTTATTTTCCCTTGCTGAGCATTTGAGCTCACCCTTTTATGTTTTCGTTTCCCCAGGTCAGGAAGATGGATATTAAGTAGAATATGCTAAATAGGACCCTAGATATGATGAAATAAATGGGAGACACTGTAGAAGATTTATGAACCAGTTGTTTATGTTTCCCAGTTTCTAAAGACACTATACCTATACGGTCCTTTGTGGTTTTGTCATATGTTGTAATAAGTGTGCTTCAATTTTGAAGTATTAACAATGTATGTAAAGTATGGGTCGTTATAGTTGGTATCAGAGGAAAGTTATAGTCGACCTTTGGAAACTAGGATGTGAAAGCCTTAGTAAGAACCCTAAGAATAAGTCTAAGCATAGAACACAATCTTAGAAATGGCCATGAATAACCTAGGATAAGACCATAAGCATGAAAATTTTATTCTTGAATTATGTGGTTTCCTATTATAATTAGTGTTGCTCACACTATTCTTCTTGGTTTTAGTCAATGGCTGGAACCCGAAGGAACCGTGTTAATGCGGAATGCGATGGGCAATGCAATGATTGTCCCCCTGAGCAACCAAACGATATGGGAGCTGGAATGCAAAATCTTGTAGCCATGCTCACACAACTTTCTCAAGCTATGAATCATGCAGGATTTCCAAACGAGCAAAGGAGGGAGCAACATTCTGTTGAATCCTTCATGAGGCAGCGTCCACCTTCTTTCAGCGGGTCTACTGATCCATTAGTTGCTGAACAATGGATTAGTACTACTGAAAAGCTATTTTCAGTTCTTCAATGTTCTAAACATGATAAAGTCATCCTAGCAGTGTACCGTTTGGAAGGAGATGCTGATCAATGGTGGAATCTTGTTAAGAATACGAGGCAAAGGGATGAAATTGAGTCTATGTAATGGGACGAGTTCAAGAACTTATTTTTCAATAAGTACTTCCCTCGTATTCTCCGAACAAAGATGGAGAAAGAGTTTCTTGAACTGAAGCAAAGGGATGATGAATCTGTTAGTACCTATGAAGCAAATTTTACAAGACTTGCAAGGTACGCTTCTGGTATTATTATCCAACCTGAGAGTAATATCGATCGATTCTTTAGTGGCTTAAAACCAAGTCTTCGAAGGGCGTTAGCCATAAGGGACTTCAATAGCTACGAGGAAATCGTTCGATGTGCTCTCAAAGTCGAGATGGAGATTGGAGTAACCCATCAGTCACATGGGTTTGATAAGAAGAGGAAGATGGAATTCAAAGGAAACTCTAAAGAGCACACTGAAAAGAAGATGAACTTTCCATTATGCTCAAAGTGTGGAAAGAAACATGGAGGGAGTTGTCCTAAAGGGACAAGTAAATGTTTTAAATGTGGAAAGGAAGGTCATCGGGCATTTGAATGCCGTGATAATGGGAAGAAGATGTCTAATGATGCAAACAAAGTAAGGGATACACAGAATGAACCTACTACACTTCAATGTTTCAAGTGCAAGGAGATGGGGCATTATGCCAATCAATGCCGAAATCCAAGGGTTGATGATGATGGTCGACGTCAACAAAATCTTAAGGCTAAAGACAAAGGAAAGTCACATGAAATTTCTATCAGCGATGTGGAGTACGATAACGATGTGGTGAAAGGTACACTTACCATCCACTCTAAAGTAGAAAATGTTTTATTTGATTCTGGATCCACCCACTCTTTTATTTCTGAAGACTTTTCTAAGGGTATCACCGTATTACCTCAACAATTAGATGTTGAGTTAGCCGTGACAACACCTTATGGCACATCAATCGCATCAAAAGTTTATAATTCTTCTCCGATCGATGTTTGTGGGAAAGTGCTTCCTGCAAATCTTGTGATCCTTCCTTTAGTGGAATTTGATGTGATTCTTGGCATGGATTGAATTTCTCTACATGGAGCTCATATCAATTGCCAAAGAGGGGAAGTCACATTTCATATTCCAGATCAATCTACGATCGTCTATCAGTGCAAGGATGAACATAACCTTCCAGTGGAAATTTCTTCCATCTTATGGGTATTGATTCCACTAAATGAAGGTTATTTATCTCAAATGGTTGGTGAGAAACTCATGATTAAGAATATGCCCATTGTACGGGAGTTTGATGATGTCTTTCCAGAGGAATTGCCGGGTCTTCCACCAAATCGTGAAGTTGAGTTTTCAATAGAACTCGTACCGGGTGCTTTGCCTATTTCAAAGACACCTTATAGAATGGCCCCAATTGAGTTGCAGGAATTGAAGAAGCAACTCCAAGAGAATCTTGATAAGGGATTCATACGCCCTAGTGCGTCACCTTGGGGAGCACCTGTTCTATTTGTTAAGAAGAAAGATGGATCAATGAGACTCTGCATTGATTATCGAGAACTTAACAAGATCACTATCAAGAACAAATATCATCTCCCATGCATTGATGACTTATTTGACCAACTACGCGGAGCTCAATACTTTTCCAAGATTGATCTTCGTTCAGGGTATCATCAATTAAGGGTCAAAAGGGAGGATATACCAAAGACGGCTTTCCGTACAAGGTATGGACACTATGAATTTATAGTGATGCCATTTGGTCTTACTAATGCCCCTGCTATCTTCATGGATCTAATGAATAGAGTCTTTAGAGACTATCTTGATCAATTTGTGGTAGTCTTTATAGACGATATTCTTGTCTATTCAAAGAGCAAGGAAGAGCATGAAGATCACTTGAGAATTATATTGAAGACCCTGAGAAAGGAGAAGCTTTATGCCAAATTTACCAAGTGTGAATTTTGGCTTCAAAAAGTTGCATTTTTGGGTCATATAATCTCAAAAGAGGGGATATCTGTGGATCCAGCAAAAACAGAGGTTATCGAAAGATGGTCGAGACCAACCACAGTAACTGAGATCCGAAGTTTTCTTGGTTTGGCTGGATATTATCGATGTTTTGTAAAAGATTTTTCACGATTATCTAATCCACTCACCAAGTTGACTCAGAAAGGAGTTAAGTTTGTCTGGACAGAGGAATGTGAAGAGAATTTCAAGGAGTTTAAAAGAAGGTTATCCAGTGCACCTGTGCTCACACTGCCTTGTAGTGGAGAAAGGTTTGTGATCTACAGTGATGCATCCAAGAAGGGATTGGGGTGTGTTCTTATGCAAAATGATATGGTGATATCTTATGCCTCACGACAGTTGAAAATCCATGAGCAAAATTACCCAACACATGATTTGGAGTTGGCTGCGGTAATCTTTGCATTAAAGATTTGGAGGCATTACCTTTATGGTGAAAGGTGTGATATTTATACTGATCATAAAAGTTTAAAGTATATTTTCACACAAAAGGAGTTGAATATGCGTCAAAGAAGATGGTTGGAGATGATTAAGGATTATGACTGCTCAATCCATTACCACCCTGGGAAAGCAAACAAGGTGGCAGATGCATTAAGTCGACAAGACCATGCTAGTTTATCCATGATGAGGATCACAAAAGATCCAATATTTATGGATTTACAAAGGATGGATCTTGGAATTATAATGGAAGGGGAAAAATCTTATCTTTCTCAAATGAATGTTCAACCATCTATACATGTGAAGATTAAAGAGGCACAGAAAGAAGATGTCGAGTTACAAAAGAAGGTGAGAAATGTTCCTGAATTCAACCTTGATTGTGATGGGATAATAAAGTTCAGGAATCGGGTTTGTGTTCCTCCCATCCCCGAATTAAAGAAGGAGCTGCTGGATGAGGCTCATAGTTCTTCATTCTCTATTCATCCTGGAAGCACGAAGATGTATAGGGACCTGAAAGAGTACTTCTGGTGGGATGGCATGAAAAGAGATGTTGCTGAATTTGTCTCTCGATGCTTGGTTTGTCAACAAGTTAAAGCTGAGAGACAGATGTCTAAGGGGATGTTACAACCATTACCCATACCCGAATGGAAATGAGAAAACATCACTATGGACTTTGTCACAGGACTTCCTAAAACATCCAAAGGAAATAATGCTATTTGGGTCATAGTTGATCATCTTACAAAGTCTGCACACTTCATTCCTATTAGAGAGGATTTCTCTCTAGATCATCTTGCCAGGATATATGTAAAGGAAGTGGTAAGATTACATGGAGTACCACTTTCTATTATATCTGATCGGGATCCGAGATTTACCTCGATGTTCTGGCGAAGTCTTCAGCATACTCTGGATACAGAGTTGAGTTTCAGCACTGCTTATCATCCCCAGACAGACGGTCAATCTGAGAGAACAATTCAAACCCTAGAAGATATGTTGAGAGCTTGCTCTATGGATTTCAAAGGAGGTTGGGATCAACACCTACCTTTGGTAGAATTTTCTTATAATAATATCTTTCACTCCAGTATTCAGATGGCTCCTTATGAAGCTCTCTATGGAAAGAAATGTAGGACTCCAACTTGCTGGGATGAAGTTGGGGAAAGAAAGCTATTAGGACCTGATCTCGTTGATGAAATGGCAGAAAAGGTCAGATCTATTCAACAACACATAAGAGCAGCTCAGAGTCGACAGAAAAGCTATGCCGACAACCGAAGAAAAGACCTAGAGTTTGAAGTGGGTGATAAAGTGTTCTTACGAATATCTCCCTGGAAGAGGGTTATGAGATTTGGAAAGAAGGGGAAGTTGAGCCCTAGATATATCGGTCCTTTCGAAATACTGGATCGTGTTGGGAAGGTAGCTTACCGATTGGCGCTTCCACCTAATCTCTCTCAAGTTCACGATGTGTTCCATGTATCTCTCCTGAGAAAGTACATACCAGATCCTTCACATGTACTCAGCTCAGAAGTTGTACCGCTGGAGCAAGA
Organism: Viscum album; assembly: GCA_963277665.1. Taxonomy (NCBI): domain Eukaryota; kingdom Viridiplantae; phylum Streptophyta; class Magnoliopsida; order Santalales; family Viscaceae; genus Viscum; species Viscum album. The sequence goes on along the minus strand of OY728135.1, from coordinate 1,360,339,654 downwards.
TCTTTCTTATGAAGAACAGCCGATAGAGATTCTGGATCGCAACGAAAAAGTCCTACGAAACAAGACCACTCGCTTGGTGAAAGTTTTATGGAGGAACCACCAACTTGAAGAAGCTACATGGGAGCTTGAGGATATGATGAGGGAGAAGTATCCTCATCTGTTTGTTACAAAGTGACGAATTTCGAGGGCGAAATTCTTTTTAAGGGGGGTAGAATGTAACACCCGAGACTTTTATGTTATATAAATTATCAAAGGAATCTATTTCTACACAACACTTGCTTGACTTGCTTTACACGCAATCGCGACCTTCCTCGATAGCTTGCGTCGTACGCAATACCGAGTTTCACTAAACAACAATATGCTATTAAAACTAGCCGTTATGAATAGTAATAACCACTTTTTGAAATTTTATAAATTTTATTTTTCAAAATGGACTTCATTTTTGGACTCAGAATATCGAAATTAGCCTAGGGTGAAATTTTGGTATTTTTCTGAAAACTTTCAATTTTTGATGAATAGTGAAACCACTAAGTGGTAGGTTAAAAACTGAATTTTGCATAAAACTTAATTTTACCGCTTCTGTGAATGGAATTTCGAAAATCCGAGAGACACAGTTAATATCAAGGACTAAAATGTGGTTCAATGAGATGAAAATAATTTTTTGGTGAATAGTAACGTTTTACGATTTTTACCGCGGTTAATAGTAAATAGGGTAACTAAGGGTAAATATGATATTAATATTACCCTAACACATGTCCTAATTCTATTGGACAAGTTTAATTCGACCAAAAACAAACTTAGGAATAAAATATGACCATTTAGGCCCACTTGGATTAGATTAGGACATTTATTATTAATTTATTTAAAGAAGGGTTAAAATAGTTAAAATCAAAGTTTAATACGTAAATCATTTTTAATATGGAGTTACACATAAGATAAATTCAATTGTAAATATTCATTAGAAAGCTAAAAAGATTTCATACATGATGATATTTTATTTGTAATTTTTAGACATTAAATAATTTAATTTATTTATGACATAATGATGATGCAGTAATTATCTTATTAATGAAATATTGACATAATTGATGTTATAAACACCAAAATAAATGTAATTTGAGACTTTTTATGAATTCCACTAATTTTCTAGGTTACTATGATATATTAGTGTTGATTTAATCAACTTGGTTCGAACATATAATTCTGTTATGACTTTCAAACAAATCATATATCAAATAGTGTCAAAATTGACACAAAATAGTTTTTAAATCAAATATTATATTATTAATTGTTATTTTATTCCTAAAAATCTAAGGTTCAGCCAAATTACTTAGATAAGGATATATATATTAATAATAAACAATTTGGGGTTCGTTTGGCATGTTATAGTAAGTGTATTAACCATATAGTGAAGGAAAACAAAAAGACACGGTAAAAGTTAAAATAATTAACTTAGAGTTAAATCTAATTGATAAGGTTAAAATAATACCCTAAACTTATCTAAATCCTATTGGTTGATAGGATTTCGACCCATCCCCACTTTATCTTCGAAATAAGACCCTTTGGAACCATTATAAACCGATTTTGACTTTAATATAAAATAATATTTTGAGATATTCCTAAGGTGCCCCTCTCCTCCCTTATAAAAGGGCACCTCCTCCCCCTCCTCCTCACACCAAATTGAGCACTCAAGCTCGGCCAAACCCTTCCATTTTCTCCTCTCCACTTCCCTAGAATCATCCTAGAGTTCCTGGTCTTCTCCAAAGACCAATCTTAGTTCCTTAAGTGGAGGATTCAAAGAAGCGTTCCAAAGAAGAGGTAATATCCATTACCGATCTTTTCAATTTCTTTCTTCTTCAACTTCTTCTTCTTTAGTTGTTTCATGATAAAGTAATAACATCAGTATTACTTACATACTGATATGTTATTATAAATATGAAACAACCCTAATTCACCTTCTATCCATCCTACGGAAAAATGAAATCACCACGCGTGCGCACGTACGGAATACCGTCTCCACGCCGTGGTGTAATCTATTTTCCACCATCACCTTACAAGGATGGGTATAATGGTGTAATGAGTAACTACATATGATTATTATGAAGTAATATTGATACTGAAATAATATATATATACTCCAATACAATTCCACGATCATAGGAACGATATCATCACTCGTGCGTACGTACGGAATACCGTCTCCACGATGTGATGCGACTCGTTCTACATGATCTTCATTTCATAATGATTATATAAATGAATTGAATAAATGAATATGGTATATAATACACTAATACCATTCTGGAAATGAATTATCTATAACCTAAAGATAAGAATAAGAATTTATTCGACAAAACACGCATAAGAACAAAAAGTTATAAAGACCCGAGTAACAAGTAACAATGAAATATTACTAACAAGAAGCTAATAATATGACCATATATGATATCATATAAATATGTATGATTCTGGAATAAGTCAATAACATTATTTAAACCATTATACAGGAGCTTCGGACACGTACAAAGCTAATCGGACCTAAGGTAAGGGAAAATACCACAATCTCATTTTTATCCGAGATTGTTTATTCGTAAGTATTTACTGGGGTGTATTTTATCATCCAAATCCATGTTCCCTCAATATGTAATATTGTTTCCATCCACTTACAATAGTTTAAATCCAATTTTACCCTTCGGTGAGTTTTTAGTAAAGAATATGAACAGAATCTTTTGTCGTTTTTTTTTCGTACGAGGTACTTTTTGACTTTTCCGACAAAGGTACGAAGAATGTTTTTTTAACTTATACGGCATGAATGGATTTTAAAACATTATTTCCAAGAAGCTTCCTTTACAAGTTTTCAAGTTTATTTTTAATCAACTTCTTTTAGATTAAAGTTGTATGACATGTTAAGAAAGGAAAAATGTTTTTGAAGTAGAAAGGATATTTTCCTCAAGAATAAAGTTCAAGTGTTTTATCAAAATTATTTTCCATCTAAGATAATAAAGGGTTCTGTTTTTATCCCTATTATTACATTGATTTGATCATTTTGTGTTGGAATTATTTTTATGAATTCCATTATCTTATATGAATTGATTTATGATGTCATGATGTTTCAAGAATCCCATTTTTGTTACATGTGTTATGCGATGATGTATGTTTTATGATTATGTGGCACACATAAGAAAGGATTCATTATAAGATGGGTGGGACCTATATCTCCCTCCAATGCATTGGGTAAAGATTTTATATCTCATGAGATAGACATGGCTGGAACGGAAGGTTATTTCGGTTCAGTGATACAGGACTGAAACGAGGAGTGAACTCGGTTCAGAAAGGGACTTTGTCCACTAAGATAGTCTTGGCAATGAGTCATGACTAACAAGAAATGATTTTCCATGATTATGTGTTCATGCCACAAAGTTTCAAGTTTCATGTTATGATTATGGTGATCTCATTTTCACTTCTATGATTTATTCCATGTTAAGATATTATGATCTCTTTTGCAGGTTTTGATTTTCAAAAAGATATGATATGATTTTTATTTCCTTTATTTGCCCTTGCTGAGAATTTGAGCTCACCCTTTTATGTTTTCTTTTCCCCAGGTCAGGAAGATGGATATTAAGTAGAATATGCTAAAAGGGACCCCAGATATGATGAAATAAATGGGAGACACTGTAGAAGATTTATGAACCAGTTGTTTATGTTTCCCAGTTTCTAAAGACACTATACCTATACGGTCCTTTGTGGTTTTGTCATATGTTGTAATAAGTGTGCTTCAATTTTGAAGTATTAACAATGTATGTAAAGTATGGGTCGTTATATATTCTTAGCTTCTTATTAGTAATAGTTCATTACTACTTGTTATTTGGGTGTTTATTACTTTTTGTTCTTATGCGTGTTTTGTCGAATAAATTATTATTATTCTCTTTAGGTTATAGATACCTCATTTCCAAAATGGTATTAGTGTAATATATATCATATTAATTCATTCAATTCATTTATATAATCATTATGCAATGAAGATCATGTAGAACGAGTCGCATCACATCGTGGAGACGGTATTCCATACGTACGCACGAGTGATGATATCGTTCCTATGATCGTGGAATTGTATTGGAGTGTATGTATACTATTTAAAAATCAATATCACCTTTTAATAGTCATATATAGTCATTATTTACACCATTATACCCATCCAAGTAAGGTTGTGGTGGAAAATAGATTACACCATGGCGTGGAGATGGTATTCTGTACGTACGCACGCACGGTGATTTCTTTTTCCGTAAGATGGATAGATGGTGAAATAGGGTTGTTTCATACTTATAATAAAATATCAGTATATGAGTGATAATGATGTTATTACTTCATAATGAAACAACTAAATAAGAATAAGTAGAATAAGAAATAAAGATGAAAGAATCGGTAACAGACATTACCTCTTCTTTGAAGTGCTTCTTTGAGACCTCCTTTTAGGGCACTAAAATAGGTCTTTGAAGAAGACCAGAACCTCTAGAATATTTCTAGGGAATTTGAGAGGAGAAATTGGCAGGGTTTGGCCGAGCTTTAAGGCTCAAAGTGGTGAGAGGAAGAGGGGAAGGAGGTGCCCTTTTATAAGGAAGGAGAGGGGCACCTTTGGAATAACCAAAAATATTATTTTATTATAAAGTCAAATTCGGTTTTTAATAGCTCCAAATTGATATATTTCGAAGCTAAGATGGGTAGGGGTCGAAATAATCTCATTAAATAGAATTTAGACAAGTTTAGGTATCAATTTTAACCTTATCATTTAGATTTAACTTTAAGTTAGATAATTTAACTTTTACCGTGTCTTCTTGTTTTCTTACACTATAAGGTTAATAAACTTACTATATCAAGAAAAACGAACCCCAAGTTGTTTATTATTAATATATATAAACTTATCTAAGTCATTTGGCCTAACATTAGATTTTTAGAAATAAAATAATAATAAATAATATAATATTTGTTTTAAAAACTATTTTATGTCAATTTTGACACTATTTAGTAATTGATTTTTTTGAAAATCATAAAAGAATGATTAGGTCGAACCAAGTTACTTAAATCAATAATAAAATGTCATATTAATAAATAAAATTATTTTAATTCATAAAAAGTCTCAAATTACATTTATTTGGGTCTTTATAACATCAATTATGTCAATATTTCATTAATAAGATAATTACTGCATCATCATTGTGTCATAAATAAATTAACTTATTTAATGTCTAAAAATTAAAAATAAATTACCATTATGTAGGAAATATTATTAGCTTTCTAATTAATATTTATAGTCGATTTTATCTTATGTATAACCTCATATTAAAAATGATATACGTATTAAACATTGATTTTAACTATTTTAACCCTTATTTAAATAATTTAATAATAAATGTCCTAATCTAATCCAAGTGGGCCTTAACGTTCATATTTTATTCCTAAGTTTGTTTTTGGTATAATTAAGCTTGTCCAATAGAATTAGGACTTGTGTTAGGGTAATAATAATATCATTTTTACCCTTAATTACCCTATTTACTTTTAACCGTGAAAAAAAAGTAAAATGTTACTATTAACCAAAAAATTATTTTCATCTCATTGAACCACCTTTTACTTACTGACATCAACGGTGTCTCTTGAATTTTTGAAATTCCACTCACAGAAGTGGTAAAATTAAGTTTTATGAAAAATTCAGTTTTTTAACTACCACTTAGTGGTTTCACTATTCATCAAAAATTGAAAGTTTTCAGAAAAATACCAAAATTTCACCCTAGGATAATTTCGATATTCCCAATCCAAAAATGAAGTCCATTTTGAAAAATAAAATTTATAAAATTTCGAAAAGTGGTTATTACTATTCATAACGGCTAGTTTTAATAATATTTTAATAGCATATCATTGTTTAGTGAAACTCGGTATTGCGTACGACGCAAGCTATCGAGGAAGGTCATGATTTCTTGTAAAGCAAGTCAAGAAAGTGAAAGATTCCTTTGATGATTTATATAACATAAAAGTCTCGGGTGTTACATTCTACCCCCCTTAAAATGAATTTCGCCCTCAAAATTTGTCACTTTTTAACAAATAGATGAGGATACCTCTCCCTCATCATATCCTCAAGCTCCCATGTAGCTTCTTCTAATTAGTGGTTCCTCAATAAAACCTTCACCAATGGAGTGGTCTTGTTTCGTAGGACTTTTTCGCTATGATCCAGAATCTCTATCGGCTGTTCTTCATAGGAAAGATCTTGCTCCAGCAGTACAACTTCTGCACTAAGTACATGTGAAGGATCAGGTATGTACTTTCTCAAGAGAGATACATGGAACACATCGTGATCTTGAGAGAGATTCGTTGGAAGCGCCAATCGGTAAGCTACCTTCCCAACACGATCTAGTATTTCGAAAGGGCCGATATATCTAGGGCTCAACATCCCCTTCTTTCCAAATCTCATGACTCTCTTCCAGGGAGATATTCGTAAGAAAACTTTATCACCCACTTAAAACTCTAGGTCTTTTCTTCCATTGTCGACATAAACTTTCTGTCAACTCTGAGCTGCTCTTATGTGTTGTTGAATAGATCTGACCTTTTCTGCCATTTCATGAATGAGATCAGGTCCTAATAGATTTCTTTCCCCAACTTTAACCCAGAAAGTTGGAGTTCTGCATTTCTTTCCATAGATAGCTTCATAAGGAGCCATCTGAATACTAGAGTGAAGGCTATTATTATAGAAAAATTCTACCAAAGGTAGGTGTTGATCCCAACCACCTTTCAAATCCATAGAGCAAGCTCTGAACATATCTTCTAGAGTTTGAATTGTTCTCTCAGACTGACCGTCTATCTGAGGATGATAATCAGTGCTGAAACTCAACTCTATATCCAGAGTATGCTGAAGACTTCGCCAGAACTTTGAGGTAAACCTCAGATGCCGATCAGATATAATAGAAAGTGGTACTCCATGCAATCTTACCACTTCCTTTACATATATCCTGGCAAGATGATCCAGAGAGAAATCCTCTCTAATAGCAATGAAGTGTGCAGACTTTGTAAGACGATCAACTATGACCTAGATAACATTATTGCCTTTGGATGTTTTAGGAAGTCCTGTGACAAAGTCCATAGTGATGTTTTCCCACTTCTATTCGGGTATGGGTAATGGTTGTAACATCCCCTTAGAATTCTGTCTCTCAACTTTAACTTGCTGACAAACCAAGCACCGAGAGACATATTTAGTAACATCTCTTTTCATGTCATCCCACCAGAAGTACTCTTTTAGGTCCCTAAACATCTTCGTGCTTCCAAGATGAATAGAGAATGAGGAACTATGAGCCTCATCCAGCAGCTCCTTCTTTAATTCCGGGATGGGAGGAACACAAACCCGATTCCTGAACTTCATTATCCCATCATAATCAAGGTTGAATTCAGGAACATTTCTCACCTTCTTTTGTAACTCGACATCTTCTTTCTGTGCCTCTTTAATCTTCACATGTATAGATGGTTGAACATTCATTTGAGAAAGATAAGATTTTTCCCCTTCCATTATAATTCCAAGATCCATCCTTTGTAAATCCATAAATATTGGATCTTTTGTGATCCTCATCATGGATAAACTGGCATGGTCTTCTCAACTTAATGCATCTTCCACCTTGTTTGCTTTCCCAGGGTGGTAATGGATTGAGCAGTCATAGTCATTAATCAGCTCCAACCATCTTTTTTGGCGCATATTCAGCTGCTTTTGTGTGAAAATATACTTTAAACTTTTATGATCAGTAGAAATGTCACACCTTTCACCATAAAGATAATGCCTCCAAATCTTTAATGCAAAGATTACTGCAACTAACTCCAAATCATGAGTTGGGTAATTTTGCTCATGGGTTTTCAACTGTCGTGAGGCATAAGCTATCACCATATCATTTTGCATAAGAACACACCCCAATCCTTTCTCGGATGCATCACTGTAGATCACAAACCATTATCCACTACAAGGCAGTGTGAGCACAGGTGCACTGGATAAACATCTTTTCAACTCCTTGAAATTCTCTTCACATTCCTCTGTCCATACAAACTTAACTCCTTTCTGAGTCAACTTGGTGAGTTGATTAGATAATCGTGAAAAATCTTTCACAAAACATCGATAATATCCAGCCAAACCAAGAAAACTTCGGATCTCAGTTAATGTTGTTGGTCTCGACCATCTTTCGATAACCTCTATTTTTGCTGGATCCACAGATATCCCCTCTTTTGAGATTATGTGACCCAAAAATGCAACTTTTTGAAGCCAAAATTCACACTTGGTAAATTTGGCATAAAGCTTCTCCTTTCTTAGGGTCTTAAATATAATTCTCAAGTGATCTTCATGTTCTTCCTTGCTCTTTGAATATATCAGAATATCATCTATAAAGTCTACCACAAACTGATCAAGATAGTCTCTAAAGACTATATTCATCAGATCCATGAAGATAGCAGGGGAATTAGTAAGACCAAACGACATCACTATAAATTCATAGTGTCCATACCTTGTACGGAAAACCGTACATTCTGTGTATCCCTTCCTTTGTTTGGTCTCTAAAGACTATATTCATCAGATCCATGAAGATAGCATGGATTAGTAAGAACAAACTCATTGAAGTGTAGTATGTTCATTCTGTGTATCCCTTCCTTTGTTTGCATCATTAGACATCTTCTTCCCATCACCGCGACATTCAAATGCCCGATGACCTTCCTTTCCACATTTGAAACATTTACTTGTCCATTTAAGACAACTCCCTCCATTTTTCTTTCCACACATTGAGAATAAGGGAAATCTCATCTTCTTTTTAGTGTGCTCTTTAGATTTTCCTTTGAATTCCATTTTCCTCTTCTTATCAAACCCATATGACTGATTAGTTACTCCAATCTCCATCTCGACTTTGAGAGAACATCGAATGATTTCCTCATAGCTATTGAAGTCCCTTATGGCTAAGGCCCTTCGAAGACTTGGTTTTAAGCCACTAAAGAATTGATCGATCTTACTCTCAGGTTGGATAATAATACCAGAAGTGTACCTTGCAAGTCTTTTAAAATTTGCTTCATAGGTACCAACAGATTCATCATCCTTTTGCATCAGTTCAAGAAACTCTTTCTCCATATTTGTTCGGAGAATATGAGGGAAGTACATATTGAAAAATAATTTCTTGAACTCGTCCCATTCCATGGACTCAATTTCATCCCTTTGACTCGTATTCTTAATAAGATTCCACCATTGATCAGCATCACCTTCCAAATGATACACTGCGAAGATGACTTTATCATGCTCAGAACATTGAAGAACTGAAAATATATTTTCAGTAGTACTAATCCATTGTTCAGAAACTAATGGATCAGTAGACCCGCTGAATGAAGGTGGACGCTGTCTCATGAAGGATTCAACAGAATGTTTCTCCTTCCTTTGCTCGTTTGAAAGTCCTGCATGATTCATAGATTGCGAAGGTTGTGTGAGCATGGCTACAAGATTTTGCATTCCAGCTCCCATAACATTTGGTTTCTCAGGGGTACAATCATTGCATTGCCCGTCGCATTCCGCATTAACACGGTTCCTTCAGGTTCCAGCCATTGACTAAGACCAAGAAGAATAGTGTGAGAAACACTAATTATAATAGGAAAACCACATAATCAAGAATAAAATTTTACACTTAAGGTCTTATCCTAGGTTATTCATGGCCATTTCTAAAACACTAAGATTGTTTTCTATGCTTAGACTTATCCTTAGGGTTCTTACTAAGGATTTCACATATTAGTTTCCAAAGGTTGACTATACCTTTCTTTTGATACAAACTATAACGACCCATACTTTACATACATTGTTAATACTTCAAAATTGAAGCATACTTATTACAACATATAACAAAACCACGAAAGGACCATATAGGTATAGTGTCTTTAGAAACTAGGAAACATAAACAACTGGTTCATAAAGCATCAACTTTGCCTCCCACTTATTTCATCATATCTAGAGTCCCTTTTTGGCATATCCTACTTAATAACCTTATTCCTGACTTGGGGAAATAATACATACAAAAGGGTGACCTCAAATGCTCAGTAAGGGTAAACAAAAGAAATATCAATCACACCATATTCATAAGAACAAAACTTTTGGAAATCTTAACCTGCAAAAGAGAGCATAATTTCATAACATGGGATAAATCATAGTAGTGAAATGGAATCCCAATAATCATAACATAAAACATGAAACTTTGTGTCATACACAAATAATCATAGAGAATCATTTCTTATTAGTCAAGACTCATTGCCAAGACTATCTTAGTGGACAAATTCCATTTCTGAACCGAGTTCACTCCACGTTTCAGTCCTGTTTCACTGAACCGGTATAACCTACCGTTCTAGCCATGTCTATCTCATGAGATATAAAATCTTTACCCAATGAATTTGAGGGAGATATAGGTCCCACCCATCTCATAATGATACCATTCTTATGTGTTCCACAAAATCATAAACCATACATCATAGCATAACCCATGTAATAAAAATGGGATTCTTAAACATCATGACATCATAAAACAATTCATATAAGATAAAGGAATTCCATCACAACATAATCAAATCAATTTAATAATAGGGATAAAAACAGAACCCTTTATTATCTTATATGGAAAATAATTTTGATAAAACACTTGAACTCCATTCTTGAGTAAAATATCCTTTCTACTTCAAAAACACTTTTCCTTTCTTAACATGTCATAAAATTTTAAACTAAAAGAAGTTGATTAAAAATAAACTTGAAATCTTGTAAAGGAAGCTTCTTGGAAATAATGTTTTAAAAATCCATTCATGCCGTATACGTTAAAAAAACATTCTTCTTGTACTTTTTTCGGAAAAGTCAAAAAGTACCTCGTACGAAAAACGACAAAAGATTCCTTTCGTATCTTTTACTAAAAAATCACCGAAGGGTAAAATTGGATTTAAACAATTGTAGGTGGAAGGAAATAATATTACATATTGAGGAAACATGGATGTGGATGATAAAATGCACCCCAGTAAATACTAAAGTATAAACAATCTTGGATAAAAATGAGATTGTGATATTTCCCTTACCTTAGGTCCGATTTGCTTCGTAAGTGTCCGGTCCTCCTGTATAATGATTTAAATAATATTATTGACTTATTCCAGAATCATACTTACTGTTATGATATCATATATGGTCATATTCTTAGCTTCTTATTAGTAATATTTCATTACTACTTGTTATTCGGGTGTTTATTACTTTTTGTTCTTATGCGTGTTTTGTCGAATAAATTATTATTCTTCTCTTTAGGTAATAGATACATCATTTCCAGAATTGTATTAGTGTAATATATATCATATTCATTCATTCAATTCATTTATATAATCATTATGCAATGAAGATCATGTAGAACGAGTCGCATCACATCGTGGAGACGGTATTCCGTACATGATATCGTTCCTATGATCGTGGAATTGTATTGGAGTGCATGTATACAATTTTAGAATCAATATCACTTTATAATAGTCATATATAGTCATTATTAACACCATTATACCCATACAAGTAAGGTGGTGGTGGAAAATAGATTACACCACGACGTGGAGACGGTATTCCGTACGTACGCACGCGCGATGGTTTCTTTTTCTGTGGGATGGAAAGATGGTGAAATAGGGTTGTTTCATACTTATAATAACATATCAGTATATGAGTGATACTGATGTTATTACTTCATAATGAATCAACTAAAGAAGAATAAGTGGAATAAGAAATAAAAATGAAAGAATCGGTAACAGACATTACCTCTTCTTTGAAGCGCTTCTTTGAGAACTCCTTTTAGGGCACTAAAATAGGTATTTGAAGAAGACCAGAACCTCTAGAATGTTTCTAGGGAAGTGGAGAGGAGAATTTCCCAGGGGTTGGCCGAGCTTTAAGGCTAAAAGTGGTGTGATGAAGAGGGGGAGGAGGTGCCCTTTTATAAGGGAGGAGAGGGGCACCTTTGGAATAACTAAAAATATTATTTTATTATAAAGTAAAATTCGGGTTTTAATAGCTCAAAATTGATATATTTCTAAGATAAGGTGGATAGGGGTCTAAATCCTCTCATAAAATAGAATTTAGACATGTTTAGGTATCAATTTTAACCTTATCATTTAGATTTAACTTTAAGTTAGATAATTTAACTTTTACCGTGTCTTCTTGTTTTCTTACACTATAAGGTTAATAAACTTACTATATCAAGACGAAAGAACACCAAGTTGTTTATTATTAATATATATAACCTTATATACGTCATTTGGCCGATCCTTACATTTTTAGAAATAAAATAACAATTAATAATATAATATTTGTTTTGAAAACTATTTTATGTCAATTTTGACACTATTTAGTAATTGATTTTTGTGAAAATCATAATAGAATGATTAGGTCAAAACAAGTTACTTAAATCAATACTAACATGTCATATTAACCTATAAAATTAGTGTAATTCATAAAACTTCTCAAATAACATTTATTTGGGTATTTATAACATCAATTATGTCAATATTTCATTAATAAGATAATTACTGCATCGTCATTGTGTCATAAATAAATTAACTTATTTAATGTCTAAAAATTACAAATAAAATACCATTATGTATGAAGTATTTTTATATTTCTAATTAATATTTATAGTCGAATTTATTTTATGTATAACCCCATATTAAAAATGATATACTTATTAAACTTTGATTTTAACTATTTTAACCCTTCTTCAAATAATTTAATAATAAATGTCCTAATCTAATCCAAGTGGGACTAAATGGTCATATTTTATTCCTAAGGTTGTTTTTGGTCTAGTTACACTTGTCCAATAGAATTAGAACTTGTTTTAGGATAATAATAATATCATTTTTACCCTTAATTACCCTATTTACTTTTAACCGTGGTAAAAAAATTAAAAAGTTACTATTCACAAAAAAATTATTTTCATCTCATTGAACCACATTTTACTTACTAACATCAACCGTGTCTCTCAGATTTTCAAAATTACACTCACAGAAGCGGTAAAATTATGTTTTATGAAAAATTCAGTTTTTTAACTACCACTTAGTGGTTTCACTATTCATCAAAAATTGAAAGTTTTCAGAAAAATACCAAAATTTCACCCTAGGCTAATTTCGATATTCCTAATCCAAAAATGAAGTCCATTTTGAAAAATAAAATTTATAAATTTTTAAAAAGTGGTTATTACTATTCATAACTGTTAGTTTTAATAATATTTTAATAGCATATCATTGTTTAGTGAAACTCGGTATTGAATACGATGCAAGCTATCGAGGAAGGTCACAATTTCGTGTAAAGCAAGTAAAGCAAGTGAAAGATTCCTTTGATGATTTATATAACATAAAAGACTTGGGTTTTACAGGGGGGGGGTTGTGAACTTTAATTTCATGCAGTTAGGTATGAGGTGTTCTTTTCTTTCTATGATGATATTTAATTAAATTCAGAAATGATTGCACACAACCCCTTATCCCTCAAGAGTCATAATCAGTGTGTGAAATAATAGGAAATTGTATATCGACCATATTGTATAAGAGAAAATAATTGAGAAATATGAGTTGGGGTAGAAATGTTTAACTAGACACCAAGGAAAACCATAATGACAGGGAAAGTTGGTTGGCCATGAAACCATAATACGAATTCACTCTATCAATATGAAAGTATGCTCATGGAGGTAATATAGAGGGTGTTATAACTTTTTTTTTGAAAAAATAAATTTGGAGGTGAGGTAAATTGAAATATCTATATATTTAATCATGAGGGGATAGGTAGGTAGGCTATAGATGACTATAGATTATGTATTTGGAACACAGGTTCCCAAAACTATAGTATTGAAAATGGTAGAAAATAGTTCATAATAACCATTAAACACATTAAAAACATGGGTTACTTCACACATTGGTTCCATGAATCCTCTGGCACTTATACACTAGATGAGACGATGACTATTGGGAATTATGCCATCATCATAGGGGTTTCTATTCATACATGGAATATCTATCGGGACTCAAACCCAGGAATCCCAAAGAAGGTTATTTAATTGAAGCATAATGGTCAAGAAGAGTTTAGATACATTGGGATCTATTCCATCATGTATTATGTGCATCAATGAGGTATACAAATAAAAGTAGAGTGGTTTGGGGCTTAGAATGATTCCCAATGAAAAACAAGTAATAAACCCTTGAAATCATAAGAGAGTTAAATTCAATCATTCCTTGGAGTAACCAGTGTGATCTCTGAAGCTTTATAGTTTAAGGCCTTATTGTTTGGACCAAATGGGGATACAACCTATCTAGCACGATCAAAGAAAACCCAATGATATTATAAATTAAATTATATGGATTTACACATATTTTTTGGTTATGATTCATGGAATGAGTGATATGAATTAGAAATTAATGCATGTAGGACCAAGACTATAAAATATAAAATCATGTAGTAAGGTTGATTGGGGGATCGAGAATGTCTTCAAGGATGCATCGGTCAAAGAAAAACCTAACATGGAATGAAATCCCAGATGATAGTATCGATAACCCAAAATATGAGAACACATTGTTTAAGGTCATGATTCTTGGAACAAAATTTATAGTTTAGGGTCATGGGACATGGAATATCCCCTTGAAGAACAGTTTTATCTTAGTGTTGGGTGAGTGTAGGTATCTTGGTGGGAGAACTGCATGGTAAGATGAGATGGGAGCTATGATGGATTTGTGTTTGGGATTGGGATTGGATATATAAGTGTTGATATGTATCCCATGAGACATGAATCAAGACACACATATTTCATGAGGTTGGAATCTATTTTTATAGATTTCACTCATGCATAGGTGATGAGGGATGAAAGGCGTGGATTCCCAAACAGGAAAAAAATATGAAGACCCTATGCGACATAGGTAGGTCCTCATCACCAGAATGAAAACAAGAAAAATCTCCCATATATATCTGGTTTATACACAAGGAAATGGGAATCATATTATATTTAATAGAGTAAAATGTCTCAACATCAGTCAAAGGGGTATCTTGAGTTCCAGGACATAATGGGGTGGAGTTTGTGGCTGGTTTTAAGACAATGACTAGAATATGAGGTATTCTATATAGAAAGTGGGTGAGGTAAGCCCAATAAAGGGGAAATGGGAATAAATGATAATGTATAAAACCCTTAGGGATATGGTTCTTAGTTCAAGGACATGGATCATGAAATAGGGGTTGATACTAGTTTAGGGTCATGCATCTCAAACCATGGAGGATGAGGTATCCCATATAGAACTAGGTTGGGAAAAAAAATCACAACATGACTTGGAGAGTCCAACACCAATATAGATTACCTTTGATGGGTTCAAAAAATATTTAAGGTCAGGATGTTTGGACCAAGATGGATCTGAAATTTATGGTCATGTAGCCTTGATTGTCACCATATGAGTAAAGTGTTTTCTCAATGATCAGTGGGAAATGGAAACCCATGGAAGGAGCTGTGCACCAAAAATTGGTGGAGATGACTAGAGATTTTATATAAGCCCATGATAGGAGATCTAGGAATCACTATGTATCCCATGGAATAGTAAGAAAGCAAATTTTAGTTATAATATATAAAAATCATCACATATATCTGAATCATGCATCGAGGGGGGGGGGGGGGATGATACAGTTTCCCTTGGATATATGGGGAACTAGATCACATAAGGATAAGAAAACCCCTCAACATGGAGGTCCTAAGGTTCATATATGTAGAATATATTTGGTTATAAAATAAGAATATATATATGAATCCCTATATATAAAATAGGATTATAATCAATCCAAATATAGTTCTATAAAGAAAGTGTGGTAGGTCAAGATCGCTGAGGTAAATGTGGGTGTCTCCTAAGGAGAAGTATCCAACCAAATAATATAGATTAGGAATCATACATAAATACATTAACTATGTATTTTAAGGTTATGGAGTATTAATCAAGTAAAAAATAGTTTAACATTATATGGAAGAGTTATTTATCTCACAATTAAATGTAAAATAAGTATGGTATGATATGTAGTTTAAATTCATGTAGATAAGACCCATTCGCTGTGTCGTTTAAGGTATTATTAAGAGGAAATTTTTTATGTAATTTAATGTTTTATATCATGGAATTAAATGGTTCCTTTTGGTGGTTGTGAAAAAATGAACGATTCAAAGTAGTTTCAAGTCATTCAAAGTGGACTAGGTATAAACCTAATAAGATTCTACACATAATATTTCTTGAAGAACCTCACATTTGTGGGAGGTGTAATGAGATCCCAATCCACAATGATCAAGGAATATACACCAATATAGTAAACATTGTTAATGGGGAAGGGGTCCTCCTATTTGGTATCTAGATTTGGTACTTTCCTTTAAGGTATTATTTACTTTTCAAATGCATGTACCAAGTCACCCTAGTTGAAGGACCAAAGGAAAACCTACTTGTTAAATGATCAATCCACATGATTATAAAGGACCTCAAATATATTAAATGATGAGGTACTATTTTTATCATGGGGTTCCATGTTAGGTAAAAATGATGGGGATATTTTATCTAAAACCAGTTGGTTGTTGAAATATTTATAGAGAAATGGTAGTTGAACATTTATGGGAAACACTTCCTATGTTTTATATATAGGCTAGTAAAGAGTAAAAAAGTTTGAAGTCTAAGTTGTTGTCTAATATTCCCAAAAGTAATTAGAGATATTTTTAGGTAATCTCTTCTATTTTTGATTTACATCATGCATATAATGTTAGAGGGGACTTCGTGGAATTCCTTCATATGTTCATTCACTGATTCATGGTAGAAATATATATGGTTGGACTAGATGATATACCTAGAAAAGAACTTGTTTAGCGTAAATGATTGGATGTTGTCCCTATTATCCATCAGAATGGCGTGAAACATCCAAAACTACTGAATGATATGAGATATTTGGAACTCAATTGTGGAAACTATCTTGAATTCCTTTATGGGAATGAATTCAACACACATTAAGAATAAATCGGTGGAAAAACTAATGATCTTGAAATATCCAATTGTATCAAGAAGGTAGGAATCCATGGAATTTATTCCCCATGTGGTGAAGGGCCAATAATACTTATTAGTGTAGAAAAGATATATCAGTTTATTCATGAAGTTGGTGTGAACTTTACATGAATGTCAATTCTTGGTGAATTCCATGAAGTCATGAACCACTGAGGTCTAAAAGTAGTCCAATATTTGGATCTAATGGGAAAGATTCAACCCAAAAGATTTGATCCAAATGTCCCAGCATGAAACTCATACAATATGTGATAAAATTTATTTCATTAAATGAATCAAATCAGGATTCCATAAAATCTATTCTATTAGAAGTGTTTTTATAAGGTAGGACTATCATAGAGATATAAATTTTCTTTGTGATGATGGATTTGTTCTTGCTCAGCTCAAACAGATAGAAGTATTCCATGTTAGAGTCACTCAATGAGTGGAGTCATCCAATAAAAGGTTTATTCAACAATAGTATCTTCTTTAAGGACTTCATAATAAGAGATAGTGGTTAGTTGATTTACCTCCTAGATTTCTTCACCAAGAGCAGTAATAATAATCACTTTCGGATGTTCCAGGAAAATAGTCATGTCATCTTGGTTTATATCGGAAATGGCTATGAATGTGTATTCTAGAGGTTCTACTTGATTATTTTAGGTTCATTGGATATGAGATATCATTAGGTCAAATTGAACCCGAGCCATAGATTTATGGGTGACCTCATTTAAGGGGATGAGTTCATGTTTCATGATAGTGCAGTCACCATTGTTTTACATTATGACTAGCTTACATTCACCTTTCACATGCTGTTAAAGAGGTCAGTTCTCTTGGGAAAGTTAGAGACTTGTGATGAGGCTTTAATACCCAGACTCATTATTTGTGTGTCCCCATAAAATGAATAAGGAGTAGGTTATGAGATATTTTTAGGGAGAGAAAATTAAAAATCCAATGATAAACTTATTAATATTAGGATTGTTCACTTTTATTATAGTTGGGCTTTAGGAAGCACCATAAAAGTGATTCTAATAGATTTATATTTCATCATTGATGGAGATAATTGCATCATATGAGAATTTTATTTTTAGGGGAAACTCATTTAGGATTGGTTGTGTAGAAATAAATTCTACCAATGCTAGTCCCTTGAAAAAAATTTACATGATGAACATAATTCTCAACCATTAAAGGATCACTACCTATCATTCCAATCATCTAGTCATCATGGAAAGGTTGATTATTAAGTTTGATGGGATGATTTGGTATATCAGTTGGAACTTATGATTTTATAGATAATAGTGAGATTTTCTAACCACAAAGACAATGGTAAGGAAGTTCTTCTTTACATGTGAATATTTGGGATTAGTGTCTAAGATCATGTAATCAAGGTAGTAAAAAATATTATATTTACCCACATTTTCCTTATTATCAAAGAGGGAATCTATGGATCACTATGTACATCAAATAAAGGTCCAAGGGTTTCCCCTAGAAGAGTGGCATGATAACTATATGACACAGTATATACTTCCTGATATCGTTAAAGGTGATCTAGCGCTCTTCATCCAACTTTTAAGAAGCAACTTTCTTTATAAACTCACTGGAATTATATTTTCTCTATAGGTCTGTTAAAAACTATTGATGTAAACTAGAAAACCTCAAAAGCCTCATATATTTCACATATTATGTATATAAATAATTACAATAATGTATTTTATATTACCTAAGTCTAAATTGATTCCTATATTCTAGACAGCTAATCTACGAAATTTCTTGGATGTGACCTCGCATGCACTCTTTAGGGGGTTGATCTTCATATTATGAGTGCTAATTATGATAGAAAAACTCTAAAGATCATTCATAGAGTCATAAAATTAGTGGTATTTGACCACCAAATCATCCACATATCATAATACCATAATTTTGAGTATGGTCTTAAATATGTTATGCACAACATCATAGTAGGTTGATCTTGTATTCTTCAAGATGAAGGGAATAACCAAGTTGTATTATATTTCTTGAGGTGACCTAAATGTAATGTCCAATTTATCTTCTAAGGATATCTAAATCAGATTGTATATGGAGTATCTATCCATGAATAATTGAACCTGGAATCATGTTGTTGCATTTATCAGTAACATTGTAACTAGAACAAGTAAGTCATCATTCCAGAAGTGGTGATTAATGTCCTGGAATCCAATACAAACTTTGATCTATCAATTTTTCTTCTTGACTTGTAAAATAGTTTCTAGCCACATGGGGTACTAACTTCCACAATGATTTCATATTTGGAAAGATTATAAATTTAGGGATTGATCATGGTGAAATGGGAGTGATGCATTCTACTAGGTGAATATTTGTATCCATGATGGCCAATATGAAGGTTAAGATGGTGGATAGTGATTAATCATTGTAAACTATTTGAAGTTTCCTGAAAATATGTCATTATTTCACTTTAGGAATGTAGTGTAATGATATTTTCATTGGGATGCATAGAAACAATAATCAATATCAAGGATCTTGAGGACTGGAGGGAGGAGATAACTCCTCAAGCATAGGTGTCCATGGGGTGGAATCGTCTTCCTATATGAGGGAGAAATATTGAAAATAATATTCTTGCAGTTCTGTTTCTAGGGAGAATATTCCAATAGAATACGTGGATCCTAACCCATAATTTCTTTAAAAACATGACCTTCCTACCATGTTGAAGCATCATTGCTCATTCAATTGATAATGGGTGAACCTTTCTCCTTAGAATATATAGAGGAGATGCCAATTTTTGGGAATAAGAATAAGTTTTCAATGTTTAATAAGAGAGGTATTCTTAGGTATCATGGGTACATGAAATTTTTATGAGTATTATGAAGTTTGATTACACTCTTTCTTTTTTAGACTAATGAAATGGAATCAATGTTTTGGGGTTGTTACTTCAAAATAGTGAATATACAAGAAAAAAACTACTCTTCCATTCATCCTAGAGATCTGCTATAGTTGGATTCAAATAATTAAGAGTATTGATATACTTGGATACTTTAAACTATGGTTCTTTACTATCCCTCTCATAATACCTCACAGTAAGGTAGCAGGTTCAGGTGAGTCAAAGGGGGAAGAATAAACAAGGAGCACCCCTTCTAAATAGTTGGGGGAGTATCTAAGGTAGTGGTGATATGATAGAGGGATGACTGCATGAAAATAAAGAATTGGAATTTATAATAAGGATTTGGAAAATTACACTTGTGAGATAAACATTAATTTAGCATTAGATATCAAACTCATGATATGGGACTCTGAAAATTCTTCATGGTCCGATTTTCCTCATTCTTATCATATCCATAAATTATCAGGTTATATGGGGTTACATCATCACCAGTGTACCTTAAATTTTAGAGTGTTTGTTCTAGGATACGATTAATCCCATATTCAGTGAAAATCAATAACTAGTGGACATATATGACATTGATATTTCTTAATAGATAGAGTGGGAGTATGTGGCCATGCAAGACTATTACTTCATCTTCACTAGAGAATGAAATGATGAATTTATAGTCTTTAAGACCAGTTTCCACCACATGATACAATTATATGACATACACATCAATATAAATCTATATAGGGTTATTCATGCACTTCATGAGGGACTCATGATGTTCTTTTAACAAGTGGAGTACTTATAAGATTGAGAGTTTGGATAAGATTATGATGAGATTATTGATAACATATTTCCTTCGAGTTAGGGAAACAAATTTCACCTAAGGGGTCACACATTGAATATAAATGTGCTATGACCTTTTGGGTAGAAATGGGGCTCTTTCCCGACATTTTTTAGTTTATATAATTATTGGATGGGTTTGGATAAGAATTGGAAGACTATGAGTGATCCAAATGATCATCCAATTAGAAGGGTTTTGAATCCATACTAGAGGATATCGTTGATATCAGAGAAACCCATGTAATATTTTATTAAAAAAAGAGTTATAATTTTTATAGATAACACCCCTATAATATTACACACCTAAGGAATATTTCCCCTTAACTTGAGAGCATCATTGAAAAGTTCTCGGAGAATTCAACGGACATGCTTCATCTCTAATCTCTACACAATCCTCTACCAACCAAAAAGAATAAATAGAGGCATATCAATGCATCTAATTGGATAATTTCTCTAGAACTATATGGGTAATTAATATTACTCAAAATGAAGTGGGTATGTATTTTATGAACATGAACACTAAATCTAGCACTGAAAGTGGCTCTTGATATATTTATGATACCAACCTCAATTACTTCAAGATTTAGAGGGTTGTGGAGCTGATGATGTTAATGGGGAAGATGACTTATCTGGGTGGGTTCCAACTGGTTTAGTTCTACATGGATATCCCATGGGTTCAATAGATCCACTTTTGGGATAACCAATCATTGAGTTTCTAGGATCCTTGAACATAATGTTTTGACCATTCCCGAAAATATTGATCGTTACAAGGGGTGGATGTTATGCATGTAAAATTATAACATCCCAAGATTTTATCTATGGAATTTCTTCATTATTATATTAATTTAATATAGTATAATCACACATAATCACATTAATATCACAATAAAAACATTTCAAATGATTAATTAATGAAATAAAAGGTATTTCTAGAAGTTAAGGAACTAATACCGATGAAATAGTAACTTGACCGTAGGAATAGTAATTTGAACCTTAAAAATAATAAAGCAACCAAATTAATAGTATACTCACCCATTAAAGTTTAAGTAAAATTTAGGCATCTTATAAGTGAAAATATGATATAATAATATCATAATCTAAGTAAATAAATTATTTAAAAATTATTAAGTGTTTGAATTTTTATAATTCATAAATATTTAATTAAAATTTTATAAATAATTTAATAATTTAAAGGAAAAATTCATTTTTACACAATGTACCCATAAAATAATACTTTTATGTATTATTATTTTAATATAATTTTATTAGACCTTATGTAATTATTCAAAGTGTTACAAAATCAGTTATTATTTTAAAATATGAATTTTCCAAGTAAATGATGATTTTAAATAAAAAATAAATTATTTATATTTATAAAATTATTTTCATAAAATGAATTTTGTTTTTGAATTCTACAAAAAAAAAATGGTTTGGGTGAATTTTCGATATTTTTCTGAAATACTTGAATTTTTTATGAATACTAAAATAAAATAATTTACAATAAAAGATAAATATATGAATTATGGAGTCATAGATGATGTAAGGCAGATGAAAGAACAAAATATAGAACTATACTTAATTATTTTAATTTATGTAGAGATAATTCTAAAACTATTCATATTCTTGAGAAAAAAATAAAAAACTAATGACAATAATAATGAGAAACAGCCCTTTCCTCCACTATAAATACCACCCCTCATATCCTCTTCTACTCACACTTATAAAGATTTTATACTTGACCAAATTCATCACAATAATCGTTCCTACCGCCTTCCCCATGTCCTGGATCTCTTGGTATCATCAAAATACCCAAAAAATTTCCCTAAGGAGGTTCTCAAGGAGGATTAATCCAATTGGTGAAATACTCTTCGTTTTCATTTTAATTCCCTTTCAATTTTAATTTATTTCCTCTCTTATCCTCACCTCCCTCCATAAAAATGGAATGATAAATACATTACCTGAAAAATACTATAATTATATCATGTTAATGGAATATCCATCATTAAAATCCTCTCTCTCAATCTTGTGTTACAAAAATTAAATCATCACACGTCATGTATAAATTTACTGACATCTTGGACGATGCACTCTCATTTTACTTAAATTAATTTAATATTTTTAATAAAACCATTATATGGTTTAAAACATATTTTAAATTAGTTTATGAAACTCTCTTTATCTTTTAGAACTAACCTTTATTCATAATACCATATGATAAAACAAAACGAGTTTGTTGTGATCGAAAACCACCCTATTTAACATAAAAAGATCATCATAAACATTGATCTAATGATTCATCCTCATAGTATATAGCCAAATTATTTATAAGATAATTTTAACTTATGTAATATCATTAATAAAATATAATAACAATTATGGATATTTATACTCATTTTACACAAACATCCATTCATCTATACAAATTAACCAATCATGAAAACAATGAAAACAATGAAAACAAACACTCCCGTACGATGAAATTAATGTTCATAATCCATCCAAAGGCACATAAAATAACATAAAAAACCATAATGAATAAATTTAATGTATAAAATATTCTCTAAATTTTAATTAATGAATCTAATGTGATTATATAGGACGTTAAATTGAAAAAAAAAACATCTAGACACAAGGTGAGGAAAATTCTTGAACCCAACTCTCTTTCGTTGGGGTTTCCCTCCTTTACACCATTTTCAAATTTGATATTACATAAATATAAACTATTCATAAATATCTTACCTTTTCTTGGATATAATTTTTTCCTACTTTATTTTATGACGAACATACTATTTTTTAAATGAACTCTTCTTTCAAAACACACACCTTTTACTTCTCGAGATTGTTTCTTCATCACTCAAGTTTGATGATTCTTATATCAAGAATGTTATTCCTTATTTTATTTGGCAACCTAGAGTTTATTAATGCATGATTTATTAAATTAAACCCATTACTTTACATGGGTTATTTTATGTTGAAGGCCGATATATGTTCTATGTGTCATGAATGATAATGTAAATGTTATGATGAGATTGGTGTGCCTAGAATTATATAGTGCTCCAAAGCATTGGGTAATGTGATATTTTTATAGAGGGATGTTTTAGAACAGTGTAAAAGATAAATTTATTAAATAAAAAGAGTGTTAAATGAGTCTAAAATAAGGAATTTTATTACAACCCTTCATATAAAGAGGGATAAAGTCCAAAGGAAGATCAATGAACCAAGTGACTTCTTTGTTGATTCTATTGTTGGAGAGCGCACCCTCTACCGAGTTAGCTTCCTAGTAAACATGAGTGATGATGAAGGTAAAATTATATATGGAGGGGAGATAGTTCATCCATTTAGTAGGGAGTTTCCAAACCAGGTGTATCACTCCATTTCAGATTTCTTGCACCATAGTAGTGGAGTCACTTTCCAACCATAGGTTATTCATGATTTTAAGGAAAGAAAAGTATAAAACATGAATGAAACTGAACATTTCAGCCTCAAGATAGGAATAAATATCTCATGTTCCAAATAAACAACCAATGAAATTTTCTATTTGATCTCTATAAATATCTCCACATCCTGTAA
Organism: Viscum album; assembly: GCA_963277665.1. Taxonomy (NCBI): domain Eukaryota; kingdom Viridiplantae; phylum Streptophyta; class Magnoliopsida; order Santalales; family Viscaceae; genus Viscum; species Viscum album. Next base: position 1,360,315,308 of record OY728135.1, on the reverse strand, counting down.
GACCTGGGATTCCTTTAGAAGCACCATCAACATTGATTTAAATCTCGTTATGAAGCGATGCCTTCCAGAAAACTTCAAAGAGACCTAACTATATTTTTAATTTCCTAGGAACTCCAATTTTCTAGAGAATTGGGATGTCATTTAAATTATTATAGTAGTTATCTGGCACAAGCTTAATGGATTCCTCACCTATAGTGATAATATGAGTGAGAGATGTATGGATGTGAAATCGAGAGTTCGTATACATGATCTTATTATAGCTATACCAAAGGATATAGACAAGTTATACATTAGAATCTAGGAGAAGCTGCATGAGTTGGGGAGGGATATATATGGATGTATATAATTGAATATGAGCAGCTACATCAAGAGATGTAGTGAGGTGAACTTCAAATTTGTCCTAAAGTGCATCCCATAAAGCTAAGGACATGTCAAATGAAAGGAATAAATGTGCGATTTCCTCTTGGTGTTGATTACAGAACTTACATCTTGAACATAAAACAATTCCACATGACTGTAAGAAATCATCAACATGTAATTTATGGTGGGAAATTCTCCAAATCAGGGTCTTCCTGAAATGCCTTATTCAAGGTTTTTCATAAAATTTGAGCTAAGAAAACTCATTGAAAAGTTCAAAATTGGAGTGGTAAAAGAATTTGGATTATATAATACCATTATGAGTGAGCTCCGAGATTAATATATATTTAGTAGTAGAAAAAATATTGTTGTTGAGAAGATGGATGTGGTTCCAAAAAAACTACATATTAGAAGGATAAAAAAATTAATGTATAGAAATGTTTGTATCTACATTAACTTTTTGATGATCCACTAAATCAATAAGAGGGGAACTTGTTCAATTTTTAAGATAGAAATTCAAATATGACTCTCTACAAGAAATCCATCTTGAATGTGACATGTTATTAGCATAAGAGGATTTGATGGCTGACTAGATAGAAAATCCTATATAAGCATTATGGTCCCATTTTAATTTATCAATGAATCTCCCTATGAGAAAGGTGAGAGCCATTGAATCACTAAGAATAATATTCCAAGTGAAAATTTCATGAAGTGCCTCATTAAATAATTTGATATTCTTGATTACCAGGCCTCCCTTTTCGAGGGGTTTTCAATATTTAATCCAATCTACAGTGAGTAATTTATTTTCTAGAATGCTTCCACTCAACACAAAATTTTTGATACAAACATTGAGATGAGTGAAAAATGAAATATGTCATTTATAAATCATAAATTAATGAAACTTTTTGTAAATTATAGTATTCTTAGGAAGAAAAAATCTACCATCCATGGAGAAATATTTTCCTTTCCGTGAAGGAATATTTTTCTTTATATGATCCACAATTTTGAGAGAATGGCTGGCCTTAGGTCACCCCAAGATGAGAGAAATACCAAGGTATTTCATATCCAATGATATTTCTCTAATTCCAAGATCCATCAAGAGTTGAGATCACCGATAATTTGAGATGATCTTTCAAAAATAAATGTATGATTTGTTCCAATTAATATAATACCATAAAAATTATTTATATTGAGTGAGGGACTTCTTTAAATTTTTTATGTTTCTTTTACTACCTTTCAAAAAAATGTATCATGTCATCAGCATACAAGAGATGAGTAAGGGATTGCAAATGTCTCAAAGTCAGTATGGGTTTAATAATATACTGATCCACTATATGAGTGAGGAGTATACTCAAGTAATCATTATTTATGGAGAAGAGGATGGAAGAGAGGGGGTCACCTTTCTTGACACCCTTTGAGAAAGTGAAAAATCCCTTCACAAAACCATTGATTAACATAGAAATATGAGCATATTAAAAAATTAATTTAATGCAATTCACAAAGGTTTTATTGAAACTGAAACAATGAAGCACTTTAAAGATGAAACCCTAATCTATGGTGTCAAAATATTTTCTGTTATCTTGCTTAAGTGAAACAAATCCACCCCAACTAAATTTGTTAAGGAGGTTGACACATTCTGAGGATGTTCTTATACAATTCTAGATGGTCCTACCCACCCCAAAGCAAAACTGATTCTAGGAGACAATATTAATAGTAATTATGGTATCTTTTTTGTAAAAGAGTATTGTGATTATTTTATAACTGGTTTTGATGAGAGGAATGGGTCTGAAGAGATGATTCTCAGAAGCATTTTCGACCTTGGGAATGAGGGTGAGGAATTGTGCATTAAGGACACGAGGTAAGATAACTATGGAGAATAAGGATTTAACCATCCTATAAACAATTAATTGGATGAAATTAAAATAAGTATGAAATATAGAATTAGTAAAACCATCAGGTATTAGATTACTATCAAAATTAGGGGTGAAAAATACTTCATGAATCTCAAAGTCAAGAGGAATACAAGTGAGTCTGATATTATCCTCATCACTGGCCATGCCTAGAATGATGACTTCCTAAAGTTATTTATCTATCCTATTACTGGGATTTTAACTCACCCCTTTTTATGTATATCTCAAGGTGATTACATGTACTAAAAATATTTCAAGGTCCAATAAGAATCATGAGATAAGGAATTAAATAAATGTTTATGTTTTATTTTTTAAATGTCATTTATAGTTCTAATTTTCCCAATACACTAAGACTTTGGATCCTAATTGTGTAATTATTTTATGTTTTTTGTATTTAAAATGATGTAATAGTAATGTAAAAAAAATATGGATCACAGTAGTCTATCTAAAAGTATGGTTTAGTTAATTTTGTAATTAGGATTAGAGAACCTTAGCGAAAACCGTTTGTATGATACTAAGTATAAGTGAACACCCTAAAAGATTTTTTAGAAAATGTTAAACATAGGGATCCCATAAGATATGCCTTTATAATTAAAGGCACAAAGGAATATATTATTTATTCATTACTTGTTGACTTATGTTTTGTTCTAGCCTTTTCTATTTTAGAAAATTGTGGGAACCCAGAGATACCATGCCAATAACCTATACAAGGGACAGTGAAGTGATTTCTCAAATGAAATCCCAAATTATTTGGGAGGTGGAGTTCAAAATTTCATGTTTATTCTTACCAAGATGTCTCACATTGTGAACAATATCCTGAATAATGTGGAATGTCAGGCTTCAGCTAAGAGGGAGAAACTAGATATTGGGTGTTTTATACTGCAACGAATACCGATGTTTAGTGGATCTTCCGATCCACAAGTTGTGTAACAGTGGGTCACTCTACAGAGAAGATATTTTCTTCTCTTCACTATTATGAGATGTATAAGGTTAATATTTATGTTTATCTTCTTAATGGAGAGGCCAATCAATTGTGTAATTTGATTAAGAACACCAAGTTAATGGAATAAATTGAAGAGATGAAGTGTTAAGACGTTAATATAATGTTTCCTAACAAGTATTTCTCTCCAAATATTCAAACCAATATATATTGAGAATTCAAAGTGCTAAAGAGAAAGGAAGGAGAATATTTCATAGACTAGAAAGAAAATTTCACAAGTCTTGTAAGGTAGGATTCAGGATTTTTTATCAACAATTATAGAAAAATTGACGGATCTTTTAGTGGTTTAAAACCACACCTTCAAAAGGATATTACAATTTGATACTTTTGGAGTTATTAAGATGTTGTTATATGTGATCTCAAAGTTGAGATAAAGTGTGTAGAATGCTCCCATGGCTATGGTGATAAGAAATGAAAAATTGAGTTTCAATCTAGAGGATCTAATGAGAACGGTGGAAAGGAAAATGAACCACCCACATATCAAGAACATGGGAAGAGGTATCCTGGGAACTACCTAAATGGGTCTGGGAAATGCTTCAATTGTGGGGGAGAAGGTCACAAAGATCATGAATTTCGAAAAGACTTAAAGAAGTAGGAACATGTGGTAGAGGAAAAGAGAGAACCACCCATGGTATAATTCTACAACTATAGATAGCAAGGGAACTATTCAAGGAAATGATCTAAACCTCGAGTACTAAACAATAATAAGTATCTTATTCCACCAAAGATAAAGGATAAAGGGATGGAATATTCCATCACTACTACAGAAGTGTAAAAAAAATGAAGTCGCACAAGGTACAAGTCATATTTACTTAATAATGGAAAATGATTCTTTGATTCAGTTTCTATGTATTCCTTTATATCTTGTAAATTTTCTTGAACTATTGAATCAAATCCCCAAAAACATGAAGTATAGATACCCCTAACAATACCTAGTGGTGAAATAATTGCAACCAAAGTGTTGGCCTCTTCTCCTTCTGGCGTGTGTGGGAAGATTCTTCTAGTGAATCTCATAATACATCCCTTAGTGGATTTCAACTCTATATTGTGGATGGATTGGCTCCTGTTATATAGAGCACATATCAACATTAGAGAAATGTAAATATCTTTTCATATTCCTAACCATATCATGCTCTTATATAAATGCAAGGAAGATCATGAATCTCTTTTGAAAAATCCATCAATAGTGGGGGTATTGATTCACCTGAAGAAGAATACCTCACACAAATGGTTGAGTCAAATGAAGTCATCAACCTAGTTGAAATACCCATCTTGAGGGAATACAATGATGTTTTTTTGAAGAGTTACCAAGATTCCCCTCGGATCATGAGGTATAGTTCTCAACATAACTCATAATCGGAGTTACTCCTATTTCAAAGTGTCCCTATAGGACGAATCCTATAAAATTGGAGGAGTTAAAGAAGTAGCTAAAAAAGAATTTGGGCAAATGGTTTATACTCCATTTTGAATCACCTTGGGGTGAACCTGTGCTCTTTGTCAAAAAGAAGGATGGATCAATGCAGTTGTGAATTGATTATCTAGAACACACCAAGATCACCATAAAAACAAGTATCCTCTTCCATGGATTTATGGCTTGTTCGATCAGCTTTGAAAAGCTTAGTACTTCTCAAAGGTGGATATTTATTCTGCATATCATTAGCTAAAGGTGAATAATATAGGATATTTAGAAGACTTTCTTCCATACAAGGAATGGGATCTATGAGTTTCTAGTGATTCCCTTATGACATATTAATTCCCCTGAAATCATCATGGATTTGATGAATTGAGTCTTTAGTCATTACCTCAAAAAATTTGTGGTAGTGTTTATCAATTATATTATCACCTATTCCAAGAGAAAAGAGGAACATGGAGATAATATAAGGCTTTTTTTGGCGACATTAAGGAAGGAGAAGCAGTACACTAAGTTCAAAAAGTGTGACTTTTGGATATATAAAGTCACATTATTGGTACATGTAATCATAAGTGAGGTAATTTCCGTGGATCCTTAAAAAACAAAGGTGATTGAGGAATGGAACAAACTCTCTAGCATCACAAAAATACATAGTTTTCATGGATTTATAGGGTAGTATCGATGTGTTTTGAGAAATTTCTCATGATTTTTAAGTCCACTAACTAAGTTAACAATGAAAGGGGTAAAGTATTTCTGGATATAAGGATGTGAGGAAAGCTTCAAGGAGCTAAAGGGAAGGCTTATCATTGCACAAGTGCTCACATTACCAAAAAGTGGTGAATGTTTTGTGATATAAAATAATTCTTCAATGAAAGGATTGGGTTGGGTACTCATGAAAAATGATAATGTGATAGCCTGCACCTCATGTCAGTTGAAAATCCATGAGTAGAACTACCTCACACATGATTTGGAGATAGGTGGTGTGATTTTTTCGTTGAAAATAAGGAGGCACTACCTCTATGGTGAGAAGTGAGACATATATACCAATAACAAGAGCCTAAAGTATATATTCCCACAAAATGAGCTCAACATTCATCAAAGTAGATGGTTAGAGCTAATAAAAGTCTATAATTTTTCTATTTTCTACCATCCCAGCAAGGTGAACATGGTAGCTAATTATCTAAGTTGAAAAGAACCAGCTACTATATCTATGTTTTGGATTGAGAAAGACCCTATATTCATGGATATGAAAAGCATGTATTTGGAAATAATAATGGTAGGTAATTAACCGTTCCTTGCCTAAATGATTTCCTAAAAATTTATCTAAGAGAATATTAAAGAAGAACAAATGGATGATCTGGAGTTATAACAAGAAGAAAGCGATTACATAGTATATCTCAAGGTGTTTCATATGTCATTAAGTTAAATCAGAGTGAAATAAGTCTAAGGTGATGATGAAACCATTTCCTATACCCATGTGAAAATGGGATAATGTCACTGTTAACTTCATCACTGATCTCCTAAAGACACCCAAAGGAAATAATTCGATATGGATTCTGGTGGACCAACTCACCAAGGTTGCCCAATTTATTGATATTTTAGAATATATCTCACTTGAAAAACTTTCTACGATATATATGATGTAGTGATACTTCATGGATTTACACTCTCAATTTTATATAATCGTTATCCCAGGTTCACATCTAAATTCTAGAGGAGTCTTGAACATGATTTGAGAACTGAATTAAATTTCAGCATGGCCTATCACCCCCAAACTGATAGCCAATATAAATGGACTATTCAGATGCTCGAATATATGCTAAGATCATGTTTTTTAGAATTAAAAGGTGGATGAGATCAACATCTCCCATTGGTTGAGTTCTCATACAACAATAGATTCCAATCAAGTATTAAGATGGCTCTATATGAAGCTCTATATGAAAAGAGATGTAGAACTCCAACCAGTTAGGAAGAAGTTGGAGAAAGAAATATACTTGGACCTGATCTTATTCAAGAGATGATATAGAAGGTTCAATCCATCCAGTAACATATCAATTCAACTTAGAGTGGGAAAAATATCTACACAAAAAACATTGAAGGGACTTGGGAGTTTGACGTTGGAGATAAAGTCTTCCTTTGAATATCACCGTGGAAGAGAGTCACGAGGTTTGGAAAGAAAGGGAAGTTAATCCAATGGTACATTTCCCCCTTGAATTATTTTATTGTAGTTGAGATTTATCCTATCATATTTTACTTCCACCGAATAAATCTTTAATTCATGATGTGTTCTATGTATCCCTCCTAAAGAAGTATATACCAGATCCCTCACACATACTGAACTCATAGGTGGTAGAGAAGGAAGATGATCTCTCATATGAGGAGCATCCAATAAAGATTCTAGACCAGAGAGATACGGTTCAACATAACTACAAAACCTGACTTGTAAAAGTATAGTAGTGGAACTATAATTATGAAGAAGAAACTTGGGAACCATAGGAGGAAATTAACGAGATATACCCTCACTTGTCTATGTAAAATGAGATTTTGAGTAAGAAATTTCAAAATGGGGGAAGAATTTAATGTCCCAAAATTTAATCAATGCAATTTCTCCATTCTTATGTTAATGTAATAGAGTATAATTACAAAAAATCATATTAATAACATAATAAAATTTTTATAAATGATGAATGAATGGAATAAAAGTTATTTTTAGAATTTAAGGAACTAATACCGATGAAATATCAACTTGACCTTAGGAATAGTAATATGACCCTTATGAATAGTAATTAAAAACAATGAATAGTTACCTCACACATTAAAGTAAAAATAAAATTTAGGCATTTTATAAGTGAAAATATGATATAATTATACCATAGTCTAAGTAAATAAATGTTTTAAAAATTATGAAGTTTTTTAATTTTTATAAGTCATAAATCTTTAATTATAATTGTATAATTACTTTAATAATTTAAAAGAAAATTTATTTTCGAAAAATGTATCCATAAATTAATATATTTTTTTATTTTGATTTTATGATAATTTTATGAGACCTTAAGTAATTTTTCAAAGTGTTACAAAATCATTTATAATTTTAAAATCTATATTTTCCATGTAAATGATGATTTTAATTAAAAATTAAATTACTGATATTTGGAAAATTATTTTCTTAAAATGGATATAACATTTAAATTCTACATGTTGAAAAAATGTTAGGGTGAATTTTTGGGATTTTTATGAAATACATGAATTTTGGATGAATAGTAAAATACGATAATTTATAATAAAAGCTAAATACATGAATTATGGAGTCATATATGATGTAAAGATAATGTAAGACCAAAATAACGAAATATCATTCATTATTTTAAAATATTTAGATATAATTCTCAAACTATTCATAGTTGTGAGATAAAATAACAAACTAATGAATATTATAATGAGAAAACACATCTCTCCTCCAATATAAATACCACCCCTCACCCCTCTTCTTCTCACACTACTCAAGATTTGATCCTTTCCTAAATTTTCACAAAATTATTCCCTACCCCTTCCCAATGTCAATTATATATGGGTCTCAACGAAATACCAAAACCTTTTCCCTAAAGAGGTTCTCAAAGATGATAAATCCAAGAGGTAAAATACTCTTCCTTTTTCTTTTAATTCCATTTCAATTTAATTTCTTTTGTTATATTCTCATCACCTCCCTCCTTAAAAATGGAAGGATAACTATATTACCTTAAAAATACTATAATTCTGTAATGTAAATTTAAGATGAATCATTAAAATACTCCCTCTCAATCTTTTATTATAAAAAAGAAATCATCACTCGGGATGTGTCAATTTACCGACATCATGGGCGATGGACTTTCATTTTCCTTCAACTCCTTCAAGGATGTTAATAAAACCATTAAATGGATTAATTTTTTATTGGGTATTATATAACCCTATTTATCTTCTGAAACTAAAATTTATACATAATACTAAATGATAAAACAAAACACGTTCATTGTGATCGAAAAACTGCCAAATTGAGCCTAAAACGATCATCATTAACTTTTATCTAATGAATCATACTCATAGTATATAATTTTTTTAGTATTATTTAAACATATTTAATATATTTAATATCATATAATAAAAATTCTAGTTATTTATCCTCATTTTATATAAACATCTATTCATGTATACAAACAAACTAATCAGGAAAACTATGAAAATGAACACTCCCAAATGATGAAATTAAACTTTATAATTAATCCAAAGACCCATAAAATACCTTTATAAATCCATAATGAATCAGATTATTTTATAAAAGGTTATGTAATTTTTAATTAATTAATCTAATATTATTATAGAGGACATAAAATTGAATAAAGAATTCAGACACATGGTAAGGGGAATTCTCAATCACAACTCTATTTATTTAGTTTTTCCCACTTTCACCCCATTTTTCAATATGTATATTCCTTAAAAATAATATATTCCTTATTATATTACAATTTATATGAAATAAATGTTTCATAATTGATTTTATAACAAACAAAATGTTTTCCAAAAGAACCATTCTTTAAAAATACACACCTTTTACTTTTCGAGAATATTTCTTCTTCACTCAAAGTTGATGATTCATATATAAATTATGTTATTACATATTTTATTTGGGAATCCAAATTTTATGAAGGTATGGTTTATTAAATGAAACCCAATCCTTTCCATGGGTTATTTTATAATCAATATTGATATATGTTCTGTGTGGAATGCAAGATAATGTTAATGTTATGATGTGACGGGTGAACCCATAATTATATTGAAATACAATGCATTGGGTAATGTGATGTATCTCATGAGAAATCTGAAATATGCATGAATATGATTCTAGATTCTTTCACAAGTATGTTAGGTAGTTGACTAATTATACATGTTGTTTCATTTTAATGCATTTCCACATTCTGAGACTTTTCATAATACTTCCTATGGTGATTATGATTCTATTCCTATATTATGTTGATAATTATTATTCTCACCCCATGTTATATTGTTTCATTTTATTATCTATCCTCTTAATGAAATTTTATATCACACCTTTTTATGTATATCATTAGGTGATTACATATACTGAGGTAAATTTAAGGTCCAATATGAAGCTAGATAAGAAGGAATTAAATAAATGTTTATGCTTTATTTTGTAAATGTTATGTACGTTATAAATTTTTCCAAGATACTAAACCTATTTATCATTATTATATAATGATTTTATGTTATTTTCCTTTAAAATTATGTAATAGTAATGTAATAAAAGGTTAGGTCTATATAGAAATTTACTAGAGGATCTCACATTTCCACTATTCCATGATCTACAATGCTTGCGATCCATTCATTGAAATAAAATAACTCTTGAGTTGTGTATCTAAGGAACCTATGTTAGGGATGATAACATCTTGGGGATTCTTGATTCTATAAAAATTATTTATTTTCTTCTCCATGTAACACATGATGAAGCTAGGTACCTTCTCATCCTAGAAGGAGTGGAACTTTTTCTTTCAGTGTGTGAAGTGTATGGGTACTTGTCTTTGATGAGGGCTTAGAGAACTATTCTTAGCATGATTTTATGCATGATAGGGATTTTATAATTCGGTTATATAAATCCTGGTTGGTTTAGGGAGTAGGGTATATATGCCAACAACTATATTCTCCCTTCTCGGATTTGTCCTTGGTGTGGGAGGTACTAGACGATACCTCTTCTTGGTTCACTACACGACCCCCTCTAGGAACTAATCTATCTCAATAAATTACCAAAATACACTTATATAATTTAGTGAGATGAGTTTTGGGACTAGTCCATCTCAAATATTCTTCACAAAAATCCCTAAAATCTATTACTAGGGAAGTTTAATGTCAAGGAGAAATCAAAATTCGTTCCACTAGATGATGAATTTAGTGACACATTCATTCTCTAAATACATGCATTTGGATAGGTTTGTTACAATTTCCAATGTATTGTAGAGTCGAAATGATAGAGGAATTGTTGTGGGAGATCCTCTAATATGGTGAAAGATCATGGTGCCAAATTACTATACTAGATAAAGAAAAGCCTCTCTAGTGTCTGAAAAAAATAGAGGAGCTTGTTTACCTCATGCTTGTCTATGATTACAAGCATTATTCCACCCCGAGAGGAGAAATGGGTATGGTAATAATGTGAGTAACCTATACTATTTAAAGATATGATGTTCTGGTTGCTAAACATTGGTGGTCGAGATATGTGGTCCACCAACTGAAGATGTATCATAATTTTAGGCTTTACCAAATCTTTTTTTGTATCTTTGGCTTCTAAGAAATTAATGAGAGCATTGGTAAATTCTTCATGGGGGGTTTCAATTTTTTGTTTTCCCCTAGCTCATTGGCTAACTAGTGAATAAAATTTTTATTGATTCAATAGTGGGAAGTCATGTTTATCCATCAAAGAGGAAGTCATGGTGAATTTGGGGTTATTTCTTTGGTACAAAATGCTACTAGATCTAGACTTGGTTGATTAAACATAGACCATTGTTGTTATTGCTCCAAAGGGAGTGTGTAAGGGTTATCTTGAAAATAATACTAGTTTAAAAGATATCCCTAGAGGATGTAGGTAATTAGGTTTCAACTAACCTCATGCTCCTTGAGTAAATTAGTCAGATTTGAGCATCCAAGTTGGAAAACTCAACAGATTCAGGTCCACCAAATGGCTTAGATACATTATTTAATTTGTCAAGGTTTTTATGGGTGTTCAAGAGTGGTATTTCAGGTGGAATTTTAAGGACTATATACTATATTTTCTAATTGGTTTGGATGCATCCAAGTAGGTTTTCCTATCATGTTTATTCCTCTCAAGTAACTTTTATTGTTGTGCCTCATTATCGATATTACAACCCTAATTAGTTGTGGCGTAAATGGTGATGAAAATCACTGTGATAGTGGTTAATGGTGGAGAGTTGTTGACATCACCGAGTGAACAAGCATTTGTATTTTTTCATCACTAAAATAGGGGATTGAAATGTAAAACCTTATACTTACCCCAACCTCTAATTTTCATGTGGTTATATACTACTTCAAAAATGTGTAATAGCACCGTAACAATTTTAGTACACACATGATTGAGTATTTGGAAATGTAAAAAATAGTCAGGATATAGAGCCACAAAAGGGATGTGAGATCAACCTTTTGGAAATCTTGATCAAGTTTTTAAAGGTGCCTAAATATTTTAAGATAAGTTAACTGATGACCCTGATGGTGGTTCAATGTTTCCCATATATTCTTCCAAATATATGCTATATAGTTTTCAATGACCAATTATGGGATTGAGAAGTGAATGGTTGCATATGTCCATAAGTCGATTGAAATATGGTTAGTAGATAGGGCCTTCCACAGGTTCTCATCTACCCCTTATCCTCAATAATATGGGATATAATACTATGAAGTAGTAAATTAATTGAAATCCATTGGAGGTAGAGATGAAAAAATATTTTTATGTAGATTATGGGGTGCGAGTTTCCTCAACCGAGACACGCAACCCTCATCATAGGAACTACTCTATTTAGGTGTCTTGGTCTTCACAAGCATTCCAATATAAGATGAGGATTCTGTACCCTCTTGTCATGGGATTTCATCAGCTTATTATATCTCAAATAGATTTTCCCCTCATCTGAGAGTGATAGGTTTAATCATTACATCACACCTATTTCTAATGAAAAATTAGTGAGAAGAAACGCTAGAGATAGTAGGAGATGATACATGTATTTACATTAGAGTAATTATAGGAAATCATCTATATATAGGTATTTATAGTGGGTCTTCAGGAATTTGTTAACTTCAACCCCATAAAAAGAAGTTCTCTACTACTGGGTCCCAACACATATGTATTTTGGAAGTAGTAGAAAAATATCTCCTGAATCCTCTATTGTCTCATATCTTGAATGGTCAAGGGTAATTTGGTAGTAGTTATCCCAATTGCACCTTCAATGTAGGTGAAAAATTTCCCCAAGATTTAGATTACATTATTCAAATGGATCCTCACTTTGATTATTATTGTTGGTGAAATATGGAGGACCTCCACAATGAAAAATATCTCCTTTACTATGGGGAGGAACTTCAGTTAGGTGGATTTCTTTGGAATGGGGAGGACCCTTGTTGTGGTTAGTGGTGGCTCCAACAGTTGGGATATTCAAGAAAAATTTCCTGGTGGGTAGCTGTTCTCTTGATACTAGTATTGAAAAATATCTAACTACATATTATCCAATATGGATGTGGATGTAATGAAATATGCAGAAGTAACCACTTTTGAAGAAGGTGTAGCAACCTACCCTAATGTGGGCATCAAGCTGTCTAGACCAGAGTAGTTAGAGTAAGGTAAACATTAACTTTATTAGTTATAGTTTTTGAAACCCAACACTGATAGAGAAATTTGGTGGGGGGGGAGACTGCCTTTGTGACTCCATAGTGGTACCTAGGGCTAGATCACCTTAGATATTTCTTAACTCCTCTGTGTACGGGAAAGTGGAATTAACAATCTTAAGGTATATGCTCCCAAATTAATTAGTAGTTTAAATGGGGGGGGGGTGTCATCCCCTGAAAGATATCTACTTTTAGTGTTGTTTAAATTCCATAACTTATAAATACAACTAAGCCATCTATCATTTTGGGATAATATCTTCTTCCTTTTAGTGGTGGATGAGGTCATGGATGACCCTCAATATATAATCTCTGATGGGGAAAGTGGGCAAGGGTTCCCAATATGCATAGGAGATTCCAATATTTGTACCTAGGTGTAGGGGTATATGATCTTTATATGGGAGGTTCTCCTTCCCCCATTACTGCTAATGGATGTTAGGGTAGGTCTCTTGGTATGTAAAGTGGATATCATTCTACAATAACATTTAAGCAAACCATGAGCACAAATTTTGTGATTAATATACCCAACACACCAAATGTTACCCATCCTTTCACTATTCTAAGTTATGTAATTTACATTGTGACCACGATTATCTTTTCTAGTAGTATAAATTGGAACTATTTCATTAGATTGTTCCATGGATGGCTATGATCAAAGTCTCGCATACCTACATTCTAAAGGTAAGTTTCTAGCCACCACCGATGCGATGATGTGTACTTCTTGACTAGAATAGAATGATGGGAGGTAAACAATTACCTTCTTACAATTTTTTTTATTATTCCAGATGTAACTCATAGATTTTAAAAATTTGAGTGAATCCCTTTACTGATGACATATTTATGTGGACGTCAGTTAATTAGATCAATTCCTTCTATAATAGGGTGAACACCTTCAATTAGAGAGGATGAGTATTTCAATCTAGTTGGTAATCTGTTTTATCTTCCTCAGGGTAATCATTGAGAAAATACAATGTTTTTCAAATAAGGCATCATATTTACATAACCTAATGAATCATATGATCTTAAACTAAGGCATCCCATACTCTTATCATAGGTGATATTGTCATTATCACACAAGACAACTCAATATCACCACCCAAGGCATCCCATGCTCTTCCCATGAGACATATTATACTCATCACATATGGAAACTCATTTACATCAATTAAGGCATACCATTATTGTCCCATGAGGAATCCTATGCTCATCACACAAGGAAAGTTTGGTTCTTCACATTAATCATCCTATGATAGCGACATGAGGCATCCTATTCCAGTCACCTAAGGAACTTTGGATCATCACATAAGGCATCCCGTGGTCTTCCCATGATTCATCCTATTCTTTTCACATATGGAATCCTATGACCATCATACAGGTTGTGGTATAATAATAGGATTATCTACTAATGAAATAAAAGAGAAATCATATACTCATTACATAGAAATATTATTCTCATCACATTAGGAATCACAAGCTCATCACTTAAGGTTTCCATAACACGTCACTAGAAGAATCTTATGCTCATAACATGATGTGAATTATTATTATCACTTATGTAATATTAGACAAATCACTCAAGAAATGATTTTTAATTCATTAGAGAGGTGTCCCGTCCAATGATCATAACATAAGGTATCTTTTTTATCTCTTTATAAGAAAAGAAAAGAATCCAATAATTCTCATCACAATATGGAATGAACATTTTAATTTCTAGTGGAGATGAATCCACCTATTCTCATCACACAAAGGAATTAATAATTTCTTTCATCTAGTAGGGATAAATCCACTTATTATCATCATATAAGGGAATAAACTTGTTTATTTTTCAATTGGGAGAATCCAAACATGATCATAAAATAAGGGAATTAATAGGTTTATCATTGAGTGGGGACTCTCTATAAGGATTAGTGGTTTTCTATGAGTGTTTGGGTTTTACTTACTCCATAATGGGAGAGAATATAGTAAGGTTTTCTTTGGGTTTTAGGATTGAACCTAAAAGATGTGTCCTATGTATCCTATTTAATTTAGAATCAAGATCTGCATAATTTTATTTTCACAATTTAAGATCGTATGATAAGACTAGTCTATACAGTTTAACAACACGTGGTAAGAATGTTTGTTCTGTAAATGTGGAAACATCATAGGATGATGTTGGAAATATTTATTAGTTCTTCCTAGTGGAATTATGGATTATTGAGTGCAATAGGATTTGAATGATCAATGATCTCATAGATGGGGTTCATATGTAATATGATGCTTATGTCCTTACATGGGAGTAGGAGAAATACATGTAGGGATTAAATATATGCTTTTCCACCTAACCCATTCATGGAAAAAATATGTATAGATAATTCCCAAACACCTTTTGACAGAAAGTAATTAGGAATAGAGGTCCAAGATACCAATTGTACATAAATGTTTTTTATGAATAAATCTATATCAGAAGGATGAGAGTCTCATGTGCCCTCAATATTCCTAAAAGCGCATTTTGTGAAAAGAGGGAATCAAATGGATGTCTATGTTTTGGGTTTTAAAGGAGGGTGTTGTTCAAAACCATTCCATGTTTAAATATTTGGACTTTGTGTATAGTTTATTCTCCATTGGAGGGAGTTTCACAACCATATATCAATAAAAATACAATACTTTGAAGGAATTGTGTGAGACTATTTGTATCATATTCTCACTTTTAGGATTTGTTTGTTTTTTTTGGTTTCATGAAGTTAAAAAGGATATTTTACAAAATTTGGGATGTTTTAATTTCGAAAAATCAGAATCGTAAGGTTGGAACCCCAAAATGGTGAGCTGAGGGGTGTTTATAGGCTTGGGGATCTTGGAAGTGTACATGTGCACTTGTGACAGTCTGCAAATATGTAACACCCTTAGTTATGGACTCATTTATCTATGATTTGTCTTTAATTTCCTCCTAAATTTCTTCCCACAGTTTTCTTCCCTCCCAAATTATTTTTGGATATGTTTTCCAGTGCTAGAACCAATGTTCTATAAAAACATTTCAATCATTCAGATGAAAATCAATCATATATTTCAAAAGAAATTGATTAATTTTAAAGGTATTCAATTGAAAATATTGAGTAATAAATATACCGTTTTCAAATATTTATAATCATATGAAATTTTGGATATGTCAAATTTAAATTCTGAATGAGAAATTCACAACATACTGCTAACTAAAATCAAATATTCATCAACCCAAAAACTTCATTTATTTATATCATAATTTAAATCTTATTATCGATTTACTATGTATGTTTTTAAAGATTTCCTTTTTTGTTAAATATTAACTCTCTATTTTGAGTTGATTTTTTTATTTGGATGAATTTCTTATTGAAATTACTATATCTATTGATACATTCAATAGAAGATAGAAATAATTTTGTTGAATTAACTTTAAAAACATATTCTATGGAAGAATATCAATCCAATATATGAAAAGATAACTTCAGAAAGGTTTAATTTTGTTTTTTCTTATGATAAAATATTATCATATGGTGGTTTATTATATTTTAAATACTTTAATATTTTAGGATAAGTATCTGAATTTTATTTTAAGAATTCATTGGAATGGTATGAGAAGTGGAGGAGAAATCATGAGAAAATGATGGATAAAATTCTTATAAAAGATTAAACTTCAAACATGTCTTTATTTTATAATGGTTTTTTAAAATTAATATAACTAAATAATTTGATGAATTCTATAAATATTGAATGTTTTCTCAAAATTATATTTATATTTATTAATATTTTACTCCAATATGATTTTACTTATTCTTGCTGGACATCTTTTAAATATTTTATTATTTTCAATTGTACCTAATTTTTAAGACAAAAAGTATATATTTAGACATTAAGAATTATGTAAACCATAGAGAAGATAAAAACTAACCCTTTTCTTATTTCAAATATCAAAGTGATATATATCACAATTTTAGATTATTATAAGATAAATGATATTCATCATTTGTTTATATTATTTTATTTGGATTCAATTTTAGGAATCATAAAGGTGGATATAATTTAAAATATATGTATTTTATACATTACAATGGGGAGAATAACTTGACATTTATAAAAAATATTAATATCATCTTCCTCATTGAAAAACATAAAGGGAAGTAAAATCATAGGTTGGATTTATAAAATTAATGGGATTGTTTTTTATAACTTTTAATTGATGTTTAAAACTTATTCTTCCGTATTTTCCCTTTTTTTATATCTGAAAATTAAAAAGTGGGATAAATCTAATTAAAATAAGTCTAATTTATGATTTTTTTATTTGATGTTTTTGTAAGGGGTAGAATATAAAGATATTAAAGGGGGATATAGATGAGTACTTATAAGTGTTGAACTTTGGGAGTTTTTCATGGGAAGATATAGGAAGATTCCATTAAATTTGAGCCAAAAATAATTTAGCTTATATATTTTGTGATTAAAAAAGGGGGATACTTTTGGGACAATGAATTTTTTTTTTCATATTTTATTTTGAAAATAAAAATTCAATTGATATGATTTTTATCTAACTTATAATGCTTGTCTATGTTTTTGATGTGTAGGTTTCCTATTTATTATTTTAATGGCTAATGAAATTAATTTTTTCTACTTTGTTTTGAAATTTTTATGAGATACTTGAAGTATATTCCAAAAATTAATAGTGTGTTGCAATGTAACATAGGATTTGAGAACTTCATATGATAAAATCAGAGATACATCCATCAAACTATGGAGTAAAACATCTAATGCTGTTTCAATTGAACCCAAAGAACTCATAATCTGATCACTGGATTTTTTACTTGGGAATTAAAAATTCAACGAATGTATTTGAGGAATATAATTATTTAAATGAGAATATTGAATAGTTTACAATCATTTTGAAGCTTCAAATCATCTCACTATCACTATGCACTTATGATTGTATCATCTTACAAGGAATTTGTTTAGAGAATCTTTGTGTGAGGTTTTAATTGTAAATACTCAATGATTTTCTTTCTTTTAATTTTTATTTGTTTAATACCTCCTGATAAAAGAACTTATGAACTGTGAAAGATGTATTTATTGATCCCTAGATATTGTGGATCTTCAGTGTGAGAAGCTATATCATCTGATGAGATTATAGTTGATAGAATCCTTGTATGGACTTACTACTGACCATCAAATTAAGGAGGATCTTAGTGATATAGCTACATATTGCTACTGAGGGTATTATAGTCAAGGAAGTTCTAGGTTTGAAAATTGAAACTATATAATGGGTTTTATATTTGAGGATATTATAATATTTCAATAGGGATTCCTAGGATTTGGTTTTTAAATTCTCCTATATATTTGGATAAAAATAAATACTTTCTATGAATTGGGGAAAAATTGGTAAATAATACCCCTTATGAGTGTTTGAGTTTTTACTCGATACTCTAATAATTTTTTATATTACTTTTTGCATTTTAATTTCAACTATGAATTTTAAAATTATTGAATAATATTATAACTATGAATTTTTTTATCGAATTTACATTTTTTTACTCTGATATATTTTTAATTAATTGGTAATTTTTTATCTGATCAACTTACAATTTTGAGTTGGTGAAGAATTTATAGATTTGTTTTTGATAACAATTCATTATACCTTTTATAGTTATATATCCACTTATTTGGGATGACACATATCATATATAAACATGCACCCTAATCCATGATATAAATAATAAAAATGAATAAAAATCATAATTACCACGTCAACTAAATGAATAATAATGGTTCTAGTCAATATATCCATTTGGAATTCAAATTCTGACTAATATTAAAATGTCCAAATGAAATCATGAACATTATTGATTAAAGGAAATCAGAGTGATATAATCTTAGATAAATTTTTCAAAAAAAATCAATAATGTTTAGCTAATATAAGAAAAATATGCACCTTAGATACATTTTTTTAACACTTTACACGAAACAACTTCTTTGATATTAGATGTATCCTAATCCAATCCTCAAATTGAAATAAAAATTCTAATAATAATTAATATCTTATAATAAAAAATTAATTTTTTACTTATTATAACACCACATGTTACTATTATTATTATTTAATTATTTAATCTAGAGTTCTTTTAGGTTTCATCAACTTTTTTTTGGAATTTAAATTATTTTGGAATAGTTTTTGGTGTTGCATAGGTTGCACACATTTAGGAGTAACCATGCAACTATCATGTAGTTTTTTTCAGAAATTAGTAACATCTTTTCTAATAGTTAAAAAATAATAGGAATGTATGTGTGCGGTATTTTGGGTAATTATGTGACATATTATTGAGCTTCTAGTATCCTCCATATGTTTGGAGAATGATTTACTAAATTGAGTGAAAAAATAATGCAAGTCACCCATAATTTATTCTTGTGAAATTACAATCCTTCCCTTCTTGATTTTAAAACCCTAAAACTCTCATTTATCTATTCACATACATTTCATTACCTCCCATCAATCTTATCCCCCCCATGGTGTGCCTCCCATACTTTTTATCTCCTCTCTCTTTGGTGATTCAATATTGTTTCTTCATGAATCAGGATCAGTATTACAAGGTTGGGATACTTCTTCCCTATCATTTCCTTTTTTTCTTGTTTCTTATTACAATATCAGTATAATCACATTTGGTCAAATAATAGGGTGGTGGTTTGATCCAAATTTTGTGATTCCATAATGTATAAGGCATGATATGTATTCTTCATGTTATTTTCACACTACATTTAATACACCAAAACATTAACCTTATATTCAAGGTATGTTTACTCATTCTCTAAATTTAAATTATTTAACCGTAAATTGTAAGAGTTTCAAATTGGTGTTTATAATTTCAAAATTATAGTATAGTATATATTTATTTGAATTATAATATTAAACCATGGGTTTCTCTTGTTTTTTATGTAAAGAGTATCTTTTCTATCTTAATGGACAGTTTAAATCTAATTTATCTTCACAAGCACAACAAAAGTTTTCTATATTTTCAAGTTGAATATTTAGAATTTTAGTAGGGTTTATAGGGGTATACTTATCCATAAAGTTTAATTTATCAAAATATTTACTTGGACTTCAATGTTGTTATTAAAATATGGTATCTAATATTCTTGAAAATATTTTATATTTCTAAACTAATGAAATTTGGATACAAAACAATATTTTGTGTCTTTAATGTAATTTTAATGTGATTTTACATTTTTTGAAAAAGTCATCTACTTGGAATTTAAATTTTTTTACATTAAATTATGAGTTTATATAATTTTTTTAGATTATTTATTATGTGAAATATAATTTTTAACGTGCAATAACCACATTTGGGATGTGAAATAAATTTTTAAGTGATGTTCTAAACCATTAAAATTTTTATAAATGAAAATGTGAGCTGATTTCATAAAATATATCCATATGTACTTGAGGAATTTATTAATTTTTTTTGAAAATGATTTATAATTAGTTGATTTCAAGATGGGCCTTTAAAAATTAAATTTTGAATGAATAGTGACGTATTATCATTCAAATTACATTTTAATAGAAGGAATTTTTAGTACTTTTGAATTTTTTTAAAATGGTTCGTTGAGTGAAAGATCCTCTAGAGGCCCCTTGTATTTGTTTTCCATTTATAGTTGATGATTTATTACTATCATTTTTGGATGATATTATTTATACAATGGATGTATGATGTAAAACAAGTTTCATCTAGAATGGGATATTGAGGTGAGATTAGATCTATTTCCTTCTGTGTGATAATTACTAGGATAATATTTGATTGGTTGTATGATAAAATTCTCTTTTGATTGCTCATAAGAACATAGGTAATAAACTCGGAGACCTTGATTCATGTGAGACTAGTTAGTTCACAACCTATGTAGTGATGCCTAGTTGTTTGGTTTACATAGATAATGTGTAGAGAACCTAACCCTAATATCTCAAAGACAATGTATAATTTATTATATTTTCATAATACATAAGGAATCAAATTCTAATGGAATGAATAGTTTATTAGTTTTGGTAAAATAGATACAAACTTGAAATTTATATTACATTTTAAATGAAAAAAAATAAACAACGATTTTTATTATTGTATCCATGTATATCAATCACAAAATACTTCTTCATATCCTGTGGAAAATAAAGAATGAAATGGGTGAGATGAATTGATCAGTAAGGGTAAGAGTAAATGGAAGCTATGAATAAATAATGAATAGTCAATATGGAAAGGTAAATAACTAAAACACATTCCATTTAATCAATAACTTTGGAATAATATGACTAGAATAAATGATGATTAAATAATTCCACATAAATAACCACATGATCTTGAAAAATTAACCATGGATATTATAAGTAATCAAATAATCACATGGAATATCAAAAATTGAATTCATAATGAATTAATTCATAATATCAGCCATCGAAAACATACCATCAAACCTTTGTTCCAATATATATAGAGAAATGGGTAAGGCATCAGCCAAAACCAAATATAGTTTGTATCAAGAGACTTAGTAATTAATTGAGGGTTTATCTATAACTGGGGCCCACCCATCACTTACTGAGTCCAATGCATTCCTCATACGAAAGGGGTGAAACATAATCAACATAAATATTTGAATTGAAAAACTAACATATGGAATGTTAATACTTACCCTAATAAAAAAACATAATCATAAACCACCCAGAGTTATTTGGTGAATGATATTAAAATAGTAAATCCTTAGTCAAAATAATCCTAATCCATCAAAATAAAAGATAAATATGATATCAATACAAAATAAACCTACTAAATCATAATTAAAATTAATTTTTGATGATGTTGATTAATTAAAATACTATGAAAATATCCTTAAAGTCATTGTTGAGGAAAATAACCTTTTCATTTTGAAAATCACCATTTAAAACAAAGTGTTCACTAAACATTTTGAAAATAATTTTCATTGAAAATAAACTTTTAAAAAATGTAAATTAAAATTTGAAAACAATATTGGTCATGATGGTGTGAAATTGTGTTCATTTCATAGATGTTAAAATAAATATTTATTTCATATCTTTGGTAAAATCCAAACTCAAATTATTTTGAAAAAAAATTAAGCATTAATTTATTTTTTATATAAAAATTGAAAATGTGTAAATATTTATTTAATAAATAATTTAAAAAATATTATTTTTTAAAAAACTTTTTTTATCTATGTGTTTTATGATAAAGGTTTTCTGATGGAAGAGATAAATAAATTTATATTTTCTAAAAAACATTTTATCAATCGTTTTAAGTACCATGTGTGGAAAAATAATAATATTACTTGAAAAATATCATGAATATCTATTGGTGAATAAAATAGATTTATTTTAGGAAATAAATATCAAATATGTTTCCCAAGGGAGACATAAACACAAACTATATCGAATAATGATTAGATTGTAAAGTAAACCCTTACCACTTTGGTAACTTCTAAATCTTAAGACCCATAAAATAAACGACATCAAATGAAAATTTTAATACCATGAAGATAAATAGATTCATTATATTAAATATCAAGTAGAATTATATACTCCCCACAATGGTAATATGTTTTGAATTCAACATATGTATCATAGAAGTCAAAGTGAGACAAGAAACCCTTACCTTAGGTTCAAATTTCTTCATATGTGTCTCAAACTCATGTATAATAAATATAAGATTATTATAAATATATTAAATAACTATATTTATTTATTTAATAGCATATATAATATTATTATAACATTTTACCATACTTTTGTTAATAATATGTCATTATTTTTATTGTTTCAGATGTTAATTGCCTTGTTTTCTCATGTGTGTTTTCCATGAAGGTTCCGGTTATTATGAAAAGTATATAAATAATTTGTATCTAGAATGGAAATCAAAAAATTATTATAAAATTTATACATAAATTATAATTTATAGAATAATCATGAAATATGAATTTGATAAATGATGTACGTTATGATCATATATATGACATGCCATATGTACACATGAGTAATATTTCCATTTTTCAACAATCATTATAAGAAAGAAGGTAAATAATATTTTATCCCTAAATAATGAAAATTATTTCATAAATAAAATATTTTTTATTTAAATATAATTATATATATCATCCATGTGGTGTGGTTATGAAATGAGAGGCACATCGCTCGGTGAAGGCGGTAGTCCACACGTACTCGAACGACGTTATCATCTTTTAGTGAGTGAAATGGTAAGAATTAAAATAATATATTATAATTTTATAATGATAAATATGTAATTAATATCATAATTATTTCATGTAAAACACATATATTCATTATATTTATCCTTATTACCTTCAATTCAATGTGTTAGTTAAAAATGAATCACATTGCTTTACGAGGCTGCAATCCACTGTACACTTGAGAGATGTTATCATATCCCCTAAAAAATTGAAATTAAAATTGTATATATGAGATAGTGGATATATAAGTATAATTATGTTATAAATTTAATATATATAATTTATATTTATCATCATACTTAACCTTGAGAGGTGTTTATGGAAAACTTGTCACATTGGTTCCTGAGATGGTAGCCCACCGTACACATGATTGATGATTTAATTTCTCCTTTTATGGAAGTGGAGAAGGATAAATATATTATATAAACATATTAAAATATAATTATATGTTAGATACTACTTTTATTATATTTTTATTTTTAATACCAAATTGATTGTGGAAAAAGAAGAAAGATAATTAAAGAGCTCACTAAAGACAATTACCTTCTCTTAGGGAAACCTCTTTTGGATATCCCCTTAAGGGCCATAGGGTTTCTCTTTTTAGAGGAAAAAAATCTCTATAATATATATAAGGATTCTGGGGAGATATTATGGTAGATATATTTCAATAAAAATGGCCTTATGGGTGTTACAAAGTGAAGGGAGGGGGTTCCCTTTTATAAGTGGGGAAAGGGAATCTTCTTGGAAATTACTTGGAAATTTCCAAAACGAATAAAAAATGACAAATAACTTCCCAAGAGAAAAGCATCTAAATAACCATAGATTTTATTTATGGATAACATAAGTTAGAAAGAGGTTAATAAAATAAATTTTTTAAATTTTTTAGGTTATTTTAACCCTTATCTTCTTAGTTTAACCCCACCGTAAACCATTTTTTTACCATAATCACGTTAATTAATTTTTACTATTTTCACTAATAATTTTGGTAAAAAATTAATTTAAAGATATTATCTAATATAAATTAAGATAATTACATATATTAATCCATTTATCCAAAATCAATTAACAAAAGTGGAATAATTAAATTTACAACCACAGCCACAAACATGATGAAAGAGTTGGGTTTCAAAAAGAAAATTCAAATAAGTATAGAAGGTACTATTATACAAATTCAATATGATTTTTTAAAATTACATAAATTAGAATAATTTTAATATAATTTAACTAATTTTACTTTACAAAAATTAACATTTAATTTATCTTTGTAAATAATTTGAATGAAGAGGTATCTTTCTATTAAAATTCGGTATTTTCACTATTCATAAAAAATGAAGCTTTTCAAAAAAATAAAAAATACTCCCTAAGTTAATTTTAAAAAGATGACTATAAAAAATATTTTTTTTCAAATAAATTTTATAATAGAGGTAAAAATTAATTATTAATTATGTATGAAAAGGTAGACTAAACCACATTTTAGAAAAGTACAGTTTTCAAAAAACATCAATTTTACTTTAATTTTTTTAATTTATTTCTAATAAATATATAACCATTGAAATCATTTTATACATGTTTATACTATGAAATTTATATAATTTAGTTAGTAATATTCATACCATCCTACTTAATGCCTAGGCTATAATGGTCATGTTAAAATAATATTATTTTAATAGAGTATCATGTTTTGTTAAAACTGGGTGTTACGTGAATGGAAATCCATCGAAGATGATGAATTTATTTAAAAATAAACGTATAGTAAATTTTTATAATTTTATATTCTTATTTAGTCTTGTTTTTTCAGGTTATACAAAATATTTAACTTGCTGTTTATATTTTAAAATCTCAGGGTGGTACATATTACCCCACTTAAAAAAATTGAATCCTCACAATCTAATATTGTTCTTAATAACTAAGGGATTAAAATTTGAAAAAACCATTATTGAAACTTCACATTGTAAAAATAGTTAATAAAACATCTTCTTAATAAGAGTTAAAGGTATGTACATTGGTCATATAGAATAACACACAAATTGGTTTCTAAGTAGAATAACATTAGTTGAAAGTGAATATATGGACATGAAAGAAAATAATAAATAATTATAGAGTGTGATAGAGGTCACTAATCATAATAAAGTGAATTATAATTCAAATATGAAGTGAGAAATTCTTATACTAGAGGATGATCTCTTCCATTTAATGTGAAAGGAAAGGATTTCATGAAATATATACCCCTTCTAAACCATAAGGGTATAACTTTTGTGGAATCTATTATTTGATCGGATTCCGCTTGGAATAACCTTTTCATGTTCCCTATCATCAAAAAATTAGAAGATTGTTCCCTTTATTTTCTTTTCGATCTAATATGATCCAACAAAGACTTATATTATGTATATTTTCCCTCCATAAATGAATATCATATGCGAAATGTGAAAATACCTCATCCAAAACAGATCTCTAATATAGAGTATCACACTATTGGAACATTGTGAATTGGAGGTTGATCCAAATTGTAAAATGATATTTTCATATTATCATTTAGTTCTTTAATGATTTCAATGATTATTGGAATATTGGAAATTTAAATTTGAGGCTAGGAATCATAATTGTCTTGTAATTAGATATGAATTACATTCCCTTTAACCGTTGACACTCTAATACTCTAATATGGGATTGGATTCATGGAATTCTTTGGGTCTTTTGGAATCCTAAGATACTCAATGATCTAGAATAATGCATTCATATCCCCTTAAAATTTGACCAAATACACTCTCAATGGGGACCTGGGTATTTATGCAAGAGTCATCGTTGATGTCAACTAGAAATAAAAGCTTCTAGATATGATTTGTCTCATTTAAAATGAGCATAAATTCAAGGTGTTGGTAGATTTTAATCAAATTCCACCATATTGTAATGTTCTGAAGAAAGTAGGACATTTATTCATAAAACATGGAAGATGTTTTATTAAAATAGAAAAAGTAAAGATATAGAGTTTGAAAAGGGTGAATCATCATGACATGGTGGTGCTATTAATTGTGTCAAGAATGAATCTAAATATGGATCTTCATGGTAAGTTCTTATTGAGGATGAATAGAATCATTAGAACCTAATTCCCTATACTGGAGTCATTGACAATAATGGTTCCCATAATGTGATAGGAAAGGATTTTATTTCTTTAAAGGAACACTTGGACACTTGTTTGAAAATTTTTACTGAGATAAAAAACATAGTGGCCTATTTACAAACATAAGAGTCATTGATAAAAATTATTCAAGCAGACATTGTTTAGCCCATTCAAGTGGATCACACGATCATGGATAAAAACAATGATTCTTCTCAACAAGATCTTTCTATCATGGATCAACCAGGAAACCTCTTAGATTGTATAGGTCCTCCCTACACATGATCATAGAATCTATCTACCATTATTATAACAGAAAATATATATCATGGTTTACCAGAAAACCTCCCACATAATGTAGTTATTAGGGGGATGCATTTGGAATCAGACAGTAAAAGATCTAGATAAACAAAAAAATCAGATAGAATAAAGAATTTTGGAATAGAATATAAGGAGATTCACCCAAAGAACCAAATTTGAAAGAATATTATTTTCTAGAATTTTCATGGATTATCCTACCCTAAAATTATAGGTTCTCTCAGTATACTAATTAATAAGCATAAATGGGAATTTATTGGGCTTGTTGATCTAAATATGGGGTTTTCTAATAAAATTACTTCTTTTGAAAACTGGGGATACCATATACTTGGAATGAACCATCCTCATTATGACATTAACATACTTTATCTCCTATATCACATGAATATTAAAAATATATCCATTATTAGTGAAAGTGATCAAAGTATTAAATTCAGGTTTCTTATGGTAGTTATTCAAAACCTATATCTAGTTATTTATGAATTTAATAGTTACATTGATAAAAGGATTATTTGGTTGGGAATTTTTACAATTTCTAGTGCCATTAATGATCCTTTGATAATAAATGGAGAGTTAAAACCAATTAATCACTATGATGAATAGTTTTTTATTTTATTTTATCACTATATTTCAATTAGGTATTTCAGAGGGTTCGTTGAATATTGAAATATGCTTTGGATAAAGATGGTTGGAGATTTATTCACATGGTACATAAATAATTTAAATAGAATGATGGTCAAAAGAATTATTAGATATTTTATTAATGATGTCTCCAAAAATAATTAGGGATACATATCTTATGATTTCTTATAAAGCTCCTGCTCGGATCACCACCCAACCCCTATGATTTTCCTCTCTAAATACCGAAATCCACCACTTCTATTTAGGTTTAATAATTCTTTGATTTCTCATCCTAAATGTAGTAAACATTTTCATGACACCTGGAACTCATTTGATTACAAAAAAATTCACTGGCATGTATTCTCAAGCTTAAATTTCATAAAATTAGGATAAAAGATTAGAGAAGAAACTATTTTATCTCTTTGTACAAATATATTGAATCATTTGATCATTATCTTCACTTCTTTAAGATTATATAACTAATAACAACTTCTATGGAAGTCTTGAACAAGAAGTTGAGAAGTATTCCAAAATCAACAACCTCCTCAAGCTCAAATATAACATTCAGAAGGATCTTATTAAAACTATATAAATTACAAATGGTGATTTAAAAACTACAATTTTAAATTATCTTTAGTGATATAGATGGGTTAATAGAAATATTTATCTTCTCAAGTATGTTGACAAAATCTTAGATGATAGGAAAGATCTTTCCAACCATGTTATCTCAATATAAAAGAATATTTTCAATGGAACCCACTTGTTTGGATTTGATGTTGGAAAATTTTCCTAGATTGGTAAGTGATAATTAAAATGTCATACTCAACTCAATTCCAATGGAATTTATATTTAAGGATATAGTCTTTGGACTAAATGTGGGAAATTCTCGTAAACCATATGATTCCTCTGATAATTTTTTCAAAACATACTAGGATGTGATTTTGCATGATGTTTGTAAATTGGGTAATAATTTCTTCAAAGGTGTATCTCTCTCATAGGGTACTAGTGCTCAGTTCCATTACTTTATTCCAAAAGTGGAGAATTCATGTGATATTTCTCAAATCTAACAAGTTTTTGTTTTCAGAAATATACACATAATAATGGGAGTAATTCTTACTAATAGGATTACCATTGTCTCAGATAAATTCATTTCTTGGAATAAATTTAGATTCATCAAGGGGAGAAACATTCAATATTGTATCATAACAACCTTGAAATGTATTAATATTCTCTATAAGACTACTTAGGAAGGTAATATTTCTTTAAATATTGATGTTAAAAAAATCCTTTGATACTATGGAATGAGGTTTTATTGGTAAAGTATTCATTTTTTAGATTTGATATGACGTTTGTTCATTGTAGTAAAGCCCTTATTAAATATGATAAAATATAAATTATTACTAATGGATATCTAGAAGGTTATATCACTTTCTTAAGAGGGGATAGGAAAGTCGATCACCTCTCTTCCCTTTTTTTCTCTATTATATAAGAGTCTCTTAGTAGGGTTATACTAAATTTTTTAGATAACGGTGATTTGAAGACCATCAGGAATTCCAAAGGTTTATTTTCTCCTTCAAATTTTTTTTATGTCAATGATATTATTATCTTTTACAAGGAACTAAGAGTTGAATCAGAAACATTCTAAAGTAACTTCTTCATTGTAAAATTTTTTGGGCTAGGCGACGTGTTAGAAAAAATCATTATTTCATTTTGATGAAAAAATTGATGACACTAGGAAATTAATTATTATTAATGAATTGGGAATTTGAGTAAAATATATTCCTTTTATCTGTTTAGGGGTTCCCATGTTTTGGGGAAGACCACATACTCTTTACATTAATCATATTCTAATACAAAGTCAATGAATCTTAGCCTCATGGAATGTTAAGTCTCTCTCAATGGTAGGATGAATTTTCCTTGTGAAGTACATCATAAATTATAAGATTATTTACTTTTTTATGGATTACAAATGACCACATTACTTGCTTTAAAGAATAAAAAACTACATTTTTTTATTTATAGTGGAGGAATTTTTGAGAGAAGAGTCACCATGGTTCCATGGAAGTAATGTCGTAACACACATTTCCTTTGGGGTTTGGTAATTAAAAATCTCTGAATCATCAACCAATCACTTCAAGATTACTTTATTTGAATGATTTTAAATTTAAAATTTTATTATATGTGATTTATAAAATTGATATTATTTGGTAGATTGAAATATAGAATCTTAAATCATGTTGAATCCTCCATTTATCCTGGCTGAAAATCTATATTCACCAAAATTTATATTCAACCACACTGGTTGACTAACATAAATTCTTCACTTATATTTTTTTAATAATTGAATAGGGATTACAATAGTGAATATGATGCACTCCTTTAATACAATAAAGGATACTAGTACCACCATTAGTGATCAAATTTCTTGTCTTGATTCCCTCATAGATGATATAAGATCAATAGTATCTAATTATGATTTTTTAAATGGGTAGGATTTGCAGATATAGTAACCAATTATGGATAGAATTCTTAACTCTAAGATGTTTTACAGGAATGAGAAATAGGGTTTTACTAGTTAGATCTGGTCTATGAAAAATAAATGTATTTTTCGATCTGTACTTACTCTTTTATAGAGTTTTTACTTTTCAATGATCCCCTTTGACTCCAGCCTTCAAAATGTGGGTATCTAACTCTGATCGAGATGTGTTTTTTTTCATCAGCACAAGAAGGATGTGAATAATCACTCCATAAGTTTTCCTAAGGACTTAGTGCTATGAAATTCAGTTTTTGATATCATTGAGATCCATCCTCTGCACACTGAATCAATAACTAATCATCATAATGAGTGATTCAAGATCACAATGTATCATAAAATAATTAATCTATTCAAGGTGGAACTTGGGGATATCTTAATGTCATCTTTCATAGAAGGGACACAATGATGCATAAAAAATCCTCTTTCAGTTCTCATTCATCTTTTGTTAAAATCATCCGGTCCAAGGAAAACACGAATTCTATTTATTTAGTCCACCACAGTAATTTAGTAAATGAATTATATTTCTTAATATGACTTATTATTTTAGGTAAATTTCCCCCTCTCTTGGGAAACATTAATGATATTTAGAACTCACAATTTCGGATGGTTTAAATAAAATTATTATAGAACCTCCAAAGTAAATCCTGACCTTGTAGTATTTGGGTCTATTTATAGAGATCATAATGATGATGTCATGGGCTGATGTTATG
Source organism: Viscum album (assembly GCA_963277665.1). NCBI lineage: Eukaryota > Viridiplantae > Streptophyta > Magnoliopsida > Santalales > Viscaceae > Viscum > Viscum album. The sequence continues at coordinate 1,360,284,676 of OY728135.1, read as the reverse complement.
GACCCTATGGTGTTTCATCTTTATTGGAAGCTTAAATTATTGGTTTGAAAAATGTAGTGTACATGGAATTTCAAAAGACAAAGAACAATGTATGGATTGAGTATGAATTCACCAAGGGTTTTTGAAGTTATTAGAACTGGTTATATTCACATTTCCTAGAAGACAACTTCATGATGGATCATATCAATATAAATTCTATACTCAATGTGTTAGATCATAACATATGTGTTTTTGAAGGTAAATATCTTTCTAATGGAATTGTGAACAAAGGGGTGTGTTTTTGTGATTGTATCTCTTCCAATACCCTCCTAGTTGAGTTGATTTCTATTTTTTAAAGATAAAAATGTAAAGTTACCTCTATTAGAATGATTAAATTACTTTATTTATAATTAAGAGGCATTTACTTCAGAAAATGTCTCATTTTCTCAAAAAATAATGACCATAGGTTCAACATAAATGAAGGTATTAGGATAATTTTTTTTAAATATTCTTTTCCTGGAGTTAACGAATTATTTCACCATCATGAATAAGGGTTTTGGAAAATATACATACTTGAAAATTTTCTATTTCATTGGAACAATTTCATATTTTTTGTGCTTTTATAATTCTTTACTTCATTTATTACTAAAATAAATGAATATCCAAGATGAATTATTTTATTTCTAAAGCACTAAAATTAACTTTTAATGGTGTATATGATCTATAAATTTGTGACAATCATTTATATATATTTATAAATATTTTCTAAAAACAACATGTTTGTCACAATTTATCAAATATAATACATTAACCTTAATATCCACTCTAAAAACTCAGCTTAACCCATTCAAAAATGGTAAACCTTAATACTCATCTGTAGTATTTGTGACAACATTCTAAGTCCAAATTTTCTGATGGATGGTCAGTAAATCAATACTATATTCTCTAGAATATATAAAGTGTAACATAATATCACATTCCAAATATGTGAATGTATTTTTAACTATAAAATCTTAATCAAAACATGAATTTTTCCAAATGTAAAATCTCATATTGTCGAATATATACCATAAATCAATACTTGTAGGAATCTCCAACGAAGATAACATAAAGAATCAACTCACCAAACAATTACATGGTCACCAATACTATCCCATAAAAACCTCTTTATCATTATTATATCAATATAGAGAATATATTAATGGTTATATTCCATAAATTATTTGTTTTCCAAGATGTTCAACTTTACACTGAATCACTCTTCCTAGTCTTTGGTACCATTCAACAGATGCTCTCAAATCCTTAATTAAATAGTACTATATTGAAATTCTTATACATTTCATAATTCTTATAACCAAAATATAATTTATAATGTAATCCTGTAACAAAATCCTTGAATCTAAACACAATCACATTAATCATTCCACTTTGTCTATGGTAATAGCACAATCTTGACATTTATCCCTTATCTTTTTTGAGTTATATTACCTTTATATTTGGGGAATTAATTTAAGTAGTGTACCATCTATTTATAATGGAAGAGTTTAAAATTTTAATATTCTTTCTTGGCCTTGAAATCATGAGCATGGTGTACCTTTTCATCACACATGAAGTAAAATACTTTTCCTACTAATTGTGTACTGAGGTGTTTCCTTCCATGAGTATCACATGTTGGAAAACCCTTCTTTCCATTCTTCCTTTTATCCATATTTTTCTCTACTATGTTCTTATTATATTACTTCCCTTCAAATCCATAAGAAATTTAGAAATATTTAACTTTTTTGATAGCACATGATACTATATTCTTTTATGTTGAGAAAGTATCGGAGACCAGTTCACAATATAGGATTATCTTAATTCCATAAAATAAATGGTTAATCATGTTTTTTGGATTATGTAAGTAGTATGAATAATGTATTTCTAACCTTTTAAATTTGTATTCATATGTAGCAACATTTTTATCTTCCTTTTGTCTTAGACTCAAGAGTTATATCTCTATATCCACTAATTGATCATGACAAAAATATTTTTTGAAGAAGAGTACCTTGAAATCCTTCCATTATATGTTCAATATTTCTTTTCCATATATAGTGATTTGAATTAATGTCCACCATTGATATAAATCTACTGAAAGATGATAGATTTCCATAAAAAAATTCTCCCTTTAATTACTTCCCAGAGTGATAAATATATTTTTATGGAACTTATAAATTTCTTAGTTAAAAATGTGTTTATAGTTCCATTGAATGATGTTTGTTGTTGATGCATAAAATGGTATAACATTGTTACACTATGTAGTGTATCATTGGGATACTATATAGAGGCAAGGTTATTTCTCATAAAATGAGTTAATTTTCTTAATATGGTTATAATTTGATCAGTTTTTATCTTACCACTAGCTTTAAATTCATTATCTTTTCCATGGGAAAATCCCAACATGGGGTATGTGCATTGATATGGTTCCCATTATTTCTACTATATTCCATTTATAAACATTGAAAAACACTATATATGATCATAAAATTATAAAAAATAAAATATAATCCAAAAAATAGTGAGACACATAAAATAAATTGAAAATTTGTACATATATAATCTTAAATCATGAACATTATTTCATTGGGGATATCATTATTTTCAACTCATTCATAATGGTTTGAAAAAACTGTGATTCATCCTAACTATATCACCCTATATTGTCAGACTAGATTCACATTATAGGGTATTTTCATGCACGATGTTATTATTGGGTCAAGACTAATACACCCTTTTCAGATTTATTAACAATAGGTACATCTGTTTCAGAATAATGTCCCCTTGTTGAATTAAGATAGGGGTGTATTGATAGAAAAACCAACATAAAATTTTCCTTACAAAAACAATAATATCTTCTTATATACATATCCTTAATTCCTATAATAGGATTATGTTCCCTAATATATAATTTTCTAAATCTAGTTTCGTAGGTTACTAAAAAACATTCTCTGATACTAACTTTATGTACCCCAACCCCAACAACCCATATCCTATATATTCATTATTCCATAAGTATAATATATAATAAATAATATCCTGAAGAACTGAAAAGTATAGTATAATTTTAAAAGTAGATATATACTTGGATATCACATTACATTTTAAAATATAAAATACACAAAGAATTTTCTTTGAGAATGTTTTTATTCCCCTTAGCATATCCCTGCATATCAACAACAAAATACACTCTCATATCCTAGAAAAGATAAAACATAAAAATGGGGCGATCTCATAAGCTCAATAAGTGTAAGGATACTATAAAATCTATGAATAAATAATGTATACTCCATATTGAAAGGGAAATAATTGAAAAAAATTCCATTTATTCAATATCTTGAGCATTATATGGTATGAATAAATAATAATCAAATAATTCCATATAAATAATCACATGAGTCTAAAAATATATCCATGTATATTTTCACTAATTGAATAATCACAAGGAATATCCATAATTGAATTAATAATGATGTAATTAATAATTCCATTCTTCAAAAACATAATTTGGATTCCTTGTTCCAAGATATATAAATAAATGGGTAAGCCCTCAACCAAAACCTATTCTACTTTATCTTATTAGATCCTATCGATGAATTGAGGGCAATTTATAATAGGGAACCACCCATTATTTACTTAGAATAATGAATTCTACATATGAAAGGGGTGAAAAATAATCAATATAAACATTAATATTAAAAAAATTACATATGAAATGTTAATATTTACCTCAATCAAATAAACAGTCATCAACTATCAAGAATAATATGGTGAATTGTAATAAAATCATACATCCTCTATTAAAATTATCATAAAACTTCCAAATAAATAATAAGGATTATATAAATAAAAAATATCCAAGATAAATCATCAGTACAATTTTTTAGATTATATTTATGAATATAAATACAATGAAAAGATCCTTATAATTGTTATTCAGGAAAAATACCTTTTCATTTTGAAAATAATATTTCCAAAAACAAATTTAATTTTTTTTAAAAACTTTTGATTGAAAATAAAAATTTAAAACTATTAAATTAATAATTAAAAATATTATTGGTAATGATGGTGGAAAACTCTATTCATTTCATACACATTATAACCAATATTCCATTCACATTTTGAATAAAATCCAAACGAGAATTGTTTTAAAAAATACATTAATATTCATTTAATTTTTTTAATAAAAACTAAAAATGGGTAAAAATGTACATAAAAAACATTTTAACAAAGTAAAAAACATTTTTATAAAATATGGGTGTTGATGAAAAAATATTTCCAACTAAGGAGAGAGATAAAGTTAAATTTTATTAAAAACCTTTTCTCAATAATTATAAGTATCCATGACTGAAACGATGGTATTATTAATTCAAAAATATCATGAATAACTATACATGAACAAAATATAATTATTTTAAGGTATTAATATCACATAATTCTCCCAAGGGAGATTGAAACATAAACAATCCCAAATAATGATGAGTTTTTTAAATAAACCCTTACCACTTTGGTAAATTCTAAATCATAAACCCCATAAAATAAATGACATAAAATAAAACTCTAAATACCATTAAGGAAAATATATTTGTGACATAAAATATTAAATGGTTATTATAATCACCTCAAAATAGAAATAATTGTTGAATATGACATATGTCTTTTATAATTAATTGTTAGATAAGAAACCCTTACCTCAGGTTCGACTTCCTTCATATGTATCTAAGCCACCTAGATAATAAATATATTTTTATTATAAATATATTAAATAATAATAATAATATAAATCATACAATATATATTCCTATAATAACATATTACCACCCATTCGTTAAGAATATTTCATTTTTTTCATTTTTTTGTGTGTTAAATGCCTCGTTTTCTCATGTGTGTTTTTTCATAAAGGTTTAAATTCCTATACTTAGGGTATAATTACATTATCTTTAAAATTATAATAATAAATTAATCATAATATTTATACATCAATTATAATTTTAGGACCACTCATGAAAGTTGTTTTTGATAAATGTAGTACATTAAAATCTTTGAGATGGTAGGTCGTGCATACGAATGAGTAACACTTCCATTTTTTTAATGAACATTATGGAAATGAGGTAAGTAATTTTTTATATTTAAATAATGATAAAAACATCATAAATATAATATTATTTCTTTAAATATTATTATATATATATATATCATATATGTGATGTGGTGATGAAGAGAGAGTCACATCTCTTCGTGAAGGTGGCAGTCCACACATACAGAAACGATGTTATTATCATTCAGTAGGTGAAAAAATAAGAAAGAAAATAATATATTATATTTTCATAATAATAAATAATTCATTAATATCATAATTAAATTATTTATATAACATATGTTAATTATTTTTATCTTTACTACCATCCACTTAAACTGTTAACGAAGAATGAATCACATCGCTTTGCGAGTCTGTTGTCCACCGTACCCATGAGTGATGCTATCATATCCCATATGGAATGTAAATTAGAGAAGTTATATATGATATAATTAATCAATAGGTATAATAATGTTATAAATATAATTTATATAGTTTACATCAATCATCATAACTAATTGTGAGAGGTGTTGATGGAAAACATGTCACATCAGTTTGTGAGGTGGTAGTCCTCGTACAAAAAAGTAATGATTTCATTTCCGATTTGATGAAATTGGAGATAAATAAATATCATTAAACAAACATAATTAAATTTAATTATATGTTATACATTGGTTTTATTATATTTAAATTTTTAATACATATTTTAATTTGAAAACAAAGAAAGAAAATAAAATATCTTATTGAATAAAATTACATTCTCTTAGGGAAACCTGCACTTGAGCCTCATCCCAGTTGGCAAGGTATCCTTAAGTGCATCCACAAGACCCATGTTCAAAACCACATAGAGGCATATTTCTTGGTACTGTATTAGGTACTATAGTGGGTAATGTAGCAGTACTGTAGTAGAACTGTACACTATGCTGGTACTATAGTAGAACTGTACACTGTCCATGTACTATAGAAGAATTGTACACAGTGCAAGTACTGTAGCAGGCACTGTAGTAGTTTCTGTAGCAGGTACTATTCGGTACTATAGCAGCTAGAACAGTTCACCTTGGGACACTAGTTTGGGCTTTTCATATTTAAGGCTTTTAGGACACCCAGGCCTTCGGGTCAGTAGGGATTTCAGGTCACCGTTATGGACCTCAGGCCAACTCAAGGCCTTCGAGCCAAACAAAGTTTCCCCAGAGACACTATAGAAAAGGAGCAGCCACAGAAGAGGATTCAGAGCAGGTGCACTCACTATAAGAGAGCCAAATAGATTTTTAGAATGAGAGGGTATGGCTATGACATCGGTACCAACCTCTGCTCACACGAGAATCCTAGCCAGACGACCATGCAAAGGTGGATAGCTACTATCATGATTCAAATTCTAGGGAGGGGCAGTTACTTGTAGATAGTCTAGTTGAATTCCCTATGACCTTTAGGTCATGTAATATCTTAAGCCTAAGGGACTTGAAATCTCTTATCCTATATGCGTTGTAAGGGTTCCCACACATACCTTGAAAGGGGGGTTACCAAAAATCAATAAAAATGATGGCCTTTGGGCCATTCGGGCTTAGGGAAACCTCATTTGGATATCCACTTAAAGACCCTAGGGTTGATATTTAGGTAGGGAAATAATCTATATAATATGTATAAAGATGTTTTTGGGAGATGTTACGAGGGATTGGTCATTCCAAATGGCCATATGGTTGTGAAGAAGTGAAGGGAAGGATTTCCCTTTTATAAGCGGGGCAAGGGAAACCTCATGGAAATAACATGGAAATTTACCAAAAGAATCCAAAATGATAAAGCCATTGAAATTATAAAATCATCAAAAAAACTTATATTAAATGTGGGTATATTATATGGTAGAAATATTTCAATATAATAATAAATTTACAATTTGGTTGGTCATTTTAACCATTATCCTCTTAGTTTAACCTAGAGAAAACCCATTTTCACTTTAATCGCGAAAATTAATTTTTAATGTTTTCAATATTAAATTTTTTAAAAAATTAATATGACCTTATTATATAATATTAATAATTATGATTAAAAATATGGATTCTATTTTTAAAAATTTAATTATTATAATTGAAAAAATTCAATTTAAAATTATACCCACAGACAAGATGAAAAAACATGTTTTCAAAGAGAAAAATAACATATGTATAAAATTTTTTAATATAAAAATTCAGTATGAAATTTATTCCATTGACCTAAATTAGTTAAATTTAAATAAAATTTAACCAATTTTATTTTAAAACCAATTTTAAATATAATTTTACTTCATAAATAATTTAAATGAAAAGTAGATTTTTAATCAAAAATCAGTTTTCCAGTATTCATAAAAATTGAAAATTTTCAGAAAAATCCCAAAAAATCACCATAAGATTATTTTTCTATGATTAGTTTAGAAAATAAGTTAATTTTTTTAAATAAAATTTCTTAAATTTTTAAAAAATTAAATATAAATTATGTGCACAAAGTGAAACTAAACCGCCTTTTAGAAAAATACAGTTTTTTTAGAAAACGTTTATTTTACTTTTAAATGATTCTTATTTTATTCCTAATAAATAGATAACTATTGAATTTATTTTATACTTATGTAAACCATAAAAATTTCATAATTAATTTAGTACTATTCATACCTTCCAACGTAATGACTATGTTATAATGGCCATGTATAAATAATAGTATTTTAAAAGATTATCATTGTATACCTCAAAGAATAGTTTGGGTAATGAACATGATGTTATAATGAGAAAATGAAAATAAATAGATTTTATGTTGCGACGGATATTATTTAGTTATGTTATTTCATGTCGGTTTAAAAGTTTCATTTCAGAAGAATGTTCATTTTCTTCTAATAGTTTATTACAAGGGGTTGAATTGTGTACAATCACTGATGTCAAATACAACCTCATCAAAAGATTTCCTATGGGTTTTGTTTAGAGATCTAGGAATGACCAACAAATCACATGTCTATGATTCATGTACCTACTTTTCAAAGGTAGGCATTCATTGGGTAACTTGGCCTATGGCACTTAAGAACTCACATTGGTCAAGAGGATGGGAATTCATGCTTATCACAATCTTTTAGGGGGAACTATTGCCTATTATTTCACTCTCTTATATATTTATGATATATTCATGAATACATTCTTCCTTACCATGTATTTGTACAAGGATTACCCAAAGGAAACAATCTATTATGACTATGCATGGGTTTAGAATCATCATTATGTATCCAAGGTTCTCCATCAATGGAGGAATATGTATGTATTTGAGGTTCTCCATCAATGGTACCATTTTATTGATAGATCAGAGAGTATCTATCCATTTATTAGGAAGAAACTGGTTTTAAGCCATGTAGTGTGGCACTTTGGAGTTTACAATCATTCATGGGGAAATAATTTATATTGATTTCAGGATCGAACCCATAAGATGGGATTCCTAAATATACTCATGAGAGGAACCAAAACACATGTAGTTTAGTGCCAATTAATAGGGTATATCACCTTTTAAGGTCATCTGATGAGGACCAAACCTTGCAGTTTTGGCATCACGTGGTAATAAACTGTAGGTGAAAGGTTCTTGGTCAAGGATAGTAGGGGACTTATGCTAAAATGACCCAAGGGACCTAGAAAAGATGCAGTCTCCTAGGTGGATATGAAAATTCTGGGAATATGGACTGAATAACATTAGGTTGGATTTTAGTGTTGGGTTTGGACCTCAAGGAGGCTTCCTACATATCCTAGTTAGTTAGGAATAAAATTCAATGTAGTTTTGTTTTTCCAGTTTTGGGGGAATGATTAGGGCCTACACTCTAAAGGCTTCCCATTTGAGGTTTGAATATTATTGGGGCTTACGCATGGAAGTGAACCATATAAGGTTTGAATTTGGGGATTATGAAAGGTAGATACCCCATTTGAATGGACATGATTAGGGATTATACATTATAGAAGGCCCATTTGAATAGAGGCTGGGGATTATATCTACGGGTAAAGACAATTTTAGGTTTGAAGTTAGAGATTACATATTTAGAGAAGGCCCATTTATAGTTTGAGATCACACAGATGTCATAATCATCACTAACCTCTAATCCCAAATTATTCATTCTTGATGTGAGAAACCAGAGGAAGCAATGGATCCGAAGATCGCACAATCTAGTCTTTCCACTGGTGGATGAGGTATTGAAGACCAAAGGGAGGGGGAGAGGGTTTTAATTATGCTTGTATCCTATTTTATTTTTTCAATCCGAACATTCATATTTGGTGATCTATCTGGATATGTATCAATTAGAGGCAAAGAGGAGAAAAGTGATGCCTCCTAGAAGAAAAAAGAGAGGATTACTCTAAGATGAATTCCCTGAAATTAGTTTGGAGTGAATGGTCACATTTTATATGAAAGGGAAAGGAAATTATGATCCTTACCTATATCACCCCAAATGATGATGTTCACATGAGTACATCAAGGTCAGAACCCTCATTACTAGGAGAATGTAAACCCAAAGGCATTCTAAGGGCTTAGATTACTATGGAGGTTTCATGGGTGGGCCTTTTTACCCTGAGTATGTAAATTCAAAAGGACACACTAATTCTCTAGATGATTTTATCATATATGTCAGGTGGATTTGGAAGATTCCTTGGCCTAATGCTATTAGAATGGTTCATGGAGGGACTAACATGGGCACCAATGACATAATAAAATATAATTATGGGAGTAAGAGAGTACAATGAATTATGATTCCACATTCCAAGGAGAATGTTCTTAAGTGGGATGGGGTTACCTCAGTGTATCATGTTTCTAAATGGGTGCGGGTACCATCAATGCAGCATTGTGCTATGCGGGACCAGGTTCTGTCCATGTATCTTGTTCTTATGTGGGGTCGAGGTCCTCCCCCAAAAAATTGTTCTTCAAATGGTAGTGTTCAGCCTGCATAACACATTTTTATATGAAATGCTTATCCACAAAATGGCCATATGTTTATTCCCATGGAATAGAATCCATAAAATGGTTTTGAGTTTGTAGATGGATGGATGATTTATTATTTACTCCTTACCACTCTATGTTGGATTTTTCCTATTGGGAATTGATTTAAGGGCTCCATATTTCACATATGTCTCCTTCACCTATACTAAAATCGGTTTCTTGGTCCTCCTCTTTTTAGTCTGATCGCGGTATTTTTATAGAATAATGGAGGGACCAAATACCCTAATGACTGGTCATCCATGGTCAGCCGCATGCCTTTTTTTTAGGAGACCTAGAGGATAAACATCCCCATAAATGACTTAGTCTCTGGATATGAGTCATTTGTTGGGATGGAAATCATCTTACAACATCGAAAACGAGTTAGTTTCATTTTTAGGAGATGACAATATCACTTCATCCTATGAACTGTTTCTTTCATAGTGATATCTATTCATAGGGGAAGAAATAACTGCATGTACCTTCAAATGGATTTGTTTTGTTTGTGGGTACTGGGGTTTCCAACCCATTACATGAACTATTTTTTTCATGGGTTCCTTTTGAATTGATAGAATTCCTTTCATAGGTGTAGTCTGTAGAGTGATTTATAGTTCACATAATTGACCTAACATCCATGGTATGAACCTTTCAACAAACTTCCTCAAAGTATTCTTCCAATTGGGTTTTATCATTTTCAAAATTAATGGAATTATCTTATTGTTGTGTGTAGAATTTTTAAGACCCAAAAAATACCACCAATCCGAATGGGTTCCAATCAGGATGAAGGGGAGTCTATTATGATATAGAAAGTAACACTATTTTGAACTGGTTTTTAGTAATCAAGTGCATCCTAAATAGGGACCCACAACAATAAATAGGGGACACATATCATTTTTCTACTTCTAGATTTATCAACAAACTCATAGCTCTCATAAACTCTCTCTATTTCCTACTACTCACATGTAGCATCTACTTTGTAGATTCCTTTTATACAAACTATATTTCTCAACCATGAATGATAATGTTTGATCATATACATAGCGATCAGATACTTAATACATGGAATGTTCTAAAGGCTATCGTTTTTCTAGCCAATGATTTCTGATCCAACAATTTCCATGAAGTCTTTCTACATACCTTCTCACTACTAACTTATGATTCATGGGTTTATGATTTTTTGGGATTTTGATATGCGTGAAACATAGTTTTTCAAGTTATAATATAAATTATTTATCATTTTCTTCAATGAATCTCACATACTTTTTATTATCCATTGTAGGGACACAATGTATCTATCTTCCACATCTGTGAATATGACCAAGAGAATAAATTCCATGGATGGGAATATTGAAGATGATCTTAAATCCTACATCAGCCCTTAAGAGGGTTTTCTGAAGAACCTCCATTAATTAGAACTTATGGATTACCCACTTTCTAACTGATTAACACTTTATAACATCGGACTTCAAGATAGTACACCCCTTCCACTAGTTGTCTATAAACTCCCATATACTTTGTCCGAGACATCCCAAGAGCATTTCTGAGAGAATATATCCCCCACATGGAAAATAATTTCTAGTCTAGGTCAAGATTTTTTTTGTTCAAAATGATTCTATGTGGACACAAAGAAACTGATACATCAATGATATATCCTTGAAATTAGCCACTCAAGATTATCCATCCCTTTTAACCCTTTCATGAGGATAACCAAATATAGGGTTGAAAACCAAATGGGACTTGCGGTCTTGGGGGAGCTTCTCATACTAATATACTTGAAAATTCTGGGTGCACCTGAATCGTAGGGATCGACCTAAATAGTTGGAGTTTGTCAACATATACTAGGAAGTGTGGGTCTCTAAATTTTCATTTTACCCATTAACCAAGATATTTCCTAAACTACTCACATTCTAGTGTTTGAGCACAAATAATTTCCACTCATCACACAGTGAAGTAGGAATCTACTTTTAGGATTCCTACAAGCTAGGGGGAATCCCCATTCTTGGTAACATGTATGTAAAATTCTTTCATGTATCTAATACTTGGGAAAATGATGAAAAAGTGTCCCCATTGGAAAGAGAATTTATGAATGTGGTAAATTAATTTCTTGGTCTACCCCTTCATGCCCGATCACATTCTATTAAATGATTAGAAAAATTTGTTCTTCTAGGTTAGTGTCCTAGGTCTGAAATTTCTCCATTACAAGACTTATCCAATGCAGAAGTCAAGAAAAATTCGGGGTTTGTACTTTTCCACCTTATATGTGGTCCAATACACTATGTGGGGACATAAAATTTGTCTAGATGTATGCCCAAACATTAAGATGGTGGGTTTCATTCCCTTTTTCCGGAGTGGATGGAACTTCTCATCCCATGATGCCCATACTGGTTTATGAATCTATGCTTTAATGATGGTGGTCATACTGGAATAGGGAAAACCTATCAACTTGGTTGTTCCCACCTTCACTAATATTTATAAAATATTGGGTTAAATACAAGAAGGAAGTTCCCCCACATCACCTCTATGGGCCATTTCAATTTCTGTATGGTGGGATGGATTTGCATTATTGAGGTAATGAGTATCAGCATACCACAACAATCCATCGTTCCAACTTCCACCCCACCATTCTCAACATTGTTTCTATTTACCTTGAATCCCTAGGCATCAACATCGTGGTTGAGCTATTAAATGATTTCCCCAATTCACTTTTTCACCTTACCCAATACCTTATGGAGCAGTTGTGGACTATGGAAGGGATTATTTAGAATCATTTTCCAATATCCTTGTGTTTTGAGATGAGATATTAACTACTTGGGTAGATAGGAAAACCTTTTTTGAATAGTACAATCCTTATAGGTTTGCAAGGAAATTTGGATTTGTACAGAAAGTTGTGTCTCCACCCATTACATAGATCAAAAGGGAATCTCACCCAATGATTATTCTTCAATAATGGAAGATGATGATTCACAAGGATTACAAAATAAAAATAATTTTCTCTCATGTAGGATCTTCAATCAACTTATTATGGGAGTATGCACAGGTGTGGGTGGAATACTAACCTAATGGAGTGTTGGGGAGATCAGTTTTACTGGTGTATAAACCATTTCTTGCTCTTGGTATTTCACTTATTACGACATCCTTACACACTTTATTAGGAGGATGAAAATATTGTCATCATCATATACTTTCAAAGGGAGCTTCATCCAAAAGTACAATTTATGTGGGGAGTTATGTTAACCCCATACATTTGACTGAAGAAATGAAAAATCCCACTGAGGCTAGCCTAATTGGGAAAACATCGAGCATTCCTGAGATTGATGCCAACCCTATCCATTTAGCCTCTATGATTGAACCCTCCAAATAAATAGAGTATTTTCCCACATGGGTGTCATAATATAGGGTGATTTTTTATTTTGTAACTATAATCCCAGATTATATACCTATGGAAGTAGAGGAACAAGACCAAGGTCTTTATGCTGCTACTGAACATTAGGCTGTGAAAAGATGGGCTTGGTACCAAATATACACCATCATTATAGATAACCCCTTAGAAGAGTTTACTAATAAGGTGGACACCCTATGCCTCATTTTTACCATCTTGGTCTTAGGTGACTTTGATTATCAGGACCTATATATCATCATTATTTATATTTTCATAGATTGAGAATACTTTTCCACTTTTGAACATGTCCTTTCCCATTTTAATACTTCCCATCATAAAATATAATCCTTATGGTCTATTACCATTGAGATAAAGGACTTGGTTACCAAATATTCACGATCTTATGTTCAAGTGGTTGTATATGTTGAGGAGCAACAATAATGTGAGGCTCATGTAGTATTGTTAAAGGCATAATTTCCATCTAAAAGTGTCAGGTCTGAAGCCAACAAGTTGAGAGGTCAATACCTCATGACCTTATTTAGACAAATACGTCCAAAAACTGAAGATGAATATGAGTAAAATATCACTTTGAAATAGTCCCTAGATGGACTACATCAAAAGATAGTCAATTTTCTAATGAATTTTAACCTAGATTCATTGTATCCATTTAGGTTTTTCCATGATATCTTTTTTTTTCCTTTTAGTAGTTTCAGGGAGAGACTCATGGGTGTGGATGGAACTCTTCTCTCACTCACTCAATAAATAATTTTTTTTTGGATTTTTAATATCTTCCACATTTTTCTACAATATCTATAAATCATAGTATTCCATGTGTTTCGAAAGATACTTCTTCATATGTCATGAATGATTTCTTCAATTTATATCAATTTCAATCACAATTTGGGATAACCAAACTGAAATGATAATGCACTACTCTAATTTTTTTTGAGTTGAGGAACTTAGTGAGAATACTTTTTACTACTACTAAGGTTACATGAATAACCCTACAAACCATGTGCATTTTCTGCTATCACCCTAATTTTATCCTAAGTTCACTATGGTGTAGGCTCTGAAAGCGTAACTTGATTTTTATTAGTGCACCGTTTGTAGGATTTTGACCTCACATGTTTTGTTTCCTTTTTCGAATTGCTTAATTTTTCCTAAACCATGTGAGGCAATGGTCTAGCGAACCGATACTTGGCTTTTACCTAGTATTCCATTTGAGGGTTTTTAACCTAGAGAGATTTTGTCTCTTTTTTTAGATATTTTAGAGTATTTTACACTAGACTAATGTAATTTATGTTTTAGGTCAAATATTTTTGACCATAAATTATTGCGTGATATCCCCAATTGGGTTTACTGGCTTAGAATGTACTAATATGTTTTAGACATAAATGATGGATTTTTCTTGACCCTAATTTTTTGATCTCTGAATATGAGAAATTATATAGGGAAATTATGTGAGGAGTTAGTATAATAATTTTTTCCAACACGATATTACTAGGGTATACAAAGGAATGAAAATTCTCTCATTAGGATTAATTTTCCCTTGTTTGATCAGATTTTTTATGGGTGACTTATACATAGCCAACTAAGGCATATTGTGCAGAGTAAAAAAATCTTCCCTTATGACATAAGACCTACATTTTTTATGGATGCGTAATTTTATGAAAATTTATATTTTTCAAGACCATGATGCGTGGATTATTAATGTAATGATATCTTAAAATGATGAGGGAATCTGTATCATCTTCTTCAAAGAATGATAAACAACTACTACATGTATTTGCCTTATATAAGGGAGGGCTGGAGTATGGTGTAGTTTAATATCATTAAAATAGTACATGGATGGTGAATTGTAACTTTTTACAACTAGGATATTCAAGACATAATTTTTAATTTCAATTAGCATTGATTGATATGATTTCCCCTTTTCATGGTAATCTTACCCAGAATGTTCTATCATCTACAGACACGAAGGGGTAAGATTATAAGTTATAATCTATGGATGTTTCTAAATCCAAGGAGTTATGTGGGATGTGTAAACATCATAGGGGTATAGAGAGATGGTAAAATTCTCCCCTAGGGAATAATTGTACTTTGGTTGATAGGCCTTTTTTTGTGTCTAACATATGCAGAGCCAACTAGAGAATATTGTGCTTAGTCAAAAAGATGTTTCCTCAAGACACCGAATAACCATATCCAAGGGTTGGGGAGGTTTATGGGGATTAAGACCTTTCTGAACATAGATTTTGGTTTGTGAAAGGAGGGTGCTTGAATAGGAAAGGGGAATTCTAGGTCAAAATTTCCCATGAATAGGAAGAGATGTTTCCCTTATGCTTGTATGACCTACATGTATAAGTGATTATTTTTTCTTTTTATATTGTTAGGTTTGCTAAATGAGGTTAAAACATCATTATGTATCTCAACAAAATGATAACCAAGACATATATAGTTTTGAGAAGGTTCCCTATGTAGGTTTGACCCATGCATAGGGATGGCGATTTTTTTTGAATGTGAGCGCACGAATGGGTGAGGCTCAAATTGGACTCTCCTACATCGATATACCTCATGCATTGAAATATGGGGGAGTATTGATTGTTGTTCTCTGGAAACATCCAATGTACTTTTAACCTATACAAAACCAAATGGGATTCATTTTTACCTCATCGAATGACCTCAGATAAAAGGCTTTGGAATCACTAGATATCTTGTGATAATAGAGATAAAGAAAGACATTGTTTTTTAGAAGGTTCCCTATGTAGTTCTGGACCATCCACATGGAAGAATAATTTTAATTTTTTCTATGGATGGACACAATATTGAACATTTGAGTCTCACTATGTAACCTATGATAGAAGGAAACATTCCACACATTGTTCTTAATTTCATTTAGTTTAATGTCATGTGACCTGGAAATCAGCCATGTAGTTTAATGTCATGTGGTGTGGAGAAAATGGAGTCTTGTAGTTGAAAGTTATATAGACAAGACCATATTTCAAATAACCCATGAGTATATAGAGGCTAATCAGGTGGAGATGTTATGAAATTCCCCAGATGTGAGGGGGAATGAAAGTGTAACTATGATCCCATGGATTTTTAGATCGGGATAAATGATATGAGAAACAATACCATTGGGAATATGAAGATAGGAAAAAACTCACATGGAGAGGAATTTTTCTTTGGTTGATATGCCTTTTTTGTGGGAAACATATGCAGAGCCAACTAGGGCATATTGTGCATAGTAAAATAAAGGTGTCCTCATAACACTAGCCCTCAATTTCCGATGACCATGGGAAGATTGTGAGGATCTAAAATTTCATAGGGCATAGAGTTTAGATAATGAAATGAATGTATCGGGGAATGTAAGAAAAAATTATACTGAAATTGGCCATAGAGTGTGAAACCCCATACATAGATCTGACTCAATCTTGGGGGGGGGGGGGGTTCATTTCCATTTCCTTGATAGACCCCATCACGGGGAACCCAAACTTGATATCTCTTGCATAAATATGTATTTTCATATAGGAGATAGGGATTGGTTTTCCATTTTCATTTCAACATTGCTGGGACTAGGAAACAAGGCCTAAGTGTAACTATGTATCTCATTGAAATGATAATAAAACCACATATTTTTCTTGAATAACCATGTATTAAGGACTTAGTTTACCTGATTTGAAGAGGAAATGTAACATACCAAGATTTTATGAAAAATATTCCTTTTAATTTCATTAATGTCTTGTGTTGTACGCTACACCAAAAGGAGCTTGCACAACACGCATCCTCCTTGACTTGCCTTGTATTACACGCAATCGTGACCTTCCTCGATAGCGTGTGTAGTACGCAATACCGAGTTTCACTAAACAACGATATGCTATTAAAATATTATTAAAACTAGCCGTTATGAAGTAATAACCACTTTTTAAAATTTTAGAAATTTTATCTCTCAAAATGGACTTCATTTTTGGATTCGGAGTATCGAATTTAGCCTAAGGTGAAATTTTGGTACTTTTCGGATAACTTTCATTTTCTGATGAATAGTGAAAATTACTAAATTTTAATTAAAAACAACTTTTTTTAATCGAAATAATTAATAGTGATCAATTATTAATTTGAGTGGTTTTAAAGTATATTTAGAATATATTTTTACAATTCAATACAATGTTGGTCATTGGATGTAATTTCACATTTACATAAACAAGTGTTAATCTTTTGATAGTTATTATCTCTTAAAAACATGCTATTTGTTGTGACAGCGGAAGTTAATTATAAAATTAATTAATGCAACTTATATGTTGGGAATTTTGTAAAATAGAAATTATTTTTAAATTCGGAATATCAATTATAGCTTAGGGTGAAATTTTGGCATTTTTTTGAAAAACTTCAATTTTTGATGAATAGTGAAACTACAATGTGGTAGTTAAAAAAATTAATTTCTTCATAAATCTTAATTTTACTACTTCTGTGAATGGAATTTCAAAAATCCGAGAGACACGGTTGATGTCAGTAAGTAAAATGTGGTTCAATGAGATGAAAATAATTTTCGGTGAATAGTAACTTTTGACTTTTATTTACCACGTTTAAAAGTAAATAGGGTAACTAAGGGTAAAAATGATATTAATATTACCCTAACACATGTACTAATCCTATTGGACAAGTGTATCTCGACCAAAAACAACCTTAAGTGTAAACTATTATCATTTAGGCCCACTTGGATTAGATTAGGACATTTATTATTATTTAATTCAAAGAAGAGTTAAAAGAGTTAAAATCAAAGTTTATTTACTAAAACATTTTTAATATAGGGTTATACATAATATAAGTTCGAGCATAAATATTCATTAGAAATATAAGAATATTTCCTACATAATGGTATTTTATTTGTAATTTTTATACTATAAATAATTTAATTTATTTATGACACAACGATGATGCAATAATTACCTTTTTAAGAACATATTAACATAATTGATGTTATAAATGCCCAAATAAATGTAATTTGAGACTTTTTATGACTTAAAATAATTTTCTAGGTTAATATGACATGTTATTGTTTATTTAAGTAACTTGTTTCGAACTTATCATTCTGATATAAATTTCATAAAAATCATGTACCAAATAGTGTCAAAATTGACATGAATTAGTTTTTAAAACAAATATTATATTATCAATTGTTATTTAATTCCTAAAAATCTAAGGTTCGTCCAAATGACTTAGATAAGGATATATATATTAATAATAAACAACTTGGAGTTCGTTTGGCTTGTTATGGTAAGTTTATTAACCATATAGTGTAAGAAAACAAAAAGACACGGTAAAAGTTTAATTATTTAACTTAGAGTTAAATCTAATTGATAAGGTTAAAATAATAACCTAAACTTTTCTAAATCTTATTGGATGAGAGGATTTCGACCCATCCCCACCTTATCCTCGAAATAAATCAATTTGGAGCTATTTAAAACCGAACTTGACTTTATAATAAAATAAAATTTGTGTTATTCCAAAGGTGCCCCTCTCCTCCCTTATAAAAGGGCACCTCCTCCATCTCCTCCTCACACCAATTTGAGCATTCAAGCTCGGCCAACCCCTGCCAAAATCTCTTCTCTACTTCCCTAGTATCATCCTAGAGGTCCTGGTATCCTTAAAAGACCAATTTTAGTGCCCTAAAATGAGGTCTCAAAGAAGCACTTCAAAGAAGAGGAGGTTCAGAAACGTACAAAGCAAGTCGGACCTAAGGTAAGGGAAATATAACAATCTCATTTTTATCCAAGATTGTGTATACTTTGAAATTTAATGGGGTGTATTTTATCATCCACATCCATGTTTCCTAAATATTTAATGTTATTTTCATCTAATTACAATAGTTTAAATCAAATTTTACCCTTCGGTGAGTTTTTAGTAAAGAATATGAAAGGAATCTTTTGTCGTTTTTCGTACGAGGTACTTTTTGACTTTTTCCAAAAAAAGTACGAAGAATGTTTTTTTAACTTATACAGCATGAATGGATTTTTAAAACATTATTTCAAAGAGGATTCCTTTAAAATTTTTCAAGTTTATTTTTAATCAACTTCTTTTAGTTTATAATTGTATGACACGTTAAGAAAGAAAAAGTGTTTTTGAAGAAGAAAGGATATTTTCCTCAAGAATGGAATTCAAGTGTTTTATCAAAATTATTTTCCATCTAAGATAATAAAGGGTTCTATTTTTATCTCTATTATTACATTGATTTGATAATGTTGTGATGGAATTATTTTTATAAATTCCTTTATCTTATATGAATTGTTTTATGATGTCACGATGGTTAAGATTCCCATTTTTATTACATTGTTTATGAAATGATGTATGATTTATGATTTTGTGGCACACATAAGAATGGTATCATTATGTGATGGGTGGGACCTATATCTCCCTCCAATGCATTGGGTAAAGATTTTATATCTCATGAGATAGACATGGCTGGAATGGTAGGTTATACCGATTCAGTGAAACAGGACTGAAATGAGGGTGACTCGGTTCAGAAAGGGACTTTATCCACTAAGATAGTCTTGACAATGAGTCTTGACTAACAAGAAATGATTCTCTATGATTATGTGTGTATGCCACAAAGTTTCATGTTTTAAGTTATGATTATTGGGATTACATTTCACTTCTATGATTTATCCCATGTTATGGTATTATAAGCTCTTTTGCAGGTTAAGATTTCCAAAAGCTATGTTCTTATGTATATGATGTGATTGATATTTCTTTTGTTTACCCTTACTGAGCATTTGAGCTCACCCTTTTATGTTTTCTTTTCCCCAGGATATAAATAAAGGTTTTAGGTATAAAAAAAAGGAAGATCTTTATGGGATATATTGAAGATCTTTCACCACGATTAGAAGCTTATATTCCGAGTTTCCAAAGACACTAAACTATTACGGTCCTTGTGTGTGTGTTTTTTGTTATGTACTATGTATTCCGCAAAAGTAATGTAATATCTGTGTACGTTAACCTTCAGGTCTCTACAGTTGGTATCAGAGGAAAGGTTTAGTCAACCTTTGGAAACTAGGATGTGAGAACGTTAGTGAGATCCCTAGAGATATTTCTAAGGTATGTCTAGGGATCTCTAAGGATAAGTATACATATAGGATATAGTCCTAGAAATACGGTAACGATCTTAGGATTTATCCTAAGATGTTAGATATTAAGGGTACTCCCCCTTTACTATGTTGTTTTCCCTAGCATGATTTTTTCCTCTCACAAG
Organism: Viscum album; assembly: GCA_963277665.1. Classification (NCBI taxonomy): domain Eukaryota; kingdom Viridiplantae; phylum Streptophyta; class Magnoliopsida; order Santalales; family Viscaceae; genus Viscum; species Viscum album. The sequence continues at coordinate 1,360,264,006 of OY728135.1, read as the reverse complement.
ATTCTTTTTGTGTTTTAGTTAATGGAGGGAACCAGAAGGAATTCGGTTAACATTGAATCCAATGGACAAATTGGTGACTATGAGCAAAAAAATTGTGTAATTCCTAGAGAGAAAGATCTTGTGATTATGCCAAATCAGCCATTGCGATATATAATTAACAAGGTGAAATTTAGTGGGATTCCTAATTCATCAAAGAAGTGGAAGATAAACTATTATGCATGTTCGCATGTTGAGGAGTATAAAGAAAGGAAGATTAAGATTTCTAATGAAGGGAAGAAGAACCTTGAGGAATACCTCAAATGGAGGGACCGATGTTATCTGTGTGGAGAAAAGGGTCATAGAGTGACAGACTGTTATGGAGTTTAATGTCTTATTTTTGGAGAACATGGGCATTACCCAACTCAATGCCCTGACCTAAAAAGTTACTTCTAAATCAAGGAAGGACTTCTTCCAGGACAATCATTGAAGTGGATGGACTGAAGTGTTTATGTATTGGTATTTAGGAATAATGTTGTTGAGGTACTTTTATGGTGTATTGAAATATTTATGTATTGGTCTATTGTGGTTTTCAATAATTTTAAGGTACCGGTAACCATGAAAAGTGATTCAAATATTTTGGAAAGTAGATAACATGCCCGTAATGAAGGGATAAGGAGAAAATGAAATGTTTGACAGTATTCATGAGCTCATGATTGATATAAGGACTAAGTGATATCATGGTTTGAGTATATATAATTTTGAGGATTTTGGTATGTGGAAGGTGTTAACTTTTAACTACATTCATGTTTTCACTAAGGTTCAATGGGTATTCAAGAGAATACATGATTAAGAACTTTGAATGTTTGGAATTTGACCAACAAGATATATCTTATGATATATGGGGGATAAATGATGGCATTCACGTGATTATTCTGTGATATTTCAAGTAATTATTTTCTTTATACTATGAGCTTGGACAGAAGTATTTTAGATAAGCCTAAAGATTAGAATGGATTATGTTGGACATAAGTTAGGATAAAATGTTTTTCGATATTATTGATGGGATGTTATAGTAATATAGCTTTATAAAAAGGACAACCAACAGGACGGGCGACAACCCATCGCGTCGGACAAGGCTGTGGGAATCGAACCCACAACCGAAGTGCGACTGGCCTTTATTGCCTACAACTGGCCTACAGGAAGTCCCTGTTTAGTAGAAACTAGTTTTATTATATTAAGCAGTATGATATATGATGTATAAGTCCATTTTAGGAACCATATATGATTAATCTCACTATAGAATGACTTATGTATATTTAATAACTTTTGCTAACCTTTTTTTTGAGACAGATGGAATGACCCGTCATTTTATCACATGATCTGCTAAGACTTCACGAATAACAAATTCAACTTCATTTATTTAAGAGTTGAAGTGGAAATTGTTCAAGGCACAAACAACAGTGAGATTGTACCAAAATAAAGTAAGTATTTATTCTAATTCAAATTCTTCAACTTTAGGGAAACAATCTTGAAAACCAAAAATGTTGTCCTAGTGCTCTTATATCTGATTAATCAGATGGTACCTTAGATCGTCACAAATTTATGGCTTTGTGATTGCTAGCTTTTCCATAGCCATGTTCTGTACCACTCTCCATCAGAACATGATGGTTAGATTTCTCTTCCATATCCATATTTTCACCTATGTAGAAACCCAGTGATTAGTTTATTTGGGTAATCGTTACATTTCATACTTTAGTTTTTAAAGCCAAGTTTTGGTATTCCTTTTTACGATGTGGGTTTCTATTAAAGAAACTTTCGAATAGTAAACCATTTATAACCCCGACGAATTTCGAGGGTGAAATTCATTTTAAGGGGGGTAGAATGTAACAGCCCAAGATTTTATGATAAATATTCTTTTTAATTTCATTAATGTCTTGTGTTGTACGCTACACCAAAAGGATCTTGCACAACACGCATCCTTTACTTGCCTTGTATTACACGCAATCGCGACCTTCCTCGATAGAATGTGTAGTACGCAATACCGAGTTTCACTAAACAACGATATGCTATTAAAATATTATTAAAACTAGCCATTATGAATAGTAATAACCACTTTTTAAAATTTTATAAATTTTATCTCTCAAAATGGACTTCATTTTTGGATTCGGAGTATCGAATTTAGCCTAAGGTGAAATTTTGGTATTTTTCAGATAAATTTCATTTTCTGATGAATAGTGAAAATTACTAAATTTTAATTAAAAACAACTGTTTTAATTGAAATAATTAATAGTGATAAATTATTAATTTTAGTGGTTTTAAAGTATATTTAGAATATATTTTTACAATTCAATACAATGTTGGTCATTGGATGTAATTTCACATTTACATAAACAAGTGTTAATCTTTTGATAGTTATTATCTCTTAAAAACACGCTATTTGTTCTGACAGCAGAAATTAATTATAAAATTAATTAATGCAACTTATATGTTGGGAATTTTGTAAAATAGAAATCATTTTCAAATTCGGAATATCAATTATAGCTTAGGGTGAAATTTTGGCATTTTTCTGAAAAACTTCAATTTTTGATGAATAGTGAAACTACTAAGTGGTAGTTAAAAAAATTAATTTCTTCATAAATATTAATTTTACTACTTCTGTGAATGGAATTTCAAAAATCCAAGAGACATGGTTGATTTCAGTAAATAAAATGTGGTTCAATGAGATGAAAATAATTTTTGGTGAATAGTAACTTTTTACTTTTATTTACCACGGTTAAAAGTAAATAGGGTAATTAAGGGTAAAAATGATATTAATATTACCCTAACACATGTCCTAATCCTATTGGACAAGTGTATCTCGAACAAAAACAACCTTAAGTGTAAAATATTATCATTTAGGCCCACTTGGATTAGATTAGGACATTTATTATTATTTAATTCAAAGAAGAGTTAAAAGAGTTAAAATCAAAGTTTATTTACTAAAACATTTTAATATAGGGTTATACATAATATAACTTCGACCATAAATATTAATTAGAAAGCTAAAACTATTTCCTACATAATGGTATTTTATTTGTAATTTTTTTACTTTAAATAATTAATTTATTTACGACACAACAATGATGCATTAATTACCTTTTTAAGAACATATTAACATAATTGATGTTATAAATGCCCAAATAAATGTAATTTGAAACTTTTTATGACTTACACTAATTTTATAGGTTAATATGACATGTTATTGTGGATTTAAGTAACTTGTTTGGAACTTATCATTCTGATAGAAATTTCATAAAAATCATGTACCAAATAGTGTCAAAATTGACATGAAATAGTTTTTAAAACAAATATTATATTATCAATTGTTATTTAATTCCTAAAAATCTATGGTTCGGACAAATGACTTAGATAAGGATATATATATTAATAATAAACAACTTTTAGTTCTTTTGTCTTGTTATGGTAAGTTTATTAACCATATAGTGTAAGAAAACAAAAAGACACGTTAAAAGTTAAATTATTTAACATAGAGTTAAATCTAATTGATAAGGTTAAAATAATAACCTAAACTTGTCTAAATTTTATTGGATGAGAGGATTTCGACCCTTCCCCACCTTATCCTCTAAATAAATCAATTTGGAGCTATTTAAAACCGAACTTGACTTTATAATAAAATAAAATTTTTGTTATTCCAAAGGTGCCCCTCTCCTCCCTTATAAAAGGGCACCTCCTCCATCTCCTCCTCACACCAATTTGAGCATTCAAGCTCGGCCAACCCCTGCCAAAATCTCTTCTCCACTTCCCTAGTATCATCCTAGAGGTCCTGGTCTTCTTAAAAGACCAATTTTAGTGCCCTAAAAGGAGGTCTCAAAGAAGCACTTCAAAGAAGAGGAGGTTCGGACACGTACAAAGAAAGTCGGACCTAAGGTAAGGGAAATATCACAATCTCATTTTTATCCGAGATTGTTTATACTTTGAAATTTACTGGGGTGTATTTTATCATCCACATCCATGTTTCCTCAATTTGTAATATTATTTCCATCTACTTACAATAGTTTAAATCAAATTTTACCCTTCAGTGAGTTTTTAGTAAAGAATATGAAAGGAATCTTTTGTCGTTTTTCGTACGAGGCACTTTTTGACTTTTCCGATAAAAGTACGAAGAATGTTTTTTTAAACTTATACAGCATGAATGGATTTTTAAAACATTATTTCCAAGAGTCTTCCTTTACAAGTTTTCAAGTTTATTTTTTATCAACTTCTTTTAGTTTATAATTGTACGACACGTTAAGAAAGGAAAAGTGTTTTTGAAGAAGAAATGATATTTTCCTCAAGAATGGAATTCAAGTGTTTTATCAAAATTATTTTCCATTTAAGATAATAAAGGGTTATATTTTTATCTCTATTATTACATTGATTTGATAATGTTGTGATGGAATTATTTTTATAATTTCCTTTATCTTATATGAATTGTTTTATGATGTCACGATGTTTAAGATTCCCATTTTTATTACATGGTTTATGAAATGATGTATGATTTATGATTTTGTGGCACACATAAGAATGGTATCATTATGAGATGGGTGGGACCTATATCTCCCTCCAATGCATTGGTTAAAGATTTTATATCTCATGAGATAGACATGGCTGGAATGGTAGGTTATACCGGTTCAGTGAAACAGGACTGAAACAAGGGTGACTCGGTTCAGAAAGGGACTTTGTCCACTAAGATAGTCTTGAAAATAAGTCTTTACTAACAAGAAATGATTCTCTATGATTATGTGTGTATGCCACAAAGTTTCATGTTTTAAGTTATGATTATTGGGATTACATTTCACTTCTATGATTTATCCCATTTTATGGTATTATAAGCTCTTTTGCAGGTTAAGATTTCCAAAAGCTATGTTCTTATGTATATGATGTGAATAGGAGTCAATCCAGATATTTTTCTAGAACCCCATGTAGTTTGACATCATGTAGCGAGGATAGAAGAAACCCAACATGAAAGAGGGGAAATCTTATAGTAGTGTCCAAGAAAGGAAAGATAAAATTCCTTATATATCCTTATTTAACAAGAATTAAGCCACACATAGTTCTGAATGGGAGATCAGTGATGGTATGATCTATATACAGGGGGATTTTTTCCTATATTTTGCAGTTGGGCCCACAGTAGAGTGTTTGAACATAACTATGTATCCCATAAGATGGTAATAAAGACACACATAGTTCTCAATTCTCTTTTGCAGATAGATTTGACTAATGTACATAGAGAGAAAATTTGGATTGAAATAGTCCCATAAGTAGGACATACTTTTGATTTCCCTGCATTGATTTAGTTTGTGTTAATGGGAGGGGCTATTTACTATATTTCATGGATAGGACCAAAATAATAGATGGTGGTGTGCCTATGTATCTCATTATAGTGAGAATCAAGCAACACATATTTCTTGATGAATGGATCCCTATGAAGGTTTGGTCCATATATAGGGAGGGGACATTTTTTCTTTTGGTGGATGGACCAGGATGTAAGATCCAAGAGTCACTATTTATCTTATAGTATTGTAATCAAGCTATATGTATTTCTCAAATATGACATAGTAGATGACTGATACCGAGGGAGATGTTATATCAGGTGAGAACATTATGGTGTTCTATATTTTAACATCATACAATGAGGACATTAGTGTTATTTATCTCATTATACTGAGAAACAGACAATGTACTATTCAATTTAATGACATGTGATCCAGATGAAGGTCTTGTAGGAATGGGAAGGATGATTTTTTAGACCAGTGAGAAACTCTATACTGATGCGAAAAGAGGACCTGTGGCCAAAGGTTGGTAATACAACCATCTTATAGAAGTAGGGAAATTTGTGACTTCGACTAACACAATAAGTCTTAGAATCACTACATATCCTTTATTGATAGGAATCAAGCCACATGTAGTTCTTGATAAGGAGACTCCCTACATGGATATAACTCTCATATAGTGGATATTGGAATTTTTAAATTCTCCCACAAAGATACAACTTAGGTGTGGTGATTTTTTGAATAAAATGGTGATTCACATAGAGTTTAATGTCATGTAGTGATTAAATTAACTCCTAATTTAAGTTCATAGAGTTCGAACCAAGGGGAGAGCAATCCAAAAGGGATTTGTGTGATGTGGAGTCATAAAAAACCCAATATGACATACACATTCATAAGGAGTCTTGAATATAGTTTTAAGTTATGATGTTATGACATGAGTTTCTATATTTTAGGTTATATAATTTAGACTGATCGAAGGAGGATATCCAAAATGGGTACATGTGGTGTGGTAGAGTACTAAAACCGATGTGAAAGAGGGCCTAAGAGGCCTGATTCCACACAAAGAATTCCTTAGAAAGTTTTCATACAGTTTAAAGTGGTGATTCTTGGACTATGTACAAAATTTTGATGTTTTGTACCTTGGATGTAGGTATGTATTTTAACAGTGTATGGTTGGTATAATGACGGGTGTTCAATTTAACCTCATGAAACTATGATGCAGGTTCCATTAATTATATATTTGTGCAGTTGGGATTCCAGTGTGTTTCATTTGAGGTCATGTTGGATAGACCACTGATGTTATGATGTTTAACATCCTGTAATTAAGACTAAGTATCATTAAATTTAACATCATATGATTAGGATGATGAACCATCATGTTTAACGTCATTTGATTAGGACAATGTACCTTGTGGTTATAAGAAATAATTATTTAGGAACCATACCTTAATGGGAGTCATGGTAATTTTTCTATCCATAAAGATCAAAAAATTTGATCCATTAGAGTAGACTTTGTGTATCAGTTGGGTCCCACCAAATTTGGCTCAAACTTTGGATGTTTTTGTCCAAGTATCATCAGATTAATGATAACCAACACCACCTCTCCCTTCAGGAATGATATGAGGTGAACTTTATTATTAATGGCTAATAAAATATGATTTTGGTGAACCTATAAATGGTTCAAGGTATATGATCACTTCATATATATTCATTATAATTCATCTATTTGGGATTGATCAACTGTGGATAGATGATCACAGATTGCAAAAGAGAGTGAGGGTAGTTGAAATTCAATGGGAAGAACCACTCTATTCCATATATAAATGAGTATGGTGTCACTTGTGTGGTTGTGTGGGTCGTGGCATGGTAAGACCACAAGGAATGCACGAGCTTGTATGACCGAAAATTATTATCCTTATCTAATATATTCTGGAGTATATTAGATATGGTCTTGTTGATGGCCTCTATATATCTATTATCCACTATATGGTAGCGGGAGGAATGGTTAGACTTGATTTCACACTCCTAATACAATTTTACAATTCAACAGAACAATAATTGGTGCTATTTTCCATCATTATAGTATGAGGAACACCAAATTTGGTTACGATGTTTTCTATCATGAAGATGAAGGTGCTACTTTCTCTACCCTCTTTGATGAGTTTGAGTTTTTCACACTTGTAATAGAAGTCAATTATTTGGAGAATATATTTGAACTTCTTGGCCATAGTGGGAGGATATGGTCCAATGATATCCACTCCTTTTATAGAAAATTGTTAGGAGTACATGGATTTTTGAAGTAACTCTAGGGGTTGGAGGATGAATTGGGAATAAACCTAGTTGGAATAACACTTTTTGTTGAATTTAGTATAGTATTTCATTATAGTGGGCTTGTAGTATCCATGACTTTAGATTTGATATGAAATCTTGAATCCTAATAAATGGGAACCATAAGCAGTAGTGTGTACTTTATTCAAGACAATAGTGGTCTCGTCTCTATCAATTCACTATAGAAGGACCCTATCAAGGATTCACTTATAGAGTATCATTTTTTTGATTCATGCCATCATACATAATAATGCTTATTTATGATCTTCAGATTTTCTCTCTCGATGCTCTTTCTAGGGTGAGATCACTATTTTAATGATAGTCCACAATGGTTGTCATCCAAGAAATGGTAGGAACGTATGATTGTGGGATAAGGCTAAACTCATCGATTTTTTCTATGTTGTCCTGAACGAATGGTGAGGCCATTTGACGGAGTGTAGTGTTGTTTACTATTTCATCCTGGTCTAGATTTTCTAGAGATGTTGCTTCATTAACCAGTGAATTAGATTTTGAATTTTATGATTGTGGGGAATTAGTCAATGTTAGCTCTAAAGAGAATTCAATCATTAGTCCATGGATGTGATTTCATAGGGGATTAGATCTTCTTTTTTGATAGTATAATTTTATTTATCCTACTTGATGACCAATTTAAAATGACATTATATCCAGAAATGTTTTACTTATACTTGAAGTGACAGGTCTATCCCTACAATGAGAGCCTAGCATTATGCTTCATTGTTCATGGATGTGATTTTCCAGGTGGTCTGTGTGTTGTATAGATTTAACCAACATGTAATCAACATAATATTCAATAAACATTCCCAAGAATGGTTCGAAGATGTGATGCATGTAATGTTTGTATATATCACTAACATTCAACAAGATAAATAGCATTACCCAATATAAAAATACTCCCTAGTGGCCCTAAAGGTGGTGGATTCTTCATCTTCTTATGGAATTCATATTTTTTTGTTTCCTAAATAACCATCCATGTAGGGGAGATACAGATATCTATCTATTTCATCAACCAACAACACTATGATCAAGAATGGGAAATCAACCATCAGGAAGTACTGATTGAGATCTCTGAAATTGATGAAGACTCTAATTTACCCTTTATTATTTTTGATGAGGACTATATTTTACATCCATTTTGGATATTGGACCACCATAATGAATCCATATTTTATGATCTTTTCAAATTCATCCTTTATTTTGGAAGCATGTGTCCGGTGCATCCTTCTAGCTACTTTTTTATAGACCTAGTGGTCATCTAGAAGGCCCAGGTAGTGAGTGGCCACCTTAGGATTGAGGCCAAGATTTTCTGTGTAGTTCCAGGTGAATAAATATTGATGATTATTTAGGAAGGAGGTATATACATCATACTCTCTAGAATACAAGGTTGTAATAATCAAGGTGTCCCATGGATCTTCATATATACCCATATTTATTTCCCCAAGTTCATTAGTAGTGGTAGATATTCCCTCCTCAAATGACAAAGGGGCATCGCTACGACCCTCCTCCTCCTCCTCTTCATTACCCTATCCATCTTAGTCATATTTCTTTTGATGGGGAAACAAGTCTTAGAATGTGTTATCCATAGTTTGTTGTGGAGTCAATATCTTGTCATTTGTAAGATTAAGCGACTTCCTCTGACCTAGATTATAGAGGGGGATTTCCTTGAAAACCAAGGGAGGATGAAGTGAGGAATGGAGGGGTGTAATCATCCTTTTTGGGAGAAACAATTTCCTATTATGACTTAGTTGTTGAGGTAGTGATTTCCTAGAGTTTTGGAGATATATTAAAGGAATTTTCATCTGAGATTTCACCATTTTGTCAGGAGTTATGAAAATTTTGGAACTCTACTAGAATCATTATACCTGATTTAAATAATAAGGACCACTGAATATGTGTATGAATTTGGACTCATATACACAACCTAATTGATGGGTAACACATATTAATTTCCTATATATAAAAAGGGATTATCCAGGATCATTTCAAGACTATTCGGGGTGGTTACCCAATCAATACCATAGACCAGGTGTTGTTTCCACTTATCTTGATAGAATCTTGCATTGAAATAATGTGACTTATATGATTTTAATGGGGGCATCATTAGCATGAAACATTCTATTTTCACTATCAGTATAATATTTGATGAATTGATCCAACGATGAAGAGATTTTTGTGTGTCGATGAAACCAAGTCCTTCTTAGTAAGATGTTGAAGGTCATGTTCTATTGACCAACTAGAAATTCTATGTCGACCACAAGGTGTCCAAACTAAGTCTTGATCATGATTTGATCCAATGGATTATGATCACATTATTCATATCCCTGTAGAGATATGGTGGAAGGTGATATGTTATCCTAATCGAATCTCTACTGGATAAGTGTTGGAATGAGAATGAGATTAACTCCCGAACCATTCTCAACAAAAACGTTTCAGAAATAAGCACAATTCATCCTATCATACACATACAAGGGTCTTCTTTTCCCTATATAATGGAATGTTCATCTTGATCTGTGAAGGATATAACTACATGGTATTCTATAGGTTTGGTTTATGTTCGATAAACATCAGCAGAAACCACTTCAGGTTCAATCTAATGGATGCTTAGTAAAACATCTATGTGTATTTCCTTGAGGTCCTTTGATAAGATTTGGGAATCCAAGATCGATATCTTGGCTATTACCAAGGATAACTATTTTAGGTTTTCATACTTATGGTCTAAAGGATAGTGCTTCCCATTATGGGTATTCTCTTCTACTTTCACTTTAGGGGATGGAGTATTGGATGTAAATGGATCAGCCCTCGACACAAGATCGGGAGGAGATCATGTTCTTAGTGGGTTTGGCTGGAAGGTCTAACTCCACATTAAGGGTGATTAGAAACCTGATCCTCTTATAGTGGATATTCTATATTGAACATGTCATAGTGAATTATAAAAGGTGTAGGGGGGTTTTTCCATTCCTATTGGATCCGATTAAGGGATCTTCTAAGAGTTTCTACAACATTTACTCTCTGGGTAGAGATGTCGTAAGTAGTATGGTTTCATCCATGGCTGCACCTTCCCTGATATCCTCATCTCATATAGACTCTTCACTTGGTTCCCTAATTTAAAGCGTATAACTCTGGTTAATATCTATTCTCATCATCAAATAAGGGATCCATTAAGTTAATTTCATTAATGGAACCAAAAATCAACTCCTCATCCGATGAGACATTTTCTTGGATGACCATTTCTAGTAGTACCATTTGAAAGGGTAGTTCCCATGTATTCAGATATGAGGGCATAAAATCAGATATGGTTAAATTTGAGTTTGGACTTGATACAAATTATTCTTTCTACACTTTCTCTTTGCCTTTATATTCAAACCAATTTTTGAACGGTCGAATTTTAGAGGGTTGTTGGGCCAAGGACGTCAGATGAATTATAGTAGGATCTTATGGGGGCATAGTTAGTTGTTTCAACTATTCTTAGATAAATCCATGAGTCTGATTGTTTCTATTTTGATTTATTTAAATATTAAACACTAGTCCCTTCATTCTAAAAAATTCTTACCACTCCCCTCCTTTATCATGGAATGTAGTGTAAACATACTCCACTTGTCCTGGTGTCTTTCACAATTTTACTTTCCCAAAATAGATCATTTTCTACAGGTGGTATTTGAATATAAATTATTCCCAAATGGTGTTTCCTAGTAACTAGTGGAAGGGGAAATAATATTTATGGTCATTGATACTTGTAACCCACCTTTTCATCCCTTTTCAGCTTTGTAATATGAAATAAATCATAATCCATAGAGGCTATAAAACATCCACAGACTTTATCATCTCAAAACAAGTTAACACTATTCCATCATTACTTGAATTGATTCCACCTAGGTCCCTTACCGTCATCCTATAGAGGCGGGGGTTAATATTGATTATTGAGGGGTTCTACATGATATAGTGTATTTTTTCAAAATAGATTAGGTGATGAGGCTGACTATGTGTGACAAATGCTACCTCCTCTTTTCCTACTATTACCCTTGTAAATGATGGAGTTTTATGGGACTTGATCTTAGTTTGTTTCAAGGAGTCTTACATTTATAGTTTATTGTAGAGAAATAATGAAACCCACTTATATATAGCACCATGATGGGTGGAGTTTATTGCTCATCAAATTTGTTATCAATGAAGAGAGTAATAATATCCTCTTGAGGGAGTGGTCGGTTATGGGAATAGGTCAAAAATTTTAATCTTTTAATGAAATTATATAATCCCATGTTCTATCAATATTTATAGTTTGAGAGGCCACTAAATGTTGTCTTCTATAGCATTGAGATGAATAGGAATATGAACCACTGTAAGGGATCTTCCCATCCCATGATCAAAGGAGCTAGAAAGCTCATGTACTACGGAAAGGATGACCCTTTCAAGGTTCACATGAAGCATCTAAGTTTTACTACTTCTTATTACACTATAGTTCCAATTATGTGATCACAATGAGATTTATATTGGGTCAGATATTGTTTTGGGTCACCTGATGCATTGAAAACTAGCAATATAGGACTCCTGAATTTTATAGGTTGTGGGATGTTTCTCACCCAACCTGGGTAAGGTTTCTATTGAATCAGTACTGGAACACACTGCTCATCCATGACTTCCAATCATGCTTCTACTGAATTTATGGTGTTGATAAGACCTTGATGAGTGTACTCTTGAACCTTATCTTGGAAATGTGCTGCAAGGGGAAGGATTTGATGTGTCATATCTTCCATTATTCAAGGAGGATATCCGATCAGACACATCTTTTGAGGATATTCCTAAATCCTTTCTAGTTGTCTCTTTAGTAAAGGGGAATCTTGATATTGATCCATGATCGGGTCCAAGTGAACTATTGGACCCTGCCCTAAGTTATGAAGATGTCCCAACTATACTTCAACTACTAGGATGAATTCTAAGGTCTAAGGTACACCTATGGGAAGTGTACGTTGAGGATATTCCTAGGGAGAATATTGGATAGAATGACAAAAATAGAATATATTAACATTGATTCACCTCAACTCTTTCATTTATTACTTCTTCTAAGTGAATCTCTCTTTGAGTGTAGGGATATTATTTTCCCCAAGGGGATGAGGTGGGTTGTATATAACTTTTCCTTTATTCTTCTCTATATTATAGGTTCATTGAGGATTCAGTACAAGATTAACCAAGAGAGAACCAATATTTAGGACGATTATCAAGTTATGAGAAAGAAATACTTCAATATCAGTGTGGATCAGATTCTAGATGAAACCATCCACTCATTGATCTTATTCATTTGCAAAAGTTTCAGTGTCCTCTGTAGGATTGACATCAGAAATGTTCATTTATACATAAAACAACATTGGTGCTACATGGTCTATTGAATGGTCGAATATCTATTTTTATCCACTGATGGTTTAATAACTTCCTTTCAAGGACCCCCTTCAAGTTTCTTGGTGATGGGGTAACTTAGAGGGATCCTCTATGTAGCATGGTCATATGCATTTCTTCTAGGGGAATGGGTTGTGAGACATGATGAAATAAGATACCTCTATACTTTCCATCATCTATAAATGGAAAAATATGGATTTCTTTTGAACAGGTTGTTTAGGTAAAAATTACACCAACACTATGGGAAAGGGTTCCTCCTTTTCTCTTGTTTTTTTTCATCGGTTTTGTATTATTTGGTCTTATGGGGGAATTTTGTGTTAAAAATTCTCCTAGCCCAATAGTCTATAAACGATACCATACTAGGGATATTTCTGATTATGTCACCACTCTCTTGATCTCACGTATCCATGCTCAAGTGTGATCAAGATATAATCATAGACCTTCGTGTGAACTACTTGTCTTTAAGGGACATTACCAGTGCTATATGATTTGATCCCTTGGGTGAAAAACCTACTGAATGTTTCCGATTTCTGGGTTGATGATTTTTTTGATGTGCTCCCACCGGGCCTAACAATTTTGAGACTTACTCAAGGACTAATTATTATTCATCACACCACCTTTCCTAAAAAAGGGTTCTTCATTCTATTCACCTTGAGATAATGATATTATAGTATTTAATTTCCATTGGGTTCTACAAAACATGGTATGAAGTGAAATAAAAAGCTCCACACCCCCCATCAATATATTTGAACACCATATGGGGCATTGATGAAAAAACTATGCAACTTATGAAGTGAAATGAGGAAGGTTAGATGATGATATTTCTTTCACCTCTTTGATAATGGTTTCCATGTAGATAGAATATATTCTATGTCAATTTGATGATGAAGATCTATAATTATTTTAATAGGGTCCTCATATCCATTATAAGGAAATAATTGTTATAGGCGGGGGAGAGTTTTCCAAAGAGTTAGAAGAATGTTATGTATACATTCCTCAAAAAATGCCCTTGGTATGTCAAATTGAGAAGTGGATGAGGGCCAAAATTTAAATGGTATGTTTTACCTAGATGATTATCTTCTCATGAGAAACATATTATTTTGTTCTTATTCCAGATAAAATTCTACTTCATTTTCCTAACATGGGTGATTCTTGACTACTTTGTCACATGTAGTGGGGATAGTAGAGGTCTCGTTGGTATGTGAATGGTCTGGGAGTGGCTTGGAGGATGATAATTTTCCCAGTTCATCTCCTAATTGAGAAAAAATGTCACTTGTAATTGATTGGGTCCCTAATAGGTCTTTCCCTATCCTTAAAAGTGCCTCAAAATATGAGGTATTTCTTGTATTTAACTCGTTAAGGGGGTGACTTTCTTATAAACATGAAATGTTATTATTATAAGAACATTCATAGTGCATTCCATTATGTAAATGAGTATGATCAAAGATTTATGTATTATTACAGGGAGAATTTCTATAGCGTATACCCAGGGGATGACCTTTAGGGAGGATGAAAACAATGGGAGGACCTTCACAGTGACTTCCATCATGGTGAGGACTACCATCATAGCTTGATTTCCAAATGTATTGAGAATTTCGGAATTGTATACCATAGGGTGGACCTTCATGGTTGATGAAAATAAGGGGATGAACTTCTTTCTGTTTGATCTCACCATATTGAGGACCTTCATAGCGAGTTCCATCATGGAGTAGACTACCATCACAACTTGATGTCCAATTATAGGGAGAATTTATGTAGTGTATACCCAGGGGAATACTATTAGGGAAAAGACATAAAGGGGAGGACCTTTTTGGTGTTTGATCTAACCAATGTCAGGACCATCACAGTGAGTTCCATTATGGAGAGGACTACCATCACAGATTGATGCCTGGCTTTAGGGAGAATTTCCCTAGTTTATACCCTGGGGTGTAACTTCAGGGAATATGACATCAAGGGGAGTACCTTCTTGCCATTTGATCTCACCATGGAGAGGACTATCATAGTGAGTTCCATCATGGAGATGAGTACCATAATATATTTATGACCAAATACATGGATAATTTCAACATAATATATCCTAGGGAGGACCTTCAAGGTGGTGAATATATACGGGAGAAACTTATTAGTGGTTAACCTCACCATTGGGAGGACTTTCTCAACAAGTGTCATCAACGTGAGGAATACCATCATATAATGAAACACTATTGCAGAGAGAATTTATAAAACTTATACCATGGGGAGGTCCTTCTTTCTGATGTGAAATGTTACTATAGTGAGGAACTTCACAACTTGTTACATCTTGGAAACAACAACCATGATATCTTTATGTCCAACAATTGGGAGAATTTCTATGGCGTTTACCCTAGGGAGGACCTTTAGGGCAGATGAAAATTAGGGTATTACGTTCTTTCTATTTTATATTCTAGAAAAGGGGAGGGATACTGTGATTCTCATTAGGAGATAATCTCTCCTAACTGATAGATTTGTTTCCATGAAGGGAGAATTTGTAGTCGATGATATGGGGAGGACCCCCAGAGCTGATTGTAACAATATTTTGATGAATACCTTTATAAATACTACCTCCACTTCCATAATTTGGTAACATATCTGTAGGATCATGGGCCATAATTTATAGGTTTCTTATGGCCTCCTAAACCCCAATTTCTAGTAGAGTAAGGTCATGAGTTGGGTCTTCATTTTATAGATTCCTTTGGAGTGAGTCATTTTTAGGCAGTCTCTTATGGGAAATTGGGGTTTCTTTTTATAGGTGATTTCCATCATATAAAAGTTTCTATTCGAGTGGATCATGTGGTTCTGTGTGAACAAGTTTCCCTTAGTTGAAATGATTTTTTTTCTTGATCATGTTGACTATTTATCAAATAATATTTTCAATAACCCTCTTGGATGGGAGAAGGGATTCAAATATTCTCTTAAGTGAACATCTCATTTTGTGGATGAGTCATCCCTCTTAGGTAGGTGAGATTGTGTGCTCTAATCCTTAAGATTATTGTAGATGCAATTATATATTGGAAAGTATGATGGATGTGGTCAGGGATTGATATATGATCCTTCATCATTTCTAGGATGTGTTGAGAGACATCCTTGGTGGAAAAATGGATATATGAACATTCTAGTGTTAGAGTAGAAACATGTTCCTCCTACGGTCCTCCATTTACTGCTTGTGGGTACTAATAGTTCACCTATGCAGGGGAAGAGGTTTGAGTCTTCCCCTTATTTATAATTGTTATACACTAGCTTCTTTCTTTGATTAACACCATATTTGACTGCAGGGATTGACATGAATGAGAAGGATCTTGGATCTGCTCATTATTTTCCATCATATTTGATTGATGGGATTGATATGAATATATAGACATTTTTCATATACTATTACTTGGTTTCTATCTTATTTGATTGATAGGATTCATATTGGCAGTTAAGGATTTTCCTATGGCTATAATTTTCAACCCTATTTTAATTAAAATATTGATATAGAGGAATAATAATTTTCCCCAATTCATAGATTGGTTTCTTATTTAAATGGAAAGCTTAATATTCAAGAGAAGGGATTTGAATATGCTCATTTTTTTGATGTATTTTTCTAATGAGTTTGAATTTCATTTGTTGGGATACACTTCTGCCTATAATTTTCTATCATATTTGACTAAAGAGCATAATAAGAGGAAGTAGGAATATATGCCTACTCATGGGTTTCCACCATATTTATTTGGCATGATTCCTCAGTGAGAATAAGGACAATGGCCTATTCCAAATTGTATCATCTTAGAACTTTGTTGGCCACCCTAAGGACCTGGGTCTGCTTGACTTTAGTTGGTTTCCAAGAGGTAGTATCCTCTTCATGATGATGATGTTCGGCCACACGAAGATAGAATCAATGATTATTGGTAGGGTCCCTTGGGAGGGATCCCTTTGTTTCTGGGATGATTTCATTATTGAAGACTTCATTAGCCTCCCTAAGGTAATTGATGAGATCATTATCACGTTCCTGGGACAAGATCTCGAAATGAATAGAGACGGATAGTGGAGAAATTTGGTTCTAGACTGCCGACCATCGATGGACATATGTTTGGTGGGTCTTCATAGACTGGAGGACATGTTGATCTACCTCTAGGGTGCAGACAATACCATTTTGGTGTTACACCCTGACCAGTGTATTTGAAACCTAGTAATGATGATGTTGGGTTGGTGATGATATTCATGGTTTGTCTAAGGACCCGACCTATGCAGTGGCTGATGCACATATTTGCGAGAACTGGTGAGACACCATTGGATTGAATAGAGTTTTGAATATTGACTGCAATATATGTTACAATTATATAAAATGGAACCTCATAAAAGTAATTTTTTTTTTAAAACAAGTGTAACTAATTGTATCCTTTGTCTCCCATCCATTTTGAATGTATAAGGGGCCTGAAACAATGTAACATTTCAACCTTGGTTATAGATTCATGTTTATATTACCATTTTGTATCCCTTGAAAAATTATTTGGGTCTGTAACGAGACGGTCTGGAAAGAACTCAACAATAAACACTTTTTTTATTGTAAAGGAGATGCCGTAGTTATGTTTTTTCACATATCTTATACAATTTTGTTTCTAATAAAATCTCTTTTACACCTGAACTATTAATTACAAGGGGTTGAATTGTTTAAAATCACTAACATTAGATAAAACATCTTCAAATGGTATTTAGTGGGGTTTGTTCATGGAGCAATAAATTTCCAAAAACTCTTATATCCGTGATTCATGGACCTACTTTACAATGGTAGAAATTCATTGGGTAACTTTCCCAACGATACTTAAGAATACACAGTGGTTGAGTGGATGGAAAATCGGGATCATAAAAACATTTTGGGTGGATATATTTTCTACTTTGGGACTCTATTATAGATTTAAGATATGTTTTTGAATCATTTGTTTATTCCCATGTATTCATATGTAGACTACCCTGAGGCAATGATCCATTATGATTACACTTGGGTTTGGAATCATTTATAAGTATTCTCCTTCAATGGAGGGATCTGTATGTATATGAGGTTATCCATAAATGGAACCCCTTTATGGATGGATTATAGAATCTTATTCCATTTATTAGGATGACTCTAGTTTTAAGCCATGTAGTGCTGCTCTATAGAGTTGACCATCAACCAGGGGGTAAGTAAGATGTATGGATATTGGGATACAATCCCTAAGTTGGGATTATTATGTATGTTCATGATAGGAATTATAGCCCATATAGTTCAGTGCCATGTAACAGGACACATAACCATTTAAGGTTATGTGAGGAGGACCAAACCATGATGTTTAACATCATGAAACAATGGTGTCTAGGAGAAATATTCCTGGTCATGGATGGTGGGGGACTCATGACAAGGAAGCCATAAGTACCTAGAAGAGATGTAGTCCCTTATGAGGATATGAACCTATTAGGAATACAGATCATAGAACATTAGGGTGGGTTTGGTTGTTGGGTTTGGACCTAAATGAGGCTTTGTATGTATCCCAGTTAGTTGGGAATCAAAGCTCATGTAGTTAAAAAAATTCAACTTATGCATTAGAGTGACCAAATTAAGGGAGGAATAATTGTGTCTTATACTTGGAAGTATTCCCATTTTATGTTTGAATATGAATGGGGATCACACATTGAAGCGGCCCATGTGAGGTTTGAAATTGGGCTTTATGCATGGGATATTCCTATTTGACTAGATATGATTATAGATTATACAATATAAGAGGCACATTTGAATGGAGGTTGGGGTATAAATCTTTGGAGAAGGCCTATATAAGGTTAAAAATCATGATAATTTCATAAAATCAAATAACCTCTAAGCCCATACAAGTCATGCTCTGTAGGAGAAACAAGTGGAAACATTGGTTCATAAGATCATACGATCCACTATGTCTGTTGATGGACGAGGTGATGAATCCCAAAGGTAGATGTAGAAAGCTTTGAGTGTTCCTGTATCTTACTTTATATTGGTTACCAAGATAGTCATATGTGGTGATCTATCTATCTACATCACAGGAGGAGGAAAAGTGGAGAAAAAGTTCCACCTCTTGAAAGAAAGGCCAAGGGCTTACTTTGGAGGGATTCCCTAAAATTTATTTTGGTGGGAGGATGTCACTCTCTATCAAAGGGAAATGAAAGAATGTTCATTTCCCATCCCTCTAGAAATAGGGAGGTTCACATGAGTACCTCAAGGTTGTAACCATTGATACCATGGGTATGTATACCCAATGACATTCCAAGGATCTTCATTATTGCGGATGTTTCACACCAGACTCCTATTACCATAATATGTAAACATTAAAGAACTTGATGGAATTCCCAATGATCATATCATACTTATCCGGAGGATTTGGAAGAGGAATATTTATAATGTTGTTAGACTAGTTCACAGAGGGGATAACATGGGGACTGATGGCACGATAAAAGAGAATGATTTTAGCTGGAGAGTAGAACGCTCTAGGATTCCTCATTTAGCGTAGAATTTCATTATGTAGGATGTGGTTCCCAACATGTAGAATGTTTTTATATGGGTGAGGGTAATGTATGCATAGAATTTTTCTATGTGGACCAAGGTTCTACATCTGTAGCATGTTGCTACACTGTGATAGGTTTCCTTCATGTAGCATGTTGTTACACAAGGACGAGTTCCCCCCGCGTAGTATTTCTCTACATGAGGAAGGGTTCTGATGGAATAGCTCTTTGTTATATGAGATACTTATCTGCAAAGGGGACATCTATTTATACCCCAAATAATGGTTTTGCAAAGGTTTTTTGAGTTTCTGAATGGATGAATGATTTATTATTTTCTCCTTACTTCTATGCGGAGGATTTTTACATGTTGAGAATCGATGGGGAGTCTCTGGATTTTGTATTCATATCATTATACTATCTTCAGTTTTCTCTCATGGTATTCATATTTCTAGCCTTCCATTTTCATTTTATATAAGAATAGAGGGAACATATACTGGCATGGATGGTCATCCATAGTAGGAAATGGTCCTTAATTTTCTGAACCCTAAGAGGATGCCTGACCTAAAAAAGACGTATTCAGTGAGGAGAGTTCATTTGTAGAGACAAAAATCATAGTCTGAACCCAAAAATAACTTCATTTCATTTTTAGGAGACAAAGGTACCACCTTATCCCATGAACTGTTTAGTCTGTGGGGAAATCCATTCAATGGGGGAGGAAATCCCTATATATCCCCACAAAGTAATTTGTTTCACATGGGGGTGCTAGCAGTGTCGTATCATTCTATGAACAATTATTGTTCATAGGTACTTCGTGAAGGGAATAATTTCCATACAGAGCAGAATTCTACTGAGTGATTTTTATTTCGCAGAATCAACCCACCTTTCATGGATCACCACATTGAACACACTTCCTTGAACTCTTCTTCCAAATTTTTCTCCGTTTCCAAATTAGTGGAATTATCTTATTTTATGTGAGGAATTTTTAAGACCCAATAATCATGTTTTTATAAAACCTAATGTTTCATGCATCACAAAGTATTAAAAGAGGTCAAATTTATTTAAAAATAAATATATTATAATGTAATCGGATGTTTTATTATCTTTTAAACTTGGTGTTGCGGGTCATGCATGTTATCAAACATGATGATCCTATTTTCAAATATCAGGGTGTTACACAAGGAGAGTGACTTAGTGAGTCTTGTATTGGTATGTTGGGGTAAATAGTATAAGGGTTTAGGAAACAACATAGTTCAAAAGATAGTCCAATGATTTGGAAAAATGCTAGGACCATTTCACTATAGAACCCAGGATGAAGCCCATGACATATATACTTTTTTTTGGTGATTTATATAGGGTATCTCTGTTGTGTCTTGATTATCCCCCCAAGGTTTCATTTAATGAGAAATAATTCTTTTATTTTTTTTCTTAGTGGTTCTTGTAGTGTTGTATTTCATTTTCCATTGGTTTGGTGTGTTTTGGAAAATAATTTCTATGTTTGTTACATAGTTTTTTTGTTTTATTCCTTTATAATTTTTCATGGATATGTTTATAAACCCATTTTGAATTAAAATCTTTTGGTTGGAATATGAAACAAATATTTATAATGGGAATTCTGAATGTCAAATTGAATTATGAGTTTTGGTAAATGAGGATTCAATCTAGTAAATGTTTTTCAAAGGGACTATTTTAATTCAGATATAAATCAATGAGAGTTTCAGGTAATTTTTTGATAGGATGTTTTTTTTTCATGAGTTTACTCATAATAAATATTTTTTGAATTGATTTTAAACATTCTTGGGAGTTGATATTTAATTAATGTTTTTCATATAGAATAGTGGGTGGTGGAATAATAATCTTTTTTATGATCATGAGTATTATTATATTTGAGTTTCAGATTTCATTTATGATTTCTCTTACCCTTAGGTCATGTAAAACATTGAAAGTATTCATTGTGACTTGTGAGGTCACATAGAGTTTAGTGTTTATCCTCTTTAATTTAGTTTATTATTTCACATCGGCCAAATAATACCATTCTTGTTTCATTTTTCTTTAATCAGTGGTGTATTATATATGTAGATAATGGGTCATGGATCTTATGGAATATTTCTAAAGAGATATTTTGAGGTTATTTGAGGGATAGTTTTGTTTTAAATTGTTTTAAACTCATTATATTGAATACATTTCTTTCTTTCTATATATGTATTTGGGGCATGTACATAAAACTTATAGACTCAAGATGATAGAATTTATATAGATGTTTTTTCCTATTTAATTGATTTTTTGAGTGAAATGTTTCTAAATGTGGTGTTCTTTAATGCCCAAGAACTAGTTTCTATCTGTTGGGGATCATGAATGCCTTTTGCGCTCATGGTAGTCTTGGTCAGGTGCAGGCTCAGGTTGTAGCTTGAGATAGTTTGTTATAGATGGTATAAGAGCCTAGGGTCATTGGTGGGATCCTAGTATTCTTGATATACCTTATTTTATTTTATTGTTTCATGGTAGAATCAAGTTATAAATTTTCTTTTGAACTTTGGGATGTCAGTGAAGGGAGAGTCGAGCTAGCTCATGACTTCCCCAAACATCATGTTTCGATGTGAAGTTGGATTTCAATTTTTAATTTCATGATTTTATTTTGATTATCAATATTCGTTTTTTTACCCTCATTATAATTAGATGAGTTTCCATGGAAGCCATGATGGATTTTTTTTGATGGAAGTAAAAACTAGGTTGGTGGCATGTAGTTGGAATAAATGATATGATACATTAATAGAATTAAAATTACCAATCTTTAATCATCTTATAAATTAATTTGTGGCTATAATTTGGTCCACCAAACCATTTGTTTACGTAAATAAAGGTTCCATATCCATTTTTTTATATTTAGGCTTCCATTGAGTTATACTCCATGATGGGGGTGGATTAATGGGATATTTTCAATATGTATACATATGGTTTGGACATGTGGTGTGCCCCTTTATTGTATTGTTATGGTGATTTTTTATTGGTGTTAGATATGGGTATTTGATATAAAATTATTTTGGGTTGAAAATAAGACTTTGGTCTTGTTTAAAAAATGGAACATTTTCCTAGAAAATCATTGGGAAACTTTGTGGTTTATAAAATTAGTTTATTTACTTATTAAGATTTTAAATTTTTGGGATTTAAAAATTGGTTATTGGTTTTAGTACAATGGGGTTTTTAACCTTTTAGGGTGATTTTTAATGTTTCATAATTCATTAAATATAAATGAATCATGGACTAATTTTGAAACATTTTATGAAAAAGTGAGTACTTTGAAATTGGAGTGGATACTATGTGAATGGTTTAAATTAAAAAAATTAGGATTTTTATTCATTTTAAATTGTGAGTTTATTATAAAATGATTTTGGGGGTATTTAAAAGTTTTACCTTTCTTTTAAATATTAATTTTATTTGAAATGGATTTTGGGACTCCTAATTAAGGGATTGTGGATTTACAATGGACATATTTTGAAAACATTCCACTTGTTTGGGGGTGAATAGTGTATTTTATTTTTATCCTTTGCTTAAAGTTAGGACCATTTGGTTTGTTTTAGGAAACATGCCTAGGTTTGGGTCATGTTTTATTTTTTATAATGTATTCCTTTGGGATGGATTTTTAGTGAAGGTACAATGTGGATTCCCCCTTATATTATCATTCCTTAGAATCATTAAAGATATTTTTTCTAGTAGTTATCATGGGATTTTAGTAGATTTCGTTGTGTTTTATCTATTTGTTACTGTTTGGGGTTGAAAATAACTTTGATCCATAGTAATTTAGTAATATTTATGAGGATTGAATTTCTTGATATTTTGGTTTTATGTTTTATCTAGGGATAATGGTTTATTTTGAGGATTTATAGTGCATGTGTTTAGAGGCTTATGGACTTGAGGTGGATTCCATTATAAGACACTTTAAGTGTTCCTTTTGATTCTCTTAGTTGAGGAGCAGGTGATTTGGAATTTCCATTCCTCTTATTTTTTCCTTTTAATAACTATTTTTGCGATGATATATTTTTTTTAAGATATATGCATGTTTTTTGTTTAATGGATTGATCATGGGTACTCCTTGGGTGTGTTCTTGGGGTAATAGGGAGAAGTGGATTTTTTCTAGTTATTTATGTGTGCTAATGGGATGTGGTTATTTTGGAATCACCATATACTGGTGTTTCATGGGTTTATCCTTGAGTTTACTTTTGTTTGGTTTCATGAGTGAAGTATATAACTATGTTATCCCATGGCAAGGTATGATTGTGATTGGTAGATCCTCTTCCATGGATTTGGGGGTTTTGATATGTATCGGTTTAGGAGGTCAACCCTTATTATTTTGTATCATTTTTGTGATATAGTTTCTTTTTTAGGTGGTTTTAGCATGAATATGTTTTCAGTTGAGGGAATATGATGGTCTTATTTACTTCATTTTTGAATTGGGGTTGTTTCGGTAGTGTTCTAATCTTTTCAGTCGTTATCTATTAGTTTACCATTTTAGTTTATTACTAATTAGTAGGGATAAAATTGTTGGGTATCAATCCTATTTGAGTCCTATGTAGAGTGGTGGTAATTTGTGTCTTTCGTGAGGATATTACTGTGGTTTGATGGTTTTGACAGACTTTTGGATGGTGGAACTTTTGTCGTGTCTCATTTGTATTGGAGCCCTCTTGAGTTTTCCATTTCATTCAATAACCATTACATTGAGCTGAAAAAATTTGTGGAATGAAATGTCATGGTGTATAGATTTTAACAATCAATGTTACAATTATTTTTATGAAATTATTTTATTTTATGATTCAGTAAATTTTGTATCAGAATTTGAATTTTTTGGGAATCATTTTTGTGTTGTACTAGTTGCATACTGTTATGAGTAACCATGTGGAACCCATGGGTCTGAGGTATATAATTTATAGTGATGTTTGAAATATATATTTCATGGAATGAAAAATCATGTGATGTCCTAGTGGTAACCATGGGACATGTGTTAGAGGTTCTAGTAGCCTCCACGTTGTTGGTATATAGTTTACTAAATTAAATAAACAAATCATAAGGCTCACTTAGATTTAATGTTTTGTGAAATTATACTCCTTACATTATTTATTTTAAAATAATAATACACCCATTTAATATTCCCCTGTGTTTCATGACCTACCCCCAAACATGACCCCTCTATAGAGAACCTCTCTTACTTTATATATCATATACCCTTAGCAATTAATTGTTATTTATTCATGATTCAGGATTAAATCTCCCTAGAATGGATTCCACTTCCCCATGTTTTTTCATCTTCTCCTAGTTTCTACTAATCCCATCATTTAATCCTACTTTTGATAACCTTAGGGTAATGAATTGACTCAATTTTTGTCGTTCAATTTGGTCTAGGGTGTGCGATGTATTCTTTGAGATCCAATTTCCATGTACTGGAAGTACAATACCAATTAACATAGATTAGAGGTTGGTTTTCCACTTCAATAACTTCTAATTATAGAATATTTAATTTATTGAGTTATAAATGGTTGTTTCCAATTACCAAATGATAGTATTATGTGCATTTGTTGAGACTCTAAGATGAAAACTTGGGTTTCTCTTGGTTTTTGAAGGGATATTCCTATTTTAAAGGATGGTTAAAATCATATTTCACTTCATTTGTAGAAAATTTTATGGAATCCTTTACCATCATTTTTAATTTACTAAAAGCTTTATTTAGGCCTCAGTGTTTTTCTTTATTTCAATTATGGTGTTTAAATTGCTTGTAAAATGTTTATTATTTTCAAGCTATTGGGAACTTGGTTTCAAAACTAGATTTTGAGTATTTAAATTGAGGTCATGGTTATTTTCCCTTTTTAAATAAGAAATTTACCATGAATTTCAAGAGGTACTTGAAATTTCAAGTATCTATAAATATATGAAAGTTTTTTTATGTTAAATGTAAAATTTAATGTGATTCTACCCCATTTGGGTCATGAAATAAATTTGGAATTTATATTATAAACCATTAAGGTTGTTTCAAATGAAAAATTGAGATTATTTCATAAAAAGATTCCAAATGGAGTTGATAAGTAATTTTATAAAATGTTTTGGGATTTTTTTAATGGGTTGATTTCAAAAGGGGCCATTCAAAATGTAGTTTGAAATGATCTGTGGCAACTTAAATTTTTGAGTCTATTTTAATGGAAATATTATTGGACACTTTTTAATGGTTTTCAAATTATTTAGTGTGTGTGAGATCCTCCTGAGGCCCCTTGAGTTTTCCCTCATTGTGTGATTCTTATTACTCCCTTGGGGTTTTATTCTTGATATGACAATTGTATGATGTAAAAAAAATTGCTTCTTTCAAGGAAATTATAGATGGGTTGAGAACTATTTTCATATGTGTTATAATGCTTGTGATGATCAATGGTTGGTTTTATGCTCACTTCCTCTATGGATTAGGCTTGGGAACATGGATAATCAAGTTGTAATCCTTGATTTATACCAAACTAGTTAGTTCACACAATATTTAGTGACTCTTAGTTTTTTGGATTTATCAGGATATGGGAGATCCCTAGTGAAGCTTGTGTGGGTATTATATGGTATCTAGTATATTGTTTTAAGATAGAACATAAACACAGTAGTTGATCTAGTGATTTTGGAAATGTCTTGTATTATCTCACTATAGAACCCAAGGTGCGACCCATGAAATATATCCTTCATTTGGTGATTTATATAGGGTATTTGTCTTATGGATTGATTTTACTCCACTATGCATTCAATTCATGAGTAACCTTTCTTTTCATTTTTTTATTAGTAGTTCTTGTCGTGTTATATTTTATTTGTCTTTCGATTGGTGTATTTTGAAAAATAACTTATAATTTGGTTTCATAAATGTTTGGTTTACATCATTTAAATGTTTTCTTGGGTATATTTAGAAAAAAATCTTGAATTAAATTCTTTCAGTGGGAATTTAAAAAGAATATTTCTAAGGGGAACTTTGAATGTGATATTTAATTAGAAGTTTTAGTAAATAAGGCTTTTACCAAGGAAATGTTTTTAAAGTGATTTTTTTAATTTAAATGGAAATCAGTTAGAGATTTATAAAATGGTTTGATATTATATTTGGCTTTAATTTTATTACTCATAAAATATATTTTCAAAAATAATTTAAAACTGTCTTGAAAGTGGATCTTCAATTAAAGGTTTGATATGTGAAAAGGTGGGTTGTTGTATACTGAGCTTGTTTATGATCTTTCTTATTATTATATTCTAGTTTTATGTTTTATTTTTTCTCTTATTTTCCCTTGGGATATGTGTGACATTAGGATTAGAAGGTGTGACTTGTTAGGTCACATAATGGCCAGTGTTTATTATGGTTTATTTACTTCACTTTATTGCACCATCAAAATAGTCATTTTTTGCTTTATTTTTCTTTAATTGGTGGTTCATTACATATGTGAAGACCAGGTGATAGATCTAAGGGCATGTTTCTATGGTGGGAGTTATAAGTGAGTGGAGGGACTACTTGGGTTTAAATTATTTTAAACTATTTATGTTTTTTATACTTCTGCCTTTTTATATATCTATTTGGGGAATGGACTTCCGAGATATGGATGAGTCATTTCATAACTTATAAAAAATTTATAATAACAATTTTATTTATTTTTTAAGAGAAATAATTCCAAGTGAGGTTATATTTGATGATTTCTCACAAGATTCCAACCTATGGGCATGGGGAAAACTTTTGGGTCTAGTGGTGGGTTGGTTTAGGTATCAGTTCATGTGGTATCCCAATTTGGCTCCTTACACATCTTCCCATACAACCAATGCTAGTAATGTAGTTAGAAAACTATAAATATAATTTAATAATGGTCCTCCTCACCCATCTAGAAAATTTTAATATCATCAATTAACACTTCTATGAAACAATCAAGATAAGGTCTGAAAATTTAGTGCATCAACCCAATAAACACCATTGGTCAATTGGTAACTTCAAATGAGATTACCATGAACTAAAAATTTATATAAAAACATAAAAATAATGTATTTTGAATATCCTAATTATTTTTAATAAGTTTATGTCTTCCTAAATGTAGTTGTATATTCAAGTACCAACTATAATATTTTAGTTAATCAAACAAGTCATCAAATCTTGGTAAGGGGTATCTATTATTTATTTTCACTTGATTAAATTGTAAATATTTTATAAAAAACCATGAAAGTCCATTAATATTTTTGAAAACATGATATAGCACCATAGGAAAATACATAAGGTTAAATAAATCCCCTCTATAACATATCACCAATCTAAATATATAACTCATGAATCTTAATAGGTATCATTAAATATATAGATATAGATATATAAGATATACTAGTATATTAATTTTTGAGAAACTAGATATCCTACCTTAATGGTATAATATAAATCTCTTCAAATTTTTTATATATAAAAAATCCTTTTATATTTTAATAAATTTCATCACTTCACATTCAAATTCATAATAAATAAAACTCCCAGGTTGATATTGATAATTTGAGGTTCAATAAACAATAATACATTTCTTTGACATTTATCTTTGATCAAAACCATGAAACATGCATACAAATTAGAATAAGTCACCCTTATCCAAAATAAATCAAAACAAGAATTCATATAATTTAAAATATATATAATAAGTATGAAATCATGAGGTTTCATATGTAATGAGACTAGATTCCCATTCATATTCTTACTCCATATCAATAAATATAACTCATGAATCAACTTAGCTAACATAAACCAATCCACTAATGAATTAAATAACTCAATAGGTTACCAATATTATCTATGAAAATCTCTAATCCTTTTATTGTACTAGGAATAATAAATTAATGAGGTATACTAAAGTAAAAAATAGTAACAAGGATTTAAAAGATATATATTATACATTATACCACCTATGGTCCTCCCATCTTGTTAGTTTTTATTACATGGAGTTTTCTATAAGGAATTCATCTAGCACACTATCCTTCCTCCCTACATATATCATTCACCAAGATCTTTTATCCTCCATCACATACAACACTATTCCTTACTAAATTCCTTTTAATAACATTATTCTACTACAACACTTTAATATACATACTTAGAGTAAATAGACATACATTCCAACGAATATATGGATGTAGTATTGTCTTAAATGGTAGGCTATGAACTACTCATTTCCTAGATAATTTTGGGATTATCATAATGGGATCATAAACTTTAATCAATACTTATAAAAAAAATTCCCTACTTAATAGTGAATATATTCTATTTATGATATAATAAAAAAGTAGCGGACTTAAATACTTAAAAAGTATATCAAAGATGATTCTAATTTATATTGGAAACTTCAAGATATATAAGGATTAATGTTCACATATTTCATTCTTCTCTACACAATAATATAACTACTAGTGGAATTAGGTCCTCCTCAAATATCTGAAGAAGCTAAAAGGCTATCTCTAGTACCTTTAACCTCTACTCTATCTCTTTTTTAGAAATTTATATATTTTACATAAAAAAGATATTACATTGAAACTCTCATAATATAAATTTAAAAGACCCTAAATTCATTGGATATTTCCTTTAAAAAATAAAAAAACTTCTCCCTGCACTCTATTAACCTCTTCCTCACAGATTCAATGCATATGTGTAATAACTATAAAAATAGAATCACAGATCAAGAAAAATATGAATGACGACCTTTACATTACCTTAAGACCAATAAAAAATATTAGTTCAATGAATAAAACACCTAATCATAATTATTTAATATTATATAATGAAAGAAACATCATTTCTATAACTACCCAGATAATAGTACACCATTCCTCTAGAAATGGTATATTGGTGATAAAATACTATTAATAGAATCACATGGTCCCTCTATATATTTTTTCTGTTTCACTATCATATTTTAGAAACTATGTTTAGGTAATATAATACCCTTACCGAAACATGTTATCAATAATATTTCTGACTCTAAAATACATCATATAACTCTCACATTGATACCATTTTATCATCTCCTGATTGAGAGGAACACTTTTGAATATAATAAACACTGAGTGGGGGTGGGGTGAGTCAGTGATGGGAAATGTTTCACCAATTATAACTTTTATACCCTTTACCTCTTATACCCATTATGATATTTATTCTCTTATTACCTTTTCATTATTATATGCAAGTATATAAATGTAGTTAAATATGGAAAATGACACTTTTACAAGGTTCCACACTCAATAAGAGTAGCCAATCCTTGAAATGTAAAGTGATGAACGCTATAGAAATTATCCTCTAAAAGAGACACCGGTTTAGTGGTTTATCTAAAAGACAATAATCATCCAAGTGTTAGGAACTACACTTTATAAGGGGGATGAAAACAATCATATTCTGTAGAATGAAAAAAAAAACTTATCCAAATTAGACCTTCTTGCTAATTATATATATTTCCTCTGAATATAATATTTAACCTCTAAAAGAGATAATTTATGACACCAATAAAGTATTTCACCTATTCTGATTTATAATGGATGTCACAGTGTTTTACTATTCTTTTATTTCTTCTTATTTACATGTTACTTGTACATTAATAGGTAATAAAATATCTTTTTTCTACCTATAAGCAAACTGAAAGTTTCACTTCTTCTTCACATTATTCCTATGAAAACATATATGCACAGTAATTTCTTCTCATATTATATTCTTCACTATTTGTTATTAAACTAGAATAATATGAATGTGTAATATAATATAAATCTCAAAATTGCCCTTCAATTGAATCTATAATCATAATAATATATATTTTCCACTCACATCTTCTTCTTGAAATCTTTGAAACATTATAATATAAAAGTGTTGGAATATAATACTCTATTTTTTTAATCATAATATCGCCAATTGTTATTATATTAGTTACACTCTATTCTTATTTGAACCAATTATAATTAAAATATATCATCTTGGCCTTGAACTCTTATTCCAATTTTGATCTTCATCAAACAATACTAGATATTATATTATAGTGTCTGATTCTCAATCTTCAATAAATAAGAAATTTTTTAATTGTATCATACTAATTCCTATATGATTGATTACTCACATTAAATATAATGTTTTCTTCTATTTTTTATTCATGTATGTTATCTTTATTTCTTGTAAATATTTGAACAGTTACTATGCATGGATTCCTTCATATTCACTTTCATCCTTATTACAACTGATTTATTTTAGTCACAAATATATTGTGTTTCATTTTCAATATTTTGTTTTGTGTATATAGTTCACAATGTGAAACTATCTATTTTCAGAATGTCATTTTTTTTCATTAACCAATGTACACATTCTTCTTCTTCTCCTCTATGTGAACAAAGGAAATGGGTTCTTCTTATTTTTCCATGTTTATCACATGGAAGTTTCACTAGAATACATCTTCTTTCACACAATATGAGTGTGAGGAGCTCACTGTGTACTTGATTCTTCACCTACTCAATGCCTCAATCATCTGGTACATATTGATCATTTTTACAACATAATAGTTCATGATTCATATTCTTCATGTAATGTTTTATACAAAAAATCCTTCATTTATGTACCAAAGTGAGTTAATATTACAAAAAATTGGTTCATGGTAGATATTAACCGTAATGCAATTGTGAAGTATTATACAAAATATGAAAACATGGAACAATTATTATTTGTGTAAAAAGTACAAAATTATTATTCTTCACAAAAATTACTATATGTAACTCCCCTATTCATATATATGAGATGATAAGAGAACTATATGCTTATTTGTGTAAGAGTGGGAGGATGATAATTTTTTTAGGAAACAAGATCTCTCATATAAATTACAAGATACATAAACTCTCTCATCCATGGATTCTATCCTTTAATAGGAAAGAATCAACCCCTTCCTTTGTTAACTTTTACTAAATAAAATTGTATAAATAATGTTGAGTCGATACTCAAAAATAATATTACTTAATATCCCATAATTTGTAAATATTTCCACATGTGATTATTTGGTCTATGATGACAAAAATTGTGGTGTCACTTCCTTCACTATTAAATTCACATTATATTGAGAATCTCATGTGTATGTGATTATAGACATACCTAAATTCATAGAATAAACTTTATCTATGCATATAATATTCATGAAGGACCTATACAACTCCAATTTCATTTGGAAGTGTCATATTATTTGAATAATTTTATGTATGCAAGATGATGATTTCCTGAATGTCAACTCGTCTTCATCTTTTTGATATTTGGATCATTTAATAATTTCAATGTCGAATCTAGTTGACAAGAAAAACTCATGTTAATGTATCCCTATCAAACATCCAGAGGGTAATGATGAGAAAACATATTAAAACACATGTTTCATGGGATATTTGATGTCAACTATAGATCTCATCAGATAATAGTCATTATATATTTATCTTTTAATAATAGAGGAATATTTTATCACATCTTGAATCCCACATTGATTTCATTATCAGTTGAGTTCATCCATATTACCCATTTCATGTCATTGGTGCTTCAATCAACAATATAGTTTGAAACCCACAACACTATACACATTCCCTCCATAAGACATACCACACCCAAGCTCAGTCCACGAGAACCCTCCTTCACCCCATGCAAGCACCTCTATGGGTGTGGTATGTCTTATGGAGGGACCCCCATATATAGATGAGGTGGCCCTTTTTTAAAAACCTCCCACATGGTTGATCCATGGGACCCCCATATATAGATGAGGTGACCCTTTTTTATAATGCGGTTGGAAATATTTTTTTGGTAAAATTTCATAAATATTTACCCAAATCATTCAACATAACATCCTTGTAATTCACAATAAAAAATTATAAAATAAGTTACTCATCAATTCTCTTCATCCATTACCTTTGAAATAAATATTTATATTACATGTTATTATTCTTCTTTATGAAAATTAATATTGGGATGTTCTCCAAATTACACATCTTCTTTACATTTTAGAATATGTATTATATGGAGATTCTTCAACATCAAACCATCTTATCTCTTCACATCATCTTTATTTTTGAAAACAAATATCTACCAAAAAGAACATATATTTTAACATCAAGAAAACTTCTTCAATTATTATACTAATAAAATCAAATGATTTAAAATAAATTTCTTAAGATAATAATATTTTAGTACATTCTTCTTCATCCATTTATCCATGAGACATTAAATTTGTTATCATGCTTTGATATCATAGATACTTCCAAAAATTAATTATTCATAAATTATTAAACATATTGACATAAATGAAATATTCCTATTTTATTTAAAACCATTAAAACCCAATAATAACAATTGGAAACAAATAATACTCATACACAACGTGTAATCCTCAATCACCCCCTTATTATTTGTTAGATGTACCTTTAGAGTGTTTTCTAAATGCATATGTAAATATAAAATCCTTTATCTTATTTCACTTCCCATTAATTTTAAAAAACTAATTTCACTTTGTCTCATCCATATTAATAAGAAATAAAAAGTTCCTTGGAAAATTGTATCAGGTAATTATTAAGCAATGTTTCATCCGTAATTTTAATTTTTATCTATATTATCCATGCTTGGGGTAGAAAATAAGGGAATTTTATTTTTCTAATAATACAGTCCTTCACCAAATGACCTGGATACCACATGAAATGAGAACCTATATAATTTTATTCATAGTTTCTCCAATTTTATTTAAGAATGAAGATACTTAAATGTGATATGATTTTTTTGGAAAGTTGAGCCTGAAACTTCTTTACTCCCAATAACAATCAGATCAAAAACATTCAAGTGTACGAAGATGGAAAATAATCCATAAAATAGTTCCACACTTCTACTTTTCTAATTTCATTAATTAATTCAATTAATCCCCATTTTTATTGAGATTATTAATTTTAATATCCAAGGATTAGTGATTTAGAAAAACATACATCATCCATTGACTTGATCTTCCTTAAATTTTCAAAAAATAAACTGTTTTTTGTAAAATAATATTTTCTCATAGCTTATTCATCATTATTCACTTGCCTCCCCCTAAAGGGGAAAACCCATTAACATATTAATAATAGTTAATTTTTTTGAAGAATTCATATTAATATATTCTAATTTGAATATTATACAAAAATGATTCTTCAAAAATTTTTTCTCCAAATTTTCCAACATCCAACACTACACGAATGGTGATCTTCATAAATAATTGATATTCATGATACCAAATATAAGATCAAACCAAGATGGTATCTTATTTTTTTCTAGGATATGCCATTAATTTTTTCAAATTATTCAAAGACGATCCTCTATCTTATTTTTACCAAAATACCAACTATTGAATCATTTAAGGATGAGGAATTATTCATATTTTCTATCAATAATTAATTTCACTCTCTTATTCCTAGGTTCTACCCCTGAAAACATTCTACACCTTCAATTACCTTCATCATAAGAGAAAAAATACAATATATAATAATAAAGGGAATAAGGTGGATCTTCATTTCCTCTGAATTTGATCTTCAAGGATGAGATATTTTGATCATCCAACATGTCCCTTATCCTCCATTATTCATTCATTCAAAAATTAACATCAATTTGGATTGGGGCTATGAATATCTTATCAATTAATTAATTTCATTGTGTATAAAATTAATTTTCTCAAGATCCTTTAAGGGACATATATTTCATAGTGGAACTTTAATCTTCTTGAATAATTTGTCTTGTTATAGAATTATTATATAATAGTTTTTAGGAGTGTGTCCATCCACATTACACCTCACACACAGATCTTCTTCTTCTTCATATAGAATATGTTCTTATACTTTTTCTCTCACCTTTTCTCTTGCTTCTTCTATTTTCCTCAATAATTTAATAACTTGGATAACCATCTATTCTATTTACAAAATATATCTTTATTATTGGAAAGGAATATATAAATGAATGGTTATTATTATTTAGGGAATAATTTTATATTAATTATTTTTTCTCTTTATTTATCCTTTTCCACATTTACCTGGTAGAAATTCCTTTCTATCTAGAGATAAGTTAATCTTCACCAAAATTTAACTTCATTGTCAACACATGAATATAACTGAAATATTTTAAAGATAATAACTAAAATAGAGAGAATCCAATAGAGATGAACCTATTTATGTGATACTAATTTAGAGGACCACATTGGGATATAATCAACCTCGAGATGGGGGAGGTTAATCAGTATTGAGAATTGTTTCATCAATTATGAATTTTATCACTTTTACCTATTAGATTTATTAGGATCTAGATTTTATTATTCTATTTTCCTTATCATATGATCGTATATGAAAAACGGTAAAGGTATCACACAATATTTTTAAAAGGTTCACTAATAAATAATAGTAGTTAGTTCTTTCCATATATAACAATGACCACTACATAGATTGTCCACTATAATGAGACACCGGTAATAATGGTTTGGAGAGAATAAAATCCTTATCCAAGTTTGAGTCCATAAAATTTATGGGGGGTGGGGTGGGGTAGAAAAATACCTATTCATTGGACTAGAGAAAACATTTTCCAACTTTTGGTTCCTTCTTGGTTCTTTATACTACCTTTGAAGAAAGTATTTAACTCCTTCTAGAAATAATTTTTTAGCACCAGGAAATTATTACACCAATTTAAAATTCTAATGGGTGTCATAGTGGTACTCCACTATTTTATTTCTTCTCTGGAACTTGTTACTTGAACAATATCATGAAAAAAATTTCATTCTTCTTCTTAGTAGAAAATCTACAGCTTTACTTCTTCCTCTTCTTCTTCTTGTGAAAACCGGCATACAAAACACTTTATATTATTTTTTATCATCTTCTCTCATTTTTATTAACTTAAAATTATATAAATGTGTAGTATATTGGCTATCTAAGAATTATATTTTGAAAAAAATGATAGCCAAATGAATATATATTAGATAATCACTTATTCATTGTTTCCGACACTTTCGCCAGGGCAAGCACGTCCATCTCTACGGGGGATGGCGGTGCTGTTTGTTGCCCCGCATTCCTGCATTCCAAAGGTGGGAGACATTCGTTCCTTGTTCAAGGACATTTTCACCTTGATAGAAATAGGATGATGTGATGTTGGTTCTTCCTTCCATGGATTCCTCCTCAGAACTCATCAGCTAGTCCGAGTCTCCCTTATAGATTTAAGACATTGTTTGTGAAACTATTCCTATTGCCATATCTTCATGGAGACCAGTTAATTACACTGCTTCTATAAGGACATTCCAAAGGGCCGAGTCAGGGTAGCAACCTTCGATCAGGGGATTTGTCACGTTGGACATCACAGGCATGTCTAGACCCTGGGACACTGGCACGTATGAGTTTATTCCCCTTATTATAGGGATTCTCGAGGGTGCGAAAGCCCGAGGAATCCCACGTTGAACGTGAGGAATCATATACCATAGTCCTGTATTTTAGGATTTTCCTCAGCTTCTCGTGTTTAACATAGGTTATGCCGCAAGTTTAACGTCCAACAGAGATGGAGCAGACTGATCAGAGCACTGATAAAAGTGGATCAGATGGGTGCATCCTCTGGAGGGAAAATAGATGTTGGGGAAAAATGTGGTTAGCTTCCCAATTGTTGCTTAGGAGAATATGGAATGAGGTGGCATGATTACATTGGGACATGGTGGCCTGGGTAAGAATCATGATGGGTGATGGAGTGTGGAATGAAGTGGATGGTGAATGGGATGGAACCTCCATGAGTATGACAATTAATTTGGTCTTGAGCCTCAAAGAGGCTTCCTACATATCCCTATGGCATGGAATCAAAGTCCACATAGTTCATCTGATGATGGCTCACCACTGATTGATGATTTCAACAGCTTACCGCTTGATGGGGATGTCGACGGATTACCGCTGGACAGGGTCACAGTGACTTACCGTTGAATGGAGTCACAACAGCTTACCACTGGAAGGAGTTGAAAATGGCTTACTACTGAATGGCGTCACAAATACTTACCACTAGACGGGGTCGAACCTTATGAATTCTTTCTACTTACCTTATCTAGAATACAAGGATCAAACCCACGTAGTTCCTGTGGGATTGGAGTCAGTGAACCAACGTGGAGGAGGACCTGGGGTCCAATGGTTTTTGGGATCGAGCCTTAGGGAGGTGTCCTACATACCTTACCTTGGCAAGGATCAAAGGACACGTAGTTCGGGTGGGTGTAACTAATTACCAATGACTGGGGAAACAACATTTTACCATTGATTGGGGGAGATAACGGCTTACCGCTGATTGAGGTTCACAGTTTAACATCATGTAAGATGGGGTGAACCGACATGAAGGAGGACCTGGGGCCCAGATTGATGGGGGGCTTGAACCTCATGGAGGATTCCTACGTACCTTTCCTTGGGAAGGATCAAAGACCACATAGTTTAAGAGAGGTGGTAACCAATGTGAAGGGGTTCGGAACGAATGAGTGTTGGGATTGAACCATAGGTAGGCTTCCAACATACCCTACCTTGGCAGGGATTAAGACCTCATAGTTCAGGTGGTGGTTTGGGGGTTAGAATCTAGGCTGCCTGGAGAGGATGTCATGGTTTATGCTTTCTCTAAGCCCACGTGAGTCATGATCGGTGTGAGAAACAAGAGACAGCTAAGACCTGATGATCACGTTGAGAAGGGTTCGTCCATGGGAAGTAGACTGGGGCTACATGTAGTTGGCGGCCCAAAGAGGAAATAGGGGATTATGTGTGGTTAGCAGCCCAAGGTGATAAAAATTTGGACTTACTCTAGGGGGGAGTCCAGGGTGGTGACAAAGCCCAGTGGGAGAGGGATTTAGAACCTAGGAAGAGAGGAGGAGCATGGGTGATTCCTCCTGCAAGGAAAGATAGGGGCTTACACTGGGTGGCTTCCCTTTCCCCGCGGGCAGACATCGCTCTGATGAAGAGGATCTCATTCCATGTGAGGAATGATCACACTCCCGTGGAGACTAGTGGGCGTGCAGGATGTCCAAGGTGGGGGAACCCCACTCCTGACACACGGGGCACGAGGCGTGGTCATAGGTTAACATCATGTGCGGAGGACGAATGTTCTTGGAAGTTTAACATCTTCTAGCTCAGATGGAATGGGTTTACTCCACACCCCTAGAAATTACATAACTGACACCCTCTACACATTGGTGAAGATAAGGGACAAGCAACGCCGTGGTGAGGGGGTTTTATGGAGTGAACCATTTGGGGTTCCACATTAGCGTGGCTATGCGAAGAAGAAATAATTGTTAGTGTGCCTATGTGAAGGAGCATGAAGCGAAGCAACACAACGGGTAGTATCGTCCAAGGGACTTTAAAATTGTTCCTTGAAAACCTGAGGGGGCACATGGGGAAATAGAGCAGGAAGAAGGTGTGTCATACATAAGAATGTCTTGAACAAGGTGCCTTATAGTGAGGGCAGCACATGGAGTGTGCATAAGAGAATGGGTTAGGGAAAGATAGTAAGTCCGCACTCAAGACGTAAGGTTTGCACAAAAGAGGTACGGGATGCATGCAAGAGTTATGGGTGGCACGCAAGTGGTATGGGTGGACGGAAAGTGGTATGGGTGGAATGCAAGATGAAGGGGTTGCACGTAAGTTGGACAGCTGGCACGTAATTTGGACCGGTCGCATGCAAGCGAGAGGGGTTGCGCACGAGACGGGCGGTTTGCGCACAGTTTGGATGGGTGGGGCACAAGAATGCCTGATGTAGTGGGAAATTTCACACAGTATGGGACCCCTTTCGTGAAAATAACTTCACAAATAAAGGAAATTCAAGAGGATCAGAGGGCCCATTCGAAGGTTCCATCGGGGAACCTATCACACAATAATCAATACCTGATGGCCATGGTTTTTTCATTTGTTTGTGTAAGATGGAGTTTTCTCGCAACATAGCATATCTTCATCTTCAGTTACCCCCCACCCCTCTTTGGAAAGTAAGGATATAGTTCATTTTATATCCAAAGTCCTTGGAGTGGCGCGCAAAAGTCTCACGTTCAATCTTTTGTCGGTCATCAGCTTGTGTGTGCGGTGGGGGTCGGGTGCGCAAACAGCCGTTCGACGTCACCTTGGGTGCAGAAACGGAGATGAATAAGAAAATCACCATTTGATGTCACCTTGTGCACAGAATTGGGGCCAGTGGTGGCCAGTGGCGAAGGGAGGAGTGTTGGGCGTGGAAGGGAAGGTCGACATGCAACAGTTTGCACGCTAGAAGTCCTCTTGCATGCACCTCCCAAATCTTGTGCGCTGCCACCTCCCGGGCCCCAGGATCTCCATTTTTTTATCCCAGATTCATTCATTGCTCTTTTATCTACCCGATGTGGCCCTTCTCCATATTTTGGCATCAACAAATGCCCCCCTCAGAATCAGAGCCTAAAGGGAACCCGAAGGTTGGATATTAAGGGTAAGCCGAAAAAATAGAAAAGATACCCTCGATGGCGCAAAAAAACAATTTTTGCGCGTGAAAGAGTGTTGTGCAGGAAAAGAAGACATGTTTACGCTTTATAAATAGACCGATGACCCCCCTAGGTCCTACTTTGACTTTTTCCACACAACAAGATTTCATGCTCTCGTGCGTGAAAACTGTCCTGATCCGCACATAAGATTCCGCGTCCGAATCCGGGTTTTGAGTTCCATCCAATTTTTTTCCACTCACATTGACTCTCTTTCGCACCACCGCCACTTTTTCACACTGAGTCTTCCTTATTTCACCCTGCCACTTCTTTTATGCACAAAATATCTCTTCATTTGTGATGTCCCCTTCGGAGTTCTAAAAATTTCTGCTCAACAGACCAACACCGAGAGGGAAGTTGCTGTTGCAGCAAGAAGAACCCAAATGATCTCAACCCCTCCAATTCTTCGTGCGAGGAGGGTTGTGTCAGAAAACCAAATTCCTTTTGGAATTATTAAGCAAGTTAAAAATGATTTCGTCCTGAGTAGTAGCCTGCAACTATGGAACTTCTGTATTCTAGATGAGGTGTTGATGCCAGGTTTCGAGACGGACAAACCGTAGTCATGGGTGATGCACGAGGATAGTCTTACACAATTACACATTACCAACAATAGACATCCTGATAGGGAAAAATAGAACACATCCATCTATGTCCTAAATCAGAAGACCAGGACGGTTGTGGGAAGTGATCCAGTTCATGAAGATTCTTCCTCTATTTATGCAATTACTTTTAGAAGAAGCATTACTGACGAGAAGATAGACTAGAAGGAGTGGGATTTCAGATCCGGGGGAAACATTACTAATGAATGGGCATGGGAGTACTTGGTACGTTAGAGATGCAAGGAATTTGGGCTAGAGCTGCGGGCCATTGGGCTTTTCGAGGCAGTTTGGATGTCTCAATTCCACTTTTATAAACAACAGGACTTGGTAGCCAAGCTATTAAGTCACTGGTTTCCTGAAACCAACACTTTTCACCTTTGTCATGGGTTGGTGGGCATCAGTCTGTGGGATTTCAATTGTATCGGGGGAATCCCCTTGGAGGGGTATCAGTACGATGAGTTCCTCCCAACATAGAATGTGTGTGGGGGATAGGACTCGCACCCCAATCCTCTCATGGAACCTACTAGTGCTAGCTAAAGAGGAACCCAAAATAAAATATATCCTAAAGAAAATACCCTATTCATGGTGGTTTAGTCTCTTCTTGACCCAGGACACGACCATGAAGATGCCATGATGAGGGAAGCAATGCCTGAACACATCTTAGAGGGGAAAAGCAGGATCATATTGGATGATTTTGGAGACTAGGGAGTATTGATCGTGGGGATTTGGAATCAATGAAGGTCGAGACACGAATGTGTGATATGTCGAGTTCCTCTCCGTGTTCATGAGAAGCTGGTTGTTACCACTGAGGGACACAAGGATGGGAGTCCGCACGGGGATGCTACTGATGGTTGGGATTATTGCGCAAAAGAACAAGGTTACCCTAGGGGTACTAGTTTTGGATAGGATATACAATATCCTAGGGCTCATTTTGAGGGGAAGTATGCCAATGAGGATATGCAGGCCATTCCATATCCTCCACGGTTGGGTCACAGCCCACTGTGGTGGGTACGACTTCCCGAATGCCATCCGCCCTCAGTAATGGTATGTGGCCATCCCTCTTGAACATCAATAGGATCTGCCCATTGATTCTTAGGGATGAAGAAGGCATGCTCAAGATGGGAAACCACACTCACTTCGAATTCCAGCCATTCGGAACCCCAGTTTCCCAAATGGTAGATGATGGGAGGGTCCACTAGAGAACCAGGAGTACCTACAGAGCATCCAGGGCGGCGTGATGATGGCCCAAATTGATGGAAAAATCTTTTGTGAACCTTATGTGCCGACCAGGTTTTCCAAGCAGTTCGGGTGCATGCAACGGATGCCCAAGAATGTGTATATAAAGGTATGAGAAGAGTTGAATCCCTACATTCTCTACCAATTGTGGATTTTGTTCACAATGGTAGGCCTGGGTGAAATCATTACTCTTTCCCCCCAACTGATGTTAGTGTCAGACTGTCAATAGAGTACGTAGAACACTAGGAAAGAACATACCCCGAGGTGATTCTTTGGAAACATGTTCGGTAGATCAAGGCGACTAGTGTAGATCCCGAAGAGCAGGAAGGTAAGCAAGGTGTTCTGGGGTAATTGAGGCAAATAACGGGTCGGGGGGATAGCGTGACGTGGGCCAGTAATTCATCGGCAGTGGTAGAACCAACCGAGAACGTGGCTCTGCCCTCCGGGAAAGGGTGGTCTCGTGCACAGCCTCGGGGTCCAACCAGGGGCCTCCCAGGAAAGAAACTCAGGTACCCTCCAGAGGTCGTCCACTGATTTTATCTTCCCTTCTCTATGGTCTTCTTGGATAATTATATGACATTCCATGTCCACCGAAGAGTTATGGTGGAGGTTGATGCACAGTGGGCTCGATCTACCAGACATAGGGTGCATCCAAATACAAGATAATGTAAACATTCATCGCCAGCATATATACCTGACAAATATAGACATGTATGCATTCTAGCAGCGGTGACATGAAGAACCCTATATCATGGTCAAAGTAATTCTTGGAAAAGAGGGACCTAGAGAGGCTACCATCCGAGGATGAAAGTGCAGAGGAGGAGGAGGAAGAAGAAGAAGAAGAAGAAGAAGGACTGAAAGAAGAGGACCGAGTTCACGGTCTTGGTAGCGTGGGGCCTTCTAGAAGCTCTAACTCACCAGAAGAGTTCTAGGGAGAGTGGAAAAATCATTGGCTCCAATGTAGAACAGGCAGAGAAGCTTGAGGTATGGTTTAAAACTTATACCTTCATTAACCTTTTCATTTTATTGATCCATAAACAAAACCCTGTCCTATTTAGGAACATGTGGGTGAGGGTCCCCAGGATGCCTTCCACACCAGGGGTGCGGGTATGCCTATGGAGACCGGGGAGCAACCTCAGAGGCCAGTCCATGGGACCAGGCATAATGGGGAACCAATTTTAGAAGGACTAGGCGACAATGAGCTAGAAGGAGAGCCCCCTGCTATCCCCATTGTCCAAGAAGAGACGACATTCTTAATCGAGTTGACAAGCGTCAAAGGCTCTCCAATGGAAGGGTCCCTCGCAAAGACACAATCATTAGAAACCGCTACACTTGGATCCTATAGTCCTTTATCATTGGTTTCCCTCTTTACTGAAGAATTTAGCTAATCAAGATACTAATTCTTGATGCAGCGATCGCAAGGTTGGAGGCATGACAAACCGTCGAGTCCGGGACATCTTCAAGAGCGAGATGGGAAGCGACCGCATTGGCATTTTTAGAAGTAACCATTCCGGGAAACCCAACCCTGGTACTCAGTGAGATGGAGATCAAAATGAGGGATGGTAATGCGGCTAGGGTAGAACTCCAGCCAGACGAGAGCGAAATTGCTGACAAGGTTGAGGTTCCCGAAGAAGACCCTACTACTGAACTCCTCACTA
Source organism: Viscum album (assembly GCA_963277665.1). Classification (NCBI taxonomy): domain Eukaryota; kingdom Viridiplantae; phylum Streptophyta; class Magnoliopsida; order Santalales; family Viscaceae; genus Viscum; species Viscum album. The sequence goes on along the minus strand of OY728135.1, from coordinate 1,360,221,482 downwards.
CTTTCCCTAACTATTGGCATGCACATCCAGAGGAGATATATGATTTTGATTCAAAGATGGTCGATGAGAGTCGTATGATGCAGTGCAAAGGGTGTAAGTGTATTAAGCACTTTCTTGGTCTGCCACAGACGAAATGGCCAAAACTGATTGGATCAATACATACCTGGTTGTGCTTTCTCTATGCTGGAGGGGTGGATTCCCAACGTCTTCATTCGACAGTCCGTGACTATAAGGCCAAGAAGTTGTGTGAGAGCAGCCGACGCTCCGACGTTGCCTAGTGTCAAGAAGAGTCGGGGAGTACACAAGCATTCTTGAAGGCATAACAAGAGGACAATGCCTCAAAGAACAAATAAAAAATAAGTAGATATTCATTGGAACCTATTCCAATCTTGTGGAGCTATTGAGGGACCAACTGGTGGACTCCCAAGAGTATCTAGTGGAAGCGGGTCACTAAATGACTACACTCTAAACTGAATGGGCGCAAGCACATGCTTGGGTCAGTGAACAGTGACCTGTGGATGTTGATTATGAGAAGGATCTCAGAGGGCAGGAGGAAATCTTGGAGGCCACAAGACAAAAGGTAGAGTCACTAGAGAGATTTATCCAAGATGTTAATCCCTAAGGGCCATGTTTTGGTCGAACTCATAAACACACTTAACCTTACTGCATCTTTTTCTAAACTTCATGTCTGGATAAATTTATTTACTTGTTTTTTTGGTTAAATATCCTCTAACCAAAATCCTGAAATAAATATAAATCCATTCCTAAGCTCCCGTGGGTTGTACCTGAAGTGAGAAACAGGGGATACTTGCATTATTACTTCATTTGAATGTAGGAGTAACAACTATGCTTCAGGCACCCGAGGTTCAAACAACCAATATGGATTCCAAAGAAGAGAAGGGAGAGGCCTGATTAGGGGATGAGGACCTCATAGCTATCGATGTGTCGTCTTCCCAATGTGATCAAGTGCACGAGCGGGGTAATTTCAGGGGTGTATGAAATCAACCCGAACATAAGGGAGTGGAAATTGTGAATCACAATACCCAGATTCGGAACACTGTGAGGGGGTGGAATGACAATAGAGGACAACTATTGACCATGTTCAAAACAAAGTATCTATATTATATTATCCTAAAATGGGTATGACGAATGAGGGATGACCGCTGACCTATTCGAAACACGGGGCATGAATTATAATGTCATCCATTAGTCTTACGGAATGTTGGCCCAAGATAGTATGCGAGTCATAGGTCAAGAATACATACTATTAGGGGGTTCCTTTAGACATTAATGGGTATGACGTTATGAATAATAGGCATGAAAATCATGGAAGGTGAAGTGGTGATCTGCTCGAATGGAATCCAACACTCTAAGCATTATGCCACCTTGGTGAGAACACATTAGGTGGTCACACGGGACTGATCATGAATCATTCCTCCTTCTAAATGGGACCTCTCTGATGAGGAAACTGTCTCCTCCCAACATTATCATTGGGCATCCCAAACTTGTTCAAGGTAAAGCTGCAATTTCATGGTTCCCCAAAAGAGCTCATGTCAAGGGACTAAAAAAAAGAGGGGGGAATGAGAATTATGATTCCTGGGGCTTGACCCAGAGACAAGATGTTTGGGGGTTCCTACATATCCCATGAGAATGGGAATCAATACCAAATGTAGTTCTTGGGGCACAATGTGGTTAGAGTCCATAACGGGTAGGGAGAATACTCTATGGAGAGAAAACTGATGCATCCCATGATTAACATAGGGTATCTTGAACTTGTTCAGGGTGGAACCATAGTTTAGTGTCATGCGTTGAGAACATATGGAATCATGTAGTATAACATAATATGATAGGATGTGGAGTGAATGATAAGATCCCCAAAAAGGGATTATATGGTGTGGTAGCTATAAAAACGACATGAATGAGGAGTTGGAGTTCGGACCACACCACCTATCGCGGAAGGAAACTCTTATGGTCAAGGGGTCAAAAGTTAAAATTAGGACGGGCCCAAAGAAAAGCTGTTAGAAATTCCTACGTACCCCATAAATATGGTTATCAAGCTAGACTTAGTTCAAAGGATAGTGTGGTAGGTTACTGGTGCTAGGGAAAATAAGGTTGTGCAGGTCTGGCCCTTGCATGAAAAGAAGCAGTATTTTATATATCTTGTTTGTTCTTTAGGATGAATGTGTTTTTTTGTGAAGCTATGGACCTAGGATGGAAGGTATAGGTATAGGAATAGGAGTCAAGCCATATGTAGGTGTTGAAAAATGGTATGGTGTGTAACTGATACCAAACATGACGTCCCCTCGAGTGAGGAAATCACAATGCGATGACGTTTTTTGTCGTGAACCCAGGACGATAATGTCATAGTTTAGGGCCATGTGATGGGACCAACCATGCATTTGTAACATCAGTCATGATATATGCAATAGTTCTAAGTCATGTGGGACTAAAAATCATAGTTTAAAGTCATATGGATCAGACGTATACATAGTAATGTGAAACAGGCGGGCCGGGGTGGGGCGAGCCAAGCCCGCACGGGTTTGTCCACAAAATCCCACATATAATGCGAACAAAAAATTTCAGGCCCACCCCACCCCACATAAACCCGCGGGTTTCCCACGGGCTTACCCACATTTACAAAAAGCATACTATTTATAATCATTTAAATACTGTATTTTTTATCATAATTAATGATATTTGTGGGGAGAAGTATGACTTAAAAATAACTAGAGTTTTAAGGAATGTGATGGAACATTTTTTGTGGGTTAATGGTGGCATGTGGTAATGCTGATGTGGTGGAGAAACTTTTGCGATATAAAGTAGGTTATTGATCGGTGATGCACGATGAATGATAATGTAGGTTGTGTAGTTATGTGAACAACTGAACCTATAAATGAATGAAGTCTCTCTAGGTAACGATGAGTTTTAGAGGAAGCTATTAATGTTTTCACGAGGTTCTATCAAATTCTCTTAATAACACAATTAAATTAAATAATAACAAAATTAAATAAACCTAAAAAATATTATGATTATAATAACTCCTATAGAATTGAAACCATGCGCAGGGGCGATGAGTTCCATTTTTTGAGAGATGGGTTGACACACCATGTGAATATGGTTAATAATTACTATATAAATAATATAATATCATATTAAAACAATAAATAAATGCCTATTTAAAATTCACATGTGAATAATTGGTGAATTAATATGACTATTACGATGAGAAATCATATGTCACCGTTTAACAATGATTTTTTTATTAAAAAAAATAAAATGTTAAAGAAACATATATTGTAAAAATAATATGTATTTTTTTAAATCAGGCACGCGGGAAATCCTGCACCTGCATGGGATCAACCCGCATTGGCCCGCATCCACACGGGCTCATCCCTTAAACAGTCAAAATTTTTAGGCCCGCCCTGCCCCACATCCGCCTCATACACGCAAAGCCCACGGGCCCGCTTTGCATCGCTACGTATATAGGAGATATGAGGTTCCATAGGGGATGCACACTGCGTAATAAATCATACCCAACGTGAATGAGGATAAGGTGAATGACATACCATGCGCAATTCCTAGTAGGAAACCTCAGGCTGAGGGACCAAGAAATAAAAGAGGATAATGGACAGGAGAAACTAGCTCCCAATTGAACTGGACCTGAAGACAAGATGTCTGAGTGTTCTTACATATCCCATGAGAATGGGGATCAAGCCACATTCAGTTCTTGAATGTTCCTTTTAACGTCATGCAAGACAACATATAGTTTAATGTCATGTGGGATAGGAAGTAGGGGGTTAACTCCTAGAAACGGGCGTACGTGGTGTTGTTAATGCAAACCCGATGTGAATGAGGACATAATCCCATACCATACCCTATAGTATCATAAGAGTTAAATCCCTGAAGGCAGAATATAAGAGATAAGTTAGTGGAACTCGAGCTGGACCCAAAGACAATATGTCTAGGAATTCCTATGAATCCCATGGGAATGGAAATAAAGCTGTACAAAGTTCTAAAATAGATCTTAGTTTATGATCTTAGAGCTCAGACCATAGAGGAGTGGAATCCTTCCATGTAAGTGTAGACCTCAACATGATCCCTAAGCCCGCGTGAGTCATACTTGGTGTGGGAAACAATGGCGGAAGATGTTTTTTTACCTGGAATTCACGCCAAAGTGAAGTCGGTGCGGGGCCTTGAATGATGCCTTTATTATGAATTTTGTCTACCGAATGTGCAAATGGGCACTAAGTGATAGTTCCATGAGTTTCAAATTTCCATTTAGATATGATGGGGTGGAAAATAATGTGAATCATGTAACCAAAGTTAATGGTTTGAAGGGGCTGGTGTGACGACGGAGGATAACTGTTGGCCGTGTTCGCAACACAACATCCATATCATGTGGCTTGAAGTGGGGACAACAAATGAGCATCGACCGCTGAACATATTCGCAATGCCTAACTTTTATAGATTTGTTGATTGAAACCCCTGAGCACGTTGGCCCGTAATGGTAGGAGAGCCCTTAGGCATGAAATCCATGCCATTTGTGGGTCCCTTTGAGTGTGAATGATTTGGTAATCCCAAATGAAGGGGAACACGAAGCCTAAAAAATGGGAAAAAGCATGTCCATGTAGAATTTGACAGTCCAGGTTCTAGACCGGAGTACTCATGGGCCAATTGGCGAATCACCATAGAGAGTCGAGGGGCCTAACTTGAGAGCAACCAATTTGGAATGATGAGTATAGAACACAGAGATGGAGAAATCTCAGGAAAAAGAGGTTCAAGGTGTGTTTGTTACAAACCCAATGTGAATGAGGACATAATACCCCACCACACCATATACCCCTCTCCCTGGGAAATTATAGGCCAAGGGGATAGGGTGAAGGGGATATTTCTAAGATATGGGGCTGGACCTAAAGTCTAGATGTTCGGGTGTTCCTACATATCCTATTAGGATGAGAAAAAAGCCACACGTAGTTCTAGAAGAGGGTAATGTGCAGTTTACCATCATGCAGTAAGGATGAAAATGGGTAAGATACCCATAAACAAGGGAGGTGTACGGAATGATGAGTAACCTGATGTGAATGGGAAGATAATACCATACTACACCATACAATCCTGAGTGAAGACTTGGGTCGGGGGCTCGAAAAGGAAAAGGGGCCTTAGGGTGGGCCTCGGACAGAAAGTCTTTTCCTGTTTGTAGTTTAACATCTTGCAGTGAGGATGAAGGTAGGGGTAAGGAATCTCGTCCAGGGATGTGTACAACATGACGAGTAACCCGATGTTAATGATGACATAATTCGGCCCCACATCGTATAACCCAAAGTGAGAACCTAGGCAAGGGGCCCGAAAAGGCCAAGGGGCCTGAAGTTAGGCCTCATATAGAAAGTCCCGACCAGTTTGTAGTTTAACGTATTGTAGTGAGGAAAAAGTTGATCGCAGTTTAGGGTCATAGAGCTAAGACAATATATTCCTAGATTAATGTCATATGCATGGGACAAAGAGGGAGAATCATCACGCTTATGGAAGACCACAAAGTGACAACAATGATCATGGACAACTGTTGACCAGGTTCGAAACACAGTATCCCCCCTTGTGTGACCAATGGTCAGGGAAACAAATTGAGCGTCAACAGCTGAACGTATTCACAATAAAATAATTTTATCAATTTTTCACTTTCAATCCTTAAGGGTGTTAGGTCGTAACGGTAGGAGAGCCCTTTGTCCGAGCATCCATTCCATTCAGGGGACCTTCTAGATATAGAGGGTGACAGAAACCCAAATGACGGGTCATGACGAGCACGGAAGGGCCTGTGCTCACAGAATATATGATAAATGAAGGAAGGGATATATCAAGGGAATACATTTGGCATGGAGAAATATCCCAACGTGAATGAGGAAATGAGTCTATACTGCACCTCACAACCCTAAATGAGAACTTGGGCCTCGGGCCCGAAGGGGTCGATGGACCTGAGGCTGGGAGTCCCAGCCAACTGTAGCCATATGACCTCTTGTACAATTACCACCTCATCACAACTCCTAATCTCACGTGAGTAGTACTAGGTGTGGGAAACAAGGATTTGGATTCAGATTTTCCTATCATATAAGGTTCTGATAGTTGGAATCATGCAAAGGGAGTCACAACTCGAAGATAAAGTGGGCATGATGAACCACCAAACTCAATGTTTGGGATCTACGGGGGTGGTGACAATGAAAAAGGATAGCCACTTACCATGTTCGAAACATAGCTTCCTTATAGTGTCACCTGAAATGGGAACAACAAATGAGCATCAACTGCTGACCATATTCACAATGCGGGACTTGTAATAATTTGTTTCTCAACATCCTCGATGGTATTGGCCTGAAGTGGTAGGAGAGCCCATGGGCCGAGCATCCATGCCAGTTGGGGGTCCTTTTGGATGTGAAAGATGATGGAGTCTCAATCAAAGGAGTGATTGAAGCATAAATATGCCCACAAATTTTAATCTCAATCAGGGCGGTGAGAGTGATGGACATATCTGGGGAGTGGGATGTATGGTGGGATCAAAATGTGCTCGATGTGAATTGGGGAAAAATTCTATACCGCCATATGTCCTGACCCGAGGGGGAATTCTGATGTTTGGGCTGGTCCAATAGACAAAATGTCCGGGTGCTCTTACATATCCTATGAGGATAGGAATCAATTTGTAAATAGTTCATAAAGGCCATTTAGTTTAACATCATGTAGTGAGGACATGGAAGGATAGAAGAATGGGGAGGGGGCACATGGTGAGACCGTCGTAATCCTGACATGAGTGTCACCAAAGAATCCTTCACTACGCCATGTAAGGATCCTCCAAGAGGTCTACCCCCATGGGGGGATAGTCAAAGATGAGAGTTTGGGGGTTGGGCTGAAGTTGAACTGTTTGAGAGTTCCTACGTATCCCATGCAGATGGGAATCAATCCTTACCTAGTTCTAGAAGAGATATACAGTTTAACATCATGCATGATGGTGAACAGTTTAACATCTTGTGGGAAGAAGCAGTTTAGGGTCATGCAGGACCCGATAGTTTAGGTTCATGCAGGACCAGATAGCTCAGGAAAAGTATTTCCTGAGAAATGTGGCATTGGTGGGAGGAGTTATACGCTTACCATCCATGGTCACCAGTGAGTATGCACCATTGTGGTAAACCCTATGAATTATGTAAGGTCCTTCCCATTTGGTCTCCAACTTGGGTGGTTTCTTGTCACGTATCATTGGTGTCTAGAGGGCCAATACCAGATTACCTTGCAGGAAAGAGTGGAGGCAGAACTTCTTGTTTAAGAATCTAGCCATCTTGTTCTGGTGTCTTTCCAGGTTGTGCAGGGCACAAAGCCTATTCTCATCATGTGCATCCAATTCAGCCAGGGAAATTTCAGCTACCTTATCTAGTGCCTACTAGTCATAGACCTCTGTGAATAACGAAGGAAATTGAATCTCGATGGGTAGGACGACCTCAGTTCTGTACACCAGGGAATATGGGGTCACCTGGGTGGAATTACGAGTCATTTTCCAATAATCCCAGAGAGCATTGGGGAGCTTATCCAGCCATCTTTCCTTATTCTGACCAACCATTTTCTGCAAAATGTTAGAGAGGATCTTGTTTAATGCCTCCATCTGCAAATTTGCTTGCGCGTGGTAGTGGGAGGTATTATTAAAAAGGATGTTGTAATTATCATACAATTTATTTAGCTCAAACACTCGGAAGTTTGTCCCATTATTAGTGAGGAAAATGTGAGGGATTCCAAATTGGTATATGATATTATATCTCATGAAGTCAACAATAAAACAATCCTTTACCTCCTTGAGCGGAACTACCTCTGCCAACATGGAAAATAAATCTATAGCGATCAGGATGAACCGACATTGGCGAGCTATTACTGGTGGATATGGTCCCATGACATCTAGTCCCTAGATTGTGAAGGTACAAGAGTAATTGGAAGTGTGGAGAGGCTCTGGTAATCGATGCATAAAGTTAGCATGAATTTGGCATGCATGACATCTCTGGGAGAACTCGATTCAATCATGGATCATGAAGGGCCAAAAGTACACCAGTCTCTAGATCTAATGAGACAGCTTTGGCCCAATCTGGTGGGTGTCGTAGGAACCACCATGAACCTTCTGCATGACCTAAGAAACCTCGACTCCTTGGATGCAACAAAGTAGAAACCCATTGATCCCACACTTTTAGAAGATCTTCTCAAGACTCGGAGTGTCCTAGAGGGTAAACTGCAACGTGCGGAGTCGGATTCGATCGTGCTCGGCCCGATCTACTGGGAGATTACCGTGTTGGAGGTATTCAACCAAAGGTATACTCCAATCAGAAGTTACCTCAATCACTTAATCCAAGGGACTTGGGTGTCCTGATGTGGAGGCACAGACAATAAGATGGCTCACCAGCAGGCCGTCGTCGTCACCTGGGGAAACAAGAGCAATGACTCTCTGATGTGTCATGTGGATAATCAGGTCATCATTTTTGGGCTTTGTAAGTGATGCAGCTAGGCCGGCCAGGGAATCAGCTCAACCATTTTTAGATGGAGGGACATTAGTAACTTCCGACCGAGATGGGAACTGGGCCATTAGATGGAGAGCACACTCCAACAACGGTTTCAGCTCTGGATTTCAGACGACGTAGTCACTGTTGATCTACTTGATGACTAGTTTGGTATACCCTTTCACATTAAAATGGAGTACATAATTCTCAAGGGACAGCTCGAGGCCAGTGATAAGATCCTGATACTCTACCTCATTTATTGGTGCAGCATTCTGACAACAAGAATGAGTACGACAGAATGGAATGTGTCGGGGTAATAAAGAAGATACCCAATCCTACCATGTTGAGCCTGGGGTCATTGGGCCTCTTGCCGATGGGGATTCAGGAAGCACCATCGAAGTGAATCTTCCAGCACGACATGGCTTGGTCTACCGATATGATCACCTCATCAGGGAAATCAAGATCCAAGGACTGGTCAGTAAGAGTCGGATGGGCAAAAAGGAAGCATGACAATGCTTTCCCCTTAATAGATTTCTGAGGGACACACCTGATATCGAAACACTAGAGAATCACTGCCCATCGAGCAAGACGACCTGTCAACATGGGGAAGTTCAGAATGTACTTCAGTGGTTCTACCCGAGACACAAGATGTATCTCATGGTGGTACAAGTAATGTCACAGTTTCTGTACTGTGAATACTAGCATAAGGAAGATCTTTTCAATGGGAAAGTATCTGGTCTCCATAGCGAGGAGCATGCAGATGAGGTAGTAAAGGGTATTCTCTGTCCCCTCATTGTTCTTCTGGGATAGAAGGGTGCCAAGATATCATTCCAGGGCAGTCATGTAAAGGATCAGTAGTTTTCTAGAGACAAGTGTAATTAAGACCATAGGCTAGAGCAGATACTACTTGATTTCCTCAAATGCAGTCTGGAACTCTTCTTCCCATTCGTAGGTGGTGCCTTTCTTCATGAGCTGAGAAAAGTGCTTACACTTTCAGGCCAGATTCGCAATGAATCAGTGTATGTAAGCTAACCATCCTTGAAAACCACGAAGCTCCCAAATATTGCTCGGGGAGGCATCTGTCTGATGGCCTTGATCTTCTCTGGATCAATCTCGATGCCCCTATATCAGACAATGAAGCCATGAAATTTTCTGGAGGTGACCCCAAAGGAACTTTTTAATGGGTTGTTCTTCAAGTAGTGAGAACAGATAAATCCGAACACTTTCATAAGGTCTTTGAGATGGTCCTAGTGCTAACAAGATTTGACCACCAGATCATCCACATAGCATTCCACCAATGTCCCGAGAATTGGATTTAATATGCGATGCATGGCCTGCTGATAGGTGACACCTGAATTCTTTAAACCAAAGGTAATGACTTGGTAAAAAAACGTACCTTGTGATTTGTTGAAGGCTGTAGACTCCTCATCCTCGGGGAACATTCAGATCTTGTTGTAACTGGAGTAACCATCCATGAAAGAGATGGCTTGGAACCCAGCCTTAGCATCGATCAACAATTCTATCTTGGGGAGGGGAAAATCATATTTATGAAAGTGAAAGCTGAGATCCTGGAAGTCGATGTAGACTCTGATCTATCCATTTTTCTTCCGAACATGTACGATGTTGGACATCCATTTCGGATACTAGACCTCCTTAACGAAATGGGCTCTGATGGTCTTATCAACTTCCACCTCTACCATGGAATCGTGATAAGGGTGCATCTCCCTGTGAGGCTATTAAAACCTGCGATGATTTGCAGGGATACCAAGGCGGTGGACGGATACCAGAGTATCTAGTCTTAGCATCTGGTTGTAGCACTAGGAGAATACATCACGGTGTTGTTTCATGAAGTCTACGTACAATTGCTACTCCTCTAGGGACATGGTGGCACTGATTAATGTGGGTGTCAGATCTACCTTGCTACTGAGGTTTACCTGTACCAACTCATTGACCGTGGTGGAAATTCCCTTATCAAAGGCAAGTGGAGCATCTTACAGATCCTCTTCTTCACTTTAAGACGAGGGATCCCCTACGGGAGGATCTTTATATGGGTCAATATATCCCGAGGAGAGGCTGATACTAGCCTGAGTGGCAGTGGTCACTACATTGGGTGATTCTGGTGCTACTAAAACCATATCAATGATGGTTATCAATCTGATCCCATCTGGTATTTGGCCCAAGGGACCATGCTTGATGACATCAAAGCAATTGTGGCAAGTTGGATTGAGCCAGTTAATTCTAGCCTAGCAAAATAGGCATGTATGATGTATTTTCATTTCCATGGGGTGGACAACCTGATACCTTATAGGGGTAGGAGGCATTGGGATCACCTGAGCCTAATTTTTATAGGAGTACGAAGTGATCTCCCAATATTTCTTGGACCTATGAATATGATTCCCCCTTGTACCATAGACAACAAAACATTGCCCCATATTGGGGGTTTTGGACTCCAATCGATGGACCAGGAAGACATAGGATTCATCTAGACCTACCCAGGGGTCAGTTGCAACTGCAATAGGTTCAACCTCACTGGCTAGAATCGGCTTGTCCTTGCTCTTGTAATAGTTAGCTTCCAGGTAGTGGGCTTCATAAGAGGCAAAATGAGACGCGTCACCTTGGATCATGCACACTCGACCAATGAAAGAGTACTTGAGGAACTGGTGATACGATGAGGGAACCGTCATTTGTAGGAGGAGCCATAGTCTGCCCATCAATGCATTGTATGAGGTGTCTTGGGAGACAACCATAAACTAAATACTAGCAACTAGGCCATCGAAATAGGTCTTCAAACAAATCGTACCGACCGGGGTGTGCTCTATCCTGTCGTATCCATGGATTTTCAGGTCATAGGGAGTCAAGTCATCTTTAGATAACCCAAGATTAGTGTCTATGTTGGGATAAGGTTAATCCTAGTGCTGGTGTCAACAAGACAATGACGAACATCCATTCCATTGAATTGGTTGGTGTTGTGCAGTTGGTGAATGTGCCCCTGTATGAGAGAACCTTCATCTTCTCCTGAGACTGAGATAATGGCCTGGAATTTAGTATTCTTTATTACTTCCACATGAAATGTCTCTACAACTGCTACCTCCGTCTAAAAATGGAGGGGGCTTTTTAAAACCTCAGTGAGGGCCTTACGCATATTTTTTGATAGGAGAAGGGCCTTGAGGATGGAAAGCCTTGCTGTGATGCTGACAAGGTTCTTGAGAACATCATAATTAGGCACTAGGTGTGAAATTCTACTTGCAGGAGGCAGTTCTAATGTAAGGAGGTGTGGTAGCCCCTGACGGCTGGACCGGTGGCTGACTGGTGCTGGGAATATCCTGTTACTCACTAGTCGGAGCCTGTATATTGGCAATTGAATGAGGACCGGATGAATAAGACAGGCCTGTAGCAGGCCGTGGCTAGTTGTGGAATGGTTGAGGGGGCTCTGCCTGATGCAATAGCACAAACAACAGTGAAGGCGGTCTTGATGACCCCAGATGAGGAGGCTACGCATGCTAACCTCTACGGTGGGTCTACTGTCTAGTCTTAGTGGCGTGCATGGCCTGGATGGAAGTTCCAACTGATGTTCCTCGATGAAACATATGGCCATGACTCCACTAACATTGGAATTGGATGGGGATGGTGGGGAGATCTGTGTGGCTCTCCCTATTGTCAGGAGTCATGTAGGTGTTTACTAACTCCAAAGTGTTATCCGAAGCATACCCTTGATTATCACTCAAAGTGTCACCCACTACTGGGTGGATTCTGGGAGGAATCCCCATCTCGGGGGGAATGAAGTCACTAAGAGTACGAGACGATGATGGTATTAGTGGAGTACGTTGATTTCCCTTGCGCCGCTATTGCTTGCTATTTTGGGAAGATACCGGCTGAGATGACGATGCATATGTGGTGGCCACAACTCCTAAAGGCTCCGACCGATTAAAGCAGGCACAAATGATACCATGGGCATGGGGGACTATTTTTTGAGCCATCCAATCATCATAATTTTGGGACACATGGTTAGAAAACTACTTCCACTCACCTTTTATGTCTCTGTTGCTATATGGCCTTATGAAAACACATGCCACTTATGGCAGGGCTGGGCCCAACCTGACTATATTTTTATTGTCCTAGTCTTGAAGCCAGTTTTTGAACCCATAGCACAGTATGAGGGTGTACCCCAGGACCCAGTGATAGGGGTAGTAGTTGGGGCGATCATTGAGTCTTGCCTCTTATGGCCTCCTGCAATTAGGAAAATTCATAATCCCTTGTTCCAAGGCACTTTAGAAATAGCCGAGGACCTGATTCTCGATGAACGAGTAGGTCCGGTATCTTCTGTTTGGAAAGGGGGACCTTGTTGCATGGCCTCGATGGGGGGATAGAGGAGCCTGTCGAGGAGGTGGGGCCTGATTGTCCCACCTAGGCGGTGGCAGCGCATTACACGGGGTCACCTGCTGATTATAAGGGGGCCGTTGGTAGGCTGGAGGCAGTGCCTATGGGGGCATCCCTCTGTGAGGTTATGGAGGTGGCTCCACTGGTAACAATTCTAGTTGTCTAGGGCCTCTATTGGGGCCACTATGGAGGGCTCTATTCTAACCACCCTCCTCACAGGAATTGCAGGAGGCAACATACATGCCTGGCCAGCCTGTTGCAGGGCTTCTTCCAAGCACTGGGCCTTATCAGAGAAGTCTCAAAATCCTCCAGGCTAGTTTTGGGTGATCAAAGAGGGAACCAATTTTTTCTTAAAATTTCACACACACATCTATAGTAATTTCTCCTAGTTTAGTGGCATGTCAAGGGAGAAGGTGATTCCTTTACACCAGGCAACAAAGTCGGCGACACACTCATCAGGCCTCTGCTTTCACTTGAAGAGGTCTATGATGCCCGTTTTCTGCGTCGTGGAGCTGAAATGGTTGAGGAATTGGCTACGAAGGTCCTCCTAGCTGGTTACGGATCCGTTGGGGAGCTGGATGTACCAAAAAAATGTATGCCCCTCCAATGAATGAACAAAACATCGGAGCATGGCAGCCTCGTGCTGCGTTGGAGTCCCTAACATGGGCCCCACACCTTGAGGTGAAGTGGACCAGATGTTGTGGCAACTACCCTGTCCCATTGAAGGGGGGAAATACGGGATTCTCGAAACCCATAGATGCTGGCATATCATCCACCCATGTTGGATATGGCTTTCCATCAGATGGGATTGCCACTTGTCATGTTTCCCATGCCTCAAGGAAGGCAATGAGTGCCGCCATTGGATCATCTGGGTGGGGGTCCATGTCTTGATGGTGATCCCTAACCACCAGTGCGTTGGAAGGTTCTTCAACATGGAAAATAAGGCCAGTGGCTCATATAGTGGCTAGTGGAATGACCCTCAGGGAAGGTGGGGGAACCTGAGCTGGATCCCATGGATTGTCACGCCATTTCAGAGGGGTTGAAGAGACATACCACAACCTCTTGCCATATGTTCTAGCTTCGACCCTATTCACAGGGGAAGGATGGTTAGGGTCACCTAGAGGTTGCTTACCAAGGGGAAGTTTTTCTTTCCCCTACTGTACTAGTCGCAGATCCCCATAATCTGGACGTCACTCCACAACGCATTTATCCTGGAATTCTTCAACCAAATTTTTTTGTTCGACATGTTTTTGGTGCAATGCAGCCTTCGCAGGGTCTTCCTTCTTCTTCTGCACTAAGGCGGATGGGTCAGAGGGTTTGGTGGATCCAAGATTCCCTTTACCCTTACCATGATTTCGGCTACGTAACAATGCCTCGATGGGCATAGGGAGAACCAATAGGCCTCTCTATTGACGAGTAACCCTACCCAAGGGGTCTAGTAGCTGTGGCATGCATTTAGGGGGAAGCTCCCCATCTAGGACCTCCAGCTTGTTTTCCTCCACCGATAGGGTGTCCATGTTAGCTGTAACTCTACCTGAGGGGATGTCCTTGATATTGTCTAGCGATCCAGGATGTCGGAGGATAGGACGTAAGAGGAGGGAAAAATACTACCCCTAGCCATGGATTTGAATGTGGGGGGGGGGGGAGCCTCCTTGATAATCTTGTGGAGTACCTTGAATCTCTAAACGCACAACTGTTGGATGGCCTTTTGGTGACCAGGTGACTCAGGGCGCTGTGCCCTAGAGAGTGCGGTCAAATCAACTAGACGACATTGCTCGCCAATGTCCTCAAAATGTGATTGTCTCCTTGGATAAAACACTCACAGATGATACAGAAGAAAGTATGTTTCCCATAGGGTTTGATAGAATCACTCAACTTCCTCTTGGGTGAGGGATTTCGGCGTGTTGACATTCGGTGCTACCATGGGCCAAAACATCTTGGGGAAGTCGTCTGCTGCAAGGATATTCCATAAGCTCCTCTACTCAGATTCAAGTTCTGGCCCTTTATTACCCCACTCGTCAACCAGAGGCTGCTGAGGAACTGGTAGCGGTACTGAGGTAGACCACTGGGGCAGCAGGCTGGTCAGTGGGGAATACAACGAACGACCTGACTAGCCGCTGAATCTCGGGTTGTCCTCTGAAGAGTGTAGAGACTTAGCCACCATATCGCGGTGGGATGGGATGACGACCACAATTACTAGTGTAAGGTATAGGGATACTGGTGATAGGCTGCGCTACTTCTCACCCACCATTGGTCCCCAAAATAGCTCTCCATGATCTCTAGTCAAGGTAGAGAGTGCTTCTGGTGATGACAGTGGTGATTGCACCACCGTAACCTGTGGGGTTACCAAATTTTATTCATTGTAGATATACTTGTGGAGGGAGGAAGGAATCCGATGGATCTCGTATTCTGGGAGTACTAGGATGATCTGCCTTGTTCCTGGCCCAAACCTTGACTCAGATGAGCGAGGGGAGGGTTCCCGTGCTGAGTAGTATTCCACTTCGGAGACTGAGAAGCGGACTGATTTGATCTCTCTCTAGAACTTCCCAGAATTCATCTTATTTTGGAAACGACCCACCTTCTAGCACCTAGAGGTCTGTTTGGGACATGGCAGGTTCCTGACACGAGGAGGTCCTTCGGCTGTACATGTGCTAGGTCATAGAGGGTTTCTGCCAGAGTAAGCAAGGGTACGAGGAGCACCAGGATAGATATCAAAGGGGGCACATGGAGGACCTCTGTGGGTAGATCTGGAGTGGGTAAGAACTCCACTGGAACCGGTAGGATCATGTAGTGGACCTGCATGCGTATTTCCCCTGGTGACATTATTATGTGGAGGGGCCTTGTACTGGTCGATCTGAACACGAGTAGGACCCCCCGTGCTGGGCACTGGTGAGGTGAAGGTGACCCTCACTCCTCTAATTGCTAAGGTGAGGAGGACCTTTACCAACTGCTACGATGACACGTGGAGGGGCCCCACATTGAAGAGTGACCGGATGTGTAACATCCCCATACCAATGGTCTATGGTGGGAGGAATGAATCCATATCTGTTGTAGTGGGAATTGGAGAGACTTTCATACTAAGCATCACCAATGTGGGTAGGACCCTTATTTGGATTGAAGGTGCCACAGGGTAGAAATCCATGCTGATCTTAGAAGTGGGGAAGATCCATGCTCTCCATGGCAGTGGTACGAGGAGGACCTCCGTACTGGGTGTCGTTGCCACGGGTTAGTCCGCGGTGGGTTCTGCCTGTGCCAGCGACCAAGAGAGTCAATCCAACCATCCTAGGGGGTGGTTGGGGCCTCGATCGAGGTCTGGAATATAAATTCCCCTACTCAATGTATACATGGAGCTGGTGATATGCATCGGTGGTGGCTCGGGTCACAATATCCGCTAACGTTGACGCCGCTTGGCGGGAGTCCTCTTTAGCTTATGCCCGGATCTTTTGTTGGGTTAGACGGACCAGAGATGGTGGTACAGGTGCATGGATTACCTGCTCCTCAGCCTGAAAGATTGGGTGGTGGTACTGATGCGGCCTGGTGGGATCCCTTTCTAGGATCCCCTAGAATGGGATCCTTGATGGGCTAACCTGGATATCCCCTACCTCGTCGGTGTAGGGTAGGGATTTGTCGAAGTGTTCCGGGGATATTCTACTAAAATGGTTATATGGTGGAGTGGGGAGTAGTGTCTCCCTGCATGGCGCATAGGGGAAGCATTGATGATGAGGCACATATGCCTCTAAATCCAGGAGGGCCATATCTCAAGTAAGGATAATACTGTCAACCTCTTACCGATGTATGAGGTAATTAATCACTCTTCATTGGATAAAATTTGAGGGAGATATGGGGAAGATGAACCCATCGTTCATCGTAGTTGAGACCTTCGTAGAAGAGGCCTAACCGTATGGGCATGCCATGTTGGTACTACCCTTGCCCCTGCGTCAGTGGTCAAATGGTGATCGAGCTCCAGGTGCAGCATCTTGGTTTCTAAAAATAGGAAGATTAACACATTAGTGTTGAAAGAAAAAGGAACTGACGACCAGTGCCCCATCACCATCTGTTTATCCATGGCAGGTAAGAGGGGTCTATGATGACTACATCACAGACTGGGATGTCCAATGTTCAACTGCCCCAACTTCTGGTGAGTTTCAAGCCAGGCCCGCTATTTTCTTGACAGGACCCAGAGATAGATAGCTGGATCCGGTGACATGCTAATCCACTGATGTCTCAAACACTAATAATATCCATGTTGAGGATAAGATCTTAATTTCGGGTTCACCATTTCTATTTCTGACACTCTCACTGGGGTACATGCGTCCATCTTGTTGGGGGACGATGGCACTATTTTTTGCCCCGCATTACCGCTTTCCAAAGGCGGGTGACATCTGTTCCTTGTTCAGGGACATTTTCTCATTGATTGAAATGGGATGATGGGATGTCAATTCTTCCTTAAATGGATTCCTCCTTGGAACTCATCACCTAGTCTAGGTGTCCCTTATAGGTTTAAGACGTTGTTTGTGAAACTCTTTCTAGTGCCATATCTTCATGGACACTAGTTAATTACACTGCTTCTGTTGGGACATTCCAAAGGGTCTTGTTAGGGAAGCAACCTTCAGTCAGGGGAGTAGTCACGTTGGACATCACTGGAATGTCGGGACTCTGGGACACTGGTGTGTTTGGGTTTCTTCCCCTTATTATAGGGCTTCTCGAGGGTGCAAAAGCCCGAGGCATTCCACGTTGAACATGAGGATTCATATAACATAGGCTTGTATCTGAGGTTTTCCTCAGCTTCCCATGTTTAACACTGGCTATGCCGCAGGTTTAACATCCTATGAAGATGGATCAAACTGAATAGAACACTAATTAAAGTGGATCAGATGGGTGAAACCTCTGGAGGGAACAATTATGTTGGGGCCTACGTGTGGTTAGATTCTCAATTGTTGCTGAGGGGAATGGGGAATGAGGTGGCGTGATCCCATCGGGACATGGTGGCCCGAGTAAGAATCATGATGGATGATAGAGTGTTGAATGAAGTGGATGGTGAATGGGATGGAACCGCCATGAGGATGATGATGAAGTTAGTCTTGATCCTCAAATAGGCTTCCTATGCATCCCCGTGGCAGGGAATCAAAGTCCTAAAAGTTCATCTTATAACGAATTACCACCGATTGGGGATTTGAACGACTTACAACTAGTTGGGGATGTTGAAAGATTACCGCTGGTTAGGGTCTCGATGACTTACCACTGAATGGGGTTACAACAGCTTACTGCTGGATGGAGTTGACAATGAATTACCACTTAATGGATTCACAATGACTTACCATTGGATGAGGTCGAACCTTAGAGAGGCTTCCTATGGACCTTATCTAGAATACAAGTATCAAAACCACGTAGTTCCTATGTGATTGAGGTCGGTGAACCTACATGGAGGAGGACTTGGGGTCCAATGGTTGTTGGGATCAATCCTCAGGGAGGTTCCCTACGTACCTTTCCTTGCCATGGATAAAAGGACATATCGTTCTTGTGGGTGAAATGTCTTACCACAGTCTGGGGAAACAACGGATTACCACTAATTGGGGGAGATAATGACTTACAACTAATTGAGTTTCACAGTTTGACAACATGCAAGACATGGATGAACCAATGTGAAGGAGGACCTAGGGACCAAATAGATGATGGGATTGAACCTCGTGGAGGTTTTATACATACCTCGCCTTGACAAGGATCAAAGACCACATAGTGCAGGAGAGGTGGGAACCGACGTGAAGGGGGTCGAAATGACTGGGTGTTGGGCTTGAACCTCATAAAGGATTCCTATGTACCCTACCTTGGTAGGGATCAAAGACCTCATAGTTCAGGCGGTGGTATGGGGCTTACACTCTAGCCTGCTAGGAGAGGATTTCATGGTTGATGCTTGCTCTAATCCCACGTGAGTCATGCTTGGTGTGAGAAACAAGAGACAATTAAGACCTGACGATCACATCGTGAAAGGTGCATCCATGGGAAGTAGACTGGGGCTACACGTAGTTGGCTGCCCAAAGAGGAAATAGGGGCTTACATGTGGTTAGAAGCCCAAGGTGATGGAGATTGGGACTTACTCCAGGAGGGAGGCCTGAGTGGTGACAAAGCCCAGCGGGAGAGGGATTTGTCACCTAGGAAGAGTGGTGGAGCATGGGTGCTGCCTCTTGCATGGAAAGATAGGGGCATACACCGGGGTGGTTTCCCTTTCCCCATGGAAAGATGCCGCTCTGATGAAGAGGATCTAATTCCCTATAAGGAATGATCTCACATCCATGGAGAACAATGAGCATGCAAAATTCCCAAGGAGGGGGAACCCCACAGCTGATACATAGAGCACAAGGCGTGGTCACAGTTTAACATCATGTTCTGAGGATGAAGGTTCTTGGCATTTTAACTTCCTGCGGCTCAAATGGAGTGGGTTTTCTCTGCACTCCTTAGACATACATAACTAGAAGCCTCTACACCATGGAGAAGAGATGAGGTAGGCAGCTCCGTGGAGAGGGGGTGTTCTGGAGAGAACCATTGGGGGTCCACGTTAGCATGGATATTCATAGAAGCAATAGCCGTTAGGGTGCCTATGCAAAGGAGTATGAGGCGAAGCAACGAAATGGGTAGTATCATCAAAGGGACTCTGATATTTATTCGTGAATACCTAAGGGGACACACGAGGATAGAGTGCATGACATAGGTGTGTCATGCATAAGAAAGGCTCGAAAAAGGTGCCTCAAGGTGAGGGAAGCACATGGAGTGCACATAATAGAATGGGTCGGGTCAAGATTGGAAGTCTGCGTGTAAGACACATGTTTAGTGCGCAAGATGAAGATGTTTCACACAAGAGGTACGAGTTGCGTGCAAGAGGTACGGGTGGCACGCAAGGGGTATGGGTGACGCGTAAGTGGTACGAGTTGCGTGCATGATGAATGGTTTGCGTGTGAGAGAGGCAATTTGAGCACATTTTGGATGGGTGGCACGTAAGAACGCCTGAAGTAGTGGGCACTTGCACGAAATATGAGACCCCTTGCATGAAACGAAGTTCAGGAGGAAAAAAAATTTACGGGGATCAGATGGAACGTCCGAAGGCGCCCCTGAAGAACTGATCACGCAACAACCAATACCTGAAGTACATGGTTTTTTTTCACACAATCACAAGAGATGGAATTTTCGCACAGTAGAGTGTCTCTTCACCTTATGTTACCCCCCCCCCCTCTTTGAAGAGAGGGGATACTGTTCTTTTTATAGCGGGTGTCCTCGGAGTGGCACACAAAATCCTAGCATGTAAACCCCGATCGGTCATCAGCTTGTGCACACGGTGGGGTCAGGGTGCACAAATAGTCGTTCGATGTTGCCTTGGGCCCATAAATGGGTCCATACGTGCAAACCACTGTTCGACATCGCCTTGTGCAAGGAATCAGGGCCAGTGGTGACCAGTCGCGGAGGGCAAAGTATTGGGCGCTGAAGTGAAGGCCGACACACAATGGTTTGAATTCTAGAATTCCTATTGCACGTGCCTCCCAAATCTTGCACGTTCCCACCTCCTAGGCCCTGTGATCTCCATTTTTTTCATTCCAGATTTATTCATTGCTCTTTTATCTGTCCGATGAATCCCACATCCAAATTTTGGTGTCAAAATTCATCCTTAGATCCTCGACACAATATAATATGAAATAGTATATCAATTCCTTATCGTATTTCATCAGTAAATAATATCAATAATTATAATTTTATTAGTTCTTTTATATTTTTCATTGTCTAAAATTATAATTTTTAGATATAAACTTAGTCACACACTCTGTAGAAACTTTTGATCTTCAAAAAAATATTACACATTATATTATAGTGTCAGATTAAAAATCATCAATATAAAAGATAATCAATTTTAATTATATTGGATTGATTATTATATGCATGATTAATAACATATAATATAATACATTAATCTGTTATTTTATTCTTGTATGTAAACTTTATCTCATGAAAAATTTTTCATGGTTACCGTGCATGGATTCCTTTTCACAATATGCTCACTTTCTCCCTTCTTGCAACAAATTTGTTTTACTTACAAATTTATTGTGTTTCTTTTAAAATAATTTTATTCCTATATATATTGTACAATGTGAAACTATATGTTTTTTTAATTTTTTATTTTTTTCATGAACTACTACACACCTTATTCTTATTTCCCTCTATGTGAACAATGATAATGGATTATTATCCATCATGTAAGTGTATCACACAGATATTTTACATGATTTCCTATTTTCTCGTGTAACAAAATTGTGGGGATCTCACTATATTCTTGATTATTTACCTTCCCAAAGCCTCAAGATTTCATTACCCATCCATCCTTCTTCATTAAACAGAATAGTTCATGATGTATCTTCCTTATAAAATGTTTTATATATAGAAAAACACATTAATGTAACACAATGAGTTATTATTACACTAAAACTAGTTCGTATAACATATTAACCATCATGTGGTACTGAGGGTTGTAACACAATACAATATCGTGGAACCATTGTTACTTAGAAAATAATTCTGTTCTTGTTCTTATTTATCAGGAAAACTGTTTCATGGAAGTCCCCTCTCCACGTATCCAAGAGGCTGAAAGAACTATCTACATCCTGATGTAAGAGAATGAGAATAGATGTTTTTCATTAATAAAACAAGAGCTATTATATAAATTGTGAGATACAAATGTTCTCTCGGTAATAGATTCTATCATTTTATAGGTGAAGATCTGCCGAACTTTGTTACCATTAATTAACTAAAATACCACAAATAAAGATTATTCAATACCTGATAATAATATTACTAAAGATCATGAAATTTTAAATTATATCTATGCAGGTTCATTATTTTTTGACAATGAAAATTATGTCATCACATACTTTTCGATCAACATCTCTGTACGATGAGAATATGACGTTCATTAAAGGATAGATGAATTCCCTTTGATAGACCAATCTTTATCCATTCATATCAAATGCAAGGATGAACTTTGAAACTTTATTTTCATTAAACAGTGTCATATTATTTGAATAATGACATTCTTGAAATAAGAATATTTTTTTCATGGAAATTTGGATTTTTCTTCTTCAGATTTTGATCATAAAACATTCTTGATCTCAGGTTCGGTGTTCATGTAGAACTCTAGTGAATATACACCTATCCGGTATTAGGATATTGAATATGACATCACTATTTTCTATACACATGTCATAGAAGATAAGATATCTCTAGTAGATCTCATCACACAATTATTAGTTTATCTATATGATTTAATGACAAATGAACAATGTACCACATCCCATGTCCCACATTGATTTCAAATTCAGTCAAGGGATTCCATATAACCCATTCTATGCCATCATCGATTCAAGCTGGTAGAGTTGTTCAGCACCCACAATACTACACACTTTCCTCCCATGGTCTCCTACACACCTTTTTATGACCCACAATAACTTTTTTTCATGCCCTGCACACACCTCTATGGGCTCTATGAATTCACTCTCTTTTGGTTCCTCCAAACGATCCCTATGGGAACTATAATCCCTCCTGCTACCATGGGATATCCAGGTCGATAAAATCCCAATTAGTTGAACCTAGGGTCCCATATATGTGGTTGAGGTGCTCCCTAGTAGGCCTATGTCTAACCATGTTTTTGGGTAAACTCCCATAAAGATCCAAATCTTTAATATAAGTGAAATGCAGTTCTCACCATAAATAGTCAAACAAAATTACTCATCTATTTTCTTCATCCATTCTTCATGAAATCAATATTTATATTTCATGGCCTTCTTCTCCATGAAAAATAATATTTTTCATGATATTTCTTAAATTATTGTTTATGAAAATTAATATTTTCATGGTCTTAAAAATTCTATTCTTCTTTGAATATTGGAATATAAATTCCAAATAGCTTCTTCAACACCAAATCATATTAGTTCATCAAATAATCTTCATTACTACAAACAATTTTCTACCAACTACCACATGTTATTTAAACAATTATAGAAATTAATCAATAATCATATTACTAATATCAATGTATTTAAAAGGGATTCTTATAGGTAGTAAGTCTAGATTACTTTATTGTTCATCGATTTATACAAAAAAAATCGCTTTGTTTTCAAGCTTCGATATCTTGGATACTTTAACAACTTCTTTATTTATAAAATTTTCAACATAATTAAATCATTGAAATATATATATTTCTTTGAAAACCATTAAAAAATAATAAAAAACATTTATAATAAATAGAACCCATACACAAAGTGGGATCTTTAATAACCCTACTAGGACTCCATTGGAGTTGAAAACAAGATAGAGAGTGGCCTCTGGTGTATTCCTTTAATATTCCACATGGTCGAGACCAACACCAAGGGTATAAAATAAAAAATATATGAGAAATTTTCCATTTGTATTTATAATCAATCAACTATATCAATAAAAATATAACAAACCATCTCTATTATTAATAAATAAACACATGTATGAGTATATTCCACATATTAAAAATATTTATCAATATTAAAGGAAAAAATGAGCACATAACTCTCCTTACTCCCAGATAGGCCAAATAGTTCCCAAACTAATATATTATAATAGCACTATGAACAAAATTTTATATGATAAAAAAACATATAAAAGTAAGGCGAGTATACATGTTTCGTTAGTGGGTTCCTCATTCAATCACTCTTATGTCATGTTAATTGTAATAATATTTCCCAAAAGAAAGAAATAAGTATTATAAATAAATTTATTCATAAAAAAATAAACGGGAACATTTCAATTAGGAAAACCATTGTTACATGTCATATACCCCCTTCTAACCTCTTCATATGTAAAAATCCTCTACATCATGATTACCTTTATTTCATTATCCATACCACTAAAACCACCTTAACTCAAATACCTCATCACATTATCTACACATTTAATGATGGAATAACCAAAATCACAAAAACCATCCACTATTATAGCTATAATAACACCAAATACACTTTAGGACTATATAAAAATTGAAATAACAACCACATTGTGGTACAATGACATCAAAAATCCTACTTATTTAGGGTATAGAATGTCCTGAACAAAATTCCACATATCTCCATATGACATCCACCTTGGGGAATACCATAACCGTCCATACCACATCAATATCATGTTTTCTAAAAAACATCATAGTTCACATTAAATAACACATACCATATAAATAATATCATTTATAAATTCACATCATTAGTCACAAAATAACACTATATATCACATTATATTAGTAAGCATAAATTCTATTTCTAATTAATTTATCTATATTTATATAAAAAATATAATAAAATTTCGAAAATAATTAATTTTATTTATCATATTCCATCATATTTTTAATCTCCATACACCTTTAGGAAACATACATTAATTAAACCTATAGATTAACACCAATTTCCATCAAACATGCCCCAATATCATATAATCATAACCCCCTCTCAATTAGAATTCCATAATTTCATTATTAAATTTTCTAATGTTTATAAAATTTAGTATATAATAGAAATGGATTATACTTTATATAATATCTCTTTATAAATTATAAAAATTAAAGAATCCAAAACCCATATCTTTCATTTTATATCAGAGAAATATTTTTCTCAAATTCTCATTCACTTCATTATTCCATTCCAATTACTTTCAAAAACATTTACTACAATTTCATATATTCCCATTCATCCCATTATTCTATTCTAATTTAATATCAATATTACACACATAATTTCCATAAATCATGTAGTATATTATTAATTCCATATGAATAGAATATTTTATCCACCACCACATCATTATGATTAAATTAATTCACCAAATATATAATTTGATAAATTATAATCCCTTGTCTCACCATGACTAGCAATCCTCATAAAAACATATTCATTTTTCACATAATTTAAATACTCCTATTTCTATTCATGATAAACTATATAATTATTAATCAATTAAACCAATTTAAAAATATAATTATAGAGTGAAATATAGGTATAAAAGTGTTCATTGTTCCATCACAAATGAGAGGTTTAGGAATTTCACTTACCATAAATCCAAGATTTGATTCATTTGAATCTAATAAGGATTCTATTAATTGATATTGAAGATCATTTCCAATATCCCTTAATTCACACTAATATCAATCCCAAAGGTCAATAAAGAGTTATAAGAGTTCAATCTAGGTGGTGGGAAATTTATATATTTTTATATTCTAAAAACCCATAACATTTTCCGATATGTTAGAACATGTTTTTATTGATAAATGTCAGATCTGTCAAATTCAATTTTTTAAAATCCATAAATCAAATTATAAATTAATTCTTATAAATAATATCTCACCAACTAATATTTAAATTAACTAGGAAATTGATAATTAATTCTTCCAAAAAAATGATATTAAATCATGTCACACAATCCTACCCTTGTTGACCTATATTGATAACATTAGACCAAAATTACTTATTTTAGCTCACATAATGTGTTCATATATAACACATTATATTTTTTGGGCTATAATTATAACAGATATTCTAATAATATCATTAATGCATGACTTAAAACCATTCAATTTTTTATCTTTACCATGATTTGTTTTAAATAAATACAATTTGGTTTACTAACATGTATTGGGAAGTTTCTATATCAGTTCAATTCTTCTATAAGTCCCACGTGTTTTCCACTAACCAATTTCTATTAAGATTCACTATGATGCATTATATTATCACCAAATCATACTTTTATTTTCAAAATTATTTTTTCTCAAAATGTTTATATACATCTTCTTTTTATTCTCCAATATACTTAAAAATTAAGAAGTAAATATATAGAATTTATATAATTCTATAAACGCATCATGAGAATCCGATTCTACTAGACTATATTATCATTAAAATTATGTGTGTTCCTTAAAATACCAAAATTTTGGAACTAAAATTTAATGTTTACACCCAAAAATGAGAGAAAATTACCATCTTATAAATATTTTCAAACATACTCACTGAATTTTACTAAATATTCTCAATTACCTTTCTATAATAAAAATAATGAAAAATATAGGGTAAAAACATAATGAACCACTCAAGTTGGATCTCAATATTAAAATTATATCAAGTGGATAAAACATTACATTTTTAATTAATAAAGTTTATACAAGATAATAATTCATAAAAAATATCAATTTCCACCTCACCTAATAAATATAAAAAATAAAATATGATATAGGTCAATGATCCCAAATGAAAAATATTAAATTATCTATCATTATATTTTAATGATTTTTCATAAACCTTACAATGAACATCAAACATTATCCACTAAATCTCATATTAAAATTTCAGAATGTCAAACAATGACAACATGTATATAGAAGGATACCAAATATTGTGTGCAAGTAAGGGGTGAGTATTAAAACAAACTAGAATTTAAAAAATTCCAGCAACTCCCAAAATTGGATATGATCTATGTGTATGAATTTTAATGTATTCATGAAATGTGAAACAAATCTTAAAAATCGAAATAAAATGAAACCTAAATCAGGTAATAAGAACAAAAGATCACTTGAAATAAAAAAACTCATAATAAAATAAGACCAAAATCAATTAATAATGAAATCAATCCAAATAATATTCCATATACATGGCATATATTATATAACAAAAGGATCATTCAAAAAACAAAAAATATTGGTAAACACCCAAGCCTTAGGAAAGTTAAATCTTTTCCTATGGCTTGAGTTCTCTAATACAAAAATGAGACAGGATAACTGTTTATAGATAAAGCCTTAGTAGCAGCCCAAAAACCATCCTTTAATGATTCATTAATCTAGAAACTATATAGAACACCTCTATTCCACTATATATATATATATATTTATAATCCACCATGATAACCTACCCCTAATGAATTATATACAAGAACCATCTCAACCATTATATAAATAAAAAATCATTTTTGTAGCCATAAAATAAATCGATGACCTCCTAGGTTCTATAATACCATGAAATCATCATGGAAAAAATTATTATCAAATAATAAAAACTCTATTATCATAAAAATCACCAAAAATCACCAAATTATAGGTGTCCCCATACACTAATCATTATTGGTACCTAGATAGCGGATGAAGTATTCATATATGTATATAATAATCCTAGGTTATTAGAAAATTTATGAATAACATGACATCCAATGAAGTATCTATATGAGAAAAAAGTGCAATTAATCTCACACAACAAAAATCCAGTAGCTAGAACATTCATTACCCATGATTGGAGGTTCATTAGTCAATTACATTAACAATCCCTATAACACTTTGAAATCTTAAATTATATTTTACATTACAACCTAATGCGATAAATAGTTGTTTCACACACACAAAAAAAATGAAATTACGATAATTTAAAGTAGAATTATTAAATTTTACCCTTATAATATTGCTATTAAATTAGTGGGTGTAAAAGGAAAGTTACTACATTTAGAAATCCTTGAAGAAAAAGGAAATAAATAGCCTTGGGTAGTGTAAGTATACCTTATGAATCTTATTTATCAAAGATTGGAAAGGAGGTTGCTTCACTAAGGTTATCCCAAGACCAACCCCAATAATAATAATAAAAACTATGGTATGAGTGAAATCATATGGGATATAAGCTAAAGATGATAGAAATTTTCACAAGATTCATGCTAGTGGAATCACCACCATTGACTACAACCACAACATACCTTATGCTTAGATCTTATATAGATACCTTGAGGGGTTATGTAAATAGAAATCCTGATGATATAAACCTGTAATTATTTAATGTAATCATTTATTTATCGCAATCATTTTACACATTTCAAAATTTTACATTTAAAGAAAAAAAGTTAATTTACCAATGCGTTGATAAAATTAACAATATCATTTTATTCTTGAAAATTTCTTTTTTCCAAAATAAGATTTGTATATAGCCTATTTAACAAAAATATGCATAAAATACATATTCTTTATATAAATAATATAACACCAACCAAATTATTAATTGATAGTAAATAAAAGTAAAGACAATTTATATCTATTTAAAAAAGTTATTTTCCTTTGAAAACAATTATCATTATATTTTTATGTTTTTATTTATATGATAAATTTTATAATTTTAATTTTACAAAATTTAATTAATTTTTTTCTCTATAATAATGTTATTATATATGTATAAATTTTATTATTTTTATGAAATAATTATTTTTGATGTGAATTGAGAAAATACATTTTTGCAAAAACTATAGAATTTATAACTATACCAAAGCAATAGTCTAAATTTAAAAATATATATATAACATTAATGAGAAAAATATATTTATGAAGGGAAATTTTTCATTTAAAAATAATTTATTGAATTTAGAAAACTTATGTTGAACATTTTGAAAATTAAGGAATATTATTTAATAAGAACTGTTTTTAGTAATTTTTTAATTATGTTTTCACTCAGTAAAATTAGGTTTGGGATTTACATTAATGTCATATATCTTTTATTTGGGTAATAATAAACCAATTAATTTCGTTAAAATAGAAACAACTTTTTTACCAAAATAAAACATTTATGATCAAAAAAAACTTTCTTTAAATGGGATTTCATGCCTTAGATGCACTAATATTAAAATTAATTTTTATTATAAATATAAATTTTATTTAATATAATATTTTTCATATTTGGAATCTTTTGTTCCAAATTATTTAATAATTTCCATTTTTTTAAGCATAAAAAGTAATTTACTTTGATAAAAAATTAATTACCATGGTAAAAACTAAAAATGATAAAAGTGAAAAATATTGGAGTACAATAAAGAATAAACTCTTTAAAACATTTTAAAAAATTAATGACTGTGTTATTATTGAACTTAAATAATCATACACTCCATTATTATCCAAATTGGCTCAACTTTAAATGTGAAATCTGTGCTCTCTTTATATTAAGAAGTTATAATTAAAAGAATGAAATTCCCTTTAACTATAAAATGAGATCAAGGCCCACCCATTATACACTAAATATAGATAATTATTAAAACCAAAAAATATTTAGTAGTCTTTCCTAAAATCCCTATACACATGTTAAAATCCTTGTTATTTCAAAATAATCAACCTTGGGATCCTTAAGGTGTTACCTGAGGGAAAACATCCAATGCGAGATGCAACGTTCTCAATTGATCTCACTTAATAGGTTTATTATTCTACCCTATAAAATATCTTCTATCCATGAAAGTATGATCACATCTATATTATTAATATTGTTAAAGGTTTTTATACTCTTATAATATATATTGTCAACATTTCTCCAAAACCATTACAAAAATTAAGACACAACATTGCATATATGATGACTACGACCTCCATGAATGAACTTATCTATTTTTAATCATCACCTAACATAGATGAAATTAAAAATATATTAATGTAATAAAAATGATAATTATTACACTATTAATATTACGAAATGATAATATTTGACATTATATAATTGATAATAATAATAAATGGTCATAGTAATTTAATCAAATTAAATGAACATATCGAGGAACCTTTCTTAATCTGTGTCCATTTTCATAAAATATATGAAAAAGGGTAAAATTTGTGCTAATATAATAATGAAATGAATACAAATCTATAATTATGGAGTTTATAAATCTATTTTACAATGTATTTTACCATGGTCAATACACCAATGATGTTTTTGAGAAATTGATATAACCATCTCAGGTAACCGATATAAGTGAAAAATATTCTTTAAATTAATAGAAAATGGTAATAAATGGGCCTTAGAAAATAAAATATTTTCGAAAAATACTCTAAATAATGTTTTCAATAAAATCAATATTATTTTTAATGAAGTTAAACAAATATGCTATAACGACCATGATTTTTATAAATGAAACTTCCCTTCTTATAATTATGTCATATAGTATAAATCACATAAAATCACATATAGAACACAATAAAAACTTTATAAATAATGAATTAATGCAATAATAGTCTTGTTTCATAAATTAAGGAACATAAAATAAAAAAATAACAACTTAACCTTTGGAATAGTAATATGACCCTTATGAATAGTAAACCGAATAATAATATAGTAAACACTCTCATGAATGTTAAGATAAAATTTACATTTTTTATTAAAGAAAATATTATATATTTATATCATATAATAATTACATAATTTTTTTAAAAATGGTAAATTAAGTATTGATATTTCTTGTGAAACATAAATAATTATTTATAATTTTATAATTATTATAATGATTTAAAAGAATAATTATTTTCATAAATTAGATTCATAAATTTATATTTTGTTTTATTATGATTAGAATATAATTTCAAGAGACCATAATTTTTTTTCAAGGTGTTATAAAATTAGTTATGATATTAAAATATTATATTTCAAGAATATATAATGATTTTAATTAAAAATTAAATTTCTCATTTTTAGAAAATTATTTTCATAAAATGGATTTCAATTATTAATTCTACACATTAAAAAATGGTTACGGTGATTGTTTGGAATTTTTCTAAAATAGTTGAATTATTTGCTGAATAGTGAAATTCTGTAATTTTATGTTATAAGTTAAATACATGAATTATTGAGTCACGGATGATGTATAGCCAATTTAAGATCAATTTGTTAGAAATACGATTCACCAGTTACTATATTTAGTTATAATAATCCACACTTTTCAAAGTCATGAGCCAAAACAATAACCAAATGAATACAATAATAAAAAAAGACACCTCTCCTCTATTGTAAATACCACCCCCTCAGACCATCAAAGCCTTGAAGCTTGTCCAAATTCTACCAAATACTCTCCCAAGCCTCTCCCCCATGTCCAAGATACTTTTGTCCCAATAAAAGGCCAAAAACGTTTCTCTAAGGTGGTTTTCAAGGAGGATAAATTCAAGAGGTAAAATTCTCTTCCATTCTCTTTTGATTTATTTTATTTTATTATTCTCTCATCAAATAAAATGATCTAAGTAATATGATAACCCTATTATTATTTTATACTATTATGTTAATTTTTTAATGAAGAAACTCATAATCATTTATCTTCCCCACAACTTTTTTATTAAAAATGAAAAAATCATTCGTGATGTGTTGATTTATCAATTCCAAGAATGACGTGTTTTCAATTTCCATTATCTCTTTCATGTATAGTCATAAAAAAATATATTTTATTAAAAAATATTAACATATATGTTTTTTTAACAAATATTTCAAGTTTTAATCTCATTTTTTTGTGTGTGGTTGTGTTTTTTGAAAAAGACGGATGATTGTGAATCAGTAAGGGTGGTGTTGCCAAAACATATGTTTATAGTGGCATAGTTTCCCAATGTTTTCCAAACTTTTGGTCCTCAAAATTAGAAGTTTGTTTTTGGAAAAGGAATTATTTTTGTGAAGGAGTTTTTTTAACATAACTTTCAAACCATGAAGCATAGTTCATGGACTGTAAAAGAGCTATATGAAAAGGTGACGGGAATCAGCAAATAGAGATTTCAACATAGTTGTGCTATAAAGACGGCGAAGCGTTCAACATAAATTTCATAGAGAAAATAGTTGAAATGATATTTTTCGTTAATAAGAGGCTAACCATATGTGTAATGAAGGTAATTTATTGTTAAGAGTTAGTGATTTTGAGAGCTGCAATGGGATTCTATTTGAGAAAGGTAATGACCACCGCAAAGGCTTAAGGTGTTATGCGGACTGCGTAGGTGAAGGCTATACCACATCAAAGTTTTAGATAATTTAGATTAGATGATTTTTTGGATATATTTTCCTAAATAATTAACACTAATCACATCATTACATAGAGTAAATATCACTATAAAATTTCATCGCTCTGTGAAGAATTTGGGGAAGTTCAAATTAGTTCGTGAGAAGGAATTACATGAAAGAGAAGAGTTCATAAGGAAGGATTCCATGACGGAGGAGTCAGTTCACGGGAATAGTTCACGAAAAGATATTTTTGGGGCTCTTGATCCCTAAAAAGTAAAGGGTCCATGTATAATCGATGGTACATGAGGCATCGACCTTTCGAAAATCAGTGGCGGTCTGCAGATGAAAAAGGTAACCATGAAGCACTCACTCCACGTGGTGAAACACAATATGCATAGGATTCAAGGTAGTTCATGCAGGATGTAGGATGGTCCAAAGAGGGAATAAAATAGTTTAAGAATGGAAAATATACAAAATACGAGTACACAAAAAAGTGGGCCTTCAACAGAGCATATATTTATAATTGAGGATGCATTCATTCATGAAAATGAAGGGACCTAAAAGTTCATAGAATATGTGTGAAAAAATTTCATAGAAATGAGAAACGGAAGAGGAATAAGTTGATCCTTTCCACCTGTAGTGAGATAGAGAAGGGGAGTTTGGGATTATCCCTTAGAAATGTAGGGATCTAACCCTAGACCTTATAAAGGTAGTGATCCAGGGAATAGAAGCGATCTAGGTCAAACCATTTAATTTTGTGGTGAGCCTTAGTGGATTTCGTAATTCGACACATCACCATTATTTTCTTCTTGGAAGTATCCCATTGGGGGTGAACCAAGTAAAATTTTTGTGTCTAGTGTAAGATTTCAATTATATTAATACATTTCTATATAAAAGAGAGAGAAGGGTGTTTTATTTAACGACAAAAAAAGATCTAAAGGGGAAGTTGTTTTAACCTATCATACCATGATTTAATCATGCCAATCATGGGGTATTTAAAATAATTTGGCTAATAATTATTATTATAGATAAGCCTTAAAAGTCATAGGTTCTCTTTTAGAAGAAGAAATGAAGGTTGTCAATCACAAAGGGATTATGATATTTGATGGAAACAATTTTCAACTATAGAAGAATTAGATTCATCACTACTTCTAATCATTAAGAATTGATATCTATATAGTAGTGATTCATGGAATATTATCCAATATATATAGAGGTTATTTTTTCATAGGATAAACAATGGGAATTGGATACTAACAGTAGAGGAATAAATGCTTTTGTGGGAGCCCTATAAAATGAAATATATATGAAGATGATGTCATTTAAGACTTCACATGCTATATGGGAAAAGGTTTTTGAATATTTATGAGGGAGACTCAAATGTCAAACAATAAAAGCATGATGATTCGATGGAATAAATTTTAGGATCATTGAATTCACTCTAAAGAGTTTGTTGATACATTCTTTTACTAGGTAAATCTGTTTTTAGAAGAAATGTGTGGTCTCAGAGAAATTATTGAATATATAAAATTTTTTAAGTGCATTAGGAGATAAATATAACCTCAATTTAATCTAAATGTTTCTATATTGTAAGATAAATATTTGATAGAGCTAACACTAGATAGCCTCCATAGTACTCTTGTTGCATACAAGATGAGAAATGATGATAACGAGTCTATGAAAAAAGTGAAGACCAAAGAAGTGTCATTAAATGAAATGAAGAAGATGAACATTAAATATGATTAGGAAAATAAATATTTTGATGAGGTGATGTCATTTCTTTCATCAAATCTCTAAATAGGTAAAATAATGTCCAAAGGTAAACTATAGCTTGCATGATTTCAATGTAAAAAGGTTGGAAATTTTGCAGGAGGGTTCCCAAAGAATTTTCTTAAAGATGAAGTTGATGAAGATGAAATTACCATGAAAAAGTATTTATCCTAAATGAAAGGAAAGATAAGTATTAAGTTTTTTTTTCCAGAAAGAAGATTCTTCTTTTAAAATAAGATGAAAATCCCAAAGAATATGAGGCAGAAGAGTTAGAATACTGCAATGATCATTATGTGAATGCTATGGTGACAGTTATCAGAAATTAAAAAAGATGTGTTTAAAGTGACCATGATGAAGGATAAGTTAAAGGAAGAGTTTAACTTTAGGTTGAGTTAGAATATGCTATAAAGTATTTAGATGTTTGGAGATCCAAAATGATGAAATACAACAAATTGGATCGTGATGGCAAACTTTATATGTAGTATAAGGAAGAAGAGAAGTTTGAGCTGATTTAAGAAATTGAAAAACTAAATTTATCAATTCTAGAGATCTCAAAAAATGATGATCAGTATAAGCAAAAGATCAATGAATATAAAAGAGAGATCTACAGTTCGACTAACATGGTAAAAGATAAAAAGAAGCATATCAATGAAATTGAAGCTGATGTTTTTGGCCTGTAATGAAGTGATAAGGATTAGGAAAAACCATTAAATCTCAATACAACTATAGGAAATAACATTAATCCGGAAGTAGAGAAGATGTGGGTGGAGAATAGAGGTCCAACATTACAAAAGAAATAGAAAAATACAAATGATAAGGCTGGTATGAGGCTTTATATGAAATATAAAGAAATAACGGTTGAAGTCAGACTACATGTACCAACTCCAAGATTGAATATTTATCTAGGTATGAATCAGATCCATAAGATTTATATAATCCAAGGTATCAACTAAAGTGTAGTATTGGCACATAGGATTACACCCCACATGAGACGTTATTATTGAGGAAATATGGGATACTCTCAAATTTTTTTTTCCATAGGCAAGACACACTGAAGGATACATGACCAGTAGAGGAGACCATATATAACTCAATATTCCAAAACATAAATTTTTGGTCATTGTTTTAGGTGTAGTAGATTTGGGAACATGGAAATATACTGTTCATCAAAAATGAAACAAAATGATCTAAGACCTAATGAATGTGTTCATAAGCATCAATGCTATTGATCATCAAATGAGATGAAAATTGAAAATGGATTTAACGAGTTGAAAGATGAAGCTATTCCATCATAAAATAAGGAAGATAGATATTATCAATCCATACTAGGTATGAAGTAAAAAAACAAGGATTAAAAAGAAAAAATATGAGCAGGTAGTGGTTGCAGAGAGTTTTTTAGAGAATTAGATCACAATAGAAAATGGATTATTGACAGTGGATACACTTCTTAGGTGATAGGAAATATGTATATTGTGACCGTAGTTATGTTTTATAAGGATGGTATTGAAGGATTTTCTAATGATGAATGGATGAATATTGTTAGATCTAGAAAAGCCATGTTTGGGGGAAAAGACCTGAGATGTGAAGATGTATTGGTTGCTGAAGGTCTAGAACACAACCTAATTTGTTTCTGTTAGTCATGTGATTCAAGATATTTTTCTAAGAAATTAGTTTTCATCAAGGAACAATATGGTTAAATTGTTTTAGGGGGAAAGAGTATGGAAGTGAACCTCTACATTTCTAGTGGAGAAGAAGATATGCAATTTCTATCCAAGAAATTAGAAAAAAAATGTTATATAATAAATGACTTGGTCACTTGAGACAAACTTCCTTGAAATATCTGGTGAAACATGATGATGTTCAAGACCTACCTAGGTTTTCACGTGAACATACTCATACGTGCAATGTTTTTCAAAAAAAGACGAGCATTCGAAGGATATATATGTCAAAATTGAAAAGGTCTATAAAATGGATTGAGTTGGTGCATATTGATGTGTTCGGACCTATTTAACCATGATATATTAATGGTAGGAGATATTATGTTCTCTTCATTGTTGATTTTAGTATATTGACCTGGGTTTTAGTCATCAAACACAAATTTGAGGTTTTCAGTTTCATAAAGTCTTATCGAAGAGAAGTTGAATAGATTATAGGTAAAAAATCAAGATGACCTGAATTGATATTGGGAAAAAGTTCACAAATATCCATGGAGAAGATTATTTTGATAATCATGGGATAATGCACCATGTTTCATCAATAAGAACTCTTCATCAAAATAATTTACCTGATAGAATAAATTTAATTATCATCAACAAAAACAAAACCATGCTCATTGAGAAAGTCATTCCAGAGAAGTTTTAGAAATAAGTTGTGATGAAATCAGTATACACATCATATAGAGAATTATTTTGTACAAAAGAAGAAAAGAATCTATATGATCTATGGTATGGAAAGAAGACAACATTGAAGTATTTTTGAGTCTTTTGAAGTAAGTGTTTCATTATCAATATGGATAAACACATGGATTTTAAATATCATGGATAAAAAGGCCTATTTCATCCCATGTTAAAGAAAATCGATGAATATAAATGATTCAATAAGTGTCTAGGAAATTTAGTGGAAATACATGATGTAACTATAATAGAGAATAAAAAGAATCCTTATCAAGTAAATGAATAGTATCCGGAGGATAGTGATGATTAGATAAGTAGATCAGGGGATGTTATTATTCTAAAGGCTAATTCGAAAGAAGCTTTATGTAATTAAATTGATTGGAAAAAACTACTATCTACATAAATGTTGAATAGAAGATCCCAAATTGATAGATACAATATAATTTGTGATTCAACAAAGATAGTGCATAAAAGGAGGATAATGATTCTACAAAAAATAATCGTTCTTGTCAATGGTATGGAATAAATTCTTTGAAGAAGAATATGGGGATAAAAAATAGGTTGAATATTTTAATAAATATATTGACTAAATTAAAAATAATCTTACATGGGAGATTGTTTTGAGGCCAATAGATAATAATATCATCGAGAGTAAATGGGACTTTCATAACAAGATGAATGAAGATGGGAAATTTTAAAAAAACATGATTAGTGTGAAAAGGTTACTCACAGATAGAAGGTATTGATGTTGATTAAATGTTTTCACCTATTTCAAGGTTAGATATAATCATATTATTTTTGGCAATATTAATGTAAATAAAATTTAATGTTTTCCATATGGATGTCAATTCATAATTTCTGAACGAGGTTATAGAAGATAAATTTTATATTGAGAAGCTAGTTTATTTTCTAATTCATTAATATAAGAATAGATTTTATTGGATGAAGAAGGTTCTATATGGGTTTAATCAAGAACCATGAGCATGGTATTCAATAAAAGATCTATTTTTAAAGAAGAACATTTTCAGCATTATGGTTTTGATTAAAATATATATGTTAACAATGATATCAATCAAAGGATGTTGGTTTTATTGTATGTCAATGAAATAATATTTGGTTGATTAGATGAATCTCATTGCAAGAAATTCATGAAATTCATGAAAATTG
Source organism: Viscum album (assembly GCA_963277665.1). Classification (NCBI taxonomy): domain Eukaryota; kingdom Viridiplantae; phylum Streptophyta; class Magnoliopsida; order Santalales; family Viscaceae; genus Viscum; species Viscum album. The sequence goes on along the minus strand of OY728135.1, from coordinate 1,360,184,471 downwards.
AATTCGAAATGTCAATGATTGGTGAATTAATATTATTACTTGTTTTATAGGTAACAAAAGGAATGAATGGAACATCCATTTCTAAATATAAATAATCAAATGAGGTTTTGAGAAGATTTATAATGGATAATTCCACAGAGATGATGAATCTAGTGGCTACTCAGATGAAACTATCATGGGATGATGAATGAAATTCAGTTAATGCCATAGAATACATGAAGATAATTGGAATCTTGTTGTACTTAACTATAACATGACTAGATATTTTTTCCACATATCAAGAAGAATAGTATAAAATTAATCCCATGGAAACCCAATTTCTTGTATTGAAGATAATACTTCATTTTATCAATGGGATTTGGGATTTCAATTTAGTGTAAAATGAAAAATATCAACATGGGTTATTTGGATGTACAGATACAGATTAGGCTGGATCACCTGATAATAGAGAATCAATGTTAGGTGGTTCAGTCTTTTTTATAGGATTTTTAATTTCTTGGATAATAAATAAAAAATATTTCATTTCATTGAGAACTAGAGAAGGTGAATATATTGAGGCTACTCAAGCATGCACATAGTTAGTGTGCATGAATCACCAACTTGATGATATTTGAGTTGAAGTGAAGTCTCTGATCAGAATCCATTGTGATAATTCAAGTACTATAAATCTTAGAATAAATAAAGTACATCACTTGAGGAAAAATCATATTAAAATAAAATATCATTTTATTAAGGAGATGGGGGAGAAAGGACTTGTGAAGTTGGAATATGTTCCTATAGAACTATAGGTTGTAGAAATTATGATGAAGACCTTACCCAAAGAATCATTTGAACATCTTCAACTAGATTTGTGAGTTCAGTCAACTCCCAGCACTTGAAAAAGTATGAATGTGGGACCCCCTCTCCCTGAGGTATGGTGTTGTTTTCCCTAATGTCCAGATCTGTGTTCTATACACTATTAGAGACCTCAAAGTAGTGGCCTTTGGGTGTTTTGACAAAGGGGGAGAAATATTTTAGCTGACATGGGAGAAAATGTCATAATAAAGATAGGGGGAAATATTACAGGGGGATAAGTGAATTAGGGGAAGTTTTGAATCTAGTGATGTTAAAGGTGATTGATCAAAGGATATCTTTCACAATAGATGATGATATTTATGAAAGAAGCTATTTAGTTTTGTAGGATTAGGAATGAAGTGATTCATTGATGAACATTTCATTATAATCTTGTTTCTCACACTAAGTAAGACTCATGTCAGATTATAGAATGTATTGAGTAATTCTTTGATCACTATCTAAACCGTAACAACTAATTTTGGTAGGAGGTGAAATAATCTTTAACGATGTATCAAACTAGTAAAGAATTTTTAGAAAACCCAAAGGGAAAAATTTAATGTAAAAAATTATTCAAGGTGTTATCTCAGTATTTTTAGGTGTGATTTTGTTTGTTGAAAAATCTATATGATTGAGGATCAATATGGATGGAGTTGTCAAAGTATATGTTTAAGGTGGAACTATGTCCTAGTGTTTTCCAAAATTTTGGGCACCAAAATCAGGAGTTTTTTTCTAGAAAGGAAGGATTTTTTAAAAGGATTTTGTTGACCATAGTTCTATAACATTGAATCACAATTCATAGATCACAAATTAGGTTTTAGAACAATGAAATAAAATAGGTAAAGGGAGATTTCTATAGAGTGGTGCAATGAAGACCATGAGACGCACTACATAGACCACATATAAAATGAAGTTCATGAGATATCTAAAGTTCATAGGAGGATAAGTATACATGGAAGGAATGTCATTTGAGGTTAAGAGGTTGTGATTTTTGGATGAAAAAATGGATTCCATTGGTGGAAGGAAAAGGCTACTACAAAGTCTTAAGGTTCTATGTGAACTGCATTTCAGTTCATGGTGAAGACTGTACCAGATAGAAGTTTTGTGGAATTAGGATTAGTCGATTTATTGGATCTATTTTACTATATAAAGAACACTAATTAAAATAGTACATAATGTAAATTTCATTATAAAAGATCATATCTTACAGAATAATTCAGTGAAGTATGAAGTAGTTTGTGAGGATGAATTCCATGAAAGAGAAGAGTTTATGTGGGAGGATTCTATGAAAGAGGAATCAGTTTTTGAGAATAGATTAAAAACAGTGGATTTTAGGGCTCTATATCATACAAAGGCAAAGGGGCCTCATATCATAGGTGGTCTGTGAGGCATCCTCCATCCATGAGGTAGGGGCAGTCAATAGAAGAAAAAGGCACCCATAAAGAACTCACGCTATGCAATGAAACACAAGACTTAATGGATTCAAGGAAGTTCACAAAGGATGAACGATATTTCTTGGAGGGAATAAAAAAGTTCACTAACGAAATTTATTGAAAATAATAGCACATGGAAAAGTGGGACTTTAACATAGAATCTACCTACAATTGAGGATTTATTCATTCATACAAATAAAGTGACCTACAATTCCATAAACTGTGGATGAAGAATTTTTATAGTTGCGATCAAAAGAAGAATATGAATGTGATAATTTCAAATAGAAGTGAGATAATGAAATAATGTTAAGTAGTTTCCCTTAGAAAGTCAGTGAGATGAACTTAAACCTTGTAAATGCAGTGAGCATGTGCATAGAAGTGATCCAGCCCAAACATTGTAATTTGGCAGTGAGCCTTAATGGATTTTTTACATCGATACGTCAACATTGTATAATCCTTGGGCATATACTATTATGGGTTATCCATTCAATATTTATGTTCATAATTATTTATTTCAACTCTATTTATATATTGCTTCAGGAAAGAGATAGAATAGTGTTTTTTTAACAATAAAACAATATTTGAAGGGGTAGTTGTTTAAATCTTTCATAACCTGATTCACCCCCCCTCTCAGGGAATTTATCCTAATCGGGATTATAATATGTATTAAAACCTATTTAATTTTCTAGAACCATTATATATATGATATTAATTAATAAAACAAAATTAGTTTGGGATGATCAAAAAACCACCAAAATAATCTAAATGATTAACACTAACATCTTATCTAATGATTCATCATCAAAAAAAATAATCAAATGAATATTATTACCATTTAATCTTATAAATGTTCATTAATAACATATAAATTAAATTATATAAATCTATTCCAATTTTACACGATCTTTCATACATTTATTTGAGTGAACCAGTCATGAAAACCAAGGAAACAAACACTCTTGAATAATGAAATTGTATCTTATAACTCATCCAAAAGGACATAAATTAACTTAATGAAAATATAATAAATCAAATAAATGTAAAAAATGTTATAAAATAATTAATTCATGGATTTAATTTTATTATATTTGAAATAAATATCAAGTAAATAATACTTTCAGACATAAGTTATGAGATTCTTTTGAAATAACCATTTTTCCCTTTGGGTTAAGCTTTATATAAATTTATCCCTATGTAATTATTAATTATTCTCATTTAATCCTTTTAAACTATATTTTTATTTTCTAAAAATATGTTCCCAACCCTATACATGTTTCATTAATACATATTTTACATGGTTCCCTTCTAATTTCCCCCCAAAAGTAAGCTAGATTAAAGGGAACTTCCCAAATTCTTTCTCTTTCAAAGTACCATCCTCAATATATTTTAAGCCACCATTATTTTTATAAAATAAATCATATTATCATGATAGAAAATCATGGTTCATTTCCAGTCTTATACAAAAAATTATTTCTTTTTCAGTTTAATGACTCTTTAATGTGTTCCCTTAAACCATAGTAATGTTACTCACTTATAAAGTTTACTATACATTCTTTTTATATTATTTCACAACATTGGACATCATTTGTCATTATCTATGAAAATTTTCTTTTTTTAATTTCCATTTATGATTTAAATACATTATTTTATAAACTTTTTTTGACACCACCTGATGAATACCGAATGACATATTTATGAAACCAAATTATTTCTTTGGGTAACCCATATGTTTATAACCCATTATTGATTCTTATTATGAAACACATATTAATGATCATGTTATGATGGGTGTGACAAGATATTACTCGAATGCATTGGGTATTTTCTTTCTCATGATATGTCATGTTGTGACAGAGAGTGACCCGACCCCTTTATTGAACTTTTTTAGCTGGGAGCAATGGTCTTGGCACTTAGCCTTAACTCAAGCTTATGTCAGGTTGTGTGTTGTATAAATTTTTATTTGAAAACATTATCATATGTACTAATTGTCTAAATGTTATTATTCCTTATGTTTAGTCATGATCCATTCCTTTTTATGTCATCATGTTATGACTTCTAACCCATAGGCTTTGATTTATTCTTATGTTTATACCTTTATCGGGGCTTTAAGATCATCCGTTGTGTTCATGTATCCACCAGGTTATCCTATTAATCTTTAGGATATCAAAGGAATAAAATATCTATTTATGGATTTTTAATATAAATATGTTGTATTGTATTTCCATGTTTTTAATTTTATGTACCGAATCATGAAAATAAACCTTAATTTATGATCCATGGCTTGTAATTTGATGGTTAATTATGCCAAAAATCATGTATAATATATGTAAAAGGACATGGTTTTTATATTTGGTATTAGAGATAATCCTTGATATATTTGGATATTAGAAATAAATAACTTTAGTAATACCCCTAGGGATAATTCTATCAGTTTGGATAACTTAGATTGAAACTTAGGGTATCATAATTTCATATATACTTTTCATTTATAAGTTTATATTTTTAAGTTAAATTTTTTACTTTTATATTATTATTAGATAAGTATTCAATGATCCTAATTTTTATTTCGTTTTCTTAGTTAATGGATAGAAATATTTGAACTCATGTGAAAAATAAATGTGATAGGAAATGTGATGATTCCCAAATGATATGGGAAATATGATGGGAATGGGTGCTCAAAACATCATGATAGTATTTTCTCAACTGGATCAAGTTAAAAATAATAACATGAATTGTGTAGAACTACCTACTTCTCCTAATAAATAAAAATTTGTGTTTGAATCCTTTATGTGATATGGGAATCCCATTTTTAATGGATATTCTGATCCCATTATCATAGAATAATGGATCAACTCCATTGAGAAGATATTATCTATTCTCCAGTTCTTATATGAAGAGAATGTTTTATTGATGATATATAATTTTTATGGGGAGGATGATCAGTGGTGAACATTAATCCAGACCAAAAATTATAAGGAGGAAATTTATTCCATTTAATTGGTAGATTTAAATAAAATATTTTTCAATAAATATTTCCTCAAAACCCTGTGTCTTATGATGGAAAGAGAGTTACACAGAATAAAGAAAATGGAAGACTATTCTATTAGATAATATGAGGAAGACTTCACAAGGCTTGAACCTTATGCCTTTGGCATTTTCATGAACTCCGAAAGTAATGTGGATTTATTCTTTAGTGGAGTAAATTTGATCCTATGAAAAGTGTTAGTGATTCGAGACTTCAATAGATATGAGAAGATTTTTTATTATGCCCATAAGGATGAAATAGATATTGAAGACTCTCATTGGTCTCATGGGCCTAATGAAAAATAAGAAAATAGAGTTTAATATGAGTGGATCAATAGATAAATTCCATGATTGATAGAATAACCAACATCCAACATTTCAAAAGTGTTAGAAGAAGAACATGGGAAAATACTTAAATAGAACTAATAGATTCTTTAAATTTGGAAGAGTGGGTAATATAATTAATAAATGATGAAGGTATATGAATAATCCCACTAATATGGAGGAAGAAACGAAGGTTCAAATAAACACTTAGCCTATAGTTTAGTATTTAAACTTCAAGGGTCATGTGAATTATTCAAGACATTTCCCTATGAAATGGATTGTTGGAGGAAATCAACAACAATAACCTCTAAGGCAACAAGGAAGGTAATATTATATCACTACGGCTGAGGTTGAACCTGAAAATGATGTGGTGATAGGTACACTAGTTATTCATTCAATAATTGGGAATATCCTATTTCATTCTATTTTATGAATTATTTCATATCTTTAATTTTTATTATAACTATTATAACACCACCTCATAATATAGTTGTTTAGTAATCAATGAGAACAGAAAAATGGGAAACTATTACAACCAAAGTATATAACTCCTCCCCCATTAATTTTTATGGAACGAACCTCCCAAAAAATATTATCTTACTTCCTTTGTTGGAGTTTGATATTATATTGGACATGTATTGGATATCTTTATAAAAATCCCACATCAAAAATTTGGAAAGGTATATCCCTCTTCAAATTCCAAGGTATCTTATAATTCTATGCAATTGTACGAAGGAGGATGGATCTCCATCAGAATCATTATCTCAATTATGGATATTATTGCATTATGATCAATCATATCTAGATAATATTATTTTGAGAAAGGAGAGGATTATTCTCAAAGACATTCCCATTATGAGGGACAACACAGATGTGTTCCTTAAAGAATTACATGGTCTTCCTCCTGATCGAGAGGTTGAGTTCACATTTGAACTTATACTTGGATATCTTCCAAAATCAAATAAATCTTATAGAATTTACAATATTGAGTTAGAGTAACTAAAAAGAAGTTATAGTAGAATATGGAAAAGGGTTTTATATGCCTTATTACTTCACCATGAGTTGAAACAATCCTATTTTTCAAGAAGAAGGATGGACTAATATGCCTCTATATTTATTATTGTGATCACAATAAAATCCTAACAAAGAAAAAGTATCCTCTTCCATGTAAAGATGACTTGTTCAATCAATTTTCTTGGGACAAGTATTTCTATACGAAAGAACTTTGGTTAGGTCATCACTAATTAATTTTGAGGAAGTAATATATTCCCAACTTTAGCTTTTGAATGATGTATGGAAACTATGAGTTCATAGTGATTCCCTTACGACTCACTAATTATCCCACAATATTCATATAATTAATGAATAGATTCTTTATATATTACCTCAAAGAATTTGTTGTAGTCTTTATTGGTGATATTTTGATATAATCCACGACCAAGGAAGAACATTAGGAGCATTTAATACTATGTTAAAGAATTATCAAGCTGTGAAAATTTATGAAAAGTGTAGTAAATGTGAGTCCTAGATAAAGGAAATATCATTTTTGGGACAAGTTATCAATAGAAAATTAATATATGTAGACCATTCCAAGGCCGTGGTAATCAAAGAGTGCCCAAGAAAACTTCTATAATAGAGATACATAGATTCCTCGGTGTATCTAGATATTATAGGTGATTTTTGAAAAAATTATAATGATTCTAAAACCCAATAACGAATATCACTTTGAAGGATGAAAAGTTTTATAGACACAAGAATGTGAGGAGGGCTTTAAGGAGCTCAAAACACGGCTTATCAATGCACCAGTACTCATACTTACAAAAAGTGGTGAACTATTTGTGGTATATAGTGATTCTTAAAAGAAGTTATTTGGTTATTTACTAGTTCATAATGAAATAGTGATAGCCTATGCCTCACAATAGTTTAATATCTATGAGAAAAACTACATGATACCTGATATGGAGTTGGCAGCTGTAACAACATAGGTATTCATAGAATAATAATTTTTCCATTTATAGTAATATTTGTGAATAAGATATTATTTTTACATTAAAGGGGATTCTTTTTTTGATAGTGTAATCAAAATTCAACAACAGGTTTCTTTAACATCATATGTTTCAAAAAACATTGAATTATACCGAAAAATAATATAATAATATTACTATTTCAAGTGGTAGTTAACGCCTAACTATTTTATTGGTGGAAATGAATAGAACACACTTCAATATGATTATAAATTTATGTTACATATCTTTATATTTATCCAATAAATTCTAGAGGCCTAAAATAATATTGAATCTAATTTTAAGCATGAAATACTCAAACATTTTTAAAAGGTTGTTTTATCACCTTTTAATGGATAACCCTTTTTAAATATAGTTTTGACACCTTTATATGTTATATTTGACCTAATAAACTACTTATTTATAAGTGGAAAATAAAAATGTATATTGTATTAATTTTTGGTAATTATCTGATAAAGTTCATCGATTTAATGAATAGTGAACAATACCATATTTTAAGTCAAAACTGCCTTTTCATATAATTTATTTATATAGATTGATTGTAGTTTTAATTGGTTTTAAATTGTAATTGGACTATATTTTTATCATTTAATCCATATTTTTTCATTAGAAATAATTTAACTTTTAAATTGTACCTAAACACAATTCAATCTTTTAATAGTTATTACTTCTTAAAAACCCACTTTTTGGTTTTGACAAGGAGAATTAATTTTAAATTATTTACTAAAATGTTTTTGTTTTGAATTTGAAAAAATGGATTATATATTTGTAAAAATGAGGTAAATTTTTTTTAAATAGGAACCTTTTATTTTTAGAAATTATGAATAGTAAATTTAGTAATTATTTTATTTATCATGGTTAAATGGTAAATACGGTAAATGAGGGTAATGAAATAATATTATAATAATATTAAACTACCACAACAAATGTTCTAATCATATTGGATGATATATGTAATACCATGGTCATCCTTGGGTCCATTTTGGGACCCTATGGATCCACTTGGATGTGAACATGACATTTTATTAGAATTAATTTAGAGTAAAGAAAATATAACATAAACATGTATCTTTTATTAAATTTTTTATGGGGTTATTTAAGTGAACTATTAGACTATAAGTAGTCATAATAAATATAAAACTATTTCATATATCATGATATTTTATTAAAGGATATTAAATTCTTAAAAACCTAATATTCAGACAAATATTTACGATAATTTTAAAATTTTATTAATGACTCTTTCATTGGAAATTTTTCATGTTTTGGTAAAAGTTTTTTTTCTCAATGTGTTGAATTCTTGATAAAACGACAAGAGTAAAATAGGGTTAAATAAAAGAGATAAGGATTTAAAAATATACAAAACCTGTATAATTTTTATTGCATGATTTTATTCTAACACATAATCATTTTATATAAGAACTAACTAAATATGGAATCATTTTTAATCAAAATAGAATTTATAATAGATTAATAATTCCAGACTTTCCAAAAGTGCCAATATTCCCTCTTACAAATGGCCACCGCCTATACCCATTTAATAACACATCTAAATCCCCTTGGATCATCCAAATTCTTCCCAAATAATCTCTCAACATCACTACCTTCATTCTAGATGCATTACCTTGGGAAGGAGAAAATTCAAGAAATAATTTTGGCTCCAATCAAAGGGAGTTACACCTTTTAAGAGGAAGCATATTCTCTAAAGTACCTTTCCATTATTTTAATTATTCACTCCTTATTATATTGTTATTATTTGATTACATAATAACAACAGTATATTCAATATACTAGGATGTTATAATGAGAAGGATTAAAACTACACTTACACACACCTCCATCTAATGGATATGAACATACTATTTCTATGGACGGTGAACTACTGCCTCACGAAATGATGATTGATCAATTTTCCCCAACGACCTCTCATGGAGGCCATTATGATGGAACAATATTTATATATGATATATACTATATTTACATTGTCTTTATGATTTTAATTTTTTCATTTACAGAATAATTTAATGCTTTCTATAATGTGTAAATATAATAATTTCATTTTAGGAAGTATAGACTATGCCCCTCAAAGTGATATGACTCTTTAATTACATACATGGAATATATAAAGGATGTAATTAATGAACATATGTAATGTATATAAAATATGACATTATAATTAAATTATAATATACCTATTTATCATTTAGTTTTCATTCCTTTAAATATGAAAAAGAAATTAAAGTAGTGTTCATGCGTACGTACAACTTACCGTGTCTATGAACAGTGCATTTCATTTATTCTCTCGAAATGTTATAGAATATTATAAATAAATAAATATAAATAAATAAATATATATATATTGGATATATATTATATTTAAATAATGAACACTATTCTAGAGATAAAGGACTTTTGACAACATGGATAATTTGTAATTATATCAAGTTCATTTTCGACTCAAGTACAGAATATTAGCATAACGATCGATATGGAATTAAATAATTATATAATTTTAATAACATGATGATAATTAATATAAAATAAATAATAAACATGAAGAAGTTTCTGAATAAAGTATAAATTAACCTATGTTTATTATTCAGGAATATAAAGAATGAATGAGACAGGTCTGGATCAAGGTCAGGGAACCTTTCACCCTCCACTTTTAGTCAAAGGATTCTTTTATGTTATATCTTTTAATTTCTATTTTATTATGTTGGGGTTTGTTATTATATATCCTTATTTATATCCATTTTATTTCCAAATGTTGAGAGACCCTTTTCGCTTTCATCAACTCATTTTCGAACCTTTTATGTGATGTCTTTAGGCTGCTGAATTTTTATAAGGGAATTTCTAAACTCAATTTCCTCTCATTGGGTTTTACGCATACTTCACAAAATATATTATTACAAGAATATGTGTGGAATCACTATTTATTTATTTATGTTATAATTTTCAGATATCAATGTGTGTATATACTATTTCTACACCTAATCACCCCAATGATAAATTCTTAAATCATTTATATAACCGTGGTAAGGGATTTCATCTCAATATCCATTCATTGAGGCATATTTTGGTTTATACACGACCTTTTTTAATACGATGTATAATCATAATAGTTTTATTTTAATTTCACTCAACATTTTTCAAAATAAATCTTTTGATTTATGAAGCATATTAATAAATGAAAAAGGGAATGATTTTTTATGTACACAATGACAATGACCTTTCCTCCACCATGAGTATTATTTGATATTGGACTTACTTAATAAGACATAATGTTTTTAAAAGGGAACAAATTACCATATAAACTTTTTATGTATTTTGGTAATAGAAATGGTTTTGAGAAAGCATTTATTATGTCAATATCTTGAAATGATATATTGTGATTGCTTTGTGGAAATGATATCTTTTCCTTTATTCTTGTTTTTTGTGTTATGAATATGATATGGTTATTGGGAATTTTTTATGTGTACGGGTGGTTCCATGATAATAAAATAGTGGGTGATCATGAGATATCTCCCCAGTAAATTGGGTAATTTGATGGAGATAACGTTATTGTTTATCCTAAGAGATTTAGGGAATATACTGTGATGTTTATTCGAAACAAAACTCCCTATGTATATGTAAAGATACAATGTAAGTATGTTATAGATGAAAAAATTTACCATTATGATTTATTATTTCATTTATCTATTCAAAAATCTTATCATTTCCTATTGTATGATATGGAACATATGTTTTATTATTGAAAATTATGGTTTCATTGATTTGTATGTATTGATGGATGAATATTTTCATTCCTTCTTTTATAACCCTTACTGAGTTTTTTTTCTCATCACATGTTTTTTAAATGTTTTTCATAGTTTATAAGGAAGGGTAAGGGAATGGAATAATTCAAGAACATTTATATCCGGAAAATATTTCCTGTTCTATTTTAAGGAGTTTAATTTTTTTTCAAAAAATTGGATAGAGAAGAAGAGTCTACTTTGTAATTTTTGGAGATGTAATGTAATAGTTATGGACTAATTCTATAAAACATGAAACCTGAAAAGTTATTTAATGTGAATTATTGAGTTAACTCAAGGATATGAAATGTTTAAGGTTGGTGCCTTATAGTTGGTATCATAGGTTGGTTTAGATACCTTTAGAGGATAGGGTGTTATCATAGTGTAGGTAATGGATCCCATATAACCAAGAGGGTTATTATCATATGGAAACTTTTGGAGGGTTAATGTAAAATATGTTGTTTTTATAAAATCCAAAACAGTGGAAATATAAGAAGGTTGATGTACTAGAGTAATATAAAAGATTTTATGTAATCTTTACCCAATAATGGAATAACTTTTTATTTATAATAATTATATTCATGTTTAAGTGTTGATTCTTTTCAACGGATTAAGGATCATTTGTCAAGATGGATGGGAAGAGATCTTTCACAACCTTCTTATCCCTAACTGATGATTTGATCATCACTATTATGAAAAATTCTATTAAAATGATTTCAGCAGATTCTTGAGTATTCAAATCACATGCATGAAATTGTTTAAGTTATCAAAAACCAAATCATTTGTAAAATAAATTAATGGGTCATGATATATTTTTCCAATGATTTCAGGATCTCAACATTTCCAACTCTATCAAAAAGTGAAATTACAGAAGTGGAGTGAACATTTAGTTTTTCAATGTATAAAAACATGCCAAAATAGAAATGGAACATCCTGAAGATCATGATACCTGGATTCAAGGTATGATTTATTTTATTATCCATAAATAATGGAGCATCATTGGATTGATATTTATAAATGATGGGGATATTTGATCATCAGGAATGATGTATTAATAAATAAGGTGTAAATTCATAGCTAATGGATTATGAAGAGCCTTGAATGAGTAAAAATTCAACATATAAGGGATTCAAGAGTTATGGTAGGTTGTAGGATGAAGAAATTTTTAAAAGTATTAATGCGCTTTTGATGATGGGATTACATTGGATGTGTAGAGACCCGAAGCTTAACGTACATGAACATTACATTACTTTTGCGGAATACTTAATACATAACAAAAACACACACACAAGGATCGTAATAGTTTAGTGTCTTTGGAAACTCGGAACGTAATCTTCTAATCGTGGTGAAATATCTTCAATATCTCCCATAAAGATCTTCCTGTTTTTTTTTACCTAAAACCTTTCTTTATATCCTGGGGAAAAGAAAACATAAAAGGGTGAGCTCAAATGCTCAGTAAGGGTAAACAAAAGAAATATCAATCACATCATATACATAAGCACATAACTTTTGGAAATCTTAACCTGTAAAAGAGATCATAATTTCATAACCTGGGATAACTCATGGCAGTGAAATGTAATCACAATAATCATAACTTAAAACATTAAACTTTGTGGCATACATACATAATCATAGAGAATCATTTCTTGTTAGTCAAGACTCATTGCCAAGACTATCTTAGTGGACAAAGTCCCTTTCTGAACCGAGTCACCCTCGTTTCAGTCCTGTTTCACTGAACTGGTATAACCTACCATTCCAGCCATGTCTATCTCATGAGATATAAAATCTTTACCCAATGCATTAGAGGGAGATGTAGGTCCCACCCATCTCATAATGATACCATTCTTATGTGTGCCACAAAATCATAAACCATACATCATTGCATAACCCATGTAATAAAAATGGGATTCTTAAACAACATAACATCATAAAACAATTCATATAAGATAAAAGAATTCATAAAAATAATTCCATCACAACGTAATCAAATCAATGTAATAATAGGGATAAAAACAGAACCCTATATTATCTTAAATGGAATATAATTTTGATAAAACACTTGAAATGAATTCTTGAGGAAAATATCCTTTCTTCTTCAAAAACACTTTTCCTTTCTTAATATGTCATATAATTATAAACTAAAAGAAGTTGATTAAAAATAAACTTGAAAACTTTTATAGGAAGATTCTTTTAAATAATGTTTTAAAAATCCATTCATGCCGTATAAGTGAAAAAAACATTCTTCTCATACTTTTGTCGGAAAAGTCAAAAAGTACCTCGTACGAAAAAAGACAAAAGATTCCTCTCATATCTTTTACTAAAAACTCACCGAAGGGTAAAATTGGATATAAACTATTGTAAAAGGATATAAATATTACATATTTAAGAAACATGGATGTGGATGATAAAATACACCCCAGTAAATGCCAAAGTATAAACAATCTCGGATAAAAATGAGATTGTGATATTTCCCTTACCTTAGGTCCGATTTGCTTCGTAAGTGTCCGAACCTCCTGTATAATGATTTAAATAATGTCATTTACTTATTACAGAATCATATTCATTGTTATGATATCATATATGGTACACTTATGACTTTATATTACCCTTTCTTTTGTAAATTCCATGTTAAAGAGCGTTTTGGATAAAATTGTGTCATTTGTCGTCCGTGTTTTGACTTGTAATTATTCATATGATTACTTAGATCATGATTACTTAATTCCAGAACATAAAACATGATTTATATATATATATTCAGGATATACATATATATAATAAATCATTAAATGGAAAGAAATACACCGTTCATGGAGACGGTAGTCCGTACGTACGCATGAACGCTGTTTTCGTTTCCTTATTGAATTGAATGGAATTAAGTAGATGACATACATATAAATAAACATAAATCCAGTATCATTATTATGTCATATATTTCATTAGTACTTATTATATATACTTTATAATCATTCATGAATGGTTAATCATTGAGAATGAATCTCATCGCGTCGTGGAGACGGTAGTCCGTACGTACGCACGAGCGATGATATCGTTCCCATGGTCGTGGAATTGTGTTGAAGTGTATGTATACTATTTCAGTATAAATATCACTTTATAATAATCATATATAGTTACTCATTACACTTTTATACCCATCCAATTAAGGTGGTGGCGGAAAATAGATTACACCACGGCGTGGAGATGGTATTCCGTACGTATGCACGCGCGATGATTTCCTTTTTCCGTAGGATGGATAGAAGGTTAATTAGAGTTGTTTCATATTTATAATAACATATCAGTATATAAGAAATACTTATGTTATTACTTTATCATGAAACAACTAAAGAAGAAGAAGTTGAAGAAGAAAGAAATTGAAAAAGATCGGTAATGGATATTACCTCTTTTTGACGCGCCTTTTCTTAACCTCCACTTAAAGAACTAAGGATGGTCTTTGAAGAAGACCAGGACCTCTAGAATGATACTAGGGAAGTGGAGAAGAGATTTTGGCAGGGGTTGGCCGAGCTTGAAGGCTCAAAGTTGTGTGAGGAAGAGAGGGAGGAGGTTCCCTTTTATAAGGGAGGAGAGGGGCACCTTTGGAATTCTTAAAAATATTAATTTATAATAAATCTAACCCCACATAAAAACCTCAAAAAATGACTCATATTCGAATATTAGATAAGATAAAGTTGTAATATCATCAACCAATAGAATTTAGACATGTTAGGAATTTATTTTAAACATTATCAACATGATTTATCCTTATTTAATCAATTAAATTTTATTTGTGGTAATAACATTCTAATTTTTAAATTATAACAAATAATTACTTATTTGTTGTGAATTGTCCATAATTGGATTTTTAATAACATTTTAGATCATATAAATTTAATTTTATAATTTTGAAATATTTTTTGATTTTTAATCAATTTTATAATATGTTTTTTTATAAAATAACAATAGTGTCAATTTTGACACTATTCATTTATTTGAATTTAAATAAAATAAATACAGAAGATATGTTCGAACTAAAAGTTTTAATAGATTCATAAAATGTCATATGTATCTTAAAAATTATTGGAGCACATTAAATAGTTCATATAATATTTATTTTATTATTTTTGAAACCATTTATTTGGTTTATCTCTTAATAAAATAAATACTACAAAATTTTTGTATAATTATTTAATATACTTATTTGTTGCATAAAAATTAAAAATAAAATCCTATGATGAAAATAAGTCTATTAACTTTCACAATAATACTTTTACTAGAATTTATCATCTTAAAATGACAATATTTAAATTGTTATATTTATTAAATTATGAAGGTGACAGCTTTGGCATCATTTAAAATAAAATAATATAAGTGTCATAATCACTTTTATAAGGCTCCAAATGGTCAAATATTCGACCATTGGATGCTTATGGTTTACATTTACTTGGCCAATAAGTTTTGGTTAGGTATTTGTGCATTTTATGGTCACTATTAGTTTAATAAAAACAATATTCTTGATTTTTCACTAGATAAACAATTTCTGCATCACTATTGTGTCATAATTAATGATAATTATTTAATCCCTAAAAATTATAAATAAATTTACATGATGTATATAATTTCATTAGAGTTTTGGAGACTATTCATGTTTGAAGTTTAATGAAGTTTATCACTAAATTAAAATTAATATACTTATAAGATTTAAGAGAGTGACATGTTGTCACTTTCTTTGGTTTTAATAATAATTGAGTTATTTTCATGGACAAATGTCCATTAAATGATTCTAATCCGACCCTTAGGTGATATGGGTCGACTTTTTGTCATCCAATACGATTTTGACATTTGTTAGGGTAATTTTAAAATATTATATTTACCCTTAATTACCCGATTTACCTTTAACTATGGTAAATAAAATTTACCGTAGTTACTATTCATAATTCCCAAAAATAAAAAGTAGCTTATTAACATAATTTGGACCCACTGATTACAAATATGGAATCCATTTTTCCAAATTCAATACACAAAATATGCAGAAATTAAATTAAAATTAATCCCGTTGTCGAAAGAAAACGGGTTTTTCTTTAAAACATTGCAAAAGATTGAATTGATTTAACCTACGAATTCAAGGTAAAATCAATGCTAATGACATACATTATATTAAATGGTAAAAATATATTCTATTTATACTTTAAAACCATTCAATATTATAATTTAACCACATAAGATATTACGATGAAAAAAGTTGTTTTTAATTAAAATATAGCGTGTTTCTACTATTCATTAAAATATGAAAGTTATCGGAAAAATATCAAAACTTTATCTAATGTAAATTTTTATATCCTGATTCAAAAGAAGAATATTATTTTGTCAAATTGAACATATAAACATGCCAAAAACTATATTTAAAGTGGGTGCGCCATCAAAAGGCGGTAAAACTGCATTTTTTGAAAAATATTTATTTTACCCGAAAAATTTATTTTGTTCTTATACCATGTTCTAGAAATGTGTAAGATGAATAATAATGTTATAAAATTCAAAATTTATTTAATACTATTCATAACGTCTAGTTCATGACAATATTATAATAATATAACATTGTTTATTAAAACCCGGTATTGCGTACAACACACGCTATCGAGGAAGGTCGCGATTGCGTGTAATGCAAGCCAAGTCAGGGTTGCGTGTTGTGAAAGAATCCTTCGTTGTTTCGTATAACAGAATCCAACCATATTTCATTTATACATTTAATATATATATATATATATATATACTCAATGTTGCGTAGAATAACTATTATCAAAATTGTGTGTAACACGGTCCAAGAATAGTGTTGCGTATACTGCAAGCTAATACGGTGTTGCGTATAGCACAGGGTAATCTTGGTGTAGAATACAACATAAGACATTAATGAAATTAAAATAATATTTTTCATAAAATCTCTGGGTGTTACATTCTACGCCCCTTAAAATGAATTTCACCCTCGAAATTCTTCGGGGTTATAAATGGTTTACTATTTGAAAGTTTCTTTGATAGAAACCCACATCGTAAAAAGGTATACCAAAACTTATCTTTAAAAACAAAAGTATGAAACGTAACGGTTACCCAAATAAACTAATCACTGGGTTTCCACATAGGTGAAAATATGGATATGGAAGAGAAATCTAACCATCATGTTCTGATGGAGAGTGGTAGAGAACATGGCTATGGAAAAGCCAGCAATCACAAAGCCATAAATTTGTGACGATCTAGGGTACCATCTGATTCATCGGATATAAGGGAACTAGGACAACATTTTTGGTTTTCAAGATCATTTCCCTAAAGTTGAAGAATTTGAATTATAATAAATACTTACTTTATTTTGGTACAATCTCACTGTTGTTCGTGCCTTGAACAATTTCCACTTCATCTTTTATATAAATGAAGTTGAATTTGTTATTCATGAAGTGTTAGCAGATCTTGTGAGAGAATGACGGGTCATTCCATCTGTCTCAAACAAAAGGTTTGCAAAAAGTTATTAAATATACATAAGTCATTCTATAGTGAGATTAATCATATATGGTTCCTAAAATGAACTTATACTTCACATATCATACTGCTTAATATAATAAAACTTGTTTCTACTAAACAGGGACTTCCTGTAGGTCTGTGGTAGGCGATAAAGGCCAGTCGCACTTCGGTTGTGGGTTAGATTCCCACAGCCTCGTCCGAAGCGATGGGTTGTCGCCCGTCCTGCAGGTTGTCCTTTTTCTAAAGCTATATTAATATAACATCCCATCAATAATATCGAAAAACGTTTCATCCTAACTTATGTCCAACATAATCCATTCTAATCTTTAGGCTTATCCATAATATTGTAGTCCACTCTCATAACATAGTGAAAATGATTACCAGAGATTTAATACCATTGTTGATCCCCATATATCATAAGATATGTTTTGTTGGTCACATTCCAAACATTCAAAGTCCTTAATCATGTATTCTTTTGAATACCCATTGAACCTTAGTGAAAACATGAATGCAGTTAAAAGCTAACACTTTCCACATACCAAAATCCTCAAAATTCTATATACTCAAACCATGATATCACTTAGTCCTTATATCAATCATGAGCTCATGCATACAATCAAACATCTCATTATCGTCTTATCCCTTCATTATGCGCATATCATCTACTTTCCAAAAATACTGGTACCATTCATCACATACTTTCAAAACTTAAGGAAAGACAACAATGTAACAATCCTTAGATGTCTCTTTATCCCATAGTACCATGAGATTACTTATACATCATTACACTTGATAAACATGTAATCATTCCACTACATTCTTAAACCATTGACCGAGCTTCAACAATTCTTTCATCTCACATATCATTCGTAGTCTCATCATCATCATCAACATAAATACTACCCATATGACCATACTGATTCTCTTCATGAGACTTTCCCTTAGGGCATTGGTTTGCATAATGCCCGTACATTCAACATTTAAAACATTTAACCATTGTTGATGTCGTAGCAATACCATTATCCTCATCCCTAGTGTTAACTGAACCTTTTCCTTTGCACTTACTGGCTTTGTGTCCCTCTTTTCCACACCCAAAGCATCTTCCAGTTCCTTTTGAAACATTCTCCTTGATGCCTCTTCCCACATGATTTACATAGGGGAAATTGAACTTTCTTTCCTCTATGATCATCATGAAACTCCATCTTTCTCTTATTAGACGAGTCAGGAAACTTACCAAATTTTACTTTATTGATCATATTATGAGATTGCTGATTCGACATAATGATGATGTTTGGACTTCCAAATCCCATTTCATTTGGTTGCTCATGAAGAATATCATTCCATTGCCCATCATATCCTCTATTATCGTGAATCACCTTGTTTCCAGCCATTTTCTAAAACCCAAAAACAATAGCGTGAGAGGAAAAAATCATAATAAAGGGGGAGTAACTTAAATATATAACATCTTTGGTTTTATCTAATATCGTTACCATAGTTCTAGGACTATATCGTATACATATACTTATCCTTAGGGGCATCCCTAGACATACCTTAGAAATATCTCTAGGGATCTCACTAATGTTTTCGCATCCTAGTTTCCAAAGGTTGACTAAACCTCTCCTCTGATACCAACTGTAGAGACCCGAAGCTTAACGTACATGAACATTACATTACTTTTGCAGAATACTTAATACATAACAAAAACACACACACAAGGATCGTAATAGTTTAGTGTCTTTGGAAACTCGGAACGTAATCTTCTAATCGTGGTGAAAGATCTTCAATATCTCCGATAAAGATCTTCCCGTTTTTTTACCTAAAACCTTTCTTTATATCCTGGGGAAAAGAAAACATAAAAGGGTGAGTTCAAATGCTCAGTAAGGGTAAACAAAAGAAATATCAATCACATCATATACATAATCACATAACTTTTGGAAATCTTAACCTGTAAAAGAGATCATAATTTCATAACCTGGGATAACTCATGGCAGTGAAATGTAATCACAATAATCATAACTTAAAACATTAAACTTTGTGGCATACACACATAATCATAGAGAATCATTTCTTGTTAGTCAAGACTCATTTCCAAGACTATCTTAGTGGACAAAGTCCCTTTCTGAACCGAGTCACCCTCGTTTCAGTCCTGTTTCACTGAACGGGTATAACCTACCATTCCATCCATGTCTATCTCATGAGATATAAAATCTTTACCCAATGCATTGGAGGGAGATATAGGTCCCACCCATCTCATAATGACACCATTCTTATGTGTTCCACAAAATCATAAACCATACATCATTGCATAACCCATGTAATAAAAATGGGATTCTTAAACAACATAACATCATAAAACAATTCATATAAGATAAAATAATTCATAAAAATAATTCCATCACAACATAATCAAATCAATGTAATAATAGGGATAAAAACAGAACCCTATATTATCTTAGATGGAAAATAATTTTGATAAAACACTTGAAATGAATTCTTGAGTAAAATATCCTTTCTTATTCAAAAACACTTTTCCTTTCTTAATATGTCATATAATTATAAACTAAAAGAAGTTGATTAAAAATAAACTTGAAAAATTTTAAAGGAAGATTCTTTTAAATAATGTTTTAAAAATCCATTCATGCCGTATAAGTTAAAAAAACATTCTTCTCATACTTTTGTCGGAAAAGTCAAAAAGTACCTCGTACGAAAAACGACAAAAGATTCCTCTCATATATTTTACTAAAAACTCACCAAAGGGTAAAATTGGATATAAAATATTGTAAAAGGATATAAATATTACATATTGAGGAAACATGTATGTGGATGATAAAATACACCCCAGTAAATGCCAAAGTATAAACAATCTCGGATAAAAATGAGATTGTGATATTTCCCTTACCTTAGGTCCGATTTGCTTCGTAAGTGTCTGAACCTCCTGTATAATGATTTAAATAATGTCATTTACTTATTACAGAATCATATTCATTGTTATGATATCATATATGGTTCACTTATGACTTTATATTACCCTTTCTTTTGTAAATTCCATGTTAAAGAGCGTTTTGGGTAAAATTGTTTCATTTGTCGTCCGTGTTTTGACTTGTAATTATTCATATGATTACTTAGATCATGATTACTTAATTACAGAACATAAAACATGATTTATATATATATATATATATTCAGGATATACATATATATAATAAATCATTAAATGGAAAGAAATACACCGTTCATGGAGACGGTAGTCCGTACGTACGCATGAACGCTGTTTTCGTTTCCTTATTGAATTGAATGGAATTAAGTAGATGACATACATATAAATATACATAAATCCAGTATCATTATTATGTCATATATTTCATTAGTACTTATTATATATACTTTATAATCATTCATGAATGGTTAATCATTGAGAATGAATCTCATCGCGTCGTGGAGATGGTAGTCCGTACGTACGCACGAGCGATGATATCGTTCCCATGGTCGTGGAATTGTGTTGAAGTGTATGTATACTATTTCAGTATCAATATCACTTTATAATAATCATATATAGTTACTCATTACACTTTTATACCCATCCAATTAAGGTGGTGGCGGAAAATAGATTACACCACGGCGTGGAGACGGTATTCCGTACGTACGCACGCGCGGTGATTTCCTTTTTCCGTAGGATGGATAGAAGGTTAATTAGAGTTGTTTCATATTTATAATAACATATCATTATATAAGAAATACTGATGTTATTACTTTATCATGAAACAACTAAAGAAGAAGAAGTTGAAGAAGAAAGAAATTGAAAAAGATCGGTAATGGATATTACCTCTTTTTGACGCGCCTTTTCTAAACCTCCACTTAAAGAACTAAGGATGGTCTTTGAAGAAGACCAGGACCTCTAGAATGATACTATGGAAGTGGAGAAGAGATTTTGGCAGGGGTTGGCCGAGCTTGAAGGCTCAAAGTTGTGTGAGGAAGAGAGGGAGGAGGTGCCCTTTTATAAGGGAGGAGAGGGGCACCTTTGGAATTCTTAAAAATATTAATTTATAATAAATCTAACCCCACATAAAAACCTCAAAAAATGACTCATATTCGAATATTAGATAATATAAGGTTGTAATATCATCAACCAATAGAATTTAGAAATGTTAGGAATTTATTTTAAACATTATCAACATGATTTATCCTTATTTAATCAATTAAATTTTATTTGTGGTAATAACATTCTAATTTTTAAATTATAACAAATAATTACTTATTTGTTGTGAATTGTCCATAATTGGATTCTTAATAACATTTTAGATCATATAAATTTAATTTTATAATTTTGAAATATTTTGTGATTTTTAATCAACTTTATAATATGATTTTTTTATAAAATAACAATAGTGTCAATTTTGACACTATTCATTTATTTGAATTTAAATAAAATAAATACAGAAGATATGTTCGAACTAAAAGTTTTAATAGATTGATAAAATTTCATATGTATCTTAAAAATTATTGGATCACATTAAATAGTTCATATAATATTTATTTTATTATTTTTGAAACCATTTATTTGGTTTAACTCTTAATAAAATAAATACTACAACATTTTTGTATAATTATTTAATATACATATTTGTTGCATAAAAATTAAAAATAAAATCCTATGATGAAAATAAGTCTATTACCTTTCACAATAATAATTTTACTCGAATTTATCATCTTAAAATCACAATATTTAAATTGTTATATTTATTAAATTATGAAGGTGACAACTTTGGCATCATTTAAAATAAAATAATATAAGTGTCATAATCGCTTTTATAAGGCTTCAAATGGTCCAATATTCGACCATTGGATGCTTATGGTTTACATTTACATGGCCAATAAGTTTTGGTTAGGTATTTGTGCATTTTATGGTCACTATTAGTTTAATAAAAACAATATTCTTGATTTTTCACTAGATAAACAATTTCTGCCTCACTATTGTGTCATAATTAATGATAATTATTTAATCCCTAAAAATTATAAATAAATTTATATGATGTAGATACTTTCATTAGATTTCTGGAGACTATTCATGTTAGAAGTTTCATGAAGTTTATCAATAAATTAAAATTAATATTCTTATAAGATTTAAGAGAGTGACATGTTGTCACTTTCTTTGGTTTTAATAATAATTAAGTTATTTTCATGGAAAAATGTCCATTAAATGATTCTAATCCGACCCTTAGGTGATGTGGGTCGACTTTTAGTCATCCAATATGATTTTGACATTTGTTAGGGTAATTTTAAAATATTATATTTACCCTTAATTACCCGATTTACCTTTAACTATGGTAAATAAAATTTACCGTAGTTACTATTCATAATTCCCAAAAATAAAAAAGTAGCTTATTAACATAATTTGGACCCACTGATTCCAAATATGGAATCCATTTTTCCAAATTCAATACACAAGAGATGCAGAAATTAAATTAAAATTAATCCTGTTGTCGAAAGAAAACGAGTTTTTCTTTAAAACATTGCAAAAGATTGAATTGATTTAACCTATGAATTCAAGGTAAAATCAATGCTAATGACATACATTATATTAAATGGTAAAAATATATTATATTTATACTTTAAAACCATTCAATATTATAATTTAACCACATAAGATATTACGATGAAAAAAGTTGTTTTTAATTAAAATATAGCGTGTTTTTACTATTCATTAAAATATGAAAGTTATCGGAAAAATATCAAAACTTTATCTAATGTAAATTTTTATATCCTGATTCAAAATAAGAATATTATTTTGTCAAATTGAACATATAAACATGTCAAAAACTATATTTAAAGTGGGTGCGCCATCAAAAGGCGGTAAAATTGCATTTTTTGAAAAATACTTATTTTACCCGAAAAATTTATTTTGTTCTTATACCATGTTCTAGAAATGTGTAAGATGAATAATAATTTTATAAAATTCAAAATTTAGTTAATACTATTCATAACGGTTAGTTCATGACAATATTATAATAATATAACATTGTTTATGAAAACCCGGTATTGCGTACAACACACGCTATCGAGGAAGGTCGCGATTGCATGTAATGCAAGCCAAGTCAGGGTTGCGTGTTGTGAAAGAATCCTTCGTTGTTTCGTATAACAGAATCCAACCATATTTCATTTATACATTTAATATATATATATATATATATATATACTCAATGTTGCGTAGAATAACTATTATCAAAATTGTGTGTAACACGGTCCAAGAATAGTGTTGCGTATACTGCAAGCTAATACGGTGTTGCGTATAGCGCAGGGTAATCTTGGTGTAGAATACAACATAAGAAATTAATGAAATTAAAATAATATTTTTCATAAAATCTCGGGGTGTTACAGGATGACTTTTTCTAATATGTGTAACCTTGATGTTTTATAAGTGGAAATTTTATTAAAGGAAGAATTACCATTTATTATGTGGAAATAATGGGAAACCATAGGGTTTCATATGATCTTGTTTGTTTGAGGCATTTAATGGTTATTAAATTTTGGGATTCAAAATGAATGGTATTAGATAACCTTTGAGGGTAATACTAGTTATGATAATTTTTAAGGAAATTAGCTTATTTTTGAGAATGTTATAGATATGATATGGTTTTTGAAAAAGGACAACCCGTAGGATGGGTCACAACTTGTCACGTCTGGAAAGGTCATAGGAATCGAACCCGCAACAGAAGGGCGAAAAGGGTGCATCACATACCACTGCCTACATGAAGTCCCTAATCAGTATGACTTATTATTTAATGTTGAATGATTTTATGGATCTAGAATAAATTTATTTTAGACCTTATGTTTTATCAAATGTATAGATTTAGTATAGAAAAATGATTTTTTTGATTAAGTGATAAATGTTATTTTGGAAGATGTTCTCTCTTTTGGGAACACTATTTGTCTAAGGAAAATAGAATACTATGGGATTTAATTTAGGGATTAATGGTTGAAATATTATTTTGGACGAATCTATGTTTTATTGTGGACATATGGATATTTAGGTTATTTATGTAAATGATTAACCTATCACAGAGAATATGTGATTAGGAAACTACTTTTCAGTATAGACTTTAAGAGTAGTCGATGTTATTTAGAGATAAATGTTAATGATTTATAATTGAAGATAGTGATCAAATCCTTCTAAATTTTGGGATTCATTATTAGTTAGATTATTTTAATGAATTTTAAGGACAGTTATGTATTGAATGGTCTTTATAGAAATTTGGGTATTTTTTGTTCAATTTTAGTGATTAAGATTAGTATTTATTTTTGTAAAGTATTGTCCTTTTTGGGGATTATCTAATCACATACTAACCATTTTGGTACTGATTAATGTCTAATGATAGGTGAAATATATAGTTCATATTTTTTGGATTGTGGGATTTTCTTGAAGTTGATTCTAGAACTTCAGGTGTGACCATGTCATCTTGAATACTCATTGTTTGGAGAAAATATGTGTTTGTGGTAGAATTTATTAAAGGATGAAACTATACTTGGAAAGTAAGTATATTTCATTACTTTCCTAGTCAATATCATAAATAAATTATGCAAATTTATGAAAAGGAACTTAAAAAAACGTTTCTATCTTACTTTTCCTCCTAGGGAATCAAAGACCATTTAACCTATCATAAGTTTGATATTTTCTGGTGGTTAACTTTTCCCTGATCATGTTTTCTACCACTCTCCACCAGAACATGATGGTTATTTTCTCATCCATATCCATTTTTTACAACATAGAATCATTGTATGGGTTTTTTGGGTGACATATCTACATCCATTTTTTTAAAATGATAGTTTTATTGACTCTTTTTCCGATGTAGGACATTCAATGATATTTCTCAGACGAATTTTAAAATTGCGAAGACACAATTTCCAAAATGGGGGTAGGATGTAATGACCCAAGTATTTATAGAATAATAATTTTTTTGATTTCAATTAATATTTAGGAATAAGATATTATTTTTACCCTAAAGATGATGCTTTATTTAATTTAGAGTACTCAACATGAAACAACTGGTTTCTTTAAAATATTACATTGCACACAACATTGAGTTAAAGAAAAAATGATAATAATATAATAATATTATTTTAAATGATAGTAAATGACTTGTTGTTGTATTGGCCGACATTAAAAAAACTAACTAAAATATTATAATACATGTTTTTTAAATATCTTTTAATTTATCCAATAAATTTTATATGCTTAAAATTAGAGTGAATTTATTTTAAGCCTGGAATACTCTAATATTTTTAAAATGTTGTTTTATTGCCTTTTGATGGAGGGCCCTTTTTAAATCTTGTTTTTAACACCTTTGTATTTTTTATTTGAAAAAATAAAATTCCTCTTTATAGAAAAAACATCAATACTTACTTTGGATAAATTCTTTGTAATTTTCTGATAAAGATCATTTTTAATGAATAGTGAAAAATACCGCATTTTAAGTCAAAACTGCTTTTTCACCTAATTTATTTATATAGTTAGATTATAATTTTAATTGGATTTAAAGTTTAATAAGATTATATTTTTATCATTTAATCCAATATTTGTCATTGAAAGTAATTTCACTTTTAAATTTTACATAAACACATGTCAATATTTTGATAGTTCTTACTTTTTAAAACCGCTCTTTTGGTTTTGACAGTAGGAATTAATTTCAAATTAATTACTGAAAATTATGGGTTTTTAAGTTTGAAAAATGGATTCTATATTTGGAATTATGAGGTAGAAATTGTGTAAATATGTACCTTTTATTTTTAGACATTGTGAATAGTAACTTCACATATTATTTTATTTACCATGGTCAAAGGGTAAATCTGGTAAATAAGGGTAAAAAAAATTATAAAAATATTAAACTACCCTAACAGGTGTCCTAATCCTATTTTATAAGATATGAACGACCATGGGAAACCATGGGTCTATTTTGGGACCTCATGGAGCAACATGGATGTGAAAATGACATTTTATAAGAATTAATTTAATGTAAAGAAAAATGTAACATTAACATGTATCTAGTATTAAAAAAACTTTATATGGGGTTATACAAGTGATATATTTGACTATAAATATTCATTATAAAGGAAAAACAATTTCCTATATCATAATATTTTATTTATAATTTTTATAAATTAAATAAATAAATTTAATTATGACACAATGATGATGGATTGATTGCTTCATTAACAAAGGATTCAAATAAATGATATTATAAATGTTAAAATAAATTTAATTTTATTTGCTTGATTTCATCAAAAAATTTTATGGATAATTTTGACATTTTATGTTTTATGTAATACCTTTTTTTGAAGGAATCTTGTTTTCATGAATTTTTAAAAAAGTCAAGTATGAATGGTGTCCAAAATTGACATAATTCCTAACATAAAATATAAATTAGTTTTTTAAATGATATTAAACACCAAAAAATCTATGATTAGTCCAAATGGTTATGATATTTTTAAAATATTTTAAATGACAGATTCATTAGAAATTCTTTATGTTTTGGTAACTATTTTGATTATTAAAGTATAGAATGCTTGAAAAAACAGTAAGAGTAAAAAAGGGTTAATTAAAAAAGATAAGGATTAAAAAATATAAAAAACCTATCTAATTTTTATTGGATTATTTTATTATAAATTATATTCATCTTATCTTAGAACTAAATAAATTTGGACTCATTTTTAATTGAAATAGAATTTATAATGAATTAATAATTCTAGACTTTCCTAATGTTTCCCTCCACCCTCTTATAATAGCCACCATCTCTAACAATTTAATCACAAATATAAAGCCCATTGTTTCTTAAATATTCTACACATATAATCTCCCAACATCCATACCTTAATACTATAATCCTTACCCTGTGCAGAAGATAATTCCATAAATCCTTTGGTCTCAAATCAAACGGTGATACACATTTTAAGAGGTAACATCTTCTCTAAATTACCATTCCATTATTTTACTTCTTCACATTTTATTCTTTTCTTATTATTTTATTACCTAAAAACAATAATATCATTTATATAGAATGATTTTGTTATGAGAATTATTCGAACTACACTTACACACACCTCCATCTAATGGATATGAACATATTGTTTATGTGGACGGTGAACTACTGTCTCGTGAAACAATGATTGCTCAATTTTACCCTACCACCTCTCATGACAACCATTATAATGGAAATATATATATATGATATATATATATATATGATATATATATATATATGATATATATTATAATTATATTGTCTTTATGATTTGGTATTTTTCATTTTATATAATACCTTTATTCTTTCCATAATGTGTAAATACATTAATTTCATTTGAGGAAGTGAGGACTACCGCCCCATCAAAGTAATATGACTTGTTCATGATATAAATGGAACATATAATGTATGGTGTTATTAAAATTATGTAACATATATAAAATATGATATTATACTTTAATTATAATATACCTTTGTATCATTTAGTTTTTATTCCTTTAAATATAAAAAAGAAATGAATGTAGCGTTCGTGCGTACGTACGACTTACCATCTCCATGAATGGTGCATTTAATTTATTATCTCCAAATTATATTGAATATTATAAATATATATATATATATACTGGATATATATTATATTTAAATCATCAATAATATTTTGGATATAATTAAATTTTTACCACATGGACAATTAATAATTATATCAAGTTCATTTTCGACTCAAGTACCAAATATCAGAAAAATGACTGATGTGAACTTAAATAATTATTTAATTTTTATAACATGAGGATAAGTAATATAAAATGAATAATAAACCTGTAAAGGGTTATTAATCAATTTTACATTAACCTATGTTTATTATTCATGAATATAAAAAAGGAATAATATAAGGTGGACTCAAGGTAAGGGAACCTTTCACCCCCCTATTTTAGTCAAATACTTCTTTTATGTCATGAAATTTAATATTCATTTTATTATATTGGGGTATGTTATTTAATATCATTATTTATATCAATTTTATGTCCAAAATGATGATAGGAACTTTTTTATCTCATCAAATCATTTTCTTAATTTTTAGGTGACGTAGTTTGGTTGCCGAGTTATTGTAAGGGAATTTATAAACTCAATTTCCTCTCATTTGGTTTTATTCATAATTTTTTTATTATATTATGCCAATATTATGTGTGGAATTATTGTTTATTTATTTATGTTGTAATTTTTCACTTCTCTTTGTTTGGATATACTATTACTACAAATAATCACCCCATTGATAAATTCTTACTTTATTTAAAAGATATTTGTAAGGGACTTTTTCTCAATATTCATTCATTATGGAATATTTTGGTTTATACCCAACATTATTTTACATGGTGTATAATTATATAATTTTTCTTTAATTTCATTCAATTATTTTCAAAAGTAATCCTTTGTTTTATGAAGCATTTTACTAAATGACAAAGGAAATATTGCTTTTTAATGTACGTGACGATAATGACCTTTCTTATACTGTGAGTATTATTTAATATTTGGCATCCTTAAAAATTCATAATGTTTAAAAAAAATAATGTATAATCTTTTTACGTTTTTTGGTATTGAAAATGGTTTTGAGAAATCATTTATTATTTCAATATCTTTAAATGATATCTTGTGATTGCAATGTGGAAATGTTATCTTTTACTTTATTCTTGTATTATATTTTATGAATATGTTATGATTCTTGGGTATTGTTTATGAGTATGGGTGGTTCTAGGATAAACCAGTGGTGGGTGATCCTAAGAAATCTCTCTGATGCAATGGGTAACATGACAGAGGTAAATGTTAATGTTTCTCTTAAGATATTTTGTTTATATACTTTCATGGGTATTCAAAACATAACTCCCTATGAAGATTTTAAAGCTACTATGTAATTATGTTATGTATGGAACAAGTTACCTTTATGATTTATGATTTCTATGAGTTATTCATAAATCTTATGATTTCATGTGGTATGTTAAAGAAATTATATTTTATGACAGAAAAATATGGGTTCATTGGTTTGTATGTATTGATGGTTTAATGTTTTATTTCCTTATTTTATATCACCTACTGATCTTTTTTTCTAATCCCATGTTTTTGAAATGTTTTTTCATAGGGTACTAGGAAGGGTAAGGGAATGGAAGAATTCCATATGATTTATTCAAGAAAATATTTTTTAAGGAATTTTAATTTTATCAAAAAATTTGATAGAGAATAAGTGTATACATTTTAATTTTTCAGATGTAATTTAATAGTTATGGCCTAATTATATAAAACTATAAACTTAAAAAGATCCTCAGTGTGAATTATTGACTTAAATCAAGATTATGTAATGTTAAAGGCTGGAGCCTTATAGAAGCTGTGATCGTTGCATTGAAAATATGGCAGTATTATATCTATGGGGAGAAGTGTAAAATATATGATGACCATAAAAGCCTCAAGTATATATTCACATAGAAAGATGTTAATATTATCCAAAAAATATGGTTAGATCTCATTATAGATTTGAACTTCTTAATACCATACCATCATGGTAAGGAATATAAAGTGGAAGATTCCCTATGTAGAAAATATCATAAAAATTTATAAATATTTTGAATTGAGAAGAATCCAATATTATTATACATGAAAAGGATAGACATGGGAATAATTAAATAAGTGACATCATCAATCCTTTCTCAAATGATTTATCAAACATCCCTTGTGGATAACAAAAATGATGCCCCTAGAAATGATGTGGAAGTTAAAAAAAAGTTAGGAAACTATAAAAAAATGGGATTTCCTCAGAGTTCCAGTTGGATGAGGAAGGAGTCATGAGATTTTGTTCATGATTATGTGTACCCTATATTCTAATGATAATGAAAAGGACTCTGAATGAAACACATATTTCTATATTCTCTATTTCCCCATGGAGCACAAAGATATATCAAGATCTATGAGAACAAAATTGGTGGGACAATATGAAGAAGGATATCAATGAATATCCATCAAGGTTATTGGTATTATATTAAGTGAAGGAATAAAGTAAAAAGTATAAGAGGGTGATTAAACCTTTACCCATACCATGATGTAAGTGTAAAATCATCACCGTGAACTTTGTTACTAGTCTTCTGAAGACATCTAGAGGAAACAATGCTATATGGGATATAGTTGATTGTCTCACAAAGATATATCACTTGATTTCAATATTGGAGGACTTCTCACTGAATTAAATTTTATGGATACTCATCCAAGAAGTGGTAAGGCTACATGGAGTACTACTATCGATTGTATCATATCATGATCCTAGATTTACCTCCATGAGCTAGAAAATTATCCAATATGCTCTCAAAACTATGTTGAACTTAATTATGGAATATAATCCTCAAAATAATGGAAAATCTAATAGGACTATTCATAAATTGGAAGTAATGTTGAGAGAATTTTCTATGTACTTCAAATGAGGATGAGACCAACATTTACCTCTATTTGAGTTCTCCTACAAAAAAAGATTCCACTAGATATCTGTATGAAACCCTTTTTGAGAAAAGATATATAACACTGGAATGCTAGGATGATGTTGGTGAATGTATGATTCTAGGACCTGAAATGATGAATTAAATTGTGGAAAAGGTGAAATTCATTCAACAACACATGAAGTCATCCCAAATTCAATAGTAGAGATATGCACACAATCATTACCAAGACCTATAGTTTAATATTGGTGACATGGTATTACTCTACATATCTCCATGGAAGAGGATCATGATATTTGGGAAGAAAGGAAAGTTTAGTCCCAAGTACATCATCCCCTAAGAGATTCTGGATCATGTTGGAGCAGTGTCCGATTCACTATAAATTATACCTACTATGTCTCAAGTACACTATGAATTCTATATTTCCCTCTTAAGGAAGTACATAATGAATCACTCACATGTTCTAAATTTATAGGTGGTATAGTTTGAAAATGATATCTCTTATGATGAGTATCCAATGAAGATCTTGGATCATAGAGATAAATTTGTACCCAACAAGACCACTCACCTAGTCAAAGTAATATGGTGGAACCATAATTATAAAGAGGAATCATGGGAAGTAGAAGAATCAATGGAGGAGAATTACCCCCACATATTTTCAACATAGTTTGTAAAATGAAATTTTGAGGGAGAAATTTCATAAGGGGGAAGATTGTAACAACATATATTTCTATGAATGAAATGTACCTTGTTATAATTATTTTATATAGTATAGATGACATAAAATCATATAGAGAACACAATAAAAACTTTATGAATTAATAATGAATAAAATAATATTTTTTTTTTCATAAATTAAGGAATCTAAAACAATGGAATAATAACTTTAAATTTGAAATATTTTTATATCCCTTATAAATAGAAAAAATGACCAATATAATAGTATCCTAACCCATTAAATTATAAATAAAATTTAGGTATATTATAACTTAAAATATGATATATTTATATCATAGGTAAATTAAAAATATGTTTTAAAAATGATTAATTAAGTATTGATATTTTCTTGATACATAAATATCTATTCAAAATTTTATAATTAATATAATTATTTAAAAGAAAATTTATTTTCATCAAATAAATAAATTAATATTTTGTTTTATTATGATTATAAGATGATTTTTTGAGACCTTAAGTGATTTTTTCAAAGTGTTATAAAACCAGGTATAATTTTAATGTTGGTATTTCTCACATAAATGATGGTTTTAATTAAAAATTAAATTTATCATATTTATAATATTATTTTTTTTAAAATTGGGTACATTTTTTAATTATACACATCAAAAAATATTTTAGGTGATTTTTTATATTTTTATAAAATACTTGAATTTATTCGTGAGTAGTAAAATACAGTAATTTACAATATAAGATAAATATATGAATTATTTAGTCATGGATGATGTTTGGATGATCTATAAAACATTGATTCAAATAAAAATGAACTATTTACTATATATAGTCACAAGAATCCATAAAATTCATATAATTTAACCAAAATAATAAACCAATTAATAAACTTATCAAAAAATACCCATCTCCCCAATAAAAATACAACCCATAATCACCCCTTCTCCTCACACCTCTAAATCATTGAATATTGTCTGAATTCTTCCCAATACTCTCCCAATCCTCTAACCCCACTTCTATTTGAATTTTTTCACAACAAGAGAAAAATAACATTTCCCTAATGAGGTTTTCCAGGAGTAGAAATTCAAGATGTAAAATCCTCTCCTGTTCTCTTTTGATTTCTTTTATTTTCTAATAGTTTTTTATTATCTCCCCACATAAACTTATATAAGTGACATGATAACTCTAGTATATTTTATATACTAGAATTTAATTTTTTAATGGAACAACCCATCATCATTTATCTTCCCCTCTCATTTTGTAAATAAAATTAAACATCATCTGTGATGTGTAGATTTATCGCATTCAAGGACGATGAGTTTTCAATTTCTATTAATTCTTTCAATAATGGTCATAAAACCATTTTTATAGTTAAAAAATATTATAATATATTTATTACAACCTATTTAATGTTCTATAACAATTATATATACATCATATTTAATAATAAAATAAATCTAGTTCGTAATAACAGAAAAACTACTAAAATATTGTAAACGACTATTACTAATGTCTTATCAAATGATTCATCCTCACAACAAACAAAAAAACTAATTATATTAAAATTAAATATTTTATATGTTCATTGATAATATATAACTTCAATTCCCATTATCTATTCCAATTTTACATGTTTTTTCATACATTTATTCAAGTGAACCAATCATGAAAACCAATGAAACAAACACTCCCGGATGATGAAAATTTTCCTTGTAACTCATCAAAAGACCATAATATAACTGAATATAATTATAATAAATCAAATACATATATAAAAGGTTATTAATTAATCAATTATTTGATTTAATTTTAATATCCCCGATATTAAGATTAGGTGTAAAACACTTCCAGATATAAGATAAGTGATTCTTTTTAAACCACCATTTTTTCCTTCACGTTATGATTTTTATCTCTTTATCAAAATTTATTTATTAATTATTCTTATGAAATCATAATAAATTCTATTTTTATTTCCTAAAAATATTTTCCTAGCCTTATTCTTCTTTATTATTTGTGGAAATACATTTTTTATAAGGTTCCTTTACCATTTCCCCTGATAAGCATGCCTAACTAAAGATAAATTCTCAAATTATTTCTCTTATTAAATTACCTTTCATAATATATTTAAATAAACAATTAATATTTTTTAAATCACTTATATTATTCTAAAATAAAATATTGGTTCATTTCTAGTTTTAGACAAACAATTATGACTTTTTCATTATAATGAATCTTTAATGTGTTCCCATAAACCACACTAAAGTAGATAATTTATAAAGTTTCATAAACAAACTTTTTAAATTTATTCACAAAATTGGTTATTATTTATCATTATCTATGGATATTTAATTTTATGAATTTTAATTTATGATTTAAATACATTATTTCATAAACTTTTTTAAGATACACTCATTGGCTATGCCTTATGACATGTTTATGATACCCAATTTTTTACTCAGGTAAACCTTAGGTTTATATATAAATTTCCTTATAATGGTATAAAAAATATTCAAAACTCTAAAATTATGAATATTATGAGTCAATTTTGAAACACATTTTACAAAAGTCAATATAATAAGGATGATTCAAAGAAATTGACTGAGCCACTACAAATAACCAACATAAGAAAAAATTATTCAATAAATTAATAACAGATGATAATAAACCTACCTTATAAAATAATATATTTATTAAAGAGGTTATTAAATAGTTTTAATAAAATTTATTTGATATTTTATAAATTTAAGCACACATGCAATGCGAATCAAGACCTGAGGTATGGGATTTTCTAAACCACCCTCATTACTTTTGGTTTACACTTGAATTTATTTTTATATATGTTATGAAATATTATTATTATATATGTATATTATTTTTAATATACTTTTCATATATATATATATATATTTAAATGTATCTTCCCTTTATGTGGTTACACATAATTTCACTTCACAATTCTCTCTTTCCAATAATACAGATTTAAGGGAACTTCATTATGTCTTATTTTAGGTCAAGTACCAGCCCCATAAGATGTTTGGAATGATGAATGTATTCTTAGAACCCTAATTATTTTATGTAAAACACTCTAGTTAAATTATGATGTAAAAGAAAGGATAATTACTTCTTTAAAATATCCTTTACTCATTTCTTAATGTATAATCGAAGAGGTATATTTTTATACTAGCTTTTATAATACTTATCATTAATATTTATACATTAGAACTCCATGTTCAAGATCTTTTATTATTTTAAATATTAACATCTGAAATGATTTAATTCCTTCTTATTGTGGGAATAATTTTGACTTATCCCTTGGTTATTATTTGAGATAATATTTTGAAACCCACTTAATTATTATGGGTTTGATCATTCATAATATTTGTGTAGTATTTATTTTCATATTGTGGAAAAGATGTGCATGTAAATATTATCATGGGATAGGTGGGACTATGAGATACCATGTATGGTGTATGTCTAGTTCACTGAGAACATTATGTTGTGTTATCTTGGAAATGATCCTTGACTCATGCTAATGATGTCATGATTTATATTTCTAACACATATTTATGATTCAATGAACATATTATATCATTAAATTATGTTATTCTTCCAAGATTATTTCATACTCATATTTCATGGTACATATTATTTCACATAATATTACATGTTTTTATATCATTACTTATAGAAAAATATTATTGTTTCTTATTATTTTTAATAAGATATTTTTGCCTAGCCCATGTTTTTTTGTATTATTATAATATAAACCTTGATTATATGTTGATGAGTTTTTATCTAATTGAAAATTTTATCTCACCCCTATATCATGTTTCTATTCCCAATGCTATAGAGATGAGTATAACTTATGAGAAGTTTAGAACACAGTCTAGTGTGGCTCAATTATGGAGGCATGTTCACCAGTATCATAAAATAAGTTGTTTTTGTAGTTGATATTATATGAAAGGGTACATTTAGTTTTGATATGTAATTTTTAACTTGTGAAAATGATGTAAAATAAATATATTTATATGTAGGGTCATCTTAGTGGTTATCAAATCCTATTTGTAAGTTATATGTTTTTTATCACATGATCCAGAGAGTGGGTAAGGATCACTTCAATCCCCATGAATTTAGGGTTTATATATAATTATAAAATGAATATATATTATATTATAAATTAATATGATTATGTAAAAAGGCTAATTAACCTATTTTAAGTTTATTCCAACCTGAAAATATTCTCTCAACAATCTCACATACTTTTAATCATATGAAGAGCATAATGAATTAAGGCATAATCACATACAACCCACTAGAGAAAATCCTCACTCAAAAATTATCAAGAATCAAATCGAGGAATATAAATTAGATTATAGAATTTAAAGGTTTTTAATATCAATGTGAGGGTTAAAGAGAAATTCCTAAACTAATATATCAACATGAGTCTCTGAATAAGCACTATCATCCACTGATATCTTCTTATTCACAACCACACCCTATCCATTAACACATTACATCACAAAAAATATGTTACATAACAAAATATTATTCATTTTCTTGGTTTATAATTTAATTACATAACATAAATAATCTCAACCAAGAATACCTAGATAAATAAATCAAATTATCATATGGTTTTGAGTATCCTATGATTTAAAGAACCAATTAAAATCTAAAAAAACCACCTCAATGATATAAGAATAATCACCTATAATTTTCCGGAGAAATTAGACCAAAAGAAACATTTATAAATTTCATATTGGGTATTTTTTTTGATGCATAACATCTCATCCATACCCATAACCCCTTAAGTGAACTCGAGTCATTTTAGAATGTTACTCAGCCTTAGGTTCATCACCTTGATCACTCCATTCTATAAATAATTGTTCAGGGATTATACCATACCATTTAAGGATGATTTTATGTAACACCCTTGGTAAATAAAGAATATGACATTTTTATATTTATCCATATTTGTGAATAAAGTATTAATACTACTTTAAATTGAACGTTAT
This sequence comes from Viscum album, assembly GCA_963277665.1. NCBI lineage: Eukaryota > Viridiplantae > Streptophyta > Magnoliopsida > Santalales > Viscaceae > Viscum > Viscum album. Next base: position 1,360,147,361 of record OY728135.1, on the reverse strand, counting down.
GCTCTATGGCGTACCCAATACGCAACAATTAGTTTCTCTGAAATCTCACATTGCACTCTAATAATAAAATAATATTATTTTAAATGGTAGTTAATGCCTAGTCGTTGTAATGGCGGGAATGAACGGAACTAATTACAAAATGACTATATATGTTTTTCAAATATTTTTACTTTTATCCAATAAATGTTAAAGGCTTAAAATGAAAATGAATCCAATTTTAAGCATGGATATTCTAATATATTTTAAAAGGTCGATTAACCACCTTTTGATGGAGAACCCTTTTTAAATATACTTTTGAAAATTTTATATGTTGTATTTGAAAAAATAAAATCCTTCTTTATAATCTGGACATCAAAATTTACTTTGTGTAATTTTTTGTTATTTTTTCGATAAAGATCATTTTTAGTGAAAATGTTGCATTTTAATTCCAAACCTCATTTTAATATGATTTATTTATAGGGATAGATTATCATTTCAATTGAGAATAAAGTGTATTTAGAATATATTTTTACCATTTAATCCAATGGAGGTCATCATAATTAATTTCACTTTGAAATTGGACTTAAACTAGTGTCTATCTTTTAATAGATATTGATTCTTAAAAACACGCTATTTTTTTGACAACGGGAATGAATTATTAAATTAATTAATGCAACTTATATATTTTTAATTTTTTAAAATAGAAATAATTTTTTAATTCGGAATATCAAATATATCTTATGGTGATTGTTTGGTATTTTTCTGAAAAACAACAATTTTTTATGAATAGTGAAACCACTAAGTGGTAGTTAAAGAAACTGATTTTTCGTTTAAATGAAACTTTACCACTTCTGTGATTTGATTTTAAAAAATCTGAAATACATGGTTGTCATTAGTATATAAAATGTGGTTCAATGAGATTAAAATAATTTTTTGGTGAATTGTAACTTTTAAGTTTCATTAATCACGATTAAAGGTAATTAGTGTAATTTAAGGTGAAGATAATGTTATAATAATATGAAATGACCTTGAAACATATACTATGCTTATTATATGAGTCATGGCCGACCAAGAAAATCCATGGGTCAACTTTGGGACCCCATGGAGCCACTTGGGTTGGAAAATGACATTAATAACTTTTTATTTAAAGTTAAAATTAAAATGTCACAAACATGTACTGTTTTACTAAAACATTTTACATGGGCTTATACAAGTCATATTTTTGACTATAAATATTCATTAGAAATATAAAAATATTTCCTACATCATGATAGTTTTTTTATAATTTTTAGAGATTAAATATATTATTTTATTTATGACACCGTGATGATGAGGTGATTACCTCGTAAATGAACGATTTAAACAAAATGAGAAGATAGGGTGAAATATAAGTCTTACACTTGTCAAAAACTTATTGTATGGGTGTATATAGAAACCTTATCACCTTATACTCGAAATATATCATTTTGGGACCTTTAAAATCTGAAAATCATTTTATAATAAAGTAATATTTTATAACTTCCCAAGAGTGCCCCTCCTCTTCTCTTATAAAAGGCCCCCACCTCTAACACCTTACCCACACCCCTCAAGCCTTTGGCTTGGCCAAAACCTGAACATTTCATCTCTAAACATCACTCTATTCATCATTTAAGCCTCACTTATGGCATAATTCTCTTCAATAAACCCTTTACGTTCAAACCAAGAGGAGTTACCCGATTTAAAGGTAATGTCTTCACTTGTGTTCTTTTGTTTTATTTTGCTTCTCCAAACCCCTAAAATCTTTTTATTACATTCTTTTGTAACAACATCAGTATATTAAATTTACTAGGACGTTTTTATATTAGGTATTTGAGCTACACATACACACACCTCCGTCTAATGGTTAAAGAACATACTGTTTCTGTGGATGGCGAATTACTGCCTCATGAAACGATGATTGTTCAATCTTCTCTTAACACCATTCATGGTGGACATTATGACGTCACTGTATTTTATATATGATATATATAGTATTTATGTTTTCTATATGCTTCTGTATTTTATATTTAAAATATACCTTTATGCTTTTCATGTTGTGCAAATGCGATAATTTCATACGAGGAAGTGTGGACTACCACCCCCTCAAGTGATGTGACTCGTTCATGAAATACATGGAATATATAAAGAATGAAATTAATTAATTTATTTTACCTATAAAACATATATATTATAGTGTAATTATAATATATATATCTCTCAATTATTTTTAATTCCATTAATATGTCAAAGAAATGAATGTAGCGTTCATGCGTACGTACGGCCTACCGTCTCCATGAACGATGCATTTCTTTTCTTTTTATCTCCAAATGTTATGGAATAGTATAAAATGAATATGTACAGGATATGTATGATATTTAAATAATTAATACTATTCTAGATATGATTTACTTATAACTACATGGACAATCATTTTCAAACAAGTTCATTTTTAACTCATGTACCAAACATCGACAAAAACGTCTAATATAAACTCACATTACTAACCGATTATTATAACATTATAATATGTGATATGAACTGAATAATAATATTTAAAGTAGGACCTTAATCAATTATAAATAGACAAATGTTTATTATTAAGGTATATAATGGAATGAACAAGACAAGTCGGACTTGAGGTAAGGGATCCTACCTCTCTCTTTCTTTTTAAGTACTCTTTTTATAAAACTTAATTTAATATCCTCTTTCTTATGTTGGGGGATGTTATTTTATATTCCTCTTACTTTAATTTATATGTTCATATGATGATAGAACATATTTTATTTCATCAATCCATTTTTTGAAGTTTTATGTGGCGTCGTTAGGCTGCCAAGTTTTCGTAAGGGATTTTTCATCTCACTTTTATTCCCGTGAGATTTATGCTACATTTTCCACTATTTATTTTGAGTGGTGTATGTACTTCCCTTTTCTCTACTCATTGTGTAATATAATTTCTTTTATGGGTATTTAAAACAACATTGTACGGTCCTTCTTTCATGGGGTGAACGTTTTGAAAGTTACCCAAATCGGTAAGGGAACCTTTCACCCTCCTATTTTTGAAAGACTTATTTTGTTATGTCTTATAATTTACATATTTTTATTTTGGGATATGTTATTATATATCCTTATTGATGTAAATTTTATTTCCAAGTGATTATATACCATTTTCTCTCTCATCAACTAATTTTATGAACTTTAAAGTGACGCTGTTAGGCTATCAAATTTTACCATGGGAATTTCTTAACACAATTTCGATTTCATTGGGTTCAAAAAATAGTTATTTAATATGTCATCCTTTGAATATGTGTGAATTAATTTTCATTGTTTTACACTTAATAACCACTTATATTGGGTGTATTTATATTTTTTACACATAATTATGAGATTGATTTATCCTTAATTTTAAGGATACCTTCTTTATAATGGACTTCCTCTCAATCTCATTTCATTGAGGCATATTTTATTTTATACACAAATTTTTTTATACTGTGTATAAACCCCTTTTACTTTTATTTCTATTAAAAAGGAATATTTTTTATACAAATATTTTTACTAAATGACAAAAGGAATGTTTTTTTTGTCGTACGTATGCAGCGGCAACGAACTCTCCACCGCCGTGACCATTATTTGTGTTTCAGCTTCCTCTACAACCCATAATTTTTTTAAATGAAAAAATAAATACCACATTTTACATTTCTTTTATTTTGGTATTTAAAATGGTTTTCATAATGTTTTTATTATATCAATGTGTTGTATTGATATCTTGTGATTGAAATGTGGAAATGTTATGTTTCCTTTATGCATGTTTTATGTGATATGATTAAGTTATGGTTCTTGGGCATTGTTATAAAGATGGGTGGTTCCGTGATAAACTAATGGAAGGTGTGCCCGATATGGATCTCCAATTCATTGGGTATCTTGAAGGGGTTAAACGTTAAGATTTCTCTGAATAGATTGCGGGAATATACTGTGATGGGTATTCCAAACGTAACCATGAGGGTTACTCACTACGTAAGAATGTTATGAATGCCTCAAGTTACCTTTATGTCTTATGATTTCTATGAGTTATTCATAAATCCTATGATTTCATGAGGTATGTTAAATTTATTATGTTTTATGAGTAAAGTATCATTTCATTGATTCATATGTATACATGGACTAATGTTTTTTTTCTTTATTGTTATAACCCTTATGGAGTTTTTTATGCTCATCCCAAGTTTTTTTGAAATGTTTTTCACAGGACATAAAGTTGAATAGATTCAAGGATGGGATCAAGGAAATGTCAGGATATCTAAAACAAAGAACTATACATGACTCTTTTGATCAAAAGTTTATATTTTGTGAAAAAATGGAAGCTGAGTAGATGTGTCAACTTTGTAATCTTTGAGATGCAATATTTATGTACTGATTCTCTAAAACTATAAACCTGAAAAGATACTCAATGTGAATTATTCATTTAATTCAATAATAAGTAATGTTTAAGGCTGGGTCCTTATAGTTGGTATCAAAGGTCGGATTAGATAACTTTAGAGGTTAGGGTACTCTTTAAGCATAAGTGACATTACCATAATGGCCAGGATTTTAGAAAGAGTCATAGTTTTTAGATAAAGATAATGAGTAAGTATATATTAGTGTTTATCTTCCTCATTAGTACATAATGATTTTGTTGATATACTCAAACTGACATTTCTGGTTTTAGTAAATGGATAGATCTAGCAGGCACCAAAGTGACAATGGGTTTGAAGAGAACTCTGCTGGTTCTCCGATTAAGAGACTGGATGAAATGGGGGATTGAATGAGAAATATCGTGGTTATTCTAAACCACATATCAGGAGTCATGATCAACCACTTGAACCTTGGTGAGTTCTCTAATACATCATGTACGAGAGAACCAACTCGACATGGAAGTTCAGGTAATAATTATAAAGGTAACCATTAGGGTTTATATGATCCTTACTTTTGAGGTAATTATGGGTTACTATACGTTATGATGGAATATGAACGACATGAGATAAACTTGAGGTTAAATTTTGTTATGTATATTTTTGAAGATTTTATTGCTTTTTGGGGAATGTTATAAGAATTATTTAGTTTTGGAAAAAGGACAACACGTAGACCGTGTGACAACCTGTCGCGTCTGATGAAGCTACGAGAATCGAACCCACAACCAATGTGCGACTGGTATTTATCACCTACCACTGGAATACGTGATGTCCTTGGATAGTTTGACTATTTTTTTTAGTTCGATGATGTTATGAATCTATAATAAGTTGGTTTTGGGTTGTTTTTTGAAATTATTAACCTATCATAGAGGATATGTGATTAGGTTAATTACCTTTCATTATGAGACTTTAAGAGCAACTGATGTTATTTGGCAATAATTCTTAAGGTTTATCTTGGAAGAATATGTTATTAAGTCCTTCATAGATTTAGGTTTTAGTCGTAGTTTGGATTACTTTGAAGATTTTTATGGATAGATGTTTATTGAATGGTCTTTGTTGAACTTTGGGTATTGTTTGACAAATTTTGGAGATTAAGAATAGAATTTTTTTTATAAAGGATTATCCTTTTTGGGTATTATCTGATCTCATACTAACCTTTTAGGTTTTATTATTGGTTAAGGTCTAAAGAAATGGGATGTATATAGTTATCTTTTGTGGATTATGTGATTCTATAGAAGTTTGTTACTGCTCTCTTAATGTGAACAAGTCATCCTAAATACTCGTCTTTTGGAGAAAATATGAGTTTGTGTAAGAAATCTAGTAAAATTTGAAAGTCAACATGACAAGTAAGTATGTTTACTTATGTTTTAGTTAAGATCATAAATAAATTCTTCAATGAAAAGTAACTTAAAACAAAAATGTTGTCTGTTAATTTTTCCTACTGGGGAATAAAATACCGTTTAACCCATTACAAGTTTGTGATTTTCTTATTGTTAACTTTCTCCTAAACATGTTTTCTATCACTCTCCATCAGAACATGACCTTTTGTTTTCTCCTCCATGTCCATGTTTTTCTACATGGAATCCTAGTATGGGTTAACTCAGATGACCTTTTTACTTCTCTTTCTTTATTTTAAAGTGATAGATTTACTGACTCTTGTTCCGATGTGGGATTTTCAATGATGTTTCCAAGCCCAATTTTAAAATTGCAAGAATGCAATTCCCAAAAGGGTGGAAGGATGTAACACCCCAGGTAAATAAATAATATGACATTTTCATATTTATCTGTATTTGTGAATAAAGTATTAATAATACTTTAAAGGGATCGCTATGCTTGATGGCGTACCCAATACGCAACAACGAGTTTCATTGAAATCTCGCGTTGTACTCTAATAATAAAATAATATTATTTTAAATGGTAGTTAACGCCTAGACATTGTAATGGAGGGAATGAACGAAACTAACTACAAAATGATTATATATGTTTTTCAAATATTTTTACTTTTATCCAATAAATGTTAGAGGCTTAAAATGCAAATGAATCCAATTTTAAGCATGAATCTTCTAGTATTATTTAAAAGGTCGATTAACCACCTTTTGATAGAGAACCCTTTTTAAATATAATTTTGACAATTTTATATGTTGTATTTGACAAAATAAAATCCTTCTTTAGAATCTGGACATCAAAATTTACTTTGTGTAAAGTTTTGTTATTTTTCTGATAAAGATCATTTTTAGTGAAAATGTTTCATTTTAATTCAAAACCTCCTTTTAATCTGATTTATTTATATGGATAGATTATATTTTTATTTTATATGAAAGTGTATTTAGAATATATTTTTCCCATTTAATCCAATGGTGGTCATTGGAATTAATTTCACTTTGAAATTGGACTTAAACTAGTGTCAATCTTTTAATAGATATTGTTTCTTAAAAACACGCTATTTTTTTTGACAGCGGGAATGAATTATTAAATTGATTAATGAAACTTATATATTTTGAATTTTGTAAAATAGAAATAATTTTTGAATTCAGAATATCAATTATATCTTAGGGTGATGTTTTGGTATTTTTCTGAAAAACATCAATTTTTGATGAATAGTGAAACCACTAAGTTGCAGTTAAAGAAACTGATTTTTCGTTTAAATAAAACTTTACCACTTCTATGATTTTATTTTCAAAAATTCGACATACATGGTTGTCATTAGGAAGTAGAATGTGGTTCAATGAGAATAAAATAATTTTTTGGAGGATAGTAACTTTTATGTTTTATTAATTGCGATTAAAGGTAATTAGTGTAATTTAAGGTAAAGATAATGTTATAATAATAAGAAATGACCTTGAAACATGTCCTACCTTTATTTGATGAGTCATGTCCGACCATAAAAATCCAAGGGTCAACTTGGGGACCCCATGGAGCCACATTGGTTGGAAAATGACATTAATAACTTTTTATTTAAGGTTAAAATTAAAATGTCACAAACATGTATTGTTTTACTAAAAAAACATTTTACATGGGTTTATACAAGTCATATTTTTGACTATAAATATTAATTAAAAATATAAAAATATTTTCTACATCATGATATTTTTTTATAATTTTTAAACATTAAATAAATTATTTTATTTATGACACCGTGATGATGCAGTGATTACCTCATAAATGAACGATTTAAAATAAAATGAGAAGATAGGATGAAATTTAAGTATTAAACTTGTCAAAAACCTATTGGATGTGTTTATTTAGAAACCTTATCACCTTATCCTTGAAATATATCCTTCTAAGACCTTTAAAATCTGAAAAGCATTTTGTAATAAAGTAATATTTTATAACTTTCCATGAGTGCCCCTCCTCTTCTCTTGTAAAAGGCCCCCACCTCTACCACCTTACCCACACATCTAAAGACTTTGGATCGGCCACACCCTACCCATTTAATCTGTCCACATCCCCCTATTCATCATTGATGCATCACTGTTGGTATAATTCTCTTCAAGAAACCCTTTTGGTTCAAACCAAGAGGAGTTACCCGATTTAAAGGTAATGTCTTCAGTTGTGTTAGGTTGTTTTATTTTGCTTCTCCAAACCCCTAAACTTTTTTTATTCCTTTCTTTTGTAACAACACCAGTATCTTAAATATACTAGGATTTAGTTATGTGAAGTATTCGTGCTACACTTACAAACACCTCTGTCTAAGGGTAAAAGAACATACTGTTTCTGTGGATGGCGAATTACTGCCTCACGAAATGATGATTGTTCAATCTTCGCCTAACACATTACATGGTAGCCATTATGATATAAATGTATTCTATACATGATATATATGGTATTTATGTTTTCCAAATGCTTCGGTCTTTTATATTTAAAACATACTTTTAGGCTTTTCATGTTGTGAAAATGCGATAATTTCATACGAGGAAGTGTGGACTACCGCCCCCTCAAGTGATGTGACTCGTTCATGCAATACATGGAATGTATAAAGAATGAAATTAATGAACCTATATGGCCTATAGAAAATTTATATTATACTGTAATTATAATTTATATATATCTCAATTATTTATAATTACATTAATATGTCAAAGAAATGAAAGTAGCGTTCATGCGTACGTACGCCCTACCGTCTCCATGAACGGTGCATTTCATTTCTTTTTATCTCCAAATGTTATGGAATAGTATAAAATGAATATGTACTGGATATATATGATACTAAAATCATTAATACTATTCTGGAGATGATTTACTTATAACTACATGGACAATCATTTTCAAACAAGTTCATTTTTGACACATGTACCAAATATCGACAAAAACGTCTGATATAAACACACATTATTAACCAATTATTATAACATTATAATATGTGATATGAACTGAATAATAATATTTAAAGGAGTACAATAAGAAATTATAAATTGACCAAAGTTTATTATTCATGAATATAAAGAAACGAACAAGACAAGTCGGACTTGAGGTAAGGGATCCTACCTCTCTTTTTCATTTTAAGTACTCTTTTTTATAGAATGTAATTTAATATCCTCTTTCTTATGTTGGGGGATGTTATTTTATATTACTCTTACTGTAATTTAAATATTTATTTTATGAGAGACCATATTATATTTCATCAATCCATTGTTTTGGAAGTTTTAAGTGGCGCCGTTAGGCTGCTGAGTTTTCGTAAGGGATTTTTCATATCACTTTTATTCCCGTGAGATTTATGCTAAATTTTACACTATTTATTTTGAGTGGGGCATGTAATTCCCATTATTATACTCGTTGTGTAATATAATTTCTTTTATGGGTATTTACACCAACATTGTACGATCCTTCTTTCATGGGGTGAACGTTTCGAAAGTTACCCAAATCGTTAAGGGAACCTTTCACCCTCCTCTTTTTGAAAGACTTATTTTGTTATGTCTTTTAATTTACATATTTTTATTTTCGGATACGTTATTATATATTATTATTGATTTAAATATTATTTCCAAGTGATGATATACCATTTCCTCTCTCATAAACTAATTTTATGAATTTTAAAGTGATGTCGTTTGGCTGTAGACTTTTATCAAGGGAACTTCTTAACCCAATTTCGATTTCTTTGGGTTGAACATATAATTATTGAATATTTGATCCTTTGAATTTGTGTGAATGACCTTTTATTGTTTTACATTTAATATCCACTTATATTGGGTGTACTTATATCTATCACACATAAATATGAATTTAATTTATCCTTACTTTTAAGTATATCTTTTTTATAAGGGACTTCATCTCAATCTCCTTTCATTGAGGCATATTTTGTTTTATACACAACTTTCTTTTATATTGTGTATAAAACCCTTTGAGTTTCACATCTATTCAAAAGGAATCTTTTTTTATATGAACCATTTTACTAAATGAAAAAAGGAATGTTTTTTTGTCGTACGTATGTGGCGACAACGACTTCTCCACCGTCGTGACCATTATTTGAGTTTCAACTTCCTCTACAAGCCATAATTTTTTTTAAATGAAAATAATAAATACCATGTTTTACATTTCTTTGATTTTGGTATTGAAAATGGTTTTCATAATGTTTTTATTATATCAATGTGTTATATTGATATCTTGTGATTGAAATGTGGAAATGTTATGTTTCCTTTATGCATGTTTTATGTGATACGATTATGTTATGGTTCTTGGGCATTGTTATGAAGATGGGAGGTTCTGTGATAAACTAAGGGAGGGTGAGCCTAATATAGCTCTCCAATGCATTGGGTAATGTGAAGGGTTTAAACATTAAGGTTTCTCCGAATAGATTTAGGGAATATAATGTGATGGGTATTCCAAATGTAACCATGAGGGTTACTCCCTACATAAGAAAGTTATGAATTCCTCAAGTTACCTTTATGTCTTATGATTTCAATGAGTTATTCATAAATCCTTTGATTGGATGAGGTATGTTAAATTGATTATGTTTTGTGAGTATAGCTTGATCTCATTGATTCTTATGTATACATGGAATAATATTTTCCTTCCTTATTGTTATAACCCTTACCGAGCTTTTTATGCTCATCCCAAGATTTTTCTTGAAATGTTTTTCACAGGAAAAAAAGTTGAATAGGGTCAAGAATGGGATCAAGGAAATGTCAGGCTGTCTAAAACAAGAAACTAGACATGACTCTTTTGATCAAGAGTTTTTATTTTGTGAAAACAATGGAAGCTGAGTAGATGTGTCTACTTTGTAATATTCAAGATGTAACAGTTATGTACTAATTCTCTAAAACTCTAAACCTGAAAAGATCCTCAATGTGAATTATTCATTTAATTAAATAATAAGTAATGTTTAAGGCCGGGTCCTTATATTTCATCTCAAATAAGCCACACTAATAAAGACATGATTATGTAAAAATATCATTATAATTTATCCTTATATAAAACATACCGAACTTGTAAGACAAAAGAAAAATAATATAAAAGAGGTTACATCCAAGATAACATATTTGAAATGTGAAAACCTTTTAAAAAAATATTTTGTAGTTAAATAATTTTATATATGTGTAACAGGTATCTTCGACCTAAAAAATGGTTAATAAATGAATAAAAAGATACTCCCAAAATGGATTTCCAAACAACTCCTCCATAACTCCCTAAAAACTACATGAGTCATCCCGACATTGTAAAATCCTACACCATATCTCTTCCACCATGGGTATAGTACACCACTAGTGAAGTAAGATATCTTTTATTTATCTACATTACATTAAATAAATCAAATGTTCAATAAAACAAATTATGGGTGAGAACAGGACCTCGTAAAAGATCATCTATACATCTGATGAACCCAATAACCAATGAATTTTTAAAGGAATTTTATAAAACATTACCCAAAACCATGAGAGTTTATGAAGAAAAAGTAAAACATTTTTCCTTTCAATAAAAATATATATTTGGAAAAATTAATTTGAGTCTTACTACAAAATCAAGCATCCTAAACAAACAACCAACACATGCATCCCCAATGAGAAAACCCGAGGGAACATTATTCCATGAATAGTTAATGAGTATATTAATTCCAAGTAAATAATAATAAAGAAATGTTTTATTATAAAAAATTTTCAATAAAAAATATATATTTATAAAGACCATTATAGCTAAGAATTGATAATAATAAAAATAAATATTTCAAGTATGATGTAAATTTTTCCTAGATCATGTTCTCTAGTAAAAATTATAACAATAACATGTATAATACAAACCAATAATAATATGATCAATAGATTTTAAATTAAAAAAATAAGAATGAGAAGTATTATTTGTGGATTAGAATCAATTAATTTATCTTAAGTATGAGTATATATAACCTTTGACCATTATGAAAATTGGTGTTATAACCATTATAATGTAAAAATAAGAATTAATGTATATCAATAAGGATAATGAAAAGAGTTAATTTGTTTATAAGGGAGAAATGAAGTCTTATACTTTTATTAATATCCATTATGTAGTATATTTCTTACAGATTTGGAAGAATTCAACATTTGGGGGTTTTTCCTTAACCTGAACCATTAAAAACATTAACAATTGAGGTTTTAGAAGAATTATATATGAGACATGTTAAAGATAGTGGAAATATCTACCAGATAAATATTATATGAACCACACATGGATGTAACAAAATGTCACACCTTAACATTATGTATTATGCTAATTTATTATGCGGTAATGTATGTAGGGGTTAAGAAGAATTAATATATGAATTATTTTAACAATAAAATAGTGTTTACTTTAATACCGTATTTTTTATTAAATATATCATACATATCTTCAAGTTATATTTCATTTAGTTAGATAATATATTTAAATAAAGTGATTACACATCTTGAATTAGGATGTTTAAATTATGGAATGGGATAAATTTGGTTAAACCAAATATGAAATAAGAGTTACAATATGGTAAATGTGACATCATATATATATATATATATATATAAAGATGGTCAAAGATGAGAATGATAGTTATCCTTGATTTATTTTATCACTAACCATTATATTATATCATTAAGGGAGGTAATGGGTTACTGTTTGGGTAGTGGAGCACTTGAGATAATGAAATAATAAAACTAAACAAAAATTTATTCTTAGGTAATACACTCACCACAACTCTAAAAACCCACACCATTATGTAATTTCTCCATATTCCATGAGAAAGTTCAATATTTATAGATCTCTCAAGTATTCTCTCTCACATATCTTGCTTTAATCCTTAATATATTGTTTGTTTTTAGGAGTCCACTTATGGATAAGAATCTAAAAATAGAAAATGGTCCATTATATAACTCTTTTCAATTCACATTTGTTTTCTATTGTTGAATCCAGTAGTGAAAAATGGGATTTTTAACATCATTTTTTTGTGGTTTTTAATGTAAGTTGGTATGCAATATTGTAAATACGTCTTTAATCGTGTTTAATAAAAATTGAATTTATAAATTTACGATTTAAAGTTTTTCGTATCGGTTATGAAATAATTGACTTAAAAAATCATTTACCATGTATATTTTATAGAATTATAGATCTGTAAATACATTTTACATATTTTAATTAATAAACAACATTAAAATGTATGTGATATCAGATTTTTCTTGTTAGTTACATGAAAAATGACCTGAAAAATCAAATACGGAATACTTTTTAATGCGGTCATGAATTAATCAACATGAAAAGACAATATTCGTGTTGGTTAATTCATAACCAATATGAAAAAGTTTTCCATTTATATTTTTAATGTTAGTTTTTATATAAAATAATTTATAAATCAAATATCACATACTTTTTCATTTCGGTTATTAATTAAGTGATGTAAATAATGGATTTTACATTGGTTATTCAAAAAAAAAAACGGACCTGGTAAATCTTATTTTTTAAATATTCATGTCTATTATAAAATAATAGAAGAAATAAAATATATTTTTTAAATAAAATAAAAATATTTCTCTCCTACAAATAGTTATACATTTAATGTAATAGAAAAAATATGATAGCAGAAAACAATAGAAACAACTAAGTATTAATACAAACATTTATAATATCAATTTTTTTGTTTACAATGTACATTACAAATAAACTAAAATCTAGTAAATCCTTTGAAATTATTCATCCATTCAATTTTAATGTGTATCAGATCTTGTTCTACATATGGGTGAGGGTAAAAAAAATATAGAACATAATTATAAAGCATTTAACATGTATTCTAAAAAAATAATGAGAAATTAAAGGAAAATTTTATAAAATATAAACTTTTGGAATTCCGTATCTATCCCGATTGATATTATTTTACACAGAAATCTTAAAACATAGTATCCACATTTCCTTACTCCTTATTTTTTTGTGAAAATGTTTTTTAAAATATTTTTTCAATTCAAAATAACATTTTTATGCACTATATCAAAAATTTTGTAATTCAAATTATAAAGTCACATTTTCTTTTACATATTTAATATTGGTGAACTTATTTATGGTTTTCTATCTAAATAAATATCATGAAATATTTAAAATTAATATGAATAAAGTAAATTTTAATATAATTATAGTATTAATAAGTATTAAAATAATAAAAAATCCTTGTTCAATATAGTGTTAAAATTTTCTCACACTTCACCGTAGATGGAGCATAGCAAATATAGTGTCATCTACATTTGGTAAAAAACACCCAAAATCCAGTGTCCACTGATATATATGAATATTCAATATGACTGGTTATTTTTTAAGAGATATATAAAACTTTATAGGATATATGTTTTATAATATTGAAGAAAAAAAAGCATCCAACATTTAATAATTTCATTTTTCAAATATATTTCATCTAAATAATTCATTCATTCTGCATAAGCCATTATCTTCTATATAGGTGAAATAAATTGTGGGTTCATAAATCCATATATTCCAATATTGTCATAATGTATTCAAATTTTATAAAGATACCTAATAAAAATTAAATTATAAATCTTTAAAAAGTTAAAATAATATAATGATATATATATATATATTGATTTACATAGAAAACAAAACACATTTATTTGATGCCCAAATCTTCTACAATTACAATCTCCATGATATATTTTTTAAAAATCTTAAATTCAATTTCATTCCCACAAATACTAACTTCTATTGAAATATCATAAACATCCAACAAAAAATTTTAATATGTTAATAAACTATAAAGATTAGTATAACTTGTATCAAAAGTCATAACACATTGAATTTTTTGTTATCTATAAAATATTTATTTACGTTTAATGTATTCATATAAAAAATAGATAATTATACGAGCTCTAAAAGGATAAACTAAATTTAGTACAAAGATTAAATAAATGATATAATATACACATACCCGTATAGTAATCTGTCGAACATGTATAGATGATTAAACTAAAAATGGCTGAAACATTGTATGACTATACCGACCTCATCTGTACGAAATAGTATTATTACTATTTTTTTTATAATATCCTGTATAGTTACCGTATTAAAATCTATCTCTATCTTTTGATGATGAATGGAACTTCCTATATAATATATCATCACATATGCTACAATATGATGATGGGGATCATCAACATATTACTCACAATAAATGGGATCCTGAAGTGGAGGGGGGGGTGTAGGAGTAGAATAAGTAGGATGAGTGGGGTTTTTAGGATAATTAGTAGGAGTGGTATTTTTAGGTGGATTTGGGGGAGTAGTATTAATAGGATGAAACAATTTTTACAAGTCTAAAAACATCGATTCTAACAAACCTCTAATCCTGTCATCCATAGTTGCATGAATATCATGAACTATAGCTTCTAAAGATTCTTTTTTTATAAGAAACCACCATTGAAGATTCCTCATAATGTTGAAACAAATATTTATTGATATACATATCGGGCATCCTCATACATGACCTGGGTGTTTGGGATTTTTCAATGATTTAGACAAAATAACCTTTATGCCCTCAGCATTAAAGACCCTCTATGTGGACTTCACCTCAAGAGATTCCTGTATAAAATATTTGAAAAAATCCCTAGTGAAACATAATATATAATGAATTTAATAAACATAAAAAAAGTATACATCTGACAATTTTATTAACTAAAACCCTTAACTCTTCTATAAAACATTGTCTTTTTTTCTTAGAAAAGTTGTCTTCCCAGACACAACTCTTAGTTTTTGAGATTTTTAGGCATCATTTTTACTTCTAACAATGTATACCCTCATTTAGATAAATTATGAGGTTATATGTTTATAGATTGTATCTCTTGATGAGAACTCCCCTATTTCAATAAATTAAGAATAATGAAATTATTAATATGATCATTAATATAAAAAACATAATAAAAGTTAATATTTCACTTACTAAAAACACATATCATTATCTACTTTCAAAAAATTTATTCCATGTATATTCAAATATAAATGAATATATATCAAATGGATTATGATGTTATCTATGAAAAAAATGAAATATCATGTGAGGATTGATGAAAAATCCATTCGTCTCCTAGAAACAAATGATAAACATTTCATCCTTACACCTTCAATATTAGGTATATAATATGTCATCTGATAAGAAGGGGGAAAAACATATATTTATATTAAAATTTAATGATAAGGAAAATAATAAATAACGATCTTACCTAAATAGTCTCCCATAAGTGAGATATTATGATTTTTTAAAAGCTTCTCCAATAAAAAATAAAAAAAATAACTTTTCTTTTATCCAAAACTACTATAAATTCCTTTAATTATTTTAAATTTGAACCTCTTGGGATATAATTGTCATAAAATCCTACTGGTATCCTCTGGTCCAAGATATTGTAAACTCGAAATTTTGGTAAACATGGGCTATTGTGTTTACTAACCTGCAAAATATTTCCCCCCATGGAAGTATATGTCCCTTGTAATGAAGGATGGATATGCTAATTGATTAAAGTATGTGTAAGTTTTTCCTAGAGGTATGTGTCAGAAACTCTACAGAAGTATGTGGTGGATCAGATGATTGGGTTTTCATTACCCTACAAATAAAACCCACAAATAACTAGCAAAAAATATATACAAATCCAACTATTACATAAAATGAAAATAAAAATGAAAAATTATCAAACAAAAATTAAAGCAAACAAAAAACATTTTTATTCATAGTTTTTTATAGTTAACTGAATTGATAACAACATTCTTAAGATATGCAATAACATAAATGAATCAGTAGAATTAAAAATTTACTTTGTGAATATTAAAAATCCTCTAATGTAAAACACCATATTTTACACTGAAAATTATATTATTTGAATATATGAAAAATGATCCAACATAAAGTAAATTGAACTAACTAAAATTTTATTCTTGTTCGTTAGAGTATTTAACTAAAATGATAAAAACATTAATTGGAGATGAGAAGATAAAATATAATGAAAATATATTAAAAAATCGGGCATGATAGGTAAGAATAATCTAACATATAAAACTATTTTTACCCCAAAAATGATATTATTTAAATATATGAAAAATTACCCAATAAAAATAAAGCTAAACTAACCACATTATTATTTATATTTTTATAGTGGTTAAGTAAAACTATAAAAACATTATTGGGATATTATAATATCTAAAATGAATGAAAATAATTCCACAAAATGGGTTAGGAATAGTAAAATACTCAAACTTATTAAATTATTTTAAAACCAATTTTTTTGAACATACTCATCCAATGGGCCAAAGGCCTTCATGTTTTATTGATTATTGATAATCCACCTATTTAGGGTGAGGTGGAACCCTTACATGTCCCGTAGGCATAAGTATTATATGGCTCGTTGGCCTTTAAAAAATTTATTACCCATAGGCTTCATACATTACATACAACCTAGACTAACTACTTAGAACTGCTCCTCCCTAGCATCTTCATTGTGAAATCAGCTCTCCACCTTCACATGGATGTTTGGATAGGCTTTCCCATGCATTCACGGGATTCTCCCAATGGCAGGTACCATACCCTCTCATTCTTGCAATCCGTTTTAGCTTCTGTTATGGTGAAAGCTCCTTGATCATCCTCCTTCTAGAGCTTGTTCCTTGTTTGTTTTTTTGGTTTTAATCTACACTTATGGTGGTACAAAGGCCTTAAGGTGTCTCAAAGCCTTGTGGTAGCCTGAAGGCCTTACTGACCCAAAGTACTAGGTGGTGCGAAGGCCTTAAAGGACTTGAGGACCAAATTGGTGGCCCGAAGGCCCAAACAAGGGAATAGTCTTGGCTGCTACAGTGCCAAGAAGTACCTATTATAGTTCCCACTACAGTTCCTACTACAGTACCTTCTATATCACGGCTATAGAACTAGAAAGTATGCTTCTGCCTGGATTTGATTTCGCATCCTTTGGATGTACTTATGGAGTCCTCACCAACCTCGATGAGGCTCATGTGCTTGAATATACTCTTTTATAGATATTTTTTAATTAACAATTATATTTAATTTTTTTTAAAAAACAAATCAATAAATAGATAAGTTACATATGGATAAATGTCAAAATGAAAAAAAAACTATTATAATCAATCAATTAAACTTATTAGTTATAATGTGTATTTTAGTAATGAATATAAAAATCAAATATCGTACATTTTATAGAATTTAAAAAAAAAACCCGAAATTAAAATATATTACCTATAACATAAATAATGTAATAAAGGATTGTTCTCCCAAATTATTTTATCAGGACTTTTCAGTATGGCACAGAAAATGTCTACAACATGCTCATCAATATTATCTATTAATATTTCAATGGAAGTTTAGATCTCATATAAACCAACATCTTTATGAAGTTCATTATCACCAACATAGTATTTTTTGCATGAAAAAAAGAGACCACTACATATCAAATTGATCAGGAATAAAGATAATTTTTTATTCAGGCATTTACATGATAAAATGATTAACTATGAATTCCAATATAATTAGAGTAACTCTTATCATTCCAAATTCATTATGCCTCACACTATTGTTACCAATAAATAACTTGTGGTTATACACTAGAACATGAAACTAAATATAATCAACCACCCATATTTAGTCAATGACTCTATAATATATACTTGATTTGGATATAGATTTTCTATCTTTAGATATTGAAAATTGCATTGCTTCTGTGAACACCAATACACTACTATTCTAAAGTTACCTTATTTTGTCATGATATTTCATATGAAATGTATATACATTAATGTCATACCCAGACCATGATATCAAATTTTAACTTGCACCACCTACTAACCAACCTAATTTTTTTGAAGCACCTGGACTACCAAGCTTGGTCTCATTAAACCTTGCAAAAAGTTGTGGTTATTATCATTGAAAATCCAAATACCATTCTTCATTGGATAAAATTGTTTTATCAAATTTATATTTAAGGTTATATATGGTCAATAATCATCTATGTTTTTACTGATGTATAAATGTACCTTATTTTTATGTTCACCTATTAATGATTTTAATTTCAACCCACTAATCCCATTACCACCATAATTGAATTGTTTGTGGTGAGATATAGTAAAAATAATGTTATCCACTATAGAATAGTATTTTGTAAAAAATAGTTCTACCTCCTCAAAAATATGATTCTATGAAATGGATGCATCACGTCGATATAGATTCTAAAAATACCACTTCAATTTTTTAGTATACATTTAAAAAATAATAAATTCAATGTAGATATACAAGTATGTAAATATTTATTTATTTAACCAAATGAACCCTTAAATACACCATGATGTCAACAAAAGCAGGATCAAAATAAATATACAATTGAAAAAGTATGGAAACCTATTTGTTCTCCAAAATTTTCAAATCATTAAAATCAATTATCTTTTTAAAAATTGAATTGAAAAGATAATACGCCTTTGTGATAGTCATTCTGAAAAGGATATATAATATTCTATGCAATACAACTAGTAGGAAATATTGTATCATGATGTTACAATCAAGATATTTCATACATGTCAACTTCAAATCCTTTAAAGACACAAAATATTTTACATTTGAAGAATAAACTTATGGCACTTTGATATCATGATGAAATTGAAAAAATATATATTTCTCAATTTTTTATAATGTATGAAAATTAAGGGGTAGTAATGTTATCCTTCCATATAAAGTGGTAGCTAAATCCAAATGTATTCTCTTTGAGTGTAAGTCTAATATTTTATTCAACCCATCGTTAGTGTTTCCTTTATTATTTGACAATGTTCCAATAATGATTTCAATATATTATTCACCACATGCATGAAATCAATGTTATGTTTGATCTCATGATATCTAAAATATGGTATATCAAAAAGTATTGAGCATTTATTCCAAATATTTTTATCATTACATAGTTTTTTTGTATTTCCGAATGTCACATCAATGTTTTTCAACCTCTCAAAATACTAATTATTGGAAAAAGTTTTTAGAGTAATATAAAATTCATTTAAGCAATTGAATGAGTTTTTTAATCATTGATATGATTACTACATAGAAAAATCCTTCAATGTACCATGTATACTATTTCTTCCATACTAAAATTGACAATATGAAGTTTGTTTTTCACAAATTTTATATGCTTGATTTTCCTTGACACAATTTCCAAAATAGAAATATACATATCCCTGGAAGTAATTTATAGTGAACATAACCATTTCATGTAGTTTAAAATATTCCTTTTTATAATAATAATATACCCTAATAACATACTCTTATAAAAGTTTCAAATCATTAATTAATGGCTATAAAAAATATCAATATCATTTTCAGATTATTTTGGTTCAAATATCATTATACTCAACAAGTAATAATTTCACTTCCAAATTTATTTTGGTGATATGTTTAAAATTATGAATAAAATAGGTCATGAATTATGTGTTATACAATGGATTTGATATGGATTCATTCCATCCATGAACATTACATGTATGGGATTTCTAACTTCATTTATGAATATAGTAAACTGAGGACCAATTATCTTATAGTATGGATAATCAATTGGATGCCAGATTTTCCTAGTAAAAACACACTCATAAGAATTCAATCTAAATTTCTTTTCATTAGTTTAATTTTAAAATAAAAATTTCAAAGAAGGAAATATAGGAAGATACCAAAATACCTTGATATGGGTCTCTGTATCTTCTAAATCAGTCTGTATTTTTTATTTCAAATTATATAGTGGCATGCCACATTTAAGACACCCTGAAAAATTTCATATTAATTCATATATAGAAAAGTGCCATTTTTTTAGGAATTTATTTTCTCATACCACAATCCAATTAGGTAAAAATTTTCATTGCTTAATAATGTGAATCTAGAAGATCATTGTTTTGAGGAAGAATATGTTAAAAAATTATAGAATCACTATAATACACTGGACCCTCAATCAATTTTCCCCTCTAATTAAAAAAATATTAAATCCATAGATAAAACTATACATTCAATACAACTTATATACAATAGATTTTAATCATAACCATATATATTTTCAATTTTTGATTCTTTCTCAATTTTCTCTCTTTAATATCACGAATCACTTCTTTGATTTTATCTGATTTATAATCTTACAAAACATCATCATCCATAAATCTAAAATTTTTCTGAGTTTCACCATGCGAAATCAATGTTCTATAAATCAGATTGAAACAATACAAAATTAAATAATATTTTATGTCTATTATTTTTAACATTTTCATATTTGAATATTTAAGGCATGGACAGAAAAATATTTTTATGTTTGGAATATTTCATTTAGAAAATTCGAAAAAAGAATCGAAACCTTACTCATGTTGAACACTTATTCAATGTGAATAAACCCAACATTGGCTCATTATTATATATAAAAAATAAAAAAAATATTTTTAAAATAATAGAGTGTTGATAAAAGTGAGTTAGGGAGGTGAATCATAGATTAATTCGATGATAATCAAGAAGACACACTAGTGGTTTTCTTCATCAATAAAATGGTTATTTTTTTAAATGATAGTGAATAAAATTATAATGACTTATATACAATTTGATATGAATGTTAATGTTTATTTTAATGATTGTACAATAAAACAAAAAATAATGGAAATAATTTTATATCACTAGAGTGTAAAACAAAGTCTTACTAGAAAAAGAAATAATAAATTAAAGCCTTATAAGACAGACAAATTGTATAGAAATATCATGTGAATATTTCATTGAAATGAATGTTTTAAAAAACTTAAAATAATATAGAACAATTAGTGAATATAATTATGTTGTTTAAGATAAGGGAGTAAGTATAAGTATTGTAATAGGAATTAGTTTCCATTAAAAAAAAGATGGTGGTTGAAGCTAATACACTCACTTGGAAAAAATTTCATACATCAACAGTAACTGTAATGATATTTCAAAAAAATATTTTTAAATAATAAAACATTTTGGAAGAAAATATTAACATTGAATGATCTAATTTTTTAGAAATATCCCTCTAAAATTTTATTATTACATTAATCATCCAATGAAAATAAATATTTAATTGAACAAAGAATAAATTTTGTAATGTTAAAAAAGGTAATATTTTCTATCTAACCATATTAAAAAAATTGGCTGTGAAATAACATAATACCTGTCTTATTGTGAAATTATTGGTTACCCCAAGTGAATATTTCACATGAAGTTCCACCATATATATTTCCTAGAGGTGGTTTAAAAAATGGAAACACACATGAATGATAAAAAATTCCTACACTAGTATAAATTACTTTAGGAAGAACATTGGAAAAAACATGGATAACCAGAATTTTAATATCCTGGTTTTATATCAGGAAATAATAATATGAATTTAATGGATTTATAAAAATCAATATGTTATAATGGAGCATTAAAAAGAATAAATAAATCACATATATTAATAGAATGTATTTAAGGGAATTCTAATAGATTTATAAAAATAAATAAAAATAAATAGCCCCATAATATTAGAAACTAGTTTGAGCAATACATAGGGAAATTATAGGAAAATGATAATATATTAATGAAAAATAATATACATAGCAATAAACGAATTTTGGAAAATAATGATGCATCAAGATAACATATTCAAGACCAAAAAATATAATGAAAATAAAAGAAAAACCCATTGATTATAGAATATAATACACTCGTAAATTGAAACAATGATAATTCATATTATGAAATTATAGATGATATTTGAAATATTATAATAAATATATTATAATTCCCAATCCATCTAACTGTTGTTTTGGATTTTTAAGCACATACACAGTGATAATGTAGATCAATAGACATCAAAATATAGATTAAAAAAAGAATAATATAAGGATGGGGATAAAAAAATGACATTGATTAATACTCACAATTGTTAACAAATATAAAATAGTATTTTGAATCTAGATAGAACCATTGAACAAAGAACCATAGATAAATAAAAATAGATTTATCTTTGTAGGGATCTGGAGAGAACCTGCCATGTAGAAGGAAGCCTATTTTTTTAATAATCAGTGTTTAAAAATTATGTTGGTTTCCTGTGATATAAAAGGGAAGAGAATAATAACATCAAATAATAAACAAAAGCTGCAATGGGTATGATTCAAACAAAAAACATAAATAAATATTAATCAATTAATGCATACATTGTTTCATAGAAAATCTAAAAAATAAGCATCATTCACAAATGTATACATGATAGTGGATGAATAAGGAGACAAAAATAATGGAATACCCTGTAGAGATATTGATAGTAGTGGCCAAAATGGTAAGGTTTGATGAAGTTGGAAATGAAATATTAGAGTGCATCATATCAAAAAAAGGATAGAGATTCAACATGGGATAAATGAGACTACAGTCATGAGAAAGAATGATACTAAAATTATTCCACCACAATTTTCATAAAATTTTAAAATTTTATCATGTTAGCTATTTAATAACTAATGTGGAAACTATTTTTTGTTGGTTAAAAATAACTAAAGTTATAAATATAATTTCATCATCAGTTATTTAGAAATATATATAATAAACCTAATTTGAAACACCAGTCTCTAGATAAATGATGTTGAAATTCACCTAAATATGAATTTATTGTCAGTTAAAAAATAACCAATATGAAAAAGATTTTTCCAAATCGGTCATAAGTAATGGATGTTGAAAATTCATTGTGAGAAATATAATTTTTACTTACGAACCTTTTAAATTTCTAAATTATTATTCTAATATGATCATAATAATAATTTTTGTACTGTACTTATGATATCATATGCATTTGAGTGTCTATTTCTCACACTCAAAACTTTTTTATAATATATTATAATGAATAATGTCAACCAAGAAGTATAAAATTCTATATTGTCCCATGGAAAAAAATCCCCCCATATTCCATTTATTTATTGTATTATGGATGTATTATTTCAAACAAGGTGAGTTTTTGTAAGTATGGATGATCATGATGTTTATAGATGAGAATTTATTTGGTATTAATTGGATTAATCTAGATTTTTTAATATAACCAACTTTTCAATCAAATAATACCAACCTGGAAGTTTCTCTTGAAGGAAATTTCAAATCCTTTTTCTTATATAATATGTGTGAATAAATACTCATAATTTTACTAGTGGTTTATCCATAGTTTATTCCGCGTAATAGCATATAAAATATGAGTATTTAATTTTCTGTAGACATTGAGCAACTCAATCTTTATTTGTACATGATAACAAAATTTTTATAATCTTAATTTGATAAGGTTACTTATTTTAACATTAAGAATCAATATTTATTCTAAATAAGATTGAATTGATAAAGAAATAATTAATTAACTAAAAAAATATATTGAAACATATTTATAATCCTTTTTTGTAAATATAAAAATATCTTAAAATAATATTCACAGAGTAATTATGTGAAATATTTTTAAGTTGTTCATTTTAGAATATTATTTCACGTATTGACTATGATCTTTTACTATATGATAGAATAAACTATAATTTTATGTAAAGTGATGGGCTTAAAATTATATTGTCTCATAGTACCCTAGTATCAATATTAGGATAACTAGATTTAGTATTTGGTGTACGCTTTTCATTTTATATAAGATGAATTGGCATGAGGATTTGATGGTATGAATATTATATTCTGAATTATGAATTCCTATTAGAGTGAATTTAGTGAGACTAAGTGATGAGGGGAGCTCGGAATAATTCCAAAATACACCAGTAGCTCCCATGGGACATCAAGCCAGTTTATTAAGTATATTAATTACTTTTTTGTATTATAATGATCTAATCTTAAGCATTTCATAATTTAGAGTTTTATGTAAAGAATTCATTATCTTAATTTTTAGGATTTTTTCAGGAATAGATTTTGAGAGAATTAGGTCATAACTAATATATAAAAAACCATATAGTACAATGGGTACACTTTAAATTAGAAAACATATTCCCACTATAACGTCCTGGATCCGAGTGCCGCCAAAGGGTCCCCTGTACCGGGTTGGTCACATGACCTCAAGCACATTTCCCCAAATACCAGAGGCTTCCAACTACCAGCAACGACCATGGTAAGATAATGGGGAAACTATTCCCTCATTGGAAGAGTATTCATGATGTAATAATAAAAGTAAACAAAATTGGATGCCGTAATACCAACAAAAGAAGTGAAAAACAGAAGGCAGATAGTAATATAACAACTGGAGGATCTAGAAATTATGCATGTCACATATTTCTAGGAAAACATCCAAACTAGTCATAATTATAGTTATAAAATACTAAAACCAATGCTTAGAAAAGTCGTAAACTCCAACTGCATGGAAAGCCTCAGCTTGGTCCCATGCTCTCAAGCTACAATAGCTATCAAGTACCTGATAAAGAAGGGAACTTTCCATTATCTATACCTACCACGGTATAATCTATTTGGTCCAAAATCATTTCCCAAACATGGTGTGAGTTTAATCCCAATACGAAAACCCCAAAATATATGTGCCTAACTATCAATGAGTATATATATCTAGAAATATGCGAAATGAAGCAATTAACTATGATGTAATGAAAAGTAAACAATTATATAGCTTCCAATTTCAATAATTTAAATTTATTAATTATTCAATCCATTGAATAATGTAACCTTGGGATATAGCCTAATCTATGTATCCCCTTGTATAATAATAATAATCAAACATCTCAAAATGAAACTTAAACAATCAAGTAAGACTGAGTCCAAGATTGTGATTTGGCTTGGCAGACTCATCAAAATCATTAAATCATTCATAAGAAACCCTCTAGGAAAAGTCCCATAGTATTTCCCCACTAGTATAACATATCATCAATTTAATAAATAATGACCATCTTGTAAATCTCACATACTCTAACTTATTGGGTACCACACACCACTAATCATTCACAAACGACCACCTGTGCAGCTCTCCTGGTCAATACCCACTTTGTCTGTATAACAACAATAAACTAAAATGACCACCTGACAGCTTTCATAGTCAATGCCCTAGGGTCCAACATTCATTTAATAATGATCCTATGGGTATCTCTCATGGTCTAACCCATCTAGTCAATGAACACCCAGTAACTCTCACATTCAATACCTCCAGATCAACATAGAAAAAAATATACATAAATGACCCTACTTTAGGAAGCTTATGCAATCAAATTACCCTTGGGAAAACATTCCCAATTCGAATCACTTGCATCTCACATAATCATCATCTCTATCCTAACAAGATAGGCATGAAAAAAAAGAAATCCTAATAGGCATTCTACACTAAACAAACATAATCAAACAATTAATGGAACACACCCGTGGGGTGTCCCATAACAAGGTATCAAACCATACACATAATAAATAACCATTTCTTAATTAAACAAACCATAGTAGGTATTAAATAGGGTTAAATTACAAAACACACAATACCCTAAACATGGTAATTCGTCTCTTTCAACATATATAATCCAAATGAAGTCAATAAAATGCACATACCACCTACCTCAATGTTGTACAATCAACATTTTTAATGTAATCCCTTTAATTAGCCTAAAATGAAGTATATATACAAAAAGGATAAAAACGTTCTTCCTTGAAATACTCAAGAGAGTGGAGGAATCAGGATGAAATTCTCCAAGGAAAGATTGAAGTCACCAGTGGGAATCCAACACACCCAACAACGTCTCAATCAGAGATTGGATGGAGAACTGGGATGAGCTCAAAGTTCATCGGTCATTCATCACTCTCTAGTATGAACTGAGGGGAGAAGAATAGTGTTCAAGAGATGAGATGCAACCCCACTCTAATTCATCAATTAATAAGAAAAAAGGACATGGATTTTTTATTTAATGTACATGGCATGTACGAGCTTGAACCGGCCCCTGCTATAGGCGGTCTTCCAGTTCATCTACAAGGCCATGTACTTGGCTGTTACACGTCTAGTACACGGATTTTCATAGTACTCGTGTATATGACTTGTAGTCAAAATTACAATACGTGTACTTAAGAAATTTTAAATTCTTCATTTTTCCACAAAACTTCAAAAATCATGATCGATACCAGAAATTAAGATCTGGGTTTTTACAAACATCCACCCTTAATGAAATTCATCCCCGAATTTCCCTTCAAAGGGTGGCGATGAAGAAAATTCAAAGACTCTGGCCATAATGATCATATGTCAGCCTCCCTATCAGACGTCTCATCCTGTACTCACCCATGTTACCATATAACCTATACTAGAGGAACAGACCAACCATAAAGAACCTTCATATTTCAATCCAAAATCCAAATTGGGTGGTCCTCGAAGGATGCATCCACATCGAAATCAACCTCCGGGTTGAATAACATGATATGGGTATAAAAAGTAACACCATAGTTGAGAAATGTGAAAAACATCGTGCATATCCCGGTACCTCTAAGGTAACTTAAACTTATAAGAAATCAGCCAGGCTCTCTCCAGAACCTCAAACAGCCTGATGTATCTCGGTCAATGCTTCCCCTATATCCTAATTCTCACTAGACCTAACTCGGTGATACACATAATAAAAACTTGTTATTGTAGGAAAAAATTACTTGGGGTATGTGTGTCTACCATGATCCCCCCAAATCCAAGATGCATTCTCAAAGCATGTCCTCCAAAACTTGAATCGTGCGCTCATACAACCCATCTATTTGAGGGTGGTAAGATGTACTCAAAATTACCAATATACCCAAAGCCCCTTGTAGTCCCTGCCAGACATGAGATGCAAATTGGGAATCCATATCTAAAATGATAGAGTGCGGAAACCCATAAAAATGTACAATATCAATGATGTAAAACCTTCCAAGGACATCAATACTGGTGGTGTCCTTGATCTGAATGAAATGTGAAAACTTCATGAGTTTTTCAACAACAACCAAAATCACATCATTCCCTCAAGGATACATCGGTAAACCCGTCACGAAATCCATCGCGACATCATTCCACTTACAATCAAGAATGGTTTACTACTATAAAATACCTATCAGTCACTGATGCTCTATCTTCACTTATTGATTGGTGGAACAACTCATGAAAAACCCAGTTACATCCCTCTTTATGCCTGACCACTAATACTGATGATGTAGATCTCAAAACATCTTGGTGACACTAGGATGAAATTCACATGCTGAGGAATGAAAATCTCACAGCAACTCCTCTCATATGTCTTCTAACACCCATACACATCCATGAAAATGGAAAATATCATCCTTGCCTATGGTTCAACCAGGAGTAGGTCATATTCTGACACACTCTCCCATAAGGCCATGACCTCAAAATCTGATAGTGGCGTTATTCAAACCTAATTATGGAGAGTATAGGTAACAACTATATAAGAAAGAAATGTCTTCCCCTATATTTCATGCACCTCCAAATGAATCTCAATGAACATATTCAGAAGATTCAACTCACTGATGGGCTTTTGAACTTCATGTAATTGAGTCATCCTGCTCAATGCATCAGCCACTACATTCCCTTTCCCTAGCATGTAGGACTGCTCAAAGTCAAAAGATTGAAGGTACTCAAACCACATTCATTGTCTCAAATTCAAATCACAATGAGTAAAGATATAATTGAGATGTTTTTGGTCAGTTTATACCAAAAACTCTCTTCCAAAAGATAATGGCTCTAACAGTGAAAATCATGCACAAATAAAGCCATCTCGAGATCGTGCATCAGGTAATTCCTCTCAGGTGGCCTCAACTGCTGAGACCCATACAGAATGACTCCTTCCCCCAACATAAGTACCGATCGCAACCCGATACCTGATGCATCATAGTAAATGACATAATTCTTTCCCAACCCCAGAAAAATCAGTATCAGTGCTTAATCCAACAACCCCTATAACTCCTGAATGATTGAATCGCAGGAATTTGTCCACAAGTACTTCCCACCCTTCTTATTCAGGCCCATCAGCATTGCTACAATGCATGAAATTCCAATATAAATCCTATTTAGTAACCAACCAACCCTATAAATCTCCATACCTCAAAGACCTTCTTTATCTTCTCCCAGGAATACATTGCTCTCACTTTCTCTAGGTCTACTGATACTCTTATCTCTGAGATAACAAGTCCCAACAAGATAATATTGTCCAACAAAAAGTTTTCTTTTGAGAGATTAGCATATAAATGACACTCCCTCAGTTTACTCAATACGATATAAATATGGGTGGCATGGTCATGTCGAGTGAGAGAGTACACCATGATATCATCCAAAAAGACTTCGTCAAAAAATCCAAGTAAGGGTTGAACACTCGGTTCATCAGTTCCATAAAACCTATCACTGCATTCGTGAGACCGAACAACATAACCAAATACTCTTGTAGTCCCAACATATATTAAAAGGCTATTAAGATTATATCTGATGGTATAACACGCAACTGATGACAAAAAGATCTCAATTAAATATTTGAGAACATCCTGGATCCTCGAAGAAAATCAAAGATATCATAGAACCTCGATAAGGGATATCAGTTCTTGACCATCAACTAGTTCAAATTCAGATAATCCACACAATGTATGAGGGTACCATCCACCTTCTTTGCAAAAAGTATAGGCAAACCCAATGGAGAATTACTAGATTGAATGAAACCCTTTTCCTGCAACCCCTCTAACTACTTTTGAGCTCTTAAAACTATGGTGTAGACATCATATAAGGAAGAATTTACAATGGTTCCACTCATAGAATAATATCAATAGATAAATATACCTCTCACTCTAGAGGTAAACCTAGAAAGTCTTCAGGAAATACATCTCAGAAATGATCCACCACTGGAGGAAAGCCCTTCTATGAATCCCCCTAGTCAACCAGATTTAAAATAGAAAACTGGGATATAATTACTCCTAACCCATTATACTCACATTCATATCTACTCACACGGACATCCTATTCAACTTGTGTAGAAAAAACTCACCCTCTAGTGATGTGAAACTCACAATGTGGTGATAGCCGTCATCAAAGGAATGAAAGGAGACTAAATAGTACATTCTAAGAATGACATCAAAGCCTGTAATCTCTAATACATAAAGGTCCCACAAGAAGTGACAACCACCAACCTAAAGAGGGAACTACTTCACTGATGTACACTAGACGTTCTAATCCCCAACAAAGTTTCTAGAATCATAACATCATCATAAGTAACGATATAACATCCAATTCTTTCTAGAAAGTGAACAGACATAAAATGATGATAAGACCCTATATCAAAATGTGTAGAAGAAAAAAATGAGGAAACTAGAATCAAACCTATACCTATAGAGGGTTTGGTATCTGGCTCTTGTTGGTTCTGCTCTACTGCAAATGTTTGACATGTACCATAGCCCTATGACCCTACAAGACTACCCTGAGCCGATCCACCCTGTTGTAGAAAAAAACCTGAATTCTAACTACCATGGCCACGACCCCCTCCTCGGCCTGAACGACCTGATGAACTCTAGTTCCATAACTGATGTAAAATTGGTGGTCCTTCTCTTGAACATTGAGTCGTAAAAAAACCCATATCACTTTCTACCTGTGAGAACAAATAGAAAAGATACTAAAGATGGACCATCTTTCCACAAGATTGACACTCAACTGGGTCCTTTGAGTAATGTGGTCTTGTATTCCCACTCTTCTCGCATTGGAAACATACCACTTAACTACCTAATGGAACATCACATGAAATCTCCCTGCAGAAATTCCTACTATCTGTAGAAGGAATACCAGTCTTGGATTCTAAACCGCCCTAGCCCACAGCTCCCAACTCCCTCAGATTACTCTCAGTAATCTTCACCTGGTTCACTATAACCATCACGAAAGTCATCCTAAAAACATTAACCTATGATCTGATTTCATACCTTAGACCATCCTCAAATCACCAAGCCAAAGATAACTCGTCACCTCCCAGAACAGGTACGAAGTGCTAAAACTCAATGAAATAGGAAGAATAATCCATCACTGAAAGAGAAACCTACTCTAAATTCATGAACCCTTGGGCTTGATCAGCCCTCAATGTGTCAGCATAGAAGTAATCATAAAATTTCCTCTGAAACTCTTCCCAATCCATATCCCAAT
The DNA here is from genome assembly GCA_963277665.1 of Viscum album. Classification (NCBI taxonomy): domain Eukaryota; kingdom Viridiplantae; phylum Streptophyta; class Magnoliopsida; order Santalales; family Viscaceae; genus Viscum; species Viscum album. The sequence continues at coordinate 1,360,116,364 of OY728135.1, read as the reverse complement.
GACAAACTTCTTGTTATATAACATCCCACTTTCTCTTGGTAGAATCATGTATCATGTACATAATGTGATTAACCTACCTCTCTGGAGGCATCTCTAGATGCTAAAAGATAGCTAGCATGTCCTCAAACAATGACATTGCAGCCTATGGTCCTCCCTCCCCTAAAAATGTGGGAGGATGATATTTCTAGAACACCCTCACGAACTCTTCCATAGTCGGGGTGTGATGCGGTGCCCCCTAAAAATTCCGCATCAACCTTGTAAAGCCTTCACAGAACTGTGCATCTACACCTACGTCTAGTAAAATAGTTGGTTCCAAGACATGAATGACTGGAGGATCTGTTGGTAGTCCCTAACTGACCATTTCTAGTGTTTGACCATTTCCTTGTATTTTTCATAAAACCTATGGACATCTTAGTGGCATGAATATGCAATGTCAGGCACACACCTCAGTACAAGATTATTAAGGACAAAAACAAAGATGTTCTAGAACAAAACAGAAGATGGAAAACATTCATTTTTTTTACAAATTAGGGTTACACAATATTTATGACTATCACACATCATGTTCCCTTTAAGCTTTAAAATGGCCTATACCTCTTCCCAACCTTGTCGTGTAACACCCCTTACACACGACATGTTCTTCCTGAGACACCACATGTACTTGAATTTTATCTCCTACCCAAGTTATTCCATACAACTAGAAATACAAAGTTCTACGAGAGTAACACTACACAGAGTGTTCACCCTAAACATGGAATGTACAACCTATGTTTGTTACACCCTTGTCATTGGTCACACGGCTGGATACACAATTATTTACAAACACGACATGTAGAATCTTGACATAGTGTGTTCTACAAAAAGTTTCTCAACTCCATTCCTATGCTCACACAGTCAGTCACACCATCAAGCACTATGCAATGTGTATATACAATACACAATGGGTACATAAAAAAACTATTTTCTTCGAGAGCAGAAGAACACATGGCAGGTGTTCATAACATCACACGTCGTGTTGTCTGGGTTTCCAGATAGTAGGCCTCTAAAACACCCTTGAAACCCCTAATAACTCATAATTTTTTCCAAGACATGAAAAATTATGACCCATGAGATCCCATACTACCCAATAATCAATGTTTTTCATCCTTATTCATGTCATATCACACAAAAATGCAATTAAAGTTCAAACAGGATCCACTTAATTCTGATCCAAGAGGGCCAATAACACCTCAAGGACCAATGTTTGGCATCCATCCAAATGAAAACATACATAAATCAATACCCTATAAAAAATTGTAGGTATTCTATCATGGAAATTATCATAACAATATGCATATTTAGCACATCATCTATCACAACAACATATAACCAGTAATGCACCCGACATAGAATGAAAAAAATTCTTGACATGTGATATCTATCAAGTACCTATACGATGAATGAGATGGAATACCCTCATTTCATCAGGTTTCAATAGAAATAGAATGAAAATTATATTAATAATAATAGCACAATAAAAGTTCGTCACCCAATAGTGAAATATGATCAACTGTAACAATTGCAAAACCTGAAAAATTTCAAAATTCGAGGTAAATTGGTTTTCTCCCGGTACATGGGATAGCCACTTACAATCACAACTTATTACCAACTACCCATTCCTTCTTATCCATGTCTATAGTCTCCAAATATAAAGACAAAGAAGAAACAGACCTCCTCTGATACCACATTGTAACGTCCCATATCCATGTGCGGCCCAAGGGTTCCCCACACCTGGTTGGTCACATGATCTCAAGCGCATTTTCCCAAAACTCTAGAGTCTACTGACTAACAGTGAGGGCCAACATCAGATAATGTGGAAAATATTCCATCATTGAAAAAGTATGCACAACGGAATAACAACAACAGAAGCATTAATACTAAAAAAATAATTGATTAGTAGAAGATCGATAGTAATATAACAAGTGGATTATATATAAAAGATGCATGTTAGATGTATCTAGGAAATCATCCAAACAAGTCAGAATGATGAAAATAAAATATTGAAACCCAATTAAAGAAAATAAATAAACTCCAACAGCATCTCAAGCCTCATCTTGGTCCAATGCTCTCCAGCTCTAATAGTAATCAAGTAATTGATGAAGAATGGAACTTTCCCCTATATTCATGCTACCATATAACCTGTTTGGGTCCAAACGCATGACCCAAATAGGGAATGAGATAGATCCCAGTAGTGAACAACCAAAAGATATATTTTTTACTATCAGTGAATATATATAGTAGGAAATATGAACAATTAAGAAATAGCCTTGGAAGTACTCAAAGGTAAACAATCCTACAGTTTCCAATTTCATTAATTTACATTTAATAATTATTCAATCTTTTGAATAATGTAACCTTGGTATCTATCCTAATCTCTATATCCCCTTGTATAATATTAGCAAATAAACTTCTCAAAATTACACATAAAAAATCAAGTAAGATTGAGTCCATGAAAATGATTTTTCATGGAAGTCTCGTCAAAATCATTCAATCATTCATAAGAAACCCTCTGGGAAAGTTCTCACAGTCTAGGCCATCTGGTTTAACATATAATCTATTCAATAAATAATGAACCTCTTGGAAAGCTCTCACAGTCTAACCCCTTGGGTCCCACATAGAACTAACCATTCACAAATGACCACCTGGGAAACTCTAATGGTTAATACCCCCTTGGCATTCCTAGAAACAATAAACTAAAACAACTACATGGTTTCTCTCACAGTCAATGCCTTAGGGTCGAATATTCATTTAATACTAACCCTCTGGTTATCTCTCATGGTCTAACCTCTTTGGTCTATGACCACCCAACATCAATCATAGTCAGCACCTATGGGTCAACATAACAACAATTCATACATGATTGACCATACATTGGTATGCTCTCATATTCAAATTTCCAGTGGTCAAACATTCACAATGTGAATCACATGAATCTCAGATAATCCTTATCTCCATCCTAACAAGCAAGTCATGGAGAAAAATAAATCCTAACAGGTATTCTAGACCAAACATCCATAATCAAAAAATCAAGGTAATGCACCCATGGGGTTCCCATAAATGGTATCTATCTTTACACATAAGTAATGACCCTTTCTCAATGAAAAAACCATAGCTGTTATTAGACATGGTCAAATTCCAAAACATGTAATACCTTAAAAAGGGTATTTGTCACTTAAAAAATATATAATCCAAAGATAATCAACAAATTGAAAAAACCACATACCTTGATTCCGTATGATCAACACTTTTGAAAATCATCCCTTGAATCGGGCAAAAACAATGTAGATCTACAAACAATGTTAAAAAATTTCACCCCTGAATTACTCATGAGAGAGGAGGAATCATGGATAAATAATATAGGGAAGGAGAGAACTCACAGGTAGGAATCCAAAACACCTAGCAGTGTCTTAATCAATGCTCGGATGGAGAACCAGGAGGAGATCTAAGTTCTTTGGCTATTTGTCACTCTCCTATATGAACAGAGAGGAGAAGAAGAGTGTTTTGGAGATGAGACCTATCCCTATTTTGATTCATCAATTAAATAGAAAAAGTACACAACATGTATATTTAATGTATACACAGTATACTAGCCTCAACCAACCCCCGCATTAGGTAGTCAACTATGTCACCTACATGGCCATGTACTCATATGTTACACGGCCAGTACACATCTCTTCACGGTCCACAGGTACATGGTGTGTACTCAACAGTACATGGTGTATACATAGAAAATACCCATTTCTTTTTTCCCTAAAAAAACACCCAAAATCAATATCTATACCTAAAATGAAGATCTAGGTTCTTACACCCACCATATACACCTTTTAAAATCAAAAATGAATTATTTATAAGAAAATTATTCCCTACTTTCAAATTTACCTCTTCCTTTCCATTATCCATCCACAAAATCTATGGAAACACATTAAAAATGAGGGATTAGAAAAAATATTAATAAGTTACATAAAAAGAATAAATTCATTAGTCCCATAAAAAATATAAAACCCACATAATTTTTATCTTTATATTCATTATTGTTTGATAATATGAAATAATAAATTTCCACCTGAAAAACACACACACTTCTGTCTCAATGAAAACCTTTAAAACCCATATCATGAAAATAAAACCCTTTTTGTAAACATAAAGCTTCATATTTATAAAACCATTTATAAACCCTTTAAATTAGAATAATAGTATAACTAACATCAAATATAATTATTCAGATAATATAATAATCAATGAACACATTAGAGATTTGTAATGGGTTCACCCATAATATATGATATATAGTTCTCACCCATTTTTCTTGAGTTATAATGGGGCTCAAACCCTTTTTATAAGCAATATCGGGATTACACGTGCGATATAATGTGGAAAAGCCATCATGTACACTATATTGAGCTCACCAATTTTTCATATAATTGTCATGTAACATATTAGGAATTTTTTTTATTGTTGTAACGTTTTTTCATAAAACACACTGGAAAAAACTTTTTAACCCATATGAAAAATGTATTCAGATATTGATATGACATTTTGTTCTAAAAAAAATTTATAATACCAAAATACCACTACCACAAAATTGGGCAAGGCATGAACCTGCCTTTATCAGCGCTAATAGTAAAGCACTGATAAAGCGCCGGGCCTTTATCAGCGCTAACAAAAGCGCTGATAAACGTTGTATTTATCAGCGATTTTCATTTTAGCGCTGATAAATGCACACTTTATTAGCGCTTTTTACTAGTGCTGATAAAGGCTCACGCGGATTTGTTAAAAACCCGCGGGTCCTCTTCCTCCTCCCTGCACATGTTCAAGCTCTCGTGGAAGCCCTCCTCTGCGCCGCTGCCACCGCCTCCTCATCCTCCGCCACGGCCGCCTCCTCCTCCTCCTCCTCCTCCAGTCGCCACCTCCTCTTCCTCCGGCCGCGGCCTCCTCCTCCTCCTCTGCTCCTCTTCCTCCTCCTACTCCTCCACCGCGGCCTCGTCCTCCTCGTCCTCCACCGGCACTTCCTCCTCCTCCTCCTAGTCTATGACCTCATCCTCCTCCTCATCCTCCTCCTTTGCCTACTCCGCTTCCTCCTCCTCCACCATGACCTCCTCCTCCTCCTCCTCCTCCGCTGCCTCCGCCCTGCCTCTGCCCTGCCTCCGCCCTAACTCCGCGCTGCCTCCGTTGCCTCCAGTGCCTCCGCTGTCGACACCTCCTTCTCCTCTGCCACCAGGTCCTCCTCCTTAAGGTGATTCAAATTGAATTTTCATGAATTAATTATGTTTGGATTGGGTAAGTGTTTGGCCAACTATTCTTCGTGTTGAATCATCAGTTTCCATGGGCGGTTTAGGATTGTGGTTATGTTTTGATCCTGACTATGGGTTGTTTTTATGATTTCCCACTACTTCATTAGATTTATTAAGTTATTCTTATGTTTCGGTGTTTTCATTTAGTTCTTTTGTTTTGATTTTATGTTGGGTTTTCCTTGATGGAGGTTGTTCATGTTTCTTGTAGACAATACCTCCTAGAAGGACCATGTAGAAGGATAGAGAGTATGAACCAGAGTACCCCAAAGAGGAACCATCCCATTGATACAATTTTTTTTTGGATTCAATGATTTATAATTTCAAAAACGTGGGATAAATTGGTATCCATGATAAGACATGAACTATGGGCCACAGTCAAGAATTTTCGAAGAATAATTCAGAGTTTTTCCTTATTGAAAAGAAAACCAAGTAATTTAAGGAGTAGTTGGACTGTATCAAGTAGATCTTAGAGTTTCTGAAAACCCCTAATAAATCTAAAGTGTTATTTTTTGGATCCTTTTTAAAAGAATTTATTTTAATGTGGTGTAATTCAGTGATTCTTTTGAGGAATAGAGAGGATCTCACTTTTACCACTTTCCAAGTGGTATTTCTTCATAGGTTCTACCCAGATACCTTGAGATCGATGAATGACTATGTGTTTTTAAATCTAGAGTATGGTGTTCATTTAGTCATGGATTATTCCACTAGATTCCGTAATGTGGTTCATGTATCTCTTTATCTCCCCACGAACGATTATCTTATGGCTATTAATTTTGAGATGGGTTTGAGGAAATATATCAGATTTATTCTTATTATTCTAAGTCTACCAACCTATTTTTAGGTGTTTCCCAAGGTATTGATGTGAGAGGAATATTTTAATTGAAATATTGGTCTCAATGGTGTTCCATTAATGGTTGGAATCCATAGTTATTTTTTAGGATAAAATCTAAAGCACGATGAGTCTTAGAGAAGTAGTAGAGAGGGATTTGAGTAGTCTTTATGAACAGATTATGTAGATTCTATAGACAATGGACCTATTTTTTTATCAGATTAGAAATGTGGGAAACATTTGGATGATTTTACCAGAGACAGTGAGGGCGTTCCACCTATTTGGGTAGCTGGGGAATATCTTGTGATTTTTTCAATTGGATCCTAATGGGAGTGGTGTAGGCTCCACTTTTTAAGGGATCTTAGTTAAAATAAAAGGATTCAAATGGTGGAGGATCACATCCTAAAAGAAAGGGGGATTCTTAATAGGGAAATAATACATAGACGAGTCTAAACCAGAAAAAATCAATGCAATAGAGGTCATTCATGATGACTCATAGTCTTGGCCAACCACAATTCGAGGTGAATTTTTTTAATTCTTCCATAGTATTGGTTTCATTTCAAAATGGTGAATCCTAGTCATTAATTTCACATATTTTTTTATTAATTGGTTATGAAGGCAGAGTTTATGAATTATTTCATGTATTGTCTAACCCTTTGGTTAGGAAAAATGGTCATGGTTTTATGTTCTTTGAGAGTTGTTTTGTGGTACTTGGCATGGAGGACATTTTGGAATTCCATGTTTTGGACCTGGTCTTTTCCGACCTCATTATCATCTTCGATTTTTTATTGGATTTAGTGCACTAGATGACTATTATCACCATTGGGTTCAATTACTTACTCTTAACAAGAGATTCCATGTCTTTTATAGAGATTGTGATCTATAACCATGGAGGGTATGACAGGTTTCTTCTATGTTATGGTTCATATCATGCCATTTTTCCAAGGTTTTCCATGGGGATGTTGAGAAGTGTTCTTCATGTGAAATTACAGTGGTCATGGAAAAGTAAAAAAAATCATTTCTAGAGGACTTCATGGGATAACCTCCCCAATGAGTGTTTGCGTTTTCTATCTATTTGCTTCACAGGACGATCCCATTTTCCATTCCATCACATCATAAGGCTCTGGCAGATTTAGAGGAGCTAAAAGATTAGCTAGAAGATCTTTAGAGAAATGGTTCTATCTATATGATCATGTCACTATGGGATTTTCCAATTCTGTTTTCAATGAAGTCATATAATAGCCTATTAATTTTAATAGTCTACCGTAGTCATAGCCAGGTGACAGTAATGAATAATTACATATTCCCTATAATTGATGATTTTTTTGACTATCTTATAAGGTTCTATTGGTTTTTGAAAATTTTCTAGAGATCAGGGTACCAACAGTTGAGGGTTTGGGAAGAGGATGCTCAAAAGATATATTTTTAAAGTCGATATGGAAATTTAAAGAATTAATGAATTCCATTTGGGATCAACAATGCTCTATCTATTTCATGGAACTGATGAACTAGATCTTTAATATCTTTCTAGACACCTCCATTTTCGTTTTTTAGAATACTTCTTGGTGTATTACAATATATAGGAGGAGTACTCCGATAATCTGGAGGTTGTTTTGGGTGTTTTTAGAGAGCTTTGTCTTTATTACAATATTATAAACTCCCCATATTTTGTTTAAGAAGTATTGTTTCATGGTCACATTATTTCCTTGGAAGGAGTTCTAGGTTATCCAGAAAAGGTTCGAGAAGTCATTTCTCCAAATCAGTCAAAGAATGTATTCAAGATCCACAACAATCTAGATGTAGTCATTTCATGGTCACATTATTTCCTTGAAGTATCTTGTTTTTTATCTAAATTATACTCATATTCTTTATCTTCTAACATATATACTCATCCTATGTATTTTAAATAGGATGAATATAAATAAAGAATGGATGAATGCCAATCGGTTGACAAAAGAGTATGAAGAAGGCGTGAATGAATTTATCAAGTTTGCAAAAGATCTTGCATGTGACTCTTCTAAAATCATTGTCCGTGTTTACGCTGTTGATATTCAAAACAAATTAATCCAGATGAGTTGGAAGTACACTTGATCTGTCACGGAATAGATCAAAGTTATACATGTTGGAATAAACACAGGGAAACAATGAATGTAGGTAGTGACCAGGGTGACACGGCGTTTAATGGATCATCTGATATGATTACAAACATGAACAATGAAGATGACCGTATGGTGGATGTGATTACAGATGTGAATGATGATGAAGATTGTATTGAGAAAATGACAAGGACCTTCGAAGATGAAATTCATGATTGCCAAAAATTGTTTGAGAAGTTAAAAAGTTGTGCAAAGACGCCATTGTATGCTAGTTTCACTAAATGTACATCATTGTCAGTTGTACTGAAGCTGTATAATTTGAAATCAGATAATGAGTGGAGTGATGACAGTTTTACGAAACTACTTTCCCTCTTGAATGAAATTCTCCCAAAAGGCAATGAGCTCCCGAGCCGAACATACGATGCCAAACGAATGCTACGCTCTATGGGTATGATCTCTGAAAGAATACACGCCTACCCGAATGAATGTATACTATTTCACAAGGACCAAAAATCACTTAAAGAATGCCCAAAGTGTGGTGCTTCTCGATACAAGAAAGATGAATCCAGTCCTACTAAATTTGTATGGTATTTTCCAATCATTCCAAGGTTTAGATGCCTATATGGAAGTGAGGAGACAGCAGAACAATTAACATGGAATGCAGATACAAGAATTAAAGATGGGATACTACATCACCCAGAAGACTCTCCTCAGTGGAAGAGAATCGATCATGAGTATCATGAATTTGGAAACGAGTCGAGAAACCTTCATCTTGCATTATCTACAGATGGAGTTAATCCTTTTGGTTTTCAAAGAAACAGTCACAGTACATGGCTGGTTATGTTGATAAATTATAACTTACCACCGTTGTTATTCATAAAATGAAAATACATCATATTATCTATGATTATATTAGGACCAAAACAACATGGTAATGATATTGATGTTTATTTAGCTCTGTTGATCGAAGATTTCAAATTATTGTGGGATTCAGGTGTTACATTGTATGATGCTTACAGAAAGGAAGATTTAACTCTGAGAGTCATGTTGTATGGGATGATAAATGACTTCCCTTCTTATGGAAATTTTTTAGGATATAACATTAAAGGAACTCAAGGCTGTCCTGTTTGCGAAGAAGGTACACAATAAATTAGGTTGAAACATTCATTAAAAACCGTGTTTCTAGGACATCACAGATTTCTACCACGACGGCATAAGTACCGTTCTTGGAAGCCATCATTCGATGGAAGTTCAGAAGAACGTACAACACTGTCTCCACTAACATGCGATCAATTGTTTGAGAAAGTTAAAAATATGGACACTACTTTTGGTAAACCGGCTTCGAAAAACATTACGAAAATCCATTGGAAAAAGCGATCAATTTTATTTGAATTACAATACTGGAATCGTATGTATGTAAGACATTTTATTGATGTTATGCATGTAGAAAAAAAATGTATTTGACAGTGTTATCGGCACGTTGATAAATACATCTGGAAAAACAAAAGATGGAATTAAGGCTAGGTTGGACATGGTTGAGATGGGAATACGAGAAGAGTTGGCACCAGTGAAGGGTGAAAAATGAAAATTTCTTCCTCCTGCTGCTTACACTCTTTCCAGGTAAGAGAGATATCAGTTTTGAAACTTCTTGAATGACGTAAAGGTTCCAGAGGGGTATTTGTCAAATATCAGTAACCTTGTGTCAATGAGCGAATTGAAGTTAAAAGGTCTGAAATCACATGACTGTCATGTTTTGATGCAAAATCTCATTCCAATTTCTTTACGTTTCATTTTTCCCAAGAATGTACGCCATAAATTAACGAAACTGTGTTTCTTCTTCAAAGCTATATGCATCAAAGTTATAGACCTGGAGAAATTGCCAGCTATGGAAAAAGAAATTGCCGTCATATTATGTGAATTAGAAATGTTCTTCCCGCCTTCATTTTTTGATATGATGGTCAATTTGATGGTCCACTTGGTGAGAGAGATTCGACTATGTGGTCCTGTACATTATAGATGGATGTACCCCATTGAAAGGTATATGAAGATTTTGAAAGGGTATGTCAAAAATTGAAGTCGACCAGAGGGTTGTATTGCAGAGCGATATATTGTTGAGGAAGCCGTTGAATTATATACCGAATACTTGTCCAGTGTAGAAAGCATTGGCTTACTGAAATCTCGTTACAATGGACAGCTTGAGGGTGAAGGAATTACTGGAAGAAAGGTTGTCACAATCAAAATTAAAGATCGGGAGCAGGCCCACCTTTATGTTTTGCATAACAGTTTCGACGTTGACCCATATGTTGAAATCCACAAAAAAAATCTTAGGCATTTGAATCCATCAAAGGATGAAAAATGGATATCAGATACACATAATCAAAAATTTATAGGATGGTTTAGATATCATATTTTTAAGAAGTCAGATGAAAATCCAAAGTCAATTTCGGAACGACTTCGATGGCTAGCCAGAGGACCAAGTGTGTATGCATTATCTTACAATGCTTATGTAGTTAATGGTTATATATTTTATACTAATGAACATGATGAAGACAATACTGTGATGAATAGTGGGGTTACACTTGTGGTTGAAGCGATGCATGTTTCCGGTGCTAAGGACCGAAATCCAATTTATGCGAATATGTCATACTTTGGCATCATCAAAGAAATATGGGAATTGGATTATACGGAATTTCAAGTTCTGATATTTCAATGCAAGTGGGTTGATAACAGGAGTGCGGTTAAAATAGATGATTTGGGATTCGTGAAAGTTGATTTCAGTAAGGAAGGGGAGAAAGACAAACCATTTATAATGGCATCACAGGCAGTGCAAGTATTTTATGTTCCAAATCCCGCAAACCGAAACTGGTCAATTGTTCTGTTATGGACCAAAATAGCTGAAGGGTCAAATGAAAATTCAACGGAAGATGACCCTTTCATTGGGACATCACAATCATTTCGCAGTGGTCCAAATGTAGATGATGTTTTTTATGTCAGAGGAGACCACAATGAAGGGATATGGATAGTTGATAGAGGGGTCAAATCCCTTCACCCTTTTAAAAAAATGGAGTTCAATAATTAGGTTATTGATTTTTATTGTAATATAGATTGTGTTACATTATGTTATTATCTGTTCGTTGCTGCTTTTATGTGATCTAAATTAAATTTTAAACCAGTTCTGCAGATAATGACTTCTTCACCTGCAGATGCACCCAATCCCGAGACACAACACGTATCTCAACCTGTTGCAGCTGGTCCCACTGCTGAGAGACAACAAGTCTCTCAACCTGTTGCAGCTAGTCCCACTGCTGACGTACAACAGGTATCTCAACCTATTGAAGCTGGTGTCAGTGCCGATGCTAGCGCTTCGGAGAAACATAATGATGATGTAGAAACTGAGGAAATGGTAGGCGATGAAACCCCAGTGACACAAAAAAAAACAGGTGTGCCGTAGTTTGACAGTTTTAGAAAAAAATCTTAAGGCAAAAGAAAAAGGAATCAAATATGAGGTGGGATGGAAGAAGCTAGGCCAGCATGTAAACCCCAATAAAGCCATGTTTAGTAGCTACATTTGAATCGTCACTCGACAACGTGTTCCAATTGATGTAGAGTCATTGCACCATGTTGTCAGCGGGTTGAAAACATTAATGTGGGAAGAGATTACGGTAACATTACGATATCATCTATTTAATTTATTAAAATAAAATAAAATATTGAAATATTGACTAACCCTTCATCATCTCTTGCAGAGTGCATTTATAGTAGATGTTTCGCACAAAGTATATGTCTTCAGACTGGCAGGAAGGATTCATAGAGTCTTTCACACCATTTTAACGAAACATCATCTGAAAGATGCCGAAGGGAAAATCAAGCTGCACCCGCCTCCTCTTTATGCAAACTTGATATCCCAAGGAACGTGGGATGTGTTTTGCAACCGTCATTCGGAACAGAATTTTCAGGTACATTGTGTTTAGTTACACATTGTGTAACGTTTCTTGTATTCATTATGTTGATTGATAGGTTTTAATTTATGAAACAACAACTGAGTACTGAAAATAATGAATGGGTAGCAAATCCAGTGTACCCCTTCCATAAATCAGGGTTGGGGTACGCTTTAATTTAAAAACAATTGGTATGTATTTTAAAAGTACTATAATAATTTTATGTGACATAAAACAACACTGCAACCATGTTTCTCTATTTATATGCATATTGATGAAGCAAAATCTCAAGTCACTTCCATTCCATGCCATGTGCTATGGAAGGAGGATCATGTTAATAAAGAGGAGAAACTAATATGACAAAAACACACAAAAAGTGTGGAAAACATGTGTAAGTATGACATAATATAAACTTGTTTTGCTTTAAATAACTATTACATAATGATACTTACTTATTTTTTCATATTTTCTATTTGACATAGTCACAGGAATCAACAACACCCACACCAGATGTAGACATACTTTCAATGGCCTTGAAACAGCCAGAAAAATATGGCCGCGTCAGAGGTGTGGGTTTTGGGGTGTCATCCCGGACATATTTTCAGAAAAAAACAAGAAGATGAACAAACTAAAGAATTTCATGTAATAAGAGATAAAGTAGCTACCCTTGAAGAACTAATACAAATTCAGGGAGAGATTCTAAAGAGTTTTATGGAGGAGAGGAGAAGAGAATAAACAACTCAAGAACAACCCCCGCGAGAAGATCCACCCCTCACCAGCTTTGAGGAGAGCCATTCCCCTCAAATACCAGACTTAAATGAGGAAATAAATGTCATAATATTCATTTTTTGTGAGATGTGAATCACATAGAAACTGATACCTTTCATGTAATGATATTCTGCAGGGTGAAAATGACTGTGAATTATATCTGTCAACTCCCACCCATCGCCTTGTAGCAAGGGCTATGGTGTTCAATATGCAGAATGACACGCTACACTCCAGAACACTTCCAACCGGTCATGTAAAAGTGTCGATTAACGTAGCTCATGAGCTGATCACTGAGCTACCCATGCCAAATGATGATGATCACATTCATACGGTGGAAAAAGATGTTGGAACATTCGTTGCATGGCCATCGAATCTTGTAAAAAAACATGTTGAGAAGGAGGTATTCATTTCCAGTTCATTTTTCAAGAAGAACCTTTAACATTAAATTAGAAAATGGCTGAACTGATGAATGTTATTATAGAAGGATAAAATGGAGAAGCTAAAACGAAAGAGCGGCTCCAACATTAGATCAACCAACCGATCAAAACGATCTACTGAGAGCACGTTCACCCCGCCCGTTCTATATCCACATTTAATATCATTGCAAGCTCATGTGGATACGAAAATGAAAGATGGAAAGAGTCATAAAATTGATTGTGAAAAAGATATGTACGGAGAGGAAACAATAGATTTTGTTAGTGCATACGCTGTTTCTGAGATCATCACATACGACTGGCTAGGCGCCTCAGATATAAATGTATACATGAGGTATGTTTTCATGATTTGATTTTACAGAAGCTAATATACTTTGATAATTATGGATAAATATATCTCATATTTTTCACAGGCGTATATATGAAAAACAATCGAAGGGATTTTCCCATTAATACAAATTTGGACTCGTTATTCCTCACACCATTTCTACACAACAAACAGAAATAGATTCTAATTTTCAGGCTGAATTGATATCAAATCTACTCAGAACGTTTCAAAGAAGAATTATGACTGAAAGAATCTTTTTAATACCAATGATGCAAGGGTAAAACTCTAAATTTTAATCATATCAATTTTATTTTCATTTCTATCAGTACTTATTTCTTTTTGTGTTTTTAGGGAACATTGGATGCTCATTGCAGTCAATTTGGATACTCCAAAGATTTATTTTCGAGATTCACTGCATGGATATCCAACTAATCGACCATAGATGATGGCGATTATCAATTTGTAATACACTATATCCAACATTTTAGAACTAAATATCTAGTTATATAATTAATATTAGCTTTTAATGAGGATTTTGTTATGATAGGGCGGTGTATGAATATCTTCTAAAGGCTGGAATGAATCCAGGGAATAAGGTCGACAATTCCCACAAGATCTAAAAATGGAGAAGTATCTTGGTATATATTACTATATTTCACTATCCAAATACATATCAAAACAAATTACTTATTTTTCTCGATGTTTCTGCAGTGTCCGAAACAAACAAATGACAAAGACTGCAGTTATTATGTTTGTAAATTTATGAAAGAGATCATATTTCATGAAAAAACTAGCATCCCTGAAGAGGTATTTTTGAAAATAATTACAACTTTATTTAAAATAATTATTAATCCTTTGTTTATTTATATTTTTTCAGTACTACTATGACTGTCGTAAAAACTCATATTCAGAAGATGATATAAATGTCTTTAGAAACGAATGGGCATCGTACCTGATGGAAGAATGTAAACAACTAGGACAATGAAGGTGAATTCCTAATACTTATGTTATCTTTATATGGTCATTGATATCTCCCTTTACACTTATTGAGAATCTATGATCTCCCTTTCTTATGTTTCATATCCCTAGATTAGTGAATTCCTACTACTTAGTTTGAAAATGACGTAAACTTTGGAAAACAACACCAATGACATACTCCGAACTGAGGAAACACATTCAGATTGGTTTTATATGTTAGGAAAACGATCCACGAATCATTTGTGATCTGTACGAATCGACCGCACGTCAATCCGACGCACGGTGTGACCGGTATGGCTAAAACTGTCTGATATCAGTTTTAAATTGAGATAAACTTTGGAAAACAACACAAATGACATACGCCAAACTAAGGAAACACGTTCGAATTGTTTTTATACTTTAGGACAACGATCCACGAATCATTTTTGACGTGTACGAATCGACCGAACCTCAATCCGACGCACGGTGTGATCGGTATGACTAAAAGTGTCTGATATCAGTTTCAAATTGAGATAAACTTTGGAAAACAAAACCAATGACATACGCCAAACCGAGGAAATGCATTCGGATTATTTTGATACTTTAGGAAAATGATCCACGAGTCATTTTTGACGTGTACGAATCAACCGCACCTCAATCTGATGCATGGTGTGACTGGTATGGCTAAAAGTGTTTGATATCAGTTTCAAATTGAGATAAACATTGGAAAACAACACCAATGACATACGCCGAACCAAGTAAACACGTTCGGATAGTTTTGGTACGTTAGGAAAACAATCCACGAGATATTTTTGACGTGTACAAATTGACCTCACCTCAATCTGACGAACGGTGTGACAGGTATGGCTAAAAGTGTCTGATATCAGTTTCAAATTGAGATAATCTTTGGAAAACAACACCAATGACAAACGCAAAATCGAGGAAACGCATTCGGATTGTTTTGATACATTTGGACAATGATCCAAAAATTATTTTTGACGTGTAAGAATCGACCACACCTCAATCCGACGCACGGTGTGACCGGTATGGCTAAAAGTGTTTGATATCAGTTTCAAATTGAGATAAACTTTGGAAAACAACACCAATGACATACGCCAAACTGAGAAAACACATTCGTATTGTTTTGATAATTTAGGAAAATGATCCACGAGTAATTTGTGAAGTGTATGAATCGACCGCACCTCAATCCGACGCACGGTGTGACTGGTATGGCTAAAAGTGTCTGATATAATTTTCAAATTGAGATAAACATTGGAAAACAACACCAATGATATATGCCAAACTGAGGAAACACGTTCGTATTGTTTTGATACTTTAGGACAACAATCCATGGGTCATTTGTGACGTGTACGAATCAACCACACCTCAATCCAACGCACGGTGTGACCGGTATGGCTAAAAGTGTCTGATATCAGTTTCAAATTGAGATAAACTTTGAAAAAAAACACCAATGACATATTCCAAACCAAGAAAACGCATTCGGATTGTTTTGATACTTTTGGAAAATGATCCACAAGTCATTTGTGACGTGTACGAATTGACCGCACCTCAATCGACTACACGGTGTGACCGTTATGGCTAAAAGTGTCTGATATCAGTTTCAAATTGAGATAAACTTTGGAAAACAACACCAATGACATACGCCAAACTGAGAAATCACATTCTTATTGTTTTGATACTTTAGTAAAACGATCCACGAGTCATTTGTGACGTGTACAAATTGACCGCACCTCAATCCGACGCACGCTATGACCGGTATGGCTAAAAGTGTCTGATATCAGTTTCAAATTGAGATAAACTTTGGAAAAAAACACCAATGACATACGGAAAACTGAGAAAACGCATTCGGATTGTTTTGATACTTTAGGACAACGATCCACGAGTCATTTGTGATGGGTATGAATTGACCAAACCTCAATCCGACGCACAGTGTGACTGGTATGGCTAAAAGTGTCTGATATCAATTTCAAATTGAGATAAACTTTGGAAAACAACACCAATGACATACGCCAAAATGAGGAAACATGTTCGGATTGTTTTGATACGTTAGGACAACGATCCGCGAGTCATTTGTGACAAGTACGAATTGACCACACCTCAATCCGACGCACGGTGTGACCGGTATGGATAAAAGTGTCTGATATCAGTTTCAAATTGAGATAAACATTGGAAAACAACACCAATGACATACGCCAAACCGAGGAAATGCGTTCAGATTGTTTTGATACTTTAGGAGAACGATCCATGAATCATTTATGACGTGTTCAAATCGACCACACCGCAATCCGACGCACGGTGTGACTGGTATGGCTAAAAGTGTCTGATATCAGTTTCAAATTGAGATAAACTTTGGAAAACAACACCAATGACATACGCCAAACCGAGCAAACGTGTTCGGATTGTTTTGATACTTTAGGAAAACGATCCACGAGTCATTTTTAACATGTAAGAATCGACCACACCTCAATCGACCGCATGATGTGACCGGTATGGATAAAAGTGTCTGATATCAGTTTCAAATTTAGATAAACATTGGAAAACAACACCAATGACATACTCCAAACCGAGAAAACTGGTTCTGATTGTTTTGATACTTTAGGAAAACTCTACACGAGTCATTTGTGATGTGTACAAATCAACCACACCTAAATTCAACGTACGGTGTGACCGGTATGGCTAAAAGTGTATGATATCAGTTTCAAATTGAGATAAACTTTGGAAAAAAACACCAATGACATACGCCAAACCTAGGAAACGCATTTGGATTGTTTTTATACTTTAGGACAATGATCCACGAGTCATTCGTGACATGTAAAAATCGACCACACTTCAATCCGATGCACCGTGTGACTGGTACGGCTAAAAGTGTCTGATATTAGTTTCAAATTGAGATAAACTTTGGAGAACAACAGCAATGACATACGCCAAACTGAGGAAACACGTTTGTATTGTTATGATACTTTAGGAAAATGATCCACAAGTCATTTGTGACGTGTACGAATCGACTGCACCTCAATCCGACACACGGTGTGACCGGTATGGCTAAAAGTGTCTGATATCAGTTTCAAATTGAGATAATCTTTGGAAAACAACACCAATGACATACGCCAAACCAAGAAAACGCATTAGGATTGTTTTGATAATTTAGTAAAATGATCCACGAGTCATTTGTGATGTGTACGAATTGACCACACCTCAATCGACCGCACAGTGTGACCAGTATGGCTAAAAGTGCCTGATATCAGTTTCAAATTGAGATAAACTTTGGAAAACAACACCAACGACATACGCCAAACCAAGCAAACACGTTCGGATTGTTTTGATACTTTAGGAGAACGATCCACGTGTCATTTGTGACGTGTACGAATCGACCGCACCTCAATCCGATGCACGGTGTGACCGGTATGGCTAAAACTGTCTGATATCAGTTTCAAATTGAGATAAACTTTGGAAAACAACACCAATGACATACGCCAAACCGAGCAAACACATTCGTATTGTTTTGATACTTTAGGAAAATTATCCACGAGTCATTTGTGAAGTGTACAAATTGACTGCACCTCAATCCGACGCACGGTGTGACCGGTATGGATAAAAGTGTCTGATATCAGTTTCAAATTGAGATAAACTTTGGAAAACAACACCAATGACATATGGGAAACCAAGAGAACACGTTAGGATTGTTTTGATACTTTAGGACAACTATCCACGAGTCATTTGTGACGTGTACGAATCGACCACACCTCAATCCGACGCACGATGTGACCGGTATAGATAAATGTGTCTGATATCAGTTTCAAATTGAGATAAACTTTGGAAAACAACACCAATGACATACGCCAAACCGAGAAAACACGTTCGGATTGTTTTGATACTTTAGGAAAAAAATCCACGAGTCATTTGTGACGTGTATGAATTGACCGCACCTCAATCTGACCGACGCACTGTGTGATCGGTAAAGCTTTTCATTAGATAAAGAATCAGTATTTATTAAATGAGATAAATCAATCAAAAAAATATTGATTTTACATTATTCCCTTTCATTGTTATGAAAATGAAATCTTTTGAGTTTAAAATTTCATATTTTAGTTTCACATTTCCATATTAATGTATTCTTTCATATTACTGTTTTAATTTCTTTCATTATTTCATTACTAACATAATATTTGTTTTCTTATATAGGTGATTTTTTCCATGAGTTCGGATGCTTTGTTCGGCAACAAATACCGTCGTGAGCAGATCACAGATATCAAAGGATGAAACATGAATGTTTATAACTGTTGTTGAATAATTTTAAATGTAACAATGTAAAAACATGTTTGAAATGTATATAGCAATGCGTTTTTTTGTATTCATGATGTTAAGTAAATGTATATACCGTTGTTGTTCAAAATATTGGGTGCGAGTGCTATGGTGTGCAGGTGTGCATGTGCTACTTTATGCAGGTATTCTGGTGTGCAGGTATGCAGGTACTATTTTGTAGGTGCATGCGATGGGGCCTTTATCAATGCTTTTTTAGCGCTGATAAAGGACACCTTCAACAGCGCTAGAGGAGTGCTGATAAAGGAACCCTTTATCAGCGCTCCGTCAAGCGCCGATATAGGAGACCTTTATCAGCGCTAAGAGAAGCGCTGATAAAGTTGGTCCTTTATCAGTGCTTTTTTTAGTGCTGATAAAGGTCTTCTATATCCGTGCTTCTCGGAGCACTGATAAAGGGGACCCCTCCTTTATCTACGCTGGCATTTACAACGCTTTTCTAGCACTGTTAATGCCGGTTTTTAGCGCTGATAAAGGGCAAGGTTTTAGTAGTGTACCTAGAAATATAGAAATATTAGATTCATTTTATGAAAAAAATGAAAGGTTTTAAAGGAAAACATAAATCATATAATGTTTACTATAGTGAGAAACATCATTGTCACTGTATACATTAAAATAGAAAATTCATTTTTATTTTTTGTCAAAACATTCCATTAAAAACACATAAGAATATTTATTTATAATTTTTTATTAAATTTAAAAACTTTATAAAATTAAATTTATTAATCTTTTATGTCCATATAAAAAATTCATAAAATAATTTTAAAAACATTTATGTGTAAGATAAAGTGTTGGAAGTGAAACATTAAGAAATAATTTTTTAAAAGAAAGACACTTACCACTTTAACAAAATTTGAATCATAATCCCCATGAAGTAATAAAATTAAATAGACATTAAATATATTTATAATAGATAAATTCATGATATAAAATGTCAAATGGGATGTATACACAACTCATTATAGAATACAAGTGTATAACATGAAAATATGCCTCAATGAAAGAAACTTTATACAATGTCCCTTACCTTGAGTCCAAATAATCACATAAGTTCCATATCTTCCTGAATAATAAAATTATATTAATGATTTACATTCGTAATAAAAATTTTAAAGTTTATTATTCTGTTTATTAAACTTATTTCTATGTTATATATGATTAGTTAATCAATTAAGTCCATATTTTATTTTTGGATGATATTCAATTTATGTGTTAGAAATTACTTCAGTTGGTTGACTAGGCTCAAATAGTCCATCATTTAAAAGTATAAAGAATAATAATATTGAAATAATTATTATATTTTACAAATAATTTGTAATTTTAAAACCAATAATGAATGATGGTTATAAAAAAGGAACTACTTTATAATCATAGTGACAGTATGCCATATGTACGCATGAGTAATGTTTCCATTTTTCAACATTAATTATAGACATATGTTAATAATTATTTTATCTTTCATTAATTATCATAATATTGTAAATAATATATATTTTTTCTAAATATAGTTATTTATATTATGCTTGTGATTTTTTGATGACAAAATAATCACATTACTTCATGGAGGTTGTAGTCCACATGTACACACAAACAAAATTATCATAACAAAGTGAATTGAAAGGAAAAGAAATAAATGTTATATATTATCTTTTATGAATGATTAATATGTCATGAATATCATAAGTATTTAATATTAATATCATAAATATTCATTAGCTCTGTCCGTACTAGCTTCCATGTAAAACATTAGTGAAAAGAGAATCACATCTTTTCGTGTGAGGTAGTTCGCTATATACATGAGCGATGCTATCTTATCCCCTATGGAGTGGAAATTAAAAATATATATGTGATATCATAATTAAATAATTATAATTATTTTAAAAGTTCATATATATACTTTAATCCCAGCATTATGATAATAATTGAGAGGCGAAAGAATGATGATGAAAAATTAATCACATCAGATCGTGAGGAGGTAGTCTACCATACATAAGAATGATGATTTTGTTTCCAATTTGATGAGGTAGGAGATGGATATAGGTTATTAAATTAAAATTTTAACATATATGTTTATGATATATAATGATATTATTATATAATCATAATTAAATATTATTTTAATTAGGTGAAAGAAGAAATAAAATAAAAATGCTTTATTAGCTATGGTACATATTGTTTCGGAAAATAGCGTTAGGTTTTCCCCAAACCATTTTAACTACTGACTTTTAATCAAAAATGGGATATTGGTCATGAATATGTAATTAATTAAGGAATTTTCATAGGTATTGGATGATACAAATCAATTTTAAGGTGTAAATTGAATAGGAGTTTCTTTAAACAAGAGGTATAATTTTTAATCAAGTGTTTCTTGTTTATTTATTCTTATTACTATTTCTAATATTCTTTAACATGGAAAAAAATAAAAAAATCAGTATCTTCCATATACTGAAATTTTATTATGATTATGGTATTATTGTTTTTTATCTTCTATTCTGTAACACCCCGGGATTTCAGAGTGTGTTATTTCTTAAAAATAATTCAATAACTTGCACTACACGCAACACCGAGTTCAATCACACCATTAAAAGAGGTCATGAATAGTATTAACTACATTTTGAACTTTATATAATCCTTATAATTTTAGAATCCCTATTATGAGTTTCTTAGTCATAATGCAAGAACAAATTCATTTTCAGTATTTCACTTTTATCAACTTCTAATAGTGAAACCTTTTTAAATACAATATTTTAAACTTTTTGAATAAATGGAGACATCAAAAAAATTTAAAATGAAACATCCCAAGCGTCCACGGTACGCTTTCCTTTGGATAAAACAGTAGCGTGTGTTGTACGCAACTTCGAGTTCTAACACACCGTAACCAATCAAACTAGTTGTTATGAATAGTAATACCTACTTTTTGAAGTTATATATATTTTATATTTTAAAATGGACTTCATTTTTGGATTCGGAATATCAAATTTAGCCTAAGGTGAAATTTTGGTACTTTTCGGATAACTTTCATATTTTGATGAATAGTGAAAATTACTAAATTTTAATTAAAAACAAATTTTTTAATCAAAATAATTAATAGTGATAAATTATGAATTTGAGTGGTTTTAAAGTATATTTAGAATATATTTTTACTATTTAATATAATTTTGGTCATTGGACATAATTTTACAATTAAACCGGACATAAACAAGTGTCAATCTTTTGATAGTTATTATCTCTTAAAAACACGCTTTTTGTTTTGACAGCGGGAATTAATTTTAAATTAATTTCTGCCACTTCTGTGTTTTGAATTTAGGAAAATGGATTCCATATTTGGAATCAGGATGTTCAAATTGTGTAAATAGGTAACTTTTATTTTTAGACATTTTGAATAATTACTGCGGTAAATATTTTATTTACCATGGTTAAGGGTAAATCCGGTAAATAAGGGTTAAAAAAATAATATTATAATAATACTAAATTTACCTAAAACGTGTCTTAACCCTATTGGTTGATACATGGTCGACCATGGGCATCTTTGGGTCTATTTTGGGACCCCATGGATCCACTTGTGAGTGATAATGACACTTTATTTTAATTAAGATAAAATAAATACAAAAATGGCATAAGCTTACATCTTTTAGAAGAAGAATTTTTACATAAGGTTATACATGTTGGATTTTCGATTATAAATATTCATTAGAAATCTAAAAAGATTTCCTACATAATTATATTTTATTTATAATTTTTAGACATTAAATAATTTATTTTATTTATGACACAATGATGATGCAGTAATTACTATAATAGTAAAAAATTAACATAATTGATATTATAAATACCCAAATAAATATAATATGAAACTTTTAATGAATTAAACTAATTTTCTAGGATAATATGATATATTAGGATTGATTTAATGGACTTTGTTCGAAGTAATCAATCTGTTATGAGTTTCACAAAAATCAACTATTGAATAGTGTCTAATTGACATAAAAGAGTTCTTAAAACAAATATTATATTATTAATTGATATTAAATTCCTAAAAATCTAAGGCTCGGACAATAGACTTATATTATGATAGGTTAATCATTAATTGACCACTTGGGGGTCGCTTGGATGTATATAGTAAGTTTATTAACCATATTATATAAAAATACAAAGAGACATTGTAAAAGTGAAACTAATTAACTTAGAGTTAATACTTAAAGATAAGGTTAATATAAGTACCCAAACCTGTCTAAATTCTATTGGTTGAGTGGTTTTCGACCTATCCCCACCTTAACCTTTGAATAGTCAACTTTGGAGCCTTTAGAAACCGAATATGAATTTATTATAAATTAATATTTCTAGCTTTTCCAAAGGTGCCCCTCACCCCTCTTATAAAAGGGCACTCCTCCTTCTCATTTCTTCACACCTCTAAAGCCTTTTGGATCGGCCAAACTCTGCCCAAATACTCTCCCAACATCCCTCAATACAACCTAGAGGCCTTAGTTTGATCAGAAAGCCAACCTAAGGAGCCCTTTTGATCAAATCAAAAGGAAGAACCCGAAGAAGAGGTAATGATTTCACCACCCTTTTCTAAGTTCATTTCTTCTTCCACTTCTTCTTCCTTTGTTCTTACCATTCTGAAATAATAACTCCAGTATCTCACATATACTGTGATGTTATTATAAATATGGTACAATCATATTCAGTATTCTATCCACCCTTTGAATAACATGTCACCATACGTGCGTACGTACGGCTTACCGTCTCCACGTCGTGGTGTAATTGTTATTCAATATAATATTATTTGGATGGGTATAATAATGATGTGTAACTCATGTAAATAATAAATATAACATGTTAATGATTCTGTATATATGATATACCATCCATTTATATATTATTTTAATATCAAAAGAATGATATTGTCGCTCGTGCGTACGTACGGACTACCGTCTCCACGAACGCGATGAGATTCATTCTCCATCGTAACCATTCAAGTATAATTATCATTTGAAGATTTAAAAATGATGGTTAAGGACTAGATATCATTCTGGATATGAATAAGATACAACAACCATGGCTTATGTAACAAAACATATAAAGAAAATGAGTAAGTTAACACCCGAAACGACGATAATTCTAAGATATTATTAACAAATCAATGTTAAAAGATCATATATGATATCATATTAATATATATGATTCTTGTATAATTTAATAACAATTATTTCACCATTACACAGGAGGTTAACCTACCCCAAACAAGGAAAAGTACAAGGTAAGGGTTTATTTCACAATCTCTTCATTATCCGAGGTTGTTTATACGTAATAATCTACTGGGATATCTTTATCATCCACATCCATGTTTCTTAAAAATGTATTTCAAAACATTTTTAATATTTACAAGAATATGGGTTAAAGTCATTTATACCCTTGTTTGACTTTTTATAAGAGGTTTATAAAGGAATCTTTCCGTCTTTTTCAAAACAAGGTCCTTTTTAACCTTTTCGACAGAATTGAGGTAAGAATGTTTTTTTTAACTTATACGGCGGGTGCGGTTATTTTACGCCGTTATAAAATCTTCAAAGATTTCCTTACAAGCTTATAAGAATATTTTCAAAGAAAATGTTTTATTCTATATGGATCTTAAATGATTTCAAAATAAGAGGAGATATTTCTTTAAAAAGAATTTTGATTTCATCTATGTCAACATCCTTTGATGGATTTTAAGATTATTTGAAGTTGATTTATTATGATACAAAACTTCTATATTGTATTGAAGGTTTTGTGATATGTTTGACTGTGGATGTGCTATTTTTATACCATTCATAGTTTATTGTGAAAGTATTGACATTTCGTATGCTAGTTTTAATCCGAATGTTTATGTTATATTTCAAACTTTTCTTCAAATGAATGTGCTAAACAAGTATGTTCCGGGTTGGGGACCGGTAAAAGTAAGCCCTCCAGGTTGGGGACTGGTAAAAGTAAGCCCTCCAGGTTGGGGACTGGTTAAATTAAGCCCTCCAGGTTAGGGACTGGTAAAAGTATGCCCTCCGGGTTGGTGTCCGGTTATTAGAGGCACTCCGGGTTGGTGTCCGGTTATTAGAGGCACTCCGGGTTGGTGTCCGGTTATTAGAGGCACTCCGGGTTGGGTTCCGGTTAGAAGTAACCCCTAGGTCTTGGGATGAGGCCTAGACAAAGAAATTAACGTTTATCATTATGCATTCCAACATTATGAAAGTGGTTATTGATTTTTGCATGTGATTATTCGATTAGTAGAATATCCATGTGAATAAGTAAATGGCATTATTTCATTTTACTTTTGCCATACCATGTTGAAGTTCAATTTTAAAAGGATTTTGTTTTAGTAATGCATTGCCTTAAATGTTTATTCTTATTTATGAAAGTTTCCGCTATGTTGTTATCCTTACTGGGCATTTGAGCTCACCCCTCTTCTATGTTTTATTTTTCCCCAGGATGTGAAGAAGTAAATTATGAATGACCTGCAGCGATATTATGAGGGGATAGTAGTGTGGATTATGGAGACATTATGTTGTTGTAGTAGTTTTTCATTTTATGATGTAATGTAAAACTTATGAATATATCTAGTGTTTCCAAGGCTACTAAACCAATCGGTCTTTCGAGATTTGATCTTTCTTGTGATCATGCCAATGTTATGTAAATAATGCACCGACTCTGGGTAACTGGGGTCGGGGCGTTACAGTTGGTATCAGAGGAAGTTTAGTACAAACCTTGGAAACTAGATTTAGATAAACTCTGATTAGAGCATGTAGACCTAAGATGAACTTTGAGGATTAGTATAGAAGAACTTCCTAGAATTTTGGTATTGTAGAGATTTTGTGAGTTTTCCGAGCAATACATCCCTGTCTGGATACGAGCAGGTAGAGGCGGCTCTGGCACAGATGTACCTAGGGGTAAAACCCGAAAACACCGCTTTGAGCTAGACTCGAACGGGAACTGGTGCACGACAACGGGCCTTGCTGCACTCTTGGTTACGACACTCCCGGGGGATATGCTTAGGATAACTCTCATTTTCTTTACAAATCATTTTGAAGGGATTATGAGTATATACTTCCTCAAAGAAAACATTTTTATGATTATGGATTATATCCATAAATAGTTCAATTTATGTTAAGTGTTTTATAAGTATGGGATTATGTATTTTGATTCATAAACTGATCTAGTTTATGCCATTGTTTAGAAATGGCGCCCAGTAGAAGGAATGAGAACTCCAGAAATACACATGATTCAAAGAGAAGGAAGGATCATATCTTTCATGGTCTTAAGCTAGAATTTATAAGAGAAATAGTCTCCCATGTATTATCATCATATGAAGAAATAATATCATGTGTTGATAAGATATGTAAAGAGTTTACTGAGTCCTATGGCTTTGAAGGGAAGCAAGAGAAGAAAAGGATGGAAGAGAGAAAGATGGATAAAGGGAAGAGGGAAAAGAATAATTTTCCCATATGTGGTAACTGTGGAAAGAAACACCCTGGAACTTGCCTGAAAGGAATGGGAGTTTGTTATAAGTGTGGAGGAAAAGGGCACAAAGTACGTGACTGCAAGGGTAAGAAAATGGTTTTAAATGTACAATGCTTCATTTGCAAGGAGTTTGGACACTACGCGAACCTATGTCCCAGTCATCAGACTATGCCGCAAATGATGTTATTGGATAATAATCAAGTTATGATACTACCACAGATGAAGAGGAATGATTAGAGTTCTTATGTTGATTATGAGCTTTGTATCAACAATGTACTTGTTATAATAATTATGGAGTATATAAGGATTGTACTGCAGTACTATTTCATTAAGGACTTGAGATTGTGTGGAACAAGGAAAAGTGACTCATTAGCAGGATAGATTTTTGGAAAATATATGGTTGAGAGAATGATAAACCATAATATAGTTCTGATACTGAGGTAGTGATTTTGGAATAATATGTGATTGTTTTGGATAAATTATATTGGATATTCTTGACTACCTTGGAACTGATTAATGATTTGTATATTCCATCATTGTTTGGGTTTAAAACATTTTTGGATTAATGAAGTATATCCAGCATTCTATATGGAATAAGGGAGCATGAATGTAATCAATAAGGAATATGGTAATACATGATGAAGGTATTCATATTCTATTACAGGGTAAAAAGGATCTATATTATGTTTACCTTCCTTATGAATGTTGGACTGTGAGTTTGGACAGAAGTATTTTGGATAGTTCTAGTTTGGATTATTTTGGATTGCCATAAAAGGACAACCCGGAGGTCGGGCGGCAACCCGTCGCGTCCGGCAAAGCTGCGAGACTTGAACCTGCAACCGAAGGGCGACAAGGGTGTATCACCTACCACTGGCCCACGAGATGTCCTGGATTAAATAATTTAGTTTTTATTAAAAGATCTTGTAGATGAATTATAAATTCGATTATTTTGGAACCCTATACGAATAGTGTAAATAGAATTTTTTTACGTTCTATTATGTTTTAGAGTGAAAGATGAGTTTGTGGTAGAAATTTATTAATGAATAAAACTCTAATTATAAAGTATGTATACCTCCTTATTATCTTATCCAATCTCATAAATAAATTCCTCCACATTAATAATAGAAACTTAGAACAAAAATGTTGTCCTAGATGGTACCTTAAATCATCACAAATTTATAGCTTTGGGATTGTTGGCCTTTTCATAGCCATGTTCTCTACCACTCTCCATCAGATAATTGATGGCTATATTTTTCTTCCATATCCATATTTTCTTACATGGAACCCTAGTATGTGTTATTTTCGGTAATCTTCATACTTTCAACTCTTTATTTTAAATAGAGGCCTCGTTAATTCATTTTTCGATGTGGGATTTCAACTAAGATATTTTGAAACGTCAAAATGTGTTATCCCAATACCCTATATTTTGTTGAACCGATGGTACTTTAAATCATCATAGATTGATGAGTTTAAGGACCTCAATTATACACTTGTTTGTGATTGATGACCTCAATCACTACCTATAAATATTTACGTTTTTCCTCCGATTATATGTCTCTAATTGCCACCAATGTTCTCCTAATCGAGATCATAATTTGGTGGTGACCCTTTAATTTCTCTTTTCCTCATATTAAGACTAAATTTTAGTAACCCAATTTCCAATGTGGGTTTTCCCACAAATATATTTTCTACTTTCATCCTTTTATCTTCGAAGAACAATTTCAAATTGCGAGGACGCAATTTATTGAAGGAGGGGAGAATGTAACACCCCGGGATTTCAGAGTGTGTTATTTCTTAAAAATAATTCAATAACTTGCACTACACGCAACACCGAGTTCAATCACACCATTAAAAGAGGTCATGAATAGTATTAACTACATTTTGAACTTTATATAATCCTTATAATTTTAGAATCCCTATTATGAGTTTCTTAGTCATAATGCAAGAACAAATTCATTTTCAGTATTTCACTTTTATCAACTTATAATAGTGAAACCTTTTTAAATACAATATTTTAAACTTTTTGAATAAATGGAGACATCAAACAAATTTAAAATGAAACATCCCAAGCGTCCACGGTACGCTTTCCTTTGGATAAAACAGTAGCGTGTGTTGTACGCAACTTCGAGTTCTAACACACCGTAACCAATCAAACTAGTTGTTATGAATAGTAATACCTACTTTTTGAAGTTATATATATTTTATATTTTAAAATGGACTTCATTTTTGGATTCGGAATATCAAATTTAGCCTAAGGTGAAATTTTGGTACTTTTCGGATAACTTTCATATTTTGATGAATAGTGAAAATTACTAAATTTTAATTAAAAACAACTTTTTTAATCAAAATAATTAATAGTGATAAATTATGAATTTGAGTGGTTTTAAAGTATATTTAGAATATATTTTTACTATTTAATATAATTTTGGTCATTGGACATAATTTTACAATTAAACCGGACATAAACAAGTGTCAATCTTTTGATAGTTATTATCTCTTAAAAACACGCTTTTTGTTTTGACAGCGGGAATTAATTTTAAATTAATTTCTGCCACTTCTGTGTTTTGAATTTAGGAAAATGGATTCCATATTTTGAATCAGGATGTTCAAATTGTGTAAATAGGTAACTTTTATTTTTAGACATTTTGAATAATTACTGCGGTAAATATTTTATTTACCATGGTTAAGGGTAAATCCGGTAAATAAGGGTTAAAAAAATAATATTATAATAATACTAAATTTACCTAAAACGTGTCTTAACCCTATTGGTTGATACATGGTCGACCATGGGCATCTTTGGGTCTATTTTGGGACCCCATGGATCCACTTGTGAGTGATAATGACACTTTATTTTAATTAAGATAAAATAAATACAAAAATGGCATAAGCTTACATCTTTTAGAAGAAGAATTTTTACATAAGGTTATACATGTTGGATTTTCGATTATAAATATTCATTAGAAAGCTAAAAAGCTTTCCTACATAATGATATTTTATTTATAATTTTTAGACATTAAATAATTTATTTTATTTATGACACAATGATGATGCAGTAATTACTATAATAGTAAAAAATTAACATAATTGATATTATAAATACCCAAATAAATATAATATGAAACTTTTAATGAATTAAACTAATTTTCTAGGATAATATGATATATTAGGATTGATTTAATGGACTTTGTTCGAAGTAATCAATCTGTTATGAGTTTCACAAAAATCAACTATTGAATAGTGTCAAATTGACATAAAAGAGTTCTTAAAACAAATATTATATTATTAATTGATATTAAATTCCTAAAAATCTAAGGCTCGGCCAAGAGACTTATATTATGATAGGTTAATCATTAATGGACCACTTGGGGGTCGCTTGGATGTATATAGTAAGTTTATTAACCATATTATAAAAAAATACAAAGAGACATTGTAAAAGTGAAACTAATTAACTTAGAGTTAATACTTAAAGATAAGGTTAATATAAGTACCCAAACCTGTCTAAATTCTATTGGTTGAGTGGTTTTCCACCTATCCCCACCTTAACCTTTGAATAGTCAACTTTGGAGCCTTTAGAAACCGAATATGAATTTATTATAAATTAATATTTCTAGCTTTTCCAAAGGTGCCCCTCACCCCTCTTATAAAAGGGCACTCCTCCTTCTCATTTCTTCACACCTCTAAAGCCTTTTGGCTCGGCCATACTCTGCCCAAATACTCTCCCAACATCCCTCAATACAACCTAGAGGCCTTAGTTTGATCAGAAAGCCAACCTAAGGAGCCCTTTTGATCAAATCAAAAGGAAGAACCCGAAGAAGAGGTAATGATTTCACCACCCTTTTCTAAGTTCATTTCTTCTTCCACTTCTTCTTCCTTTGTTCTTACCATTCTGAAATAATAACTCCAGTATCTCACATATACTGTGATGTTATTATAAATATGGTACAATCATATTCAGTATTCTATCCACCCTTTGAATAACATGTCACCATACGTGCGTACGTACGGCTTACCGTCTCCACGTCGTGGTGTAATTGTTATTCAATATAATATTATTTGGATGGGTATAATAATGATGTGTAACTCATGTAAATAATAAATATAACATGTTAATGATTCTGTATATATGATATACCATCCATTTATATATTATTTTAATATCAAAAGAATGATATTGTCGCTCGTGCGTACGTACGGACTACCGTCTCCACGAACGCGATGAGATTCATTCTCCATCGTAACCATTCAAGTATAATTATCATTTGAAGATTTAAAAATGATGGTTAAGGACTAGATATCATTCTGGATATGAATAAGATACAACAACCATGGCTTATGTAACAAAACATATAAAGAAAATGAGTAAGTTAACACCCGAAACGACGATAATTCTAAGATATTATTAACAAATCAATGTTAAAAGATCATATATGATATCATATTAATATATATGATTCTTGTATAATTTAATAACAATTATTTCACCATTACACAGGAGGTTAACCTACCCCAAACAAGGAAAAGTACAAGGTAAGGGTTTATTTCACAATCTCTTCATTATCCGAGGTTGTTTATACGTAATAATCTACTGGGATATCTTTATCATCCACATCCATGTTTCTTAAAAATGTATTTCAAAACATTTTTAATATTTACAAGAATATGGGTTAAAGTCATTTATACCCTTGTTTGACTTTTTATAAGAGGTTTATAAAGGAATCTTTCCGTCTTTTTCAAAACAAGGTCCTTTTTAACCTTTTCGACAGAATTGAGGTAAGAATGTTTTTTTTAACTTATACGGCGGGTGCGGTTATTTTACGCCGTTATAAAATCTTCAAAGCTTTCCTTACAAGCTTATAAGAATATTTTCAAAGAAAATGTTTTATTCTATATGGATCTTAAATGATTTCAAAATAAGAGGAGATATTTCTTTAAAAAGAATTTTGATTTCATCTATGTCAACATCCTTTGATGGATTTTAAGATTATTTGAAGTTGATTTATTATGATACAAAACTTCTATATTGTATTGAAGGTTTTGTGATATGTTTGACTGTGGATGTGCTATTTTTATACCATTCATAGTTTATTGTGAAAGTATTGACATTTCGTATGCTAGTTTTAATCCGAATGTTTATGTTATATTTCAAACTTTTCTTCAAATGAATGTGCTAAACAAGTATGTTCCGGGTTGGGGACCGGTAAAAGTAAGCCCTCCAGGTTGGGGACTGGTAAAAGTAAGCCCTCCAGGTTGGGGACTGGTTAAAGTAAGCCCTCCAGGTTAGGGACTGGTAAAAGTATGCCCTCCGGGTTGGTGTCCGGTTATTAGAGGCACTCCGGGTTGGTGTCCGGTTATTAGAGGCACTCCGGGTTGGTGTCCGGTTATTAGAGGCACTCCGGGTTGGGTTCCGGTTAGAAGTAACCCCTAGGTCTTGGGATGAGGCCTAGACAAAGAAATTAACGTTTAGCATTATGCATTCCAACATTATGAAAGTGGTTATTGATTTTTGCATGTGATTATTCGATTAGTAGAATATCCATGTGAATAAGTAAATGGCATTATTTCATTTTACTTTTGCCATACCATGTTGAAGTTCAATTTTAAAAGGCTTTTGTTTTAGTAATGCATTGCCTTAAATGTTTATTCTTATTTATGAAAGTTTCCGCTATGTTGTTATCCTTACTGGGCATTTGAGCTCACCCCTCTTCTATGTTTTATTTTTCCCCAGGATGTGAAGAAG
This sequence comes from Viscum album, assembly GCA_963277665.1. Lineage (NCBI taxonomy): Eukaryota > Viridiplantae > Streptophyta > Magnoliopsida > Santalales > Viscaceae > Viscum > Viscum album. Next base: position 1,360,084,121 of record OY728135.1, on the reverse strand, counting down.
TAAATTATGAATGACCTGCAGGGATATTATGAGGGGATAGTAGTGTGGATTATGGAGACATTATGTTGTTGTAGTAGTTTTTCATTTTATGATGTAATGTAAAACTTATGAATATATCTAGTGTTTCCAAGGCTACTAAACCAATCGGTCTTTCGAGATTTGATCTTTCTTGTGATCATGCCAATGTTATGTAAATAATGCACCGACTCTGGGTAACTGGGGTCGGGGCGTTACATATTCCTTCTTAGGGGAAATGTAATCATCGATTTTCTGTATGTGTAAAATACCACCTCAACGAAGCGATGTGTTTTGTTTTCTAATCATAAAATAATATGGATAGTTGAAATAAAAGTTGAAAAATGAATATATGCGATATTTAATAAATAATTATGATTCTATAAAAACAATATATTACTCATATTCTTACCCTTTCCATCTATTGGAAATTTATAACATCACTCATGCGTATGTGTGGAATAAAACCTCCATTATATGATGTTTTTAATATTTCATGTCCAAATTATAAAGATGGTAATAATGATGTAAATAATGAAAAATACGACATATATAAAATATTTATCATTTTGAAAATATTAAATTATACAAACTGATAGACTACCATCTAAATGAAATGATATAGATCATTTTTCATGACTACCATACATGGTTGGTTTTAAAAGTGTAATTAATATATAAATATGATAATTATAACATATTTAATATTGTGGATTTAATATAACAATAAAACCATTGACCAATTTCAATGCACTAATGTTATTTTGAGGTTAGAAATCTGACATCCTAAAAATTTCCAATGTTAACTTAAAAATATTAGTAACTAAATAAGATATTGTCATAAATGAAATAAAAGGAATAATAATAGTGAAATAAACCAAAAAAATATATTAAACAAGTATAAAAAATATATAATTTTGAAAATTTTCAGCTAAATAATGAATGAAGCTAAGAGGTACTTAAGGTAAGATATTTTAATTTAAAATATTATTTTAATTATTTGAAACTCTTTCTTCTCCATATCCATGTTATTTTAAATGTTTAGAAAATGTTATTATTTATGATTAAAATTTTCATAAATTACATTTTAAAATATATTTTACTTTATATATGATGGATTAAAATGTAATCTTTTCAACATTTTCCATATTGATTAATTTTATCTTATTTTCAAAAGGGTAAAATAATGTTTTTAATGTATATGGATGGAATATTTCTGAATCATCAGAGATGTTATTAATTTTAAATATTAAATTACATGTTTTTTTTGGTAATTTTCATAGAATATATTTTAACTAGTATTCTAGTAATTTTAACTTTTAAAAATATTTTTATAAGGATTTTTTCTCATATTTAGGAGATACATTAAAGTGTTTTTCTTATGGATTAAAATCTATTTAAATAGGTTTTATAATGTAAAAGAACAAGGTAAATAATTTTCTATCAATTATTTTGTACTTGAAAACTATATATGATGATGGGTGAGCCCAATATATAAGATAGTGATGGTTGATCCTGATGCAGATATCCAATGTGTTGGGTAATGAATATTCTTCGAAGATGAAAGAATATGGTAGATGAATGTGTTACTTTCCCTAATGGAATTAGTTGTGATATAGTTATTCAGACAAGGGTTAAGAGCAAGTGAAGAAATGTTATGAATATAATTCTCCAAGTTACCGATATATTTCTTTCAAAAAATATATTTTGGGAAATATTTTAATTTCATGAAGTAAGAAAAGTCTAAAAGTGAATGTTTTGATTTTCAAAGGATTGTTTACGTGAGTTTACATATGTCGTAGGGTGCATTAATTGTTTATTCTATGACTTATAATGGGTTTATAATGTTTAATTTTAGGAAAGGGTTATTATCTCATGTGTAAATTATATATTTATATTCTCAAGGTTTTATTATGATGCAGGTAAACATCATCATGTATTTTTATTATTTTTCATGAGACTATTTTGTTTCTTTTTTGATATATCTTATTGATATTTGTTTTTATTGTACCGTATTTTCATATTGTTTTCACAATATCTATGGATTAATATAAATCTTTCCATGGTCGATATTTCTTCTTTTGTGACTCATTTTAAATAAAGAAAAATTACCTTGAATCAAATAGGGGTGTAAATATAAAAAACTATTTTTATGCATAAAATGAATAATCTGTTAAAGTGAACAATTTATTATGTAACTTATTATCCAAATATATAAAACTATAAATTAAAAAAATCTTATAATTTTAACATGGTGATAACCTTATTATAATCCATGTAATTATGGGTTCATTATAATGTAAGGAATTTTAATTGGTATCAAATAAATGGTTTAGATATCGTTATATATTCAGTGAATGTTAAAAGAATCATTACAGAGACTCTATTATATAGTTATATTATGATGATACAAATTTTTTATATTTTTATAATGCTTTATCTAATCCATGTTTGTTTTGAATCCATTTGTCATGAGGAAACATTGATGATAATGTTTGAAGGAATATAAAGAATAATATATATCCAAACCAGCAACCTGGAATGGTTAGATAATATTTTTTTTGAGAGTGTTGACTTATTTTATACATTCTAATAGTGGAACCCATGAAAGATAGTGTCCAAAATTTATAAAGAGGAACATGTCTACATTATAACCTGTTATTAAACATAACGCCCATGATTTCTATGGATATTTAAACATGGTGAAATATAAAGGATGAATAAATAAATCAGAGAAGATATTTGATCTTTTGGGATATAAAGAAAATAAAAATACAACTAATTATATTTATCATTTTTAAGGTGAAGTCGATCGATGGTGGTATCTAAATACAAATACTAAGGGAAAAGATGATATATATTTCATATAGGGGATGGACTTTAAGGATGTCTCTACTAAGAAATAATTTCATATATTTCATCAAAATATAATGGAAATAAAATTTATGGTGTTTTAGAAAATTGTATTAGACTATATGGACTCTTATTTGGAAAATTCTTCCAGCCTATCCTTGTATGCCCAAAATTCCATTCTAGACAATGATAGTGAAGTTGATAGATTTTACATAGTTATATAACCATGTTTATGGAAAGTATTATCCTATTTATAATTTAAAAACTATGAGGAAGTTGTTTTTTATAAAATGAATGTTGAGATTGTGTTCTATAGTAAGTATATACTTCGTGATAATAAGAGAAAGAATTAGTCAAGTTAGAATGTAATAGAGAAGCCTTACACTAAGAAATCTCGATGCAAACACCCAAAATTATCAAAATATGGTTAAATAAATATTAAATAATGTTTGATAAGATCAAAAAAATGTTACCAATGTTGTAAGATCGGTCATTTGGCTCAAGACTAAAATGAAAATAGGTCTTATTAGATTATTAATTTATCAATAGTTAGACAATAAAAAATGAGATGATTTAGTTTTACTAATTTTGGTAATTATGTTAATGCATGTATAAAATAAGTTATTGAAGTTGAGAATCATAAATACCAAATAAAAACATGTCTAGGGAAGTATATTTATACTACTATGATATATTATAGACCACCAAAAGAAGTGGCTGCAGGTTAATTACCTATTTATTCAGTTTATTAAGTTGTCTTTTTTGATTTGGGATCCAATTTTTATTTATTTTAGGATGTTTTTCAAGTATATTGTAAATACTATATTAATAAATGAATTTATTTCTCTTGTTAAAAACCTTTTGGTGTTGTTCTAAGGAAACATGAATTTATAGAAATCATTATATTATCACTTAGAGAATGGTTTTTCCTGAAAACCTTGTTATCTTTCCAACAATTGAGTTTGATGCCATTCATGATATGGGTTGGATTTTAGTTTGTCATGTTAAAATAGATTATAGAGCGATGGATGTTATATTAAATTATTAGTGTAAAATTGAATATGTATATTATAATGAGTTCATACCCTTGATAACATATCAATATGTTAAGAAACTAATTAAAAAATGAAATGAAACTTATCTTGAACATATTTTTACAATGAAATAAACTTACAAAATAAGATATGAAACAACTGTAAATGATTATATGAATGTATTTTCTAAAAGTTTTCCTAGTTTTATTCTTGATTTGGTGGTTGATTTTACTTTTGACTTAGTTATTTAGGGAAATTCAATTTCAAAACCCCTTATCAAATGGATTCAATGGAATTTTTAGAATTGAAAAAATATGTTATAGAAGTATATTGATATGGGTTTCATCCACCACAACACTTCATCATGGGACTATTCTATTTTTTAAAATAAATATCTATCTATGAGGCTGTAAAATAATAGTATAGAAACCAATAACCTAATTACTAAGAACACGTATCAATTTTCTCATATTCATGATTTGTTTGATCAAACCTAGGGAGATAAATATTCATTAAAGATTTATCTCAGGTATGGTTATCATTAGCTGAAGGTTATGGAGGAATACATTTAAGAGATAAAATTTTATACTAGGGCTGGTCATTACAAGTTTGTAGTTATTTTATTCGGTTTAAAAAATGAATCTACTATATTTATGAATCTTTTGAATAGTGTATTCAATGAGTATTTGGATGAATTCAGAGTGGTTTTCATTGATGATATTTTGGTTTATTCTAAGAATTATAATGAACATGAGACACATCAATGTATTATTCTTCAAACCATAAAATAAAATAATATATATAGAAAATTAAATAAATGTGAATTTTGAAAATGAGGAATTTCTTATGTTGGGCATATCAATTTAAAAAATGGAATAGGTTTTGATCCTTTTAAAAATTAATTGGTAAAATAATGGAAAAGACCAAAACAATTCATGAACAATCAATTTATTCATGAATTATTAGTTTATTAAAGATAAGTTTTTTTGAAAAATACTATTTTTTATCTCATTTAATAATTAAGTTAACTCGAGAACCAGTTAAATTATTATAATAAAATGAGTGTTATTAATTACAAGGAAGTTTTATCTTCCCACTTATTCCACTAAGATGAGTTGAAAAACCTGATTTTGTATGACCTATGTTCGTTGAGTGTCATGCAGGTGTAGGGAGCATCAGATGATTTTTTCTCTAATCCTGGTTTCATAGTGCAAAAGATAATGTCTATGTGTATATGGAAAGGTAACTATTCTTAGTGGTTGGATTCTAGAATTTTTGTAATGAATATAACATATCTAGGCATGAGGTAATTACCTAATTGAATATGGCTATGATAGCATGGGATAGATATCTAGAATCTCATTTGATTGCACACACCAAATAGTGTCATATCTCATTATCTCTATGGATGTTCAGGGATGGACGTTTTTTAGTTCCTTATAACATAATATCATCCGTATAAGGCAAGTGGGTGCATTTAATACCTTTGGTGAGTGGTTTTGTACTTACTATGGATGGTTCTTACTCCAAAAGTAACTTGTGGGGGGGGGGGTGCTATCCGAGATTTTTCACACTATGCCTTATTTTCATTTAGTGTTTCTTTGGTTAGGGTATTCCCTTATAGAAAAATCATTTCCCATTCCTAGGGTATTATATTTATTTTTCTCTCATGGTATTATTCTCAACTAGGTTCAAACCAACTCTATTTTTCTCAGGTTCATTCAAAAGGATATTAATATTTATGGGTCTATAATTCATTCCATTTGATGATGTATGGGTCTTTTCAACATCCACATGGATCTCTATCACACATAGAAGAATGGTAATAGGGTAATTGATTTATTTGATACCCAGGCCTTTCTAGGTAACCGATGAACTATATTTACCATCATAGGATCCCTACTCCCAGAACATGTCAGTTTAGTTAAAGATAATTCCCTTGTGATGCACTAATTTAAACCCCCTTCAGCTGTTTTGGCCTGAAAAATTTCTTTGAAATAAAATATATCACCAATGGATGGATGTATGAATGATAAATAATCAATTTTAGATGCTAGATGTGAATTGAAACCTCATGATAATAATTAACCTACAAATGATGTAAAAGTTTTAATGATGGTTTTTGATTTGAAAATTTAGAGTCATTTTTTATATGAGGTAATATTTTAAATATATACTAACCATAAATGATAAAATTATATATTCACTCAATTTTTTTTGAAAATGAACCTATGAATGTAATTAATATTGTTTTCATTTATGTAAACCTTATAATTTCTAGACAATTAATTCCTTTTAATGTCAACTCGAAAGCATATTTTTGGGAGTAGAAATACTGATTTGAGTTGATATTTTTGTTTCTTTTGGTAAATCATGTTGTGAAAACATATTCTTGGAATGAATAATTTGGGAAGTTTTTTAGAATCCTTTATCCTAGAAATATTAATGACATGAAAAACTTTGTTTATGTCATTAAATTATTCTAGAAATTATGGATCTGGAAATAGGGGTTTTGGAAGATGTAAACCATATGGGGTTCATGATGTGAACTAGGTATTCACACCCTAAAAAAGTAAATCCCTAGTCTGTATACAAATTTATAAGGCCTTATATATTGTTTATTCAAACTCTCTTACCCTATAATTTTATGAAATTCCTCAAATATTTTTATAAGTCTTTTAACCCTTGATTCTAGTCTTTAATCACTAGTGTATGGAGATAAAATATTTATAAGTTGAAGCAATTCAGCTTTCCATTGATGAATCAACACTCTCAAATCACAAAGGACATCATAAAATTTTTTTTCCATCAAAAATCAATCCAAATATGTGGTAAGGTTTTTTTATTTATGTATTATTCCTTGGTTTTCTTGTTTCAATCATGTATATATTATCTACTTTTAAAACCTCAGAACTTATCTTTTTATGGAACTTCACATTCATTATTTTTGGCCTTGTATTTTCTTGTCTAAGATTACTACCTTATTTACCTAGGATTTTAGACACATTAATTCATGCCCAATTTGATATGGCCATTAATGCTATTGAATTTGAGGTCTTATGGACTTTTTCCCTCAATCTTCACATTCTTCATCACCAGCCCATGTGATTAGATATATGACTACTTTTAGATCGATTCGAACTTGACATGTCCTATAAATTCATGGTAAAATTATGTGGTTGATGCGTGGAACCCTATAATCATGGATTTTCATGACATTTTATGTATTCAAGACTCATAGAGATAGAGAACGGATATACATATTCGAGACAATTTGATTCTTGAATGAGGGGAACCTTCTAGATGATGTTTGGGATATGCCGATGGATGAAGATCTCTATTTTAATGATAGATAATTGAGAATAGGTTTCTATTAAGGGGATAATCCTATTTGATATTCCTTAAGTGAATTCACAGCAGAGATTTCAGTTTGAATAATAGTTTCATCAATGAGCAGTAGAACTAGGGGTAATGTAAGTAATGTTCAAAGTGTGAAATACAATTTTATTATGTGAATATGTGGTACTGATTCATGGTATGAGTGAAACTTTAATTTAATTAAAATTGTTTAAAAGTGGTTTTTTGTTGTGTTTATATATGTTGTGATCCACTAGTCTATCCTTGGTCACTAACTCGATATTTGGAGTAGGAGTTTTTTTAAAAGGACTCCATTTAGGATGATGGAAGGGTTCATGTGTGATCATCAAAGTGATAGTGTGTTCAGTAATCCTTTGGTGGTTGGGAATTTAAGGTTTACAGTCCCAATTATCATATATAAACTAATAGAGTTGGTACTACCCCATACTATAAGGAAATAGGTCCTCAATATTAGGAGTCGGTACTCCCTCACCATCATGTTCAAGAAATGATTTTGTCCTCTATGGGTTCATTAATCCTTTATCTGGGTCCATCAAAAAGGAGTACGTTATCTATTCTAATTATCTTAAGGTTACACTTGGTGATTGGAAATAGATATGGGGCATTTAGAGCTATATGAAGACCCATTATTTTTAGTTGGTGTTGGTGATCAAGATTCATCTTTTTTCGACTAGGGTCTCTTCATGAGCAATCTGTTGTTGGGTTTCTTTTACCATCTTAAATTATGGTTTGAGTTGAAAATATTTTCTAGTGATTATTAATTTATTTTTTAGGGTTTCCAACTATGTATAATTATACCCACCCTTGTATATACATTTTCCACACATGTCATGTATCATATAGGAAAAATACTCATTGGTGGTGACTTTAGTAGACCTGATATCAGGGGACACTCTTGGATTACTCTCGGCTGAGGTGGGCACCCATTGGGTTTGATCATGACAGAGTTGTATCAATATAGTGTTTTTCTAGGGGTAATTATTAGAGAAATATATTTTGTTAGGATTGGTTTTAGAATTTATGTAAATGGTGTTAAAGTTTCTCTAGTTTTGCTCTTAGTATAGGTAACCTAGTGATGGTGTGAATTATGTTATATATATACAGCCAGACTCCAACCACCCACTTGTTGACTCAACATGATTAGAAACTAGTTCATAAAACCCAATTGTACATGTATCATATAATATTGAGGCATTGAGTTTCATATCTTTCTTGAGTCAAATCCCCAAATATGCTCATCTTACCATGGTATGTATTGTTAAAATTTAGGATACCATGGAAATGAAAACCAACTAGGGTACCAATATAGGGTTGCAAAAATGAATAATTTAGTGAGGATTCCCCAATGAAGAAGACTATCTACAACTCCTTCCCTCTAGGTGAGTAGGGAGTAGTTCTTCCACATGATTAGCAGCACATAAAATTATCTCTAATGGTTTAGGTGTATGATCATCTACATGTTTAGTATCCAATCATACCATTAGGTTTGGATGATGATTCACATATAATTTTCATGTTACATAAGTTTTAGTGGAATTGGTTGCTTAGTTTTTATGGATAGATAGAGTCTTAGGCATCATATGATTGATTGAGTTAGTGGTATGAGTTTTCAATTATGTACTAACCCCTAAAAATTATATAGTTACACCTACAACAAGTCATCTACATGAAGTAGCAAGGATTTTGTGGGGTATGGTCAATCAGACACATGGTGAGATGATACTCTCATGGAAATAATTTGAGATCATGTTCTCTGAAGAGTATTATCCTTTGTTATTTCACCATATATGGGTCAGTGAAAATTTTAACATATAACAAGGTGATATTTTATTTTTTGAGTACCCATTGAGGTTTATCGATCTGACATTCTACTATCTCTATATGGTGAAATATGGATACTTATGTGCATGGATGTTTGATTTGCGGATTAAAAGGGAAATATGAGAAAACATGGTCTCTATAAGAATTTCCACTTATATTGGAGTGTAGGAGGGGGACTATGAGATAGAGGGATTCCTAAAAAAAAGGATATCTATAATATGGAGATGGTAATGATAACTTTGGGGTTTCTTCATCTACAGTAGCTAGGAGGAATTAGTTTCTAGGGTCCCAATGTAAGAGTATTACTCAATATTGGACTTAGACACGGGGATCCATAACTTTATGTTCATGAATCGGATCTTATTGGCCTAGAGATTCATGACACTATGCTTGTGATGGGTGAGGTCACATGGCTCATGATTGCATACCCAATGATCTTTAGATCATTACAACCCAATAAAAACATATATTTATATCACATCATTTTTAAGGAATATATAATACATTACCAAAAAAAGAAACCCATAGATAGTATTATTTTAGTGCCTTTGAAAACATAGAAAAAAAATCATCTAAATCAGTGAAATATCTTTAATGTTATCAAAAGATATCTACCCCTTAGTAGTTATACTTTAAATACTTTCTTCATAATCTGGATAAGGGAACCATAAGAAGAGGGTGAGCTCAAATGATCATTATGGGTAAATAAACAAAATTCTTAAGCACATAATATATATAAGGTAATGAGAATGTGATCATGATCATTAGAATATCATACATTGTAAATAAAATATCATGACCATGAATAAAGGAATATGTATTTTCAGTTCATAAGACATGAATGATAATAAAGGAAGATAATAGCGTTGAATGTAGAACATAGGAATAAGACATGGAATTATGGTATACACATAAGAATATAAAACCCTTTGTCAAGGAAGCCTAAAAAGTCCCTTCGTAACATGTTAGGAATGGGCTTATCACTAGTGTATCTAGTTTAGGATTCGGATGACCTCTTATGTACCCTCATTTTTTTGTCTTGGGATGACCTCCCATGCACCCTCTTGTTTCATGCTTGGGATTCCCTCCCTTGTACTCAATCTCTCCAGAATTGGGATTCCCTCCCATGTACCCTTTGAGCTCATAAAACAATTATCATTACCCAATTTATTGCAGGGGGATATAGGTCCTACAAATATCATAATATAATCATACATACATGTGACACAAGTTAATAAAACAGTCATCATATCATTACCCATAAAAATATATGGATTTCATAAAAATCCTATCATAACCCCAGAAGTGAAATGAGTGTCATAAACATGTAATCACATCTTAATCATTGAAAAATAATTGGTTTCATAATCATTTAATTAAATTATAATCCCTGAAAATAAGTGGGTTTCAAAATCATATAATCCATGGAATAGAAATGGGTCTCACAAACATCATTCAATCATAACATAAACCATTCAAGAAATAATATGAATGGAATTATTTTATCATATCCTCCGTAAAGCATTAACTATAATAAATTATGTCATCTTGTATTGATAATATCATGGAAAATTAAATTGAAAACATTTATGTAGGAAAATATCATTTCATTTTAGAAAATTATTTTTAAAAATATAAAACATTTTGAAAACACTTTTATTGAAAATAGACATAAAAAATTATAAATTAATATTTTTAAACACTTTCAAATCGCTTTTAATTTAAAATATTCTAAAAACATATCAATATTTCTTGAAATAATTTTGAAAACCATTTCCCTTGAAAACATATAAAAGAAAATAGAATTTTTTTGAAGAAATTGTTATTTTAAAATAATTTTAAAACAAAAAATTTCTAGAATATTAGAAAAAAAATTTCTTTAAAAAAATATAATATTTTATTATTAAAGTAGAGTCATGGGAATAATGGTCACGATGATAAGAAAATCTGTATATACCAAACATTGCTTCTTGAATATAAAAATTTTAGAAAACGTCCTCGATTGGAAAAAATAATATTCCTTATAAGACCTTTTTTAAAGGTAAATCTTCAGTAAAAATATCCTTTTACATCATAAGATAATAGTAAAACCTTTTTTAACACATTTTTATAAATTATGGGTTTTGATGAAAAAATATTTCGACCAAAATGGAAATAATGTAAGACTTTCATAAAAATAATTCATTATTTATCTTAAGAACCAATGAGTGAACAAATTTCACTAGTACATGAATATAATTTTTAAAACTAAAGGAAAAGATAATTCAGAAGTTTTCTTGAGATGTTGATAATATGATTTCATCTATGAAATAATAAAAATATACAATCAAGAAAAGTGATGAGATTGTTTCAATAATCTCTTACCACTTGGTAACTTAGAACCATACTCCCCATGTAAGAAATTGAATTTACATAAATCTTATAATATCATGAAAAGAAGGAGATTTATGATATAACATTTCTAAGGCAGTATATATACCTCTTAGAAAGTATCATTTGATAACCTCTCATGGGTCTTAAAAAAGTAATAAAGAGTCAAATTTATGTTTCCTATTTGGTAACATTGGAAGAATACTAACCATGATAGAAATATCATTGAATATATATTTAAATAACCAAAAATTTAATAATAATCATCATAGAATAAATTCTTGGGTAGTATATACACTACAAAAAATAAAAGTGTGGCGAACATGTCATGTATCTCACAGATATAAATACTTTGAATAATTTCCCTTACCTGGTGTCTTGAATTTCACCGTCCACATTCCTGAATACAGTATAATAAACTTAATTATATTATAAAACTTTTATAGAACCAAATTCATATATTTAATACCATATATTATTTTATTGTAACTTTTTATTATCCTTTTACAAAAAATTACATGCTTTGGGTAACATCCACTTTGTTTTTCATACATGTTTTGACTTATTATTCTTGAATGTCTTAATTAGATCCTGATTTATTTGCATAAATAATTTAAAAATATATATAAATATCAAATATATTCATTAAATATGTATTTATAATAATATATAAAACATATGAATATTAAATGGAATGCACCATTCACGTATATGGAAGTCCATACATACAGTTGAATGTTTTTTCCATTTTATTTTCATATGGAAATTATGTAGGTAAATGAAATATATGTATATATGTATATAAATTAATTATTGTATAATTATTATTTTATATATGTCATATATTTTCACTAAAACCATCATTAATACATCCCATGTAAATTGTGAATGAATCACATTGCTTTGAGGAGGCGGTAGTCCACACATCCATATAAGATGTCATTATATATTCTCAAGATAAAGAGTATAAAGAAATTTTGTTATAAAATAATTATAGAAGCACAAAGTCATTATAAATATTATATATATCATATAAAATCATCGTTTCTATCATAATTACAAACCATTAATGTTGTTAAATGAGAAAGCAAACAACATAGTTTTGTGTGGTGGTAGTTCTCCATACATAAGAATGGCAAGTTTGCTACGAATTCGATGAAATTGTGTGTAATTACTTGTAAAAAACATAATTTATAAAAAATATTAGTATATTTATTATACTGGTGTTATTATATAAGCATTGAATAAGTAGAGTTAGGGATTTGGAGGAAGAAAATAAAATAAAGAAGATTGAGGAAGGATGTTAGCACTTTTTTGGGTAACTCCCTTTACTTAACACAAATCATATTTAGTGTATTGATTTATTAACGAAGGGAGTTTCAAATGAAAATTTAAGGGTTTTTTGGAAGTTCATTAGGAAGATATTGGCCGATCATAAAGCTTTTGAGAGGTGTGAAGTAGCAGGAGGATATGGGTTCTTTTTATACTAGAGGAGGAGTGAAACTCTTGTAAATTTAGGAAAAGGGAATTCCACCCACGTTTATCCCATTGAAATTGAATAAAACAATGCACACAATTTTATCCAATGAAGCATAGGGTAAAAATACGGCTATTAAATGTATTTTGGACATGTTTTAAGGTCATTTTGGGCCTTATGTTTAAGGATTAGTTCATAGTTAAGCTAATTTTTCTCTTAATAGCTTTAGTTAATTTTAATAACATTCACTAATATTTTTGGTCAAAAATTGTGTTTAACTTATTAAAAATTATAAATTAGACATATTAAAAATATTTAATCCACTTCCCTAAATTATAATAAAATTTTTTGTAGAAATTAATTTAAAATTAATCTCGCAGACGAGACAACATTGTGGAGTTTTAAGGTAAAAATGATCAAATGTTTGCTATGTTTTTATATCTTATTTCAATGTAAAATGGGTTCTGATGACCTAAAATGTGTTAATTTATGTATAGTTGATATAATTATAATTTAAATCCAAATCAATATATAATTTAAATATATAAATAAATTATATGAAAAAGTAGTTTTGAATTAAAATTTAGTATTTTTCATTATTTTTGAAAAATGAAGTTTCTTAGAAATGTCCAAAAAAATCAATCTAATATAATTTTGAAATTATAAATTTTAAAATTAATTTTAATTTATCAAATTTAACTTCCAAACATGTAAAAAATAAATATTATTATTTTTCGTAGAAGGACATGAAAAGTATTTCATTTGAGAAAATGGTATTTTTAAACATATAAAGACTTTACCAGAAATTTTATTTTTCATTATCAATATTTTATATTTATATAGTATAATTTTTAAAATATTTAATTTTTTTTATTGAAATTCATATTACTAGGTTAAAAATCTTGGTTATAACTATCTTTATTATATACCTATAATAATTAAATGATGTTTCATAGAAACTTAGTGTTTTGTGTAATGCAGACCAAGTCGGAATTTTTTGTTATGCAAGCCATGTTGGTGTTGTGTATAGTGAAGAATTATATAGGGGAATCTTATAATGGAATATAAACATGGTTTAGTTTAAAAAATAATAATCAATTTCTACTTTCACATAATTTATGCTATATTTAGTTTTGTATGAAATGAAACATAACAAAAAGTATAAATTAATTCGAAAAAACCCACAAAAACCAATGGTGTTACATAAATCCCCTTTAAAATGATTTTTTTACCGTAAAAATAATATGTATTACCAATTTTTTAATACTTTGAAGACCCATTCATAGAATCCCACATCAAAAAAAATGAATACTAAACCTCCTTTAAAAAAAATAAAGATGGAAACATAACTGTTATAGAAAGAAATCTGTAACTAGGTTTCCACATAAGAGAACATAGGTGGGAAGTGAAAATATGGACTTGTATGAAGGGAGTAAACATTCTTATGGAGTTATTAAGGAGATAAATAAAACATTAGTGAATTAATAATGAAAATTTTAGGGCCTCAAAGTCATAAATTGTTGATGATTTAAAATGCCATCAGTTTAAAAAAAATCAAAGTATTTGGAATTTTTTTGAACATTTTCTCAAGGTCAAGGAATTATTTTATTGACCAAAAATATACAGAAATATACATTATATATTTATATAAACACAATTTAATTTTTTATTTTTCCTTAGATAAATTAATAATTCATCCATTACTTTATGAAAAGCATGATGCAATAAAATACACTTTTAATAGATCCTAATCCCATAAAATAATGAAAAGTCAAATTATTTGTCTATGAAAATTCTTGAAAATCAATATTTTTAATAAATTAATCTATAATAATAACAAATAACACTACTAGTTCATCATTAATTAAAAATTACATATTATATAGTACATTTCATAGGCTAGTGGTTGGCATGAAACCATTATCATCCTTCGATCATGGGTTCAAGACTGACATCCTTGCTGGATTTGATGTGTTGTCAACCTAAATAAAAGTTTTCATTTTCCAAAACCACATTTATATAGTTTATACAATAAATATTATGGACATCCCTAAAATTAGGTTAATCACTAAATTTAATTATAATTATGGGTTTTAATACAACCTCAATACATGAATACTTCATTCGACGTTTAACTAATAATTTCCTTAAATTGTTAACCTTATAAACATTAGTAAATATAAAAAGACATAAAATTATAAATAAGGTTATGAAATTATCTTATAAATGACCCACCTATAGCACAAAGTATCTTTTTGTTGTCACATTTCAATCATTTTAATACCACAATCATGTATTTTCTTGAAACATCGTAATAACATGAATTACCATGAATACTTTTAGAGGTCATGGAGGCCTCCTTATTCTAAATATTAATTTATATATGTCGTAAATCAATGAAGTTGTAAAATTCATCCATGATAACATATAACAATTTTTCCACAAATCCATTATCAGTTCTGAGGTAATTAGTACCGTCCAAAATATATTTATACAAAAATCATTATCTCAACATCAGAAAAAAATTAAGGGTTACCCTCTCTTAATAAAAATATCAAATTTCTATGAATTCAATTTTCTACCACATTAAAACCATTAAACTTATCCTTTAAAACCATTACTAGAAACCTTATTATGAAAATATTTATATATTTATGGATTTATATAACATAATATTTGAATTCCCAAACATATACCCTTCCATTACCCAATGTTATACTTAAAACAATACCCAGACTTTATCATCTTATCTCTTAATAAACCTTTTCTAGAATATGAAATATTAATCATATATTATGGTTTCCTAACCCCAATACAATCATTCATATTATAATTAATGTAAATAACATTGGAAGTACATCACATACCTTTCACATGTCACATGCGGTCTCTTTATCCTCAGTTGTATTACCAATACCTGAGGACCTTAATAATTCCATTCTTGATATTTTACACTTAGAAATTCTATTTTCATTATTCCCATAAATTCCAAAACTAAAACATTCAACTTTAACCCAGTTTCTTCTAGTTCCCCCTATTTATTAAAACAAAAATGAATAATTTGAGAAACACTTACCATTTTATAAAACCACATAATCATGAAAATTACTTATAGGATATCTAAGTCATGACACCTACTTCCCTAATCTATGAAAACATAGGTTTATCCTATGTTCATTATACTTGTATTTTATTTAAATTCATTATGACAGTTCGTAATGTATTTTTGAATTCCCAATGTATTTTCCTCAGGTTTTTTCAAACCAAGTGTGAATCAAGGAATGTTATCGTGTATCAAATTATGCTCAAGTTAGGTCAGAGACACCTTTTGAATGTAGTTATCCCTAAGTAAATCTGAGCTAGAACCACATCTATTTGTAGTAACAAGACATAGATGTAATTCTAGTAAATCACTCACTCTATCATTTAACAAAATTATTGTATATTTCTTAATAGTTTTCCTCATCCTTAATTTTATCCACAGAGACATCCCTATGCGTATACATAAAAATATTTATAGTGATATTACTAATGTTTTTTTCATCCTAGTTTCTAAATTTAGACTAAAAATTCACACCAATACCAACTGTAACAACCCATTAATAAAATATATATAAAATAAATAATTCTTTCTAAATACATATTATATTACCCTAATAGATGACCCAAGACCGTATTAGTTTAGTGCCTTTGTAAACATGGAATCAAAATATTATGTGTCCATGAAATATCTTCAATGATTCTCACAAAGATCTTCCCAATTAGAAATTCATCTTAGAAAAACATTTCTTCATAACATGGGGAAGGGAACTATAAGAAAGGGCTGATATCAATTGATCAGTAAGGGTAAACAAACAAATACTGTAATCACATACTGAATATAAGGGTATGAGAATGTCATCATGATAATTAGAATATAATAACCTAAAAATCAAAGATTATGAATATGAATCAAGGAATATGTATTTATAGTTCATAATATATGAATCATAATGAAATAAATATCATAAGACATTAGTGCATAGAATAATATTAAGACATAAAATTGTGGCATACACAAAACCATATGTCAAGGATGTATACCAAGACCATAATAGCGTGTTGGGATTGGGATAATCACACATGTACATAGTTTGGGCTTGGGATTCCCTCCCATGTACCCTCCTATTTTAGGTGTGCAATACCCTCTTTTTTACCCTCTTGTTTCAGGATTGGGATGCCTTCCCATGTGCACACTTGTTTTCGTCTTGGTATAAATTCTCATGTACCCTTTGAGATCATAAATCTATTATCATTATCTAATTAATTAGAGGTAGAAATTGGTCCCACCCATATCAAAATAAAATTATATATACTTGTTCCATAATATAATAAAACATTCATCATATCATGAACATGAAAATAGATTGGTTTCATAAATATCATATCATAACACATTAAGTTAAATGAGTGTCATATATAAGTAATCAAATCTTTCAATATGTCAAAATATACGTTTAATAATCATTTCATAAAAGTATAACCCATGAAAAGAATCGGGCTTCAATAGAATATAATCCACAGAAGAGAAAAAATTCATATAAATCATTCCATCAAAACATAAATCATTCAAGAAAGAATATTAATGGGATACGTGGATCATATCCTTAGTAAATCATTAACTATAACAACTTATGTTATATTAGTTGGAAAATAACTTGGAAATATCTTTTGAAAATATTTCCTCAAAAAATAATCCTTTTTTCTTTGGAAAATTATTTTTAAAAACATAAAACCTTTTGAAAACCCTTTTCTTAAAAATAAAATTGAGAACTTATAAAGGAATATATGAATACATTTTTAAAGCCTTTTTGTTTGAAAATACTTTGAAATGATATGAATAATTCTTGAAACAATTGTGAAAACCATTACATTGAAAACTTATAAAAGGTTATTGAAAACATTTTGAAATCATTTTCATTGAAAATAATTCGAATTTTTTTTCCCAAATATTATAAAGATATGTAATTAATGAAATTGTGGTATTATAAAAGAAGATTCAAGGGAATTATGGTCATGATGGTGGGTAAATCTATATATTCCTAACATTCATTCTTCACCGTAAAAAGTTTAGAAAAGTGACTTGACCAGAAAGAGACAATATGATGTCTTCAAAAACCATTTTAAAAAAAATTAAATCATTGTTAAAAATTTCTTTTAACATGATAGGATAATAGTAAAATAGTTTGGAATGCATTTTCAGAGTTTACAGTTTTTCAAGAGCACAAATTTCTTACCGAAAGCAGAAATATAGTTGAAATTTCAAGAAAACATTTTCCTAGTCATCTTAATTACCAAATAATGGGAAAATGGTACTAATAGATGAATATACCATATAAAAACATAGGATAATATAATTCACGTGTGTTCTTGTGATATGGATTATAAAATTTCATCAACAGAAGCATAATCATAAATAATCTTGAAAGTCCATGAGAAGGTTTTAATAAACTCTTACCAAATGGTAATTTTGAAACATACTAATTATTTAATAAAATGAAATTAAATGAACATTAAAAATCATGAAAATAATTATATTCATTGTATAATATTTCCATGTTATTATATACACCTCTGAAAAAATATACAGTTGCAGAACCTGGTATGGGTCCTAAAGAAAGAAAATAGAGGCAGAATTACAATAATGATTTGATAACATTTGAAGTATAAATAACATGAAATAAATATCATAAAATGGATATTTATGTACCCATTAATTTAATAATAATAATCAAATAATACATTCACAGGAAGTGTATACACCATGCAAATGAAAAGAGTGGTGAACATGGCATGTATATAACAGATATAAAATGTGAGACGAAATTCCCTTAACTTGTGTCTTGACTTTCATCGAACACATACCAACAAACTGTATAATAAATTTATGTTTATTATAAAACTTTTAAAAAACTTATATATTATATATAATTCAATATATTATTTTATTATGTCTCTATGTTACCCACTTTTTATCAATTCCATGATTCGGGTAACATCTACTTTGTTCTTCATACATGTTTGACTTATTATTCTTCACCATATTACATAGATCATGATTTACATAATAATAGAATGTAAAAAATTATATAAATATCAAATATATATATATTATATATATTTATAAAAATGTATAAAATATATAAATTGGAAATGGAATACACCATTCATGGAGATGGTATGCAGTACAAACACATATACGTTGTTTCCATTTTATTATCATATTGAAAGAACATACGTAAATTAAATATATGTAAATATGTATATAATATCATAACAGTAGAATTATTATGTTATATATACTATATATTTTTACTAAAACCATACTTAATTCATTCAATGTAATGTGTGAACGATTCACTTGGCTTTGAGGAGGTGGAAGTCTGTACATCCACAAACGATGTTATCATATTTACACTGGATGAGAAGTATAAAAGATTGATTTATAAAAAAATTAATGAATAATAAAAAATAAAAAATAAAAAATATATAATATATAAACATAATTTCCATTATAATTACCAACCATTGATGTTTTTAAAAGAAAAAAAGAACAACATCATTTCATGAGGTGGTAGTTCAAAGTACACAAGAACGTTATGTTCGTTACCCATTAAATGGAAGTGTGTGTATGGGTAGGTATAACCCTTAATATTTTAAAATAAAAGTATATTTAGGGTAATTTTTTTATTAGATAATAATTTAATAAGGTGATTTGAGGTGTTGGAGGAAGAAAATAAATGAAAGGAGCTTCAGAAAGGATGTTACATATCTTTTGGATAGCTAATTTTAGTTTCAAGCAAAGGGATTCATTGGTTATATTTATGCACCAATGGAGGATTCTAGGAGGAAGGGGTGGCTTATAAGTTAATTGTGTAGATATTGGATGAACCTAAGTTGTTTTAATGGTGTGAAGAAGTGGGAGGAGTGGTGGCCTTTTTATGGTGGAGGAGGAGTTGAACTCTTGTAAATTTTGGAAAAGGGAATTCCATCAACATCTTTCCCACTTAAAGTGGATAAAATAAAAGGAAAAATTTAAAACAATGGTTGATATGGTCTAAATATGCCCATAAAATGGATTTTGAACAATTTTTTAATTATTTTTGGGCTTTTTGATTAAGAGTTTTTCTATGTTAAGCTAATGTTTCTCATTAATTACTATAATTAATTTTAATCACTTTAACTAATATTTTTGGTCAGAAATTAAGTTGACCATACTAGATATTATAATTTATTATAATTCTAAATATGGAAACCATTTATTCAAATTAAAATCACAGAAGTGGTATAAATCAATATAAAATTAATCACGCGGGGAGGATGATACCATGAGTTTATAAAGTAAAAATGATCAAATGTTTTCCAAGTTTTTATATACAATTTCATTCTAAAACTACTTTCAATGAACTAAATGGTATTAATTGATGTATATGTTATATAATTATTCTTTAATACCAAATTAAAATCTATTTTGACTATATATAAAAATTTGATGAAAAAATATTTTGCAATTAAAATTCAATATTTTTCACTATTCAACCAAAAAATGTTCTTTCTCAGAAAAATACAATAAAGTAACACAAAGATAATTTTGAAATTATAAATTTGAAAATTGAATTTATTTTTTAAAATTTAATTTCAAATTATGTCAAAAATTAAATTTATTTTTTTCACTGAAGGACATGAAAGTTAGTTCATTTGAGAAAATAGTATTTTTAAACATATAAAGACTTTACAAAAAATTATATTTATAATTATCCATATATTCTATTTAAATTATAAAATTATAAAAAACATTTGAAAATAATTTATTATTATTTATATTACTATTTTTAATAGTTAGGTTTTAACTATATCATTTAAATAATTATAATTATAAAATGATACTTTGTAAAAACTCAGTGTTGCGTGTAACATAGACAAAGTCGATGTTTCATGTAGTGAAAGCCATGTTGATGAGGCATATAAAGAAAATTTTATTGGGAAATCATATAATGGAAGCTTACCAAGGTGTATCATATAATTAAATAAAAACTTTTTTCTTTCATATACTATACGCTATATTCAGTGTTGCATGAAATGAAAAATATAAAAAAGAAAGATTAAATTATATCAAAAAATAATCACAAAACATGGGGTGTTACGATGAGGTTGTAAAATATTGTGTAAACTTACACAAAATATGTAGATTCATGATCATGCATCTCTTGAGTATTATTAGGGTGACTCCTAGGGATGCAGAGAAAATACAGGGGTCAGTAGAGCCCTAGGATGAGGAGATACATATAGAGGATGATGGTGTGACCTACCCCTCCCCACTAGATAGACCCCATATTGATTAGATGTTTGAAAATTGAGAGTGGTCATTTTCAATGCATATAGTGTTATGAATAGATTGCACCTGAGATGATTCAAGGTAGTATTTGAGCCTTCTCAATTATAGCTCAAGTACTTGTAGACACATTCATGACTCATTAATTTATTTTGTTATGTATTGTGTGACATCTAGATATTCCTATAGAATTTTTAACCCATCATGCATGGCTAAAGGTTCCTATAGGGAGTGATTCTACTATTTGTTACATCTACTAAAAATTCAGGTTGGTACCGAGTGGATAGTTTTTCTCATGTGACCTCATGGTTACTGGGATGATACCATATGTTTTCATCCCATATATGGAATGATTTTCTATAGTGTTTTCCATCATCAAATATCATTGTAGACTATTTTGACACCCTTTGAGTTGATGGAAAAAGGTTCTCCTTCAATGATATGAATTAACTATTAGATAAATGAGTTGGTCTCAAGAGTAGGAAGCAATTACCCATCTCACACTAGACAGTATGTTTGTCTAATGGTGTCATGGGATATTCAAATGTCTATTTTGAAATTGTAATGAATGATAATATAAACCTTTTTCTCAGAGAATATTCATGACTACCTCTTATTTTGATGACTGAATTTCAATTTACTTTTACCCCAAGACTACAATGATATATTCATCAACATATTGGATGGCCTTGCAGAGCTACATGAGATGCAGGTGCAATTGGAGGATCTTGGTGAGAGGATATTTACATGAACTAGTGTGCCCCCCTACGTGGATTTAGTTTTATACATCAAGATAGTGGACATGATTTTGAGGTTATGCATTGATTACCATCAACTAAATTGGGACACGATCAAGAACACATTCCCCTTTCCATGGATCAATGAACTCTTTGACTAGTTAAAAGGAGTGAGATGGTGATGAAAGATCTGTCTCAGGTCCAACTATCACTAGTTAAGGGTTATCATGGATGATAAACAAGATGGTTATGAATTATCTAACATAGTTTTTGCTGTCACTAATTGAGTATTCTCATGGATGATATTCCAATGAAAAAATTATGATGTTTATAGTAGAATTATGAATTTTTAGTGACTCTATTTTGTATGATTAATTCCCCCATTATTGTTAAAGAACATAGGAAATGGGTATTTTATCTTCTCTTGGATTGGTTCATTGTTTTCTTTATTAATGATGTTTTCATTTACTCTAAATCTAAGGAGTAAGATAAAATAAATATGAGGATGATCATATAATTACCATGGGATAACCAATTGAATTATAACATCATTAAGTGTTATTTCAGGTTTTGAGATGATCTTTTTATAGGGAATTCTATTATATAAATGTTATAGATGTTGAACTAGAATATATTGAGGTAGTCATGGATTGGGACCCACCCAAATGTTTGTTGGAGTTGATGAGTTTCCACATCTTTGTAGAGTAACAACAATGGTTTTGGAATAATTTCCTAAGATTGAGTCCCCTTTTATTGCATTTACATGGAATGTGTATCCCTTTTCTTAGAATAAATGGTTCCTGATGGATTTTTGGGAGCCTATGGATAGGTAAAATAGTGCTATAGTTTTGATTCTACCAAAGGAGGGGGTTGAGCACATCATTTTTTTTGATTTCTATAAGGATAGTTTAGATGTTTGTAGATGTATAGGAAGGTATTGATTTCTTATGGTTCATAGTATCTGAGACCTTATGTGTAGAACTACATTACCCATTTCATGTAATTTGAAGTAATAGACCAATCTTTGAATATGTGGTGGAATTATCTTTTGGGTGAGTACATTTTGGTTTTTTCAAACCACCATAGTCTTTGGTATGTCATTATCAATATGTAATTAAACATCAGATATTTCTTTTTCTTGGAATTAATACAAGACTATTACTTTGATATAGAATATATTCCAAGAAAGTGAAATGTGGTGGGAGAATGCCTTAGTAAGAAATTCCATTCTCATTCGGAGGATGAGGCACCGTTAGATTTGGTCTCTTTATAGTTAACCCTAGTAGTAGAGATAAGGTTAAATTTCCTTCAGTTTATGGTGGTGACCTCAATGGTTCATCATTTCAGAGAGGCTCAGTTGGGAGACATTGATTTTGATGGACTACATTACCAAATACACTCCAAATATTCACCATATAGATTCTATGAAAGTGGGGATCATGTCATCCTTTATAAATGATGAATTTTAGTATTGGTCACATTACATGAGCATTTGATAAGGGAGTTTTATACCCCCCACTCAGTGGTACATAATGGAGTAAGAAGGATGTACCAAGAACATTGGAAACAAATTTGGTGGACTAGCCTGGGGCAGAGTGTTTCCAATTTAGTTTCTTGATTATTCACATTTCAATAAGCAAAGACAAAACATTAGACCCTAACAAGTATAAAACAATATATTGAGATGAGAAAAAATTATTATTTTGAATAAATATTTTTCTTGATGGGGCTTCCACATAAAATGAGATGCCACAACATTATATGTGTGATTATTGATTGAATTACCAAGTTAGTACACTTCATTTCCATCCTGGAGTAGAGATTAGTTGAGAGTTTGGGGAATTTATTGATAGAGGACATAATCCTACCTCCTGGGGTACCCTTGTAAGTTTTCTATGATTCTGATACTCATTTCACATCATAATTTTAGAGGGGATTATATGGGGATTTAACGACTCAGTTATAGTTGAGCATGGAACTTCACACCTAGATAGAGAGAGGAATAGATTAAAACATCTATGTTTTGGGGATATATTGAGATCCAACATGTTACACATAGTATAGAGCAAGGAGGATTACTTTCCATTAAAAGAGTTCACTTATATATCAATAGAATATTATTATTGAACCATTTCAAGAACTATATGATAAACCTTGCATTTCACCCTTTTTCTAGACATAGATTTTAGGGAGTTATATTAATAGTCCAGAACTTATGTAGGTGATAAAGGACATAGTTTTGTTGATCCAAAAGTATATTAGGATAAATAATATTTTGAATAAATCTTATGAAAACCTATGTCATGGTCCCTTGTATTTCAGAAAGGGAGACCATATATTCAAGACGGTCTATTGAAAATTTGGTTTATAGAGGTTTGGTTGGGGTACTGAGATATAACCATGGTTTATTATCTCTTTCAAAATATTGGGTAGGGTTGTTGAGGTTTCTTACCATAAGACTAAACAACTATAGTAGGAATGAGTACATAACATGTTTAATGTGTGGAAAATGATGAGATAAATTTATGAACCACCACAAGTTATTGACTAGGGAGAGTTGAACATTGGGTATAGAGACACATTCATAGAGTTCCAAATGGTTATTGAGGATCAATAGTAGGGTATTATTCATAGGAAGACCATCCCAATGGTGGAAGTTTTTTGGTATCATGAGAATCTTCAATATAGTTCATGGGATCATGGAATCCAAATGTTTTCATAGTACCCTAACAAATATTACATGGTTATACTTTTTAGGGTGAAAATATTTGAGGATGGTGATAATTAAATGAACATGGTTTAGATGTATGATCCCTTTTAATTTATATATAATAACCTCTTTTTTGTGGAAACCCAGAACATTCCCATCCCATTATCCCAATGTTAGGTTCTAGATTTGTCGATGGGAGTTTGAGGAGGATACTGAGCAAGTTGAGTTGAGATTTCAAATATTTGTGGGAATCATGATGCATATTATTATTCATGTTGTGAATGATTAGGGAAGAGTTTCTAGAGGTTTTGGAAACAAAGGAATCATGACCTGAATAATTGTTTTATAGTGTATAATTCTTCTAGGTATGGTGGATATAGAGATGAGGTTTTTGGTTGATGTAAATCATGTGGGAATCAAAACATGAACCACGAATTCATTAAATTAATGGTTTTATCCCCAACGTATCCATAAAATAAATATCCCATTGATTTTATTCATTTCACCAGCACCTATATAAAACTCCATGATATTCTGTAGATGTTTTTTAAGATATTATAGCCCACAAAAATGTTATTTCATCCATAACATATAGAGATCAAGTCTCGGAAATATAAAGTTATTGGTATCATTATTAGTTAACAAACTCTTTGAAATCACCAACAAAATCGTCATGAATTTGTTCTTCATTAATGTTTAATCTGATAATGGGGTAATAATTTTGTTATTTGTGGTTTACTTTATATTTTTCTTATATAAATCATGGGTAGTTTATTAGATTTTAAAATTTTGTAACGTTTAATTGTATGGCCATATCAAATCACTATTTTTATCATCATATTTTTTTGTGCCAGATTCCCCTATTTTGTTTGTGATTTCAGACCCTAAAATCGATAAATAATTTTGGAATTCTATCAATGTGCATAACTTTAATGTTTTATGGAATTATTCCCCTATTATTCACATTCCCCATAGTCAACTAATGTTGCTAGTGATTCAAATATGTCTAGAGTAGTTTGAAAATGATTAGATATTCCAATTTATGCTATGGTTTTCTGAGTGATGTATAAAATCCTTTCAACATTGAGTTCCATGATTGGTGATGATTTTGAGGTGCGTAGTGTTGATGGTTTGAAATATATAGATGAGATGATTGGACTATTGAAGGATGTTCACATTGTGGATTGAGACTGGTATATGAAGATGGATGAATATCCTCATCCCCAATGAAAGGTGTTTAATAATTGGCATCTGATGTGGGGATAAACATAGTTGACATGACTTTAGAGGATTAACCACAAAGCAAAAAACTTGAACATTTGATAAATAAAAGGCTATCAGGGATCAGGGTTTTAGATGTAATGTTCTTGTAATGAGATATCATTTTAGTGCATGAAATATGCTTCAAGACCAATTAATGGAATAATTCATAATTTCATATCATGAACTATTTCTAAAATAGGTGTTTTGTACATGTTCTTTTGTGTCATGATTCATCAGGCCAAACATAGTCGCTAAATCTATATGTGGAGAAAATGATCATTAATTGGACACTATTTAGGCTAATTATAGGATTTAGGTGAAATAATCAATGTGGATTTGGGTTCATCACTCCAATGATGGTTGGTATTTCTAGTGAGTGGATTTACTAGATCATATATACACATTTGTAGTAGGTTCTCCACCACATTACATGGGTATGAGTCCTCTATTTCTAGAGTTTATAATCTTCTATCACTGAGTTATAGTGGGGACCAGGTCCTCCACTAGATTATGTACTCCCTCCGTTGGGTATTCATCATTAAGGAGTGAGTCCTCCATTATTCTTCTCATGAGGTTGTGTGTAGTTCTTGTCATAAAAAATGGGTCCATTAGAGCTTTATAAAGAATCATCATTCTTATTTGGTGATGGAGGTTAAGATTCCTATCTTTTTTACTAGAGTTTCTTCATGAGAATATTTATTGTGTTTCATTCCCCCCTCATGAATTATGATTTTATTTAACTATTTTTTTCTATTCATTCCCAATTCTTTTTTCTGGGTATCCTACAATGAATGGTTATACTCAACCCTTCATTGGAATTTACCGCACATTACATTTATTGCATAGAAAATAGACAAGTTGGTGATGAATTTGGTGGTCCTAACATTAGTGGAGCATAACGGTACTTAGAAAAAATGACTTTCTTCAGTGGTCATAGTAACAGAACACGAGCTAGGCTATCCTCATCATTTCTCTTTTTCTGATGTTTCTAGGTTGGGAAATTTTCCTAATTTTTGGTTGGCTATATATTATTCCCAATTTTATTTCCTGGATATTTATTTGTCTCAATATGATAAATTTATAGATGATGTTCCATAAATTTTTTACACCAAATATAATTTAGTTTATTATTACTCAAAATTGTCTAATGGATCACGTTTACTATGTGTGTATTGGTATATTTTCCAAAACCTCCCACTTTAGTTATATTCAGACATAGTGTAATCATAGGACCTTGAACCATTGGATGAAGTATTGGAGTGTCTCTATTATCTTACCACCAAACTAGGTAGGCCACAAGTAGTCCTAAACATGATAGATAACATGGTCAGAACTTATAATGTATTAGGATTATATGATTTACTACCACCTATGTAAATATAACAAAATAGCCTATTACCTTAGTTGGGGAGATAAATCATCATTAACTATGGAAAATTTGTAACACGATCATTTGGTTAATGACTTAATGAATGTTGGATAAGAAATATTGTGTATATAAACTAATTTTTTTAGTTCATATGTTAGTGTTATTATTATTTGATGAAATAATTAAAGAGCCTCATAGGGATGATTGTGGGTTGAGAGAAATAGTAGGATCAAGAAAATGTGGTATGTTTCTAGAGAAAAATGTTAATTTTGATTATGTTATCAGATTTAGAAAAGGGTTTTCTGTTTTGAGTGAATACCCGTTAAATAAGGAATTTTTATGTGAATTTTCTAGATCTTCACATTCTGTTCATCCTAATAACACCAAGATCTATATATACATTTGGTAATATTATTGGTGGGTAGGAATAAAAATGGATATTATATATTTTTACATGATTTTTTTACTTATAAACTGGTTAAAGAATAATAGAAACTAAAGAAGTAGATGATTTAACTTTTTTGGTTCTAAAATGGAAATGGGAGAACATTTCAACGGATTTAGTATTTGGATTGCCAAATACATATCATTATAATAATTTGATTTGGGTTATTACTGATCCTTTGACAAAATCTGAATATTTTTTATTCAAGATTCTATGTCATTGGATCCTCTTGAAAGAATTTATTTTAATGATATATTTAGATTAAATAGAGTTAATATATATATTATATCAAAATATGATCATATATATAGATTAAAGTTTTGTAAAGAACATCTGAAGTTGATGGGAAATTGAGATAAATTTCATAAAAACCTTTTTCCACAATCTGATGGATAGTTAGAGTGCACAATTAAGAATTTAGAGTAAATATTTTGATCACAATCTTTTGAAATACTAGAATTGTTTGGATCAAAATCTTTGATTTTTTGAATTTTCTTAAAATACTATTTTTTATTCCAGTTTCAAATGATAAATTTTGAGTCATCATACGGAAAGTGGTTTTGAACTTCGACATGATGGGAAAAAGTCATTGAAATGAAAATTTAACAATTAGAACTCTCAAATGAAATTGTATAAAAGGTAAACATGATTAAGTAACACATAAGGAAAGGTAAATAATGTAGGAGAGTTATGAATACCATAGGGGAAGTATATCCCATTTGTGGCAGGAGATAATGTTTTTCCAAAAGATTTTTTCTGAAAAGAAGTTATGTATTTTTGAAAAAAATGAAAGTTGATTGTGTGTTTTATAAGACTATATGAAATTATAAATATGGTTGGATCATTTTCTTATATATTCTCTACACCTTCATGTTTACCTCATCCGCGTGATGTGTTTAATGATTCACTACTAAGGAAATATATACCGAATGGATCTCAGGTTTTGATCCCTGTGGTAGAATAGTTGGATGTAAATCCTTACTATAATGAAAATATGGTTCATTTTCAATCATAGAGAGAATTTATTATTGAAAAAGTTTATTTAACTACTGGTATTGTAAAAGAGCCATATGACTAAGAAAGTGACATGAAAATTATTAAATGAAATTACGAGAAAACACCCCAACTTCTTTTAGTAATGAATAAAATGAAAAGGATATAATTTACTGGGGGGGGGGTATGTGAAAGCCTAGGTAATCCTATAAATAAATTAATATTATGATTTCTAATTATTTATTTTATATATTTATATTCATTATATTTTTATAAATAACTTTATAAAAGTTTTAAGTCGAAAAAGGTATAGTGTTATTTAACTAAATAGTTTTTCAGGAATTACATGGTTCTATATATAATATAAACCTATTTATTTTATAAATTCATTTATATAAAATGAAACTATATTTTTTATTTATCATGGTTAATTTATTTTAGGGTGAAATTTTGAGTTTTTTCTAAAATAGATGGGTTTTAGGTGAATAGTGAAAATATCAATTTTTTCATTTATAATCAATTTTATTGAATTATTACAATGTAAAAATGTCTTAAAAAATTATGAGACCATTTTATATACCATATATACTTTATTGTAGTTAAATATTTTATTTTATAACAGTATATTTAACTGGGGAACTCATTATTGAATTTATTAATAGAAATTATATTTACTTCAAATTAAGAACTTTTTTTCGATATTTACATTTAATTGTATATATGAATGGTACAATTAGGTTTTGTATTAATATAAAAAAATAAAAAACTTATTTTTTTTATTTTTACTAAACGATTCATGTAAATAAGACAATTACTTGATTTAGTGGTGAAATGATTTTTGTGCTTAAATAAAGTATTTCACAAACAATTTTCTCATGCATTTTACTTATATTAAAAGGGATTTTTTCTACCTATAGAATTTGAATTTTAGAAAAAGGACTCTATATTTTTAACTATAACGTACAAATTTATTTATAATTTTCCTTTTATTTTTGTACATAGAATGAATTTGTCATGGTAAAATGTTAAGTTATCACAGTTACGGGTAAAATGTATTGAAGGGGATTAAAATTAGAGATAATGTTTAATGTTTTTTAAAAAAATAAATATAGATGTGTTTGGTTAAGAAGAGTTAGATCCTATACATTTTCATCTTATAAAATGGGGTTTCATGTTTCCACAAGGCCATGAATATGACTTAATATTTATTTAATAAATTAGATAATTCCCAGAGTTCCCCTCCAATCACTTATAAAAGAAAACATTATATTATCACTTATTCACACACTTTGTGTACTATACCTTATCCAATACATACCCTAATAACTTCTCAACTATCATTCTAATTTCTTTGAAGTAATGGTCTCATCAAAAGACCAATCTTATAATTCTTAAGGTGTAATCCAAATTATGTTTTCCAAAGAATGCGTATAATTCAAAACCGAGTGTTTTATGTTAATTTATTTTTATACATCCTTAAAATATTATTTAAAAATTATGAAATAATAAAATAATTAATTTTTAAAAATATAAAAATTTTATGTTCATTTTATAACTCATTCTCATGTCTTTTTGCATCAAATGTAAAATTAAAACATCGTT
The DNA here is from genome assembly GCA_963277665.1 of Viscum album. Taxonomy (NCBI): domain Eukaryota; kingdom Viridiplantae; phylum Streptophyta; class Magnoliopsida; order Santalales; family Viscaceae; genus Viscum; species Viscum album. Next base: position 1,360,053,683 of record OY728135.1, on the reverse strand, counting down.
AGAGTGTATATGTGGACTATAACCTCCATGGATTGATGTACATCATGTATCATCATAAAATCATATGAATGGTTAAAATGATAGAATAAATTAATATGTATATTATTTGAGACATAATTAATATTTTTTAAATATAATCTATTATTTAACTTTTTTGTTTGAAGTGGCCAACTCAAGAGGGGGGGGGGATTGAGTATCCAATTAAAATTTATGTTAAAAATGATTTAGATTGAAATATCCTAATTTATTGATATAAAATAGTTAACTAAAAGTATATAAATAAGAAATTTGATCTTTAAAGAATCTTTTTTATGTTGGATCAAAACTATATTAAAATAGGTTAAAATTCATTTCACTTTTGAAACAAATTTACTGGTATTGAACAATGTATATAAATAACAACTTATGGTAAACTATATAAGTAATCAATTTCAATTATTGTATCAATGAAAGATAATAGTTTTTTTATAACTAAAAAGTGGAAAATTTATAGTTTAATAAATAATAGAGGTTTAGTCTCAAGGGGAGACATAGATATCTCCACTTAGAAATCACTAGCTACTAAGTAGTTTATTAATGAAAAAATTGATCCACAGTGTAGATTAGGTTTTACAAGGGTAATAACACACAAGGATATCTAGGATATAAAGAGAATATTTCATTGTTTTATATGGGTGAAATAAATTAATAACAACTACACATAATAATTCCATTCTATATATCCTCTCCCATAATTACTTTTGGGAGTACATATGAAATGAAAGAGGGAGAGTATCTTAGAACTCTATGACATGATACATTAGTTTTTATATATATAAATAGATTATATCAATAAAACACAAAAAATATAAGCTAAAATAGATATTTTAAAGTGTAAAAAGTGAGAATATTTTATGCATATTATTCAGATTATCTTCAGTTGTTTAGGATTCATTGAATTTTCCTTTTAATGGGATTAATTGAGTTTCTTTAGAAAGTTAAAAAAATAGCGTGACTTAGAATGTTTGGAATAATTTCTCTATGTACCTAAATGTTTCATAGGAACAAACATCTATTCCACTATTATTATATATTTGTAACACACCACTTTTCCTATGATTAGTTTTCCTTCTTAAAAAGAAATTCTTCTCAAATTCTCCATTGTAGAACATTAATATAATATTTAATTTTACTAGATCTATAATTAATACTAAAAAATATAGTCGTTGAGGATTTGAAAAAAATAAACTTCTTTTGTTAGACATGATCATTTGTCTTTACTTGTATAACGATTACATTAGATTATGGTAGGGTGACATAGTCAATTGGTATAATATATTGACATGGTAAGAAGATTTTATCTTGCTATAAATTGATCGCTTCATGTGGTAGGTACATTACTTCACATGGCAGCTTCACTACTTCATATGGCAAGTTGAATCCTTTACAAAGTAGGTTATTCTTTTTCATGGTTTCATGATTTGTTCTCATGGTATCTTCTTTAATTCATGTGATAGCTTGGTATCTTCACATAATTTGATTACGTGATTATGTGATAGGTACTTTTTTTCTTGTGGTCACTACAATATAAAGACACATTTAATACAAGACCTAGATAAATGTCACTTACTAGTCAAACGATAACATGGTTATTCATGTAGTATGTTGATTACCTTAAATGGTAGGTTGATCATTATCACACTATAAGTTTTGTATACATGAAGTCACCTAAACTCAATGAAAATTTATTTAAATGTATATCCAGATTGTTAGATTACAACATGTGGTAGGTTCTACATGACCACTTGACCTTCATGGTTAGTTCAATTTCTTCACATTTTAAGTATATTGTAGATGAGGTATGTTCTCAAGGTAGGTCTAATAATTATCCAATTTTATCAGTTTATCTAGATAAAAATTAACTATCATAAAACATTAAATTTATTAAAAACATAATAAAAATGATTTGAGATCATTATAATAATCAGGTGTAGGAATAATCCAACAATATCCCCCTTTTTTATAATAAAAACTCATTACATATAAAATGAAATTAATTGAAAACATAAAACATATATTTGCATCAAATTGAAATATTTATTTCTTAATAACACAGAGTGCTATCAAATTACATAACTTATTCAATTAAGATAATTTATAACATAATTACTACCCTTTTAGGATTATGGAAACTTTAATTATGGAGAAAAAATATAAAAGAATAATATAATATTGAATTAATTAATTACATGCACAATATAAACTAGAATAAATATATTTCATTAATATCAAAATATATTAAAAATGAAATACAAGTGGTTTCTTTATTAGGAATTATAATATGAATCCTAATATGATACATACTTAATATCATCAATATGGATATAATCCCTTCTCTTGGTGGTTTTAGGTGAGGTATCTATTATTAGAGTCATAGGTTGTGCAAAAGAAGCTGTTATAGGGTTCTAAATGACCACTCAACTAGAAATAAGTCTTAGATGATGAACGTCATGTAGAGGAGACAAAACAAAATTGTAATTGTTGTCGTTGAAGTACCAGGGTTTGATATAACAAGTTTGGTTATAGGTATATGGATGGATGTGTTAGTAGTGTGTAGGTAGGGTTACATTAATTGAGTAGAGTCCTTGAACACCCTGTATCCATGTTCCATAATATAAAAATTATAACATCATGGGTTAATGGAGGGGGTCGAATTCCTCACACGTCTTGAATTATTGCAGTTTGGAAGGTAGACAAAATATTTTATTTATTTTAAAAACTTAATACTAAGAGTTTAATTAATCCAATTATTTTTTATTGTTGAGTCTTAGTTCTTATAATGTGTCTCAGGGTTTTGGTTGGGTATCATATGAGACATTGGATTAAAACCCATACTTTTTGACGTGTTTCAATTGGTCCACATGATTTGGACAAACCGTTCGACCTCTAAGGTGTAACCAGGTGAACATCCTTTTATACCGGATATAGTTTTTCAAACTGTTTTGGAGTGGGTGAATGGACATGTAAAACCTTTTCAATTTTTATCATATTTTATTTTAACGACTTCCACGCAGTTTGGGGAACCCTGCATTACAATCATGAGGGGTTCCCCTTTGGATAGAGGGTATCGAATGGTTATTTCACAGTTAAAAAAACTGTGCGATCCAACCATGTGATTCATTAAAGAGGATAAATTACCACTTTCTACTATCATTTTAGTTTATTCCACATTTTTTCACCCCCATGATGGTATTCTTCTTCAGGGGTCATGGCTCCCACTTACTCCTCCCATATACTTTGAGCTCGATTCTATGTCTGAGATGGGTTCTTCAATCCATTGGGTTCATTAAAACCATGTTGGTGAGTGGTTCAATCTAATTAGTTCTCTTTTCTTTTTCACTTTCTATTAAATGTGTTAAACCCATGAAAACCATTTTATTCTATTATCAGGGAATTCATATAAAATGAATATTTATTCCAAATCATATTCAGTTAGAGGATAATATTAGATTAGTGAGTGTCTACCATCATAAGTAGGGTGGTTCTCATCATTCTCCATGATTTTTAGTTGTTTTTGGGGTGTGGATTTTAGTGTGCCACTAGGTATTCGGAGAAAGACCCTAAAATTTTAATAGTTTTATTTGAATTTATTAATTGATCTTTTGAGATTATAATGTGCATCCTAAATATTGAATACAAATGGTATGAGCTGGTGAAAGTCTTCAGACATTTTGATGATTATACCAATGTATTTATTTATATAAATTGAATTTCATTAATTATATAAATTTCATAGGATGAAATCCATGAGAACAGGAAAGGCTTGGCCCAAGGACTGAGGTATTGATGACCACCTGTGTGGAGGTGATGTGATTATCTTGTTGGGAGAGGCCTATATTCCATGATTAATTTTTGATCACAGGTTGGGATAGTTGGTCATCGATTGGGGTGGTGAAGCTATCATGTTATGGGAATGTACCATGTGATAATGGATGAAACTTTCTACTAGATTGATAAACATGCTTACAAAGAAATGTGGTTCCATATGACATGGATTAAATACTTATTTGGTGATTACCACTCACCCACGTTGGCCAATGTGTCGTTTGGAGTCATGTTCACACAGTAAAACATAGACAATGATGTGTTATTGTCCACCTATGAGGGTAGATTCCTCTATTAGATTCTGATTATGATGGAATCAACCAATGGTTTTATAGGTGATGAATTACATATAAATAAACAGACATGGTAAATATCCATCTGTTTTATGTTTTGAGACTATCAGTTCGGGGCTAAGGCTCCTCATACTACAGGACATTGTTCAATGATTTTTAAGTGGACATGTATCTCTATTCCTCGTATGCCTATTCTCTATCCTAAAGAGTTTATTAGGATTTGAGGTTTGAGGGACTAGGTTTTTGTTTGGTCATGACTTCAAAATGTGATCTCATAACTTGGACATGAGGTGTGGGTTGGCATGTGGTGTTAGGATAACATAATAGGAGGTTATTGAGGGATCTCTATCTTCTGATGTGTCAGGGTATTCCTTGGTATATATGATAAGGATCCTTTACAATACCATTATATTGGTGTTGGAAAAAGTAGGTGAATGATTATTTATGTATATTGAGAATAAGGGAATAAATTTTATTTATATGTTTTACTTATTTATTTTATTATTGAAACTCATTCTTAATCACAGATGCAAGATAGGTAGGTGTTGGTGGTAGCATATTGAGATTTTTTCTGACACCCTAAACGGTCCCTTTGGGACTCATGTAGAGTTTATGGATTTGTGATAAGGTAAATGTTTAGGCGCTTATATTGGATATTAATACATGCATATAACTTTTACATGGGATGGATGGAAAGGGAACTCTGAGGTTTCTGCATCAGCTAGATTTATCATTTGAGCATTTCCTTATTCTTTTTATGGTATCATATGTATGTACCAGGGTTATACATGGGAGAACCTACTTTATTTTTTTGGTATGACCTAATATGTTTCCATGTACATACAAACGGTATGCTGTGATGTTTAATTATGTGAATGGTTTATTTTGAGATTCTTTATATTATTATTGCTTCTACTGCAATCTTTGGTCCTTCACCATGGATATGTTAATGATATTTAGTTTGGTCTGTCTTTTTATATAATTTATAGATGTTATACACTTACAGTTTCTTCATCAGAGAGTATAGACTCCCCACTACCACCTATTTTCACTCTCACTGCTAGTCTGAAGCGTTGTCCGTATGGGGAGGTTCCCTTAAGACCCAGTGGAACTCGACCCATAACACTATTATTTTGGCTAAATGGGTTAGGTTTATAAAAATGGTACCATAAGAGTTTCTCTTGCCTATTTTTGGGTATTACTATTTGGCGTATGGTAGAATTTAATTTACAATTTTATCAAAATATAGAATGATTAAATAGTATTTTTGTAGCATAAAAATATAATATAGGATGACTAAATAATAAGTATTAATAATTACATTGGGGTAAAGAGAGAGAAAGAATAACCCAAAGGTAATTGGGATGTTCGAGAGATCCCTTACCTTTTGTACAAAAGTGTTATGCACTTTTAATTAATATGTTGGATAATCAAATTAGGTTCATTAATTATTTTATTCATATCCCCTTAAAAAATATTTTATTTATTACAATTTTATGGGGTTAATTTAGGATAATTTTGATGGGTTATAATGTCCAATTTCTTTATTCAAGGTGTGTTTGTTTCATGGTTTTATAATCAATTCCCTTTAGTTTAATTATGATAGTTCCTATCAAATGGAGGATAAACTCTAGAAGTTGAATTATTTGATATTGATGCACCTTTAAAATTTTAAATGGTCGTATATATCATTTTTTATTGTATGAGGATGATTCATTAGATAGAACATTAATAATTAATGTTTAGTTTGTTTTTTCAGGTTTTTTCTCATCATGAACGAGTTTTTTTTGTCATTAAATATTATGAATATATTGTTGGGAATGTATTTCCTCAATAATAATCTGTGTTATATGATTATGTTTATGCTAAAAAATACCCTTTTTTCTAATAATATTTTGAAGTATATTTTTGGAATATATATGTCATAATTATATTTATCTTTTTTAACAGAAGTTAATGCTATAGGATGTGTTATGGAAAATCTATTAAAACCCTAAGTTTGGTAAATAAACATATAGATCATCATCCCTTTTCTATGATGAATAGTTTTCATACGGATAAACATCCCTATATTGGATATTAAATGTATGGTTCGAAAACCCTACTTTTGGAGAATAATAAACTTATAGTATATAAACCCAATATTTAAATTTGGAATCAATATTCATACCTTTTTTGGAAGATTGAACTTTTAGACAATCAACCTTATATTTGGAATCAATGATTGTGGAAAGGATGAACCTATGGATTCTCATCCCTACTTTACTTTTTGATTCCAACATTATAAATGGTTGAACGTATGATTAAAGAACCATACGTTGGAAGGAAACCTATTCTAACTAAAGGAACCCTATTCTACATAAAGAAACCCTACACTATAAAAATAAACCCTACACAATATAGTGGAACCCTATGTTTGTTTTTTCAACAACATATATTTAAATATGTGATTATATATGAGATTTATGCAATGGTCTTGATAGAATTTTATGGTAATTAAAAGCTTATCTATGACCGATTAAAAACTCATTATGATTTATTCAAAGAACCATATTTATAAAGTAATTATCTAATATTATTAAGGGAATTTATGACTATTCTATGGTAATTTGAATTTGATTTTTTGCGTTTCATTATGAGATTTTCATGGATTTGGAATACCAAAGAAAGGTATCTGATCTATATTTTCTATCACTACTTATTTCTGGGATACATATTGATTTATACATTCAACTTTATTCTTGTGAATATATTTTATTGTTGTTTCTATAATGTGTGTTATACTTTGTTATTTTCTAAAGAGGATACACTTTGGATATATACATTTTATACCACATACTTCTTTTTATTGCTATTCAAATTAATGATCATTTGCAACCCATATCACTTGAGTTATTTTTTCTTGAATACTTCATTTATGAGGAATAAAAAGATCTATATACTATCAGTTGCTATTATAACTATGAATTTCATCCCAAACCTTCTTTAAATAAAACACTATTTAATTTTTAGAGTTTCAATTACTTGTACATTGTTTTGGTGATGTTTTAGATTCTTGTACTAAGCTATAGATACCTAGTTACCTATTAATGAACCAAAAGGCTTTGTTTATCCTTATTACAAAGGCATAAACTACCATTACTAAATTTTGGATTTTATGGAATTGTTTTAAGAAGGACTTTCTAGTAAAATTCACCATGCATGCAGAGAGATAATTGTTAGAGTCGACTAGGGGATTTTTGTACTCCAAACCACTATAAAATTGTTGTGTTCATTAGTTCTATTTATCTTCTACTCATATATTTTATAGAATAAAATCCTACATATATTCATAAATCATAAATAGAATTAAAAAAAATAACCGGAGAGAATTTTCAAAAATACACAATTCACCCCATCTTGGGTAGTCTTTGTATTATTACAACCTAAAAGTGTCTTACCCAGATAGTCTTGAACCTTAAAAAACCATCCTTTAGAAACTATTTTAGGAGACCTAGAAATAGGAATCAATACTAGAATAAATGTACGAAACCTAGGAAAATTTTATTTTTTTCTATATCAGTTAGAACCTAATTCTATTAAATAATCATTATAAGATGAAATTTTTTTGTTAGCAATGAAAGTAGAACTAAACCAATTTATAAGAAATGATGTTTTTGATTTAGTAGAAAGACCATAAAATTATCTAGTGATAAAAATTAAATGGATCTTAAGAAATAAACTTGTTGGTCAAGGCGGCATAACTAGAAACAAATATAGATTACTATCTAAAGAAAATAACCAGGAAGAAGCTATAGATTTTGATAAAACCTTTGCACCAGTAGCTATAATAGAATCCATTAGAATTATTTTAGCTTATGCATATCATATGAATTTTAAATTATATCATATAGATGTAAAATGTTTCTTTTTAAGTTGTAACACCCCATGATTTTAGATTATGTATCTTTTTAAATTTAATCTCTTCGATAAATTAACTTTCACACAACAACAAGTTTAAATGAACAATGATAAAAAAATTAAATATTGTTATTTTAACAAGACCATTTTAACCTAGCTGATTCATCAACATGAATGAAAAATATTAAAGAAATTAGGAAATTTATATATTATATAATTAATCAATTTTTTTTGACATCCATAAAAATGTTTTTAAGGCATAATACAAGAATTAATCAAATTTTACATATTAAAATGTTATTTTTCTAAATTTTTTTTCCACATTTTAATGGTGAGCCCATTTTAAAAAAAATATTTGAAACTTTTATATTTTTAATTGGAGAAAATAAAAATCATCTTTTAAAGTGTAATATAAATAATTATTTTGGTTCATTTTTTGGTATTTTTCAAATAAGTTTCATGTTTTGATAAATAGTTAAAAATACTAAATTTTAAATGAAAACCAATTTTTTCAAAGAAATAATTTGTAGTTGTAAATTATAATTTGGAATGGGTTTATAATATAATTATTTTATATTTTTATCATTTAATATATTTTTGATCATTGTAAATACTTTTCACATTAAAACTGGATATAAACACATGTCAACCATTTGTTGGGGTTTCATTTAAAAAACTATTTTATTATTCTATAAACCAGATTAATTTCAATTTAATCACTATAGATTAAATGATTTTAATTTTAAAAAATGGATTCCATATTTTTAATCACTGGGTCCAAATTATTTAAATAGGTATATATATTTTTTACATTATGGATAGTAAGTTTAGTAATTTTTTATTACTGAGGATAAGGGTAAATCAATTAATTAATGGTAAAATAATATTATAAAATTACTCTAAAATGTGTCAATATCTTATTGGATGACTAAATTATACACTTATAACCTATGGTTTAAAATTTAATCATTTAATGGGCACTTTTCTATGAATATGACATAGATAATATTAAAATCAATGAATGTGACAAAATGTCACACTGTCATCTTATATAGGTATATTAATTTTAATATATGGATATACAAGAGATAACATCAATTGTAAAAATTCTATTGAAATATGAATGAATTAACTACATCATAGTTATTTATTTAAAATATGTATAGATTAAAAAATTACCATTAATGATGTCACAATAGTGACGTAGAAATTATTTTATTAATATAAATGTCAATTAAATGGTTTTAAAAATATCAAATGAAATATAATTTGAGTTAATAAGGTTATCCACAAATTTTATAGGTGACTATGACATGTTTTGAGTGAATTAAATTGTTTTTTTGAAGTTATATTTCTATTTGGATATTAATTTGAATCAATGTAATAAAAAGCGTTAAAATTGAGACTATTGATATTATATAAAAATAAAAATTTATTAACTTATTTAAAAATCATAAAAAAATTTTAAAAATAAGAGGTGATAATTATAAGGTGAATAATATCATAATCAAACCATTTGTGGACAATTGACCCCATATAAGTAAATATTTATAACCTTTTAATATAGAAAATATCATTACCAAAATTAAAATTTAATAGATTAATTAAAGAATAATAAAAAATATAATCCAATATTGTATAATTTTTACTGGTTGATGTTATTTAGGCTTATCCTCATCTAATCCTAGGAAAAACTCACTTTTTATCTATTTGAAATCTAAAATCAATTTATATTAAATTAATAGTTTTAGAGTTTCCAAAAGTGCCCCTCCCCTCTTTTATAAAATATAACCTCTTATTCTCCATTATTTATACATCGAAATACTATTTTATTAGAAAACCAATACCCATTTATCCTCCCAAATTTCCTCACTTTATCCTATAGGTTATAATTTGGGTATAAGACAACCTATGGAGTCTTTTTGTGCAAATCAAAAGGAGACACTTAAAGAAGAGGAAATTGTTTTACCAACTCATTCAATGTTATTTTGTTCCAATAACTATTTTTCCAAAGTTATTTACATAATAAATTAATAAATAAATAATCTATTATATTTTTATATTTTTTATGATTATGGTACAACCATATTCCTTCTTTTATCCATCCTTTAAAAAATAATATCACATTGCGTGCATAAGTACGCCTTACTATCTCCCCACCATGGTGTAAAGTATTTGTCATCTATAATTTATTTTTATGTGTATATTGTTGAATATAAAGGATTTAAAAAAATAAATATGACATTATATTATGAATTTATAATTCATATTCTATCCAACTCATTTCCCACTTCCATTACAGAATTATATCGTGACTCGTGCGTACGTACGTCCTACCGTCTCCACAATGCAATGAGATTCATCCTCCAATAAAACCATATAAGAATGACTAATAAAATGTATATAATGAATCAATATTATATTAATAATCTTAATATCATTTTTGGTATGAATAAGATATTCCCATTCCTAAGAAACAAGACTTACGTGACAAAATAAACGTAAGAAAACGAAGTTGTTTATGCCCAGAATAATAATAGTAATGAAATATTATTAAAAAAATGATATTAAGGGATCATATATGATGTCATAAATAAGGTATATAGTTCTGGTATAACTTTATAACATTATATAACCATTATATAAGAGTAGAATGCACCCTAGACTAAAGGATAATACAAGGTAAGGGTAACTTTCACAATATCACTATTATCTAAGATTATTTATATGCATGTATTTATTGGGAAAAATTAATAATTCATTTCCATGTTTCTTAGAAATATTTTAAATAGGATTTTTGGATGGTTTTATTTAAGGGAATCATTATATAAAACATTGTTTTAAATGTTTTAATGACTTATTTTTATTAATCATTCTCATTAATGTCCATGTTTTCAAAATAGTTTTAATAAATTATTTATATAGACATGTATGTTTTATGATATCAATTATTTTTAGTAGTTTCAATTTGTTATGAGAAACATTGAATAAAAAATCTAATTTTAAAGGTTTTTTATAAGTGTGTGGATTTTGAATAAATGATTTCAAATAAATAGGGATATCTTCACAATATATTTTTAATGATTTTATTAAATTATCGTAATCTATGTAAACAACCTTTGAGGGTTATGATTAATTATTTTTGTTCTACTAGGATACAATCTAAAACATTGTATTGAATGGTTTATGATATGTTTAACTATTGATGGGATATTTTAATATTATTCATGTGTTATGGTTAAAGTATTAATTTTTTTTATTCTAGTTTTAATTTTAATATTTATGCTGGTTATGCTTTACCCCTCTCATTATAGTAATTCATTGGACTTAGTATGTAATGGGTTGGGCTAATAATAGCCCCTAGATGCATCAATAGGTCACATGAGATAATATAGTTTGAGTTCTTACCAATTTATGTATTATCTTGGAATGAGGAATTGATGGTATGGTTATCATATCCAAAATTTTGAAGACCCTATTTATGAGATTAGTTGTTAATATTACATGTGATTATTTAGCTAGTAGAATATCCATTTTAATGATTAAATGAAATTATTTGTTAATTATTTTCATATTATGCATATTTTTATGTATAAAAGACTTGTGTTTCAATTTTATACCTTTCCTTAAATGTTTATTTTTATTTATGATATCTTAAACTATATTGTTTATCCTTAAAGAGCATCTGAGCTCACCCATTTCTTATTTTTTTCCCTAAGATTTAAAGAGGTATATTACGGCTAGAATATATGGATAGTATAACAGATATGGAGGTTTTAAATGTAAATAATATGTTACATTTCATTTCTTGATGTAATGTGAAACATATGTTTGTATCTAGTTTTTCTAAGGCTACAAGACTGACCAATCCTTTTGGTTTTGATTTCTTGTGATCATTCCAATGTAATGAAATATTGTACCGACTCCAAGAATCTGTGGTGGGGACTTTATAGTTACCATCAGAGTATGATTAGTATAATACATGGAAACTATATTTAGAAATGTAATTATTTAGGGAGAACTACCTTAAGATAGAATTTGAGGATAATTATATAAAAACATCATAAAATTTTAGTAATCTAGATATACGTGGGAATTAAAATAAATTAAATCCTTGTTTGGATACTAAAAGTGGATGTCGTTTTGTCATAGATGTACCTAGGGGTAACAACTATGAGAAGGTGTTCAAGATTGACTTGGGGCAACCTTTTACACAACAATGGGCTTTATTACACACATATTTTCATACTCTTATAGGATTTGATTAGGATAATTTATAATTTATTAACAAACCATTATGAATTATTTTACACTAAGTATGTCCTAAAATAAATAGTGTTTATGATTATTTTATTAGAAATGCAAAAAAATTTAAATTTATGGTACATATTTTTGGAATTATGCATTGTAATTCAAAACCTAATCTAGTGAATTGAATTATTTAGAAATGAGACCTAGTTGGAGAAATGTAAATTGTATCAATATAGATAATCCATTTCGGGACTGAACTCATATAAAATATAATGATGTTGCAACAAAATATGTAACTAGTTCTAAATAATATATAACTATACTATGACAACTGACTGAAGTTATGAATAATAAATTTTCTATTATGGAGGAACCTGATCAACAACATGAAAGTTCAATATTAAACTACTTTATGAGGTAGAATCCCCCAATATTAAATAGTAATACAAATCCACTTGTAACAGAGCAATGGATAAGTTCTTTAGAGAAAATATTTCTTTATTTGGGGACTAACAAAAGGGTAAATATTGTAACGAATGTTTATCATCTCTCATGAGATGAGGATTAATGGAGGACATTAATTCAAAATATGAAAAAGGATTAAGAAGTAAAAAACACGAAATGAAAGGAATTTAAATAACCCTTTCTAGAAAAATACGTTCCTTGTAAACAAAGAGTAGGTATGGAGAGACAATTTTTGAATTTGAGGAAAAAGTGTATGTAAAGGTTGTAATTTATGAGGCCAACCTTGCAAGGTTGAAAAGGAATGATATAAACTATATATGTAACCCAATGAGTAATATAGATCATTTGTTTGATGGGTTAAAACCATTTCTCTTAAAACATTGGTCTCCCAAACATTCTCATCATATAATGATATAGTCTCATGTGCTATCAAGATAGAGAAACAATTTTCTAAGTCTTATTAATTTATTATAATGTAAGAGAAGAAGATAATGGTGGAGTAAGATATAGATAAATGGTAAAAGTGAAAGAAGAATTTTACCGTTTGTGATAATTGTTAGAAGAAACACCCCAGTATTTTCCAGAATGGAATGGGAGTTTGTTACAGGTGTGAACCGAAAGGTCACCAAGCTCATGATTACAAGAAATATTAAGTAGATATAAATTTTTAATGCTATAATTTTAAAGAAATGAGACATTATGAAAATTTTTGTCCAAGAAGGAATGTAAATATTTCACAAAAGAATAAAATGTATCAACGGAATGATTATGATGTAACTACAGTCTAAGTGTATTAATTTATTTACTTGTGTTTTTTTATTCAAGAATTATGTTTTATGAATAATTTCATATATAAGGAGTACACTGTAGTACTTCTTCTTTAAGGATTTATAAGCCTGAAAATCATCATTATAGTTTTTAAGGTGATTAAATATTAGTTATTTTTCAATAAGAGCTACATTATGTTTTTTAGTTAATTTTATGTCACGACTGATTTTGAAAATTTAGAGACCTTTTTGGACAGTTAATTTCGATTGAACTTTTTTCGATAAGTCTTAAGGTTGTAATGGAGTAAGTTAATAATTTGATATTATTGTTTGAGGTTAATTCATGATTTAGGTGATACATTGGGATAACATTTTTGGTTTTTGTAATCATTTAGAGGATGATGTAAATATTACCATCCCTAATGATTTATCAAAATTGCTTCAGGTGGGAAAAATTCATTATGAACTTCCATTTCTAGGTGTGTAGGACAAAGTGAAAATAGACCGAAGTACCACCCGAGGATGAGATTATTCTTTTGAAATGAAAATAAATCAATTTAGAGATTATATTAATAGTAAAATATTTGTCATCTCTAGGGAAAGGATCTAAATTTTTTTGATCAAACTACTTTTTTCAATGAATCAAACGGTCCCTTAGATCATCACAGATTTATAGCTTCAGGATTATTAACATTATCTTATCCATGTTCTCTATACTCTCTATCAAAACTCGATGGTTAGATTCTTCATTAATGTCCATTTTTTCCTACATGAAACCCTTATATGTGTTATATTTGGTAATATTAACCCTTCCCTTTATCTATTTTAAAGTGGATGTTTTATTGACCCTTATTCCCATTTTGTATTTCAATAAAGGAATTTTGAATAGTCCAATAGTATTTACCAAACCCAAATTTGAAAATTGAGAGGACACAATTTATTGAAGAGGGGATAATGTAATTACCTATGATTTTATATTATACCTCTTTTTAAACATAATCTATTTTATTTCGTATGTTTCACTCAACAACAAGTTGAAATAAATAATGAGATATAATTAATTATCTTTATTTTTTTCATGACCATTATGACCTAGCTTTTACATCCAAATAAATGAATATTATTATCCAAATTAATAAATTTCCATATTATATAATTAATTAATTTTTTACATCCATCAATTTTATTTTACAGGCATAATATAATAATTAATCATATTTTTATGCATTAAAAGGATATAACTTTCTAAAAACAAAATTTAACACCTTTTAATTTCGAACCCATTTTAAATCCAATTTTTTGAAAATTTTCAATTTTCAGTTTGGAAAAATTATCTTATTATTTTAAATCATAATATGAAAATTTATTTTGGTTCAATTTCTAGTATTTTTCTTATAAGTTACATTTTTTGATGAAAAGTGAAAAATACTAAATTTTAATTGAAAAATAAATTTCATAAAAATAATTTATTGTTTTTAATTATAATTTATATTGTTTTTAAATTATAATTAGATAATTTTATTTATCATTTAATATAATTTAGGTAATTGTGGTTATTTTAACATTATAATTGGATATAAACACATGTCAATCTTTTGATGATTTTTCTATAAATAAATCATTTTCTCATTCTATCAATGAGATTAATTTTAATTTAATTACTGCGACTTCTGTGTTTTGAATATTTAAAAATGGATTCCATATTTGGAATTACCTGGTCCAAATTTTTTAAATAATTATCATTTAGTTTTTTGACCTTATGAATTGTAACTTTAATAAAAAAAATACTTATCACAGTTAAGGTTAAATAAGGTAATTAAAGGATAAAAGAATATTATAAACTTACTTAAACATATGTAAAAATAGTATTGAATAACTAATTTTACCCTTATCACCTAATTTTAGAAATTTAATCATTTAATGTACTCTTTTCCATGACTACGACATGGATAATATTAGAAACAATGAATGTGACAAAATATAACCCTTTCATTTTATACAAGTATATTAATTGTAATATATGGATAACAAAGAGATAAAATTTATTGATAATAGTATCTATAAATATAGATGAAGTACCTACATCAAAGTAATTTTTTTATAATTTATAGAGATTAAATAGTAACCATTAATGATGAAAAAATAGTAACACATAAATTATGTTATTAATAGAAATATCAAATAAATGGTATTAAAAATATTAAAATAAATATAATTTGAATTAATAAATGTTCTATATGAATTTTATAGGTTACTATGACATGATATGTGTATATTAAATGGTTTTATTTAATGTTATATTTCTGTTCAAATTTATGTTTAAGATAAAACGATGTATAGTGTCAAAAATGGAAATATTAGTATTTTATTATAATAAAATTTTATTAAAATATTTAAAAATCATAAAAATATTTAAAAAATAAAAATTGATAATTAGAAGGTCTACAATATCATAAATTTCTTCTTTTATGTACAATTGACACCGTATATGTATATATTTACACCTTTTATATTTATAATATTATTACCCAAATTAAAATATAATTGATTAATTAATGATAAATCTAAATGATAAGGTTTAAAATAAAATAAAGGCACCTTTAAATTATATTAGTTGAATTTATTTTTACATTTTCTCATATTATTATCGAAATTACTCACCTTGGAGCTATTTGATATCAAAATTAAATTTATGTTAAATTAATAGTTTTGGAGTTTCCCAAAGTTCCCATCCCCTCTCTTATAAAAGGGAAGCACTCCTCTATTAGTCACACCTATATATCCATTTGGTTTACACAAACCCTTCATATTTCACCTAATAGATTCCCTCACTTAATTCTATATGACATAATATGGGAATAAATCCATCCTAATGAGTCTTTTTGTGAAAATAAAAATGAGACACTCGAAGAAGTTGTAGTTGTTTACCAACTCTTTCAAAGTTATTTTCTTCTTCCACTTCATTTTCCAACTTTACTCTCATAATAATGTCATAAATACATCATATAATATATTATGATTTGTTTTTTTGATTATAGAACAACTATATTCCTCCTTTTACCCATTCTATAAAAAATAATATCACTCTGCTTGTGTACATATGACTTACAGTCTCTACGCCGGGGTGTAAATAGTTTTTCATCTATAATTTATTTCAATATGTATAAAGATAAATATAAAAGATGTAAAGATTAAAAATGGAATGACATTGTTACTATATAATTCATATTCTATCCAATTTATTAACCTTTACCATTACAGAATGATACTATCGCTCTTGAGTACATACGACATACTACGTCCATGACGCAATGAGAGTCATCATCCAATACAAAATTTTAAGAATGATGAAAAAATGCATATAATGAATGAATATAATATTTTTAGAACATAATATAATTCTTTATATGAAGAAGATATATCCTATTCATTAGAAACAAAACTTACATGACAAAACAAAAATATGAAAATGAAGTAGTTCATGCCTGATATAATGATTATAATGAAATATTTTTAATGAAAATGATATAATATGATCATATATGATATCATAAATAATGTATACAATTATTTTATAACATAATAATATTATTTCACAATTATACAAGAGGTTAATGCACCATTGACTAAAAGAGAGTATCGAGTAAGGGTTAATTTCGCAATCTCGTTATTATCCAATATTGTTTGTACATAAGTATTTACCATGAATTATTTATAATCCATATCCACAATTCTTAAAAATATATTCAAAAGGAAATTTTTAAAGGTTTTATGTAAAGAAAACTTTAACTTGAACAATATTTTTATTTTTTTAATGATTTATTCTTCTTAATATTTCTCACTAATGTCCATGTTTTCAAAAATGTTTTAAGGATATATTTTTATGGACATGAATGTATTAAAATTTTAATTACATTAAAAAGTTTCAAAGTGGTATGAGACACATTTATTGTAAAATCTCTTTTTAAATGTCGTTTATAAGTGTGTGACTTTTGAATGAATGATTTCAAAGAAAAATAGACATTTGTCTCAAGATATTTTTAATGATTTTATTAAATTATTTTCATCTATATCAATATAATCAATTGGAATTAATGTTTAATTGATGTAGTTTTTGTTTTGATAAAATATACCACATTTTATTAAATGGATTATGATATTTTTTACCGTGGATTTACTATTTTTATAATATTCATGGTTTATAGTTAAAGTAATAAATTTTCATATGATACTTTCAATAAGAATGTTTATATTCGTAATGTTTTAACCCTTTCATTAGAGGAATGAATTATACAAAGTAATTAATAGGAGGGTCCCGCTATAGCACCTTGATGCATTGATAGGTCTCACGATACAAGCTAGTTTGTGTTTTTCCCATTTATGTGTGGTCTTGGCATAAGGGATTGATAATATGGTTATGATGTCTGTCATTATGCACTGCCTCTTTATGAGCTTATTTATTGATATTACATGTGATTATTCAGAAAATAGAATATCAATGTTAATTTTTAAATGGAATTATATTATTAATTATTTCTATATTATTATGAAGGTGATGTTTAAAAGGATTTTTTTAAATTGTATACCTTCCTTTATAAATTATTTCTTATTTTTGACAGCTCCTACTATATTATTTATCCATACTAAGCATATCAGATCAACCATTTCTTATTATTCATTTTCCCCAGTGTCCAAAGATGTATATTATTATTAACTTGTAAGGATATTCTAATAGATATGGGTTCTTTCAAGAGAAATTTTATGTTTATTTTATTTTTATGAAGTGATGTAAAAATTATGTTTGTATATTGTTTTTATAAGGCTACTAAACTGATATGTCCTTCCGGATTTGATTTCTTGTGATCATTCCTATTTAATAAAATAATGCACTGAATCTAGGCATTTGGGGTCGTGGCACTATAGTTGGTATAATTGGAAGTTTAGTCCCAACCTTGGAAACTATACTTTGAAATGAATTTAATTATGAAACCCTACCCTAAGATAGAAACTGGTGATATGTATACAAGAACATCCAATTTTTTTGGTAATATTAGGAATATAAGGGTATTCCTAGAAAATACATCCCAGAATTGATACTACCAGAGGATGGGGTTCTGGCATAGATGTTCCTAAGAGAAATAACTCCGATAAGGTGTTACAAGCTTGACTTGGGGTAACTTGGTACATTAAAATCAACCTTACTGAATACCTATTTTGGAACTCTTAGGGGATATGATTAGGAAAATTAAAATTTTATTTATAAACCATTATAAGGGATTGAAAAAAAAAATTTCCCTAAAGAAACCATGTATATTATTAAGAGATTAGATATGCGCAAATTTTTCATATTATGTCACATATTTTGAAATTATGCATTAGGATTCAAAACCTAATCTAGTGATAGTCACTATTTCGAAATGATGCATAATTTATAAATTAGAAATCATATCAACACACATAATCTATGTAGGGATTTACCTTATATTCAAGATAATGATTTTGGAGCATGAACTACAACTGGTGCTGAATAACATATAACTATACGGGGAAAACTGACTCAGGTTATAAATAATAACCTTACATGTATGGATAAGCATGATCCACAATGAGGAGGATAAATTCTAGAACACTTCATAAGATAAAAGTATCTGAAAAAATGGGACTACAAATCTATTTTATACCTAGTATTGGAGAAGTTACTTAGAGAAAAAACTTCTTTATTTTTAGAGTATGAAAATGAAAAATGTTGTAATGGATGTTTGTATTCTCTCAGTGGATGTAAATCAATGTGGCTCATTAATTAAAGACACGAAGGAGGATGAAGAATTAGAAAATATGGAATATATAGAATTTAAATAAATATTTCTAGAAAAATACTTTCTTCATGAATAGAGAGTGGATATAGAGATACAATTCTAGAATTTGAGGAAAAAAGAGGATGAGAAGGTTGAAAAGTATGGGTCCAACATTACAAGTTTAACAAGGAAAAATATATTATATATTTATAATCTAATTAGTAAGATTGATTTTTTATTTGATGGGTATAAACCATTTCTCCAAATGGCTTTGGTCTCCCAAATATTCTCATGATATAATGATATAGTCTCATGTGTTCTCAAGACTGAGAAATAATTTTTTGTGTCTTATGGGAAAGCAAGAGAAGAGAATGGTGGAGAAAGAGAAATATATAAATAAAAAAGAAAGAATGATTTTTACATAGGTGATAATTTTTGGAATAAACAACCTAGTACATTCTTGAATGTAATTAGAGTTTGTTACATGTGTGGAGAGAATGTTTACTAGGATCTTGATTGTAAGAGAATGAAAGAAGATATAAATTTTCAATGCAATAATTGTGAAGATATGAGGAATTATGAAAATGATTTTACCAATAATTAATGAGATATAGCTCAGAAGAATAGTATGTATCAACGTCAATCTTATGTTGTTAATATGGTCGAAGTGGAGTAATTAATGTATTGGTGTTTTTAGATTCAAGAATTATGATATCAGAATATTGTGATATATAAGGATTATAATGTAGTACTAATTCTTTAAGGATTCGGAGGCAGTAACATTTTCATTATTGTTTTTAAGGTGATTAAATATTTTTTATGCGTCAATAAGAGATACATTTCATTGTTTGGGGAATTTTATGTTTTGATTGATTTGGAATCTTTAGAGATGTTTTTGGACTATTAATTTGGACATAAGTATTTTGGATAAGTCCTAAGGTTTGAATGGAGTATGTTGAAAACTAGATATTATTGTTTGATTTTAAAGTATGATTTATTGGATACATTGGGAATTTTTTTTGGTTTTAGTAATCATTTATACGACGGAGGAAATACTTGTGGGACTTATGATATATCAAAAGTGCTTTCGGCATGAAATGTTCATTTTTATCTTTCATTTATAGGTGTGAGGTTTGAAGTGAAAATAGATCGAAGCACCAACAAATGATGAGATTAAGATTATGACATGGAAATAAACAAATTAATTTATTATCTAAACGGTAAAATATTATTCAACTCTCACAAAAGGATATTGAAACAAAAAATTATTTCCATGTATTTTTCGAATAAATCAAATTTTCAATTAGATCATAGCCGATTTATTGACTTCTGATTGTTAAATCTCTTCAAATCTTGTTCTCTATCAATCTCCATATGAACATAATGGTTATATTTTTCTTTTATCTACATGTTTTTTTACACAGAAAACTGGTATGTGTTGGGTAACCATGACACTTACCTTTCTTTATCTTAAATTAGATGTTTTATCAACACTTGTTCTGATGTGGTATTTCAAAAAAAAAAGAATTTTTAATAGTGAAACATATAAAACCAAACAGAAATTTGAAAATTGAGTTGATTTTTTTTAAATAAGGGTTGAATATAACACCCCATGATTTTAATAGTATTTCTTTTTTAAATTTAATCTTTTTGATAAATTTTGATTCAAACAACACCATGTTTAAAAAAACAATTATAAATAATTAAATATCATTATTTTTACAAGACCTTTATATCCTATAAATTACATCAACATGAATGAATATTATTAAAAAATCACTAAAATTATAAATTATAAATTAATCAATTTTTGGCATCCATCCAAATTATTTTATTGTCATAAGGTAAGAATTAATCTCATTAAACACATGAAAAGGCTATATTTTTCTAGAAATCAATCTTACAGCCTTTTAATGGGGATCCCATTTTAAATAAAATATTTGAAATTTTTATATTTTCAGTTTTATAAAAAAATCTTCTTCTTAAAAAGTGTAATATCAAACTTTATTTCGGTTCAATTTTTGGTATTTGTTTGATACGTTTCATGTTTGACAAATAGATAAAAATAATAAATCTTAATTGAAAACTACTTATTTCATAGAAATTATTTATAGTATTAAATTATACATTTGAATGTTTTTAAAGTATAATTAAGTTATATTATTATCATTTAATATAATGTAGGTCAACAGGATTATTTTCATAATAAAATTGGATATAAACAGATGTCAATCTTTTGACGTTTTTTCTAAAGAAATAGTTTTGTCATTCCATCAACAAGATTAATTTTAATTTAATTACTACAAATTTTTTGTTTTAAATTTATAAAAATTGATTCCATATTGGCAAATAGTGGGTCCAAATTATGTAAACTGGTATGTTTTATTTTTTGGACATTATGAATAGTAACTCTAATAATTTTCTTATTATCACGATTAAGGGTAAATCATGTAATTAAAGTACAGATAATATTATTAAATTACCATAACACATGTAAAACTACAATTGTCTAACTAAATTATACCTTCATCATATATTTTTCTAAATTGAATCATTTAATGGAAACTTTTCCAGGAATATGTCATGGATAATATTAAAATCAATAAATTTGACAAAATTCCACACTATCATTTTATGTAAGTATGCTAGTTTTAATATAGGGATAACCAGGATGTAACATATGATTTATGTAATATATGGAAATATAAATTAATTACCTTTATCATAGTAATTTATTAATAAAATTTTGAGATTAAATTTTTACTATTAATAAGGACACAACAATAACACCGGAATTATTTTATTTGGAGAAATATCAAAAATATGTTTTTACAAATTTTAAAAGAAATTTAATATGAATTAAATAATTCTCCACAAATTTTATAAGTGGCTATGACATGCTATATGTGTATTAAATGGGTTTTTAAAATTTATATTTTTTTTAGATTTTAATTTAAGTCAAAATTAAGAATAGTGTCAAGATTGATAGTATTGATATTTTATAAGAATAACATTTTATTAAAAGATTTACTAATAATAAATAGATTTTAAAATAAAAAAGTGATATGTATAAGGTATAGATTATCATATAGTTTCTATTTATGGATAATTGACAATATATAAGAAAATATTTATAACCTTTTAATATTTAGAATATGAGTACCAAAATAAATATTTTATAGATTAATTACGTATAAATAATACATTTATGGTTAAAAATAAAATAAAATCATGTATAAATTTTATTATATGATATTATTGAGACCTATATCATATTAGTATGTAAATAAGTCCCTTTAGAGAAATTTTAAAAAGAATATAAATTTATATTAAATTAATAGTTTTGGAGTTTCCAAAAGTGCCCCAACCCTCTCTTATAAAAGGGAACATTTCATTATCCATTATTCACACATATAAATCAATTTGGATCATCCAAAAACTTCCCATTTCACATCTTAAATTCACTTCATTATTCTCTAGAGTCCAAAATTTGGGCATAAATCCTACCTATGGAGTCCTTTTCTGAAAATCCAAAGGAGACACTCAAAGAAGAGGTAATTGTTTTACCAACTCTTTCAAAGTTATTTTGTTCTTCAACTTCCTTTGGAAATTTTGTATCCATAATAAAGTAAGAAGTAAAATATTCAATATATTATTATATGTTTTTATAATTATGGGGAAACTATATTCCTTCTTTTACACATCCTATGAAAAATAATATCACCATGCATGCGTATATGCGACTTCCCGAATCGACATCGTGGTGTAATGAATTTTTCATATGTACCTTTTTTCTATGGGTATAATGATTTATAAAAGTATTTAAAGAATAAATATGACATGATTTTTTATGATATAATTTATATTCAATGCAAATCCTTACCCTTTACCATTACAGAATGACACCATCGCTCTTGTGTACGTACGACCTGTCGTATCCACAATGTGATGAGATTTATCATCCACAACAACCATTTATGAAGAATTATGAAAATTTATATAATTAATGAATAAAATATTTATGAATTTAATATCATTCAGTATATGTAGAATACATACACTATTCATAATAAACAAGACTTACATGACAAAATATGCATAATAGAATAAAGAAGTTCACACCTGAAATATTGATAATAATGAAATATTATTAATGAAATGCTTATAATGGGATAATATATGATATAAATGATAATGGATATAGTTCTGGTATAAAAAAATTAAATTATTTAACCATTATATAGTAGGTTAATGCACACTCAACTAAAGAAGAGTGTGAGGTAAGAGGTAATTCCACAATCTTATTATAATTTGAGATTGTTTATACATCAGTATTTACTAGGAAATATTTATAATCCATATCCTTATTTTATAAAAGAAATTCAAAAGGAATTTTTAAGGGTCTATGTAAGTTACTATTTAACTAAAAGATCATTTTAAATCTACCGATGATTTATTCTTCGAAATATTTTTCATTAATGTCCATGTTTTCAAAAATGGTTTTAAGGATTTATTTATATGTACATGAATGTTTTAAAAGGTTAAATACTTTAAAAAGTTTCGAAGTGTTAAGAGACAATTTAATTCGAAAATCAATTTCTAATTTTCTTTCATAAGTGAAACAATTTTGAATAATTTATTGCAATTAAAAAGGTATATTTTTCTCATGATATTTTTGATGATTTTATAAAATTATTTTAATCTATATCATCATCTGTTGTGGGATTTTACGTTTACTTTATGTTATTTTATAAAGATTTAGTCTACCACATTTTATTTAATGGTTTATGATATTTTTGAGTATGGATTTTCTATTTTTATACTATTCATGGTTTTTTATTATAGTATTAATTATTCATATGTTATTTTTAATACAAATGTTTATATTGGTTATGTTTTACCCCTTTCATAAGAGGAATTCATTGGACCTAGTATGGGATGGGTGGGGCCCATAATATACCCTCAATGCATTAGTAGGTCTCAAGGTAAAATATAATTTGGGTTGTTATCTCTTTATGTATGGTCTTGGAATGAGGCCTTGATGGTATGGTTATGATGTCTATCATTACAAACCCCCTCATTATACTTTTTTTCGTTGATATTACATGTGATTATTTGGATATTAGAATATATATGTGAATGTTTAAATGAAATCATTTTTCAAATTATTTATATGTTATGATCAAGTTAATGTTTAAAAGTCTTGTGTTTCAATTTTATACCTTTACATAAAAGTTTATGCTTATTTTTGATAACTTATGCTATATTGTTTAACCTTACGTAGCATCTGAGCTCACCCTTTCCTTCTGTTTCATTTTCACCAGTATTAAAATATTTATATTATTACTAACTTTTAGGGGATGTATATGAGATATGGGTGTTTTCAATGTAAATATTATCATAATTTTTATTTCAATATTTAATGTAAAACTAATTTTTATAACAAGTTTTTCTAAGGCTAGTAAACTAATCAGTACTTTGGGAATTGATTTATTGTGATCATTTCAATGTAATAAAATAATGCACAAGCTCTAAGAATTTGGGGTTATGGAATTATAGTTGGTATCAGAGGAAGGTTAGTACAATCAATGGACAATAGATTTATACAAGGCTTTAATTTGGGAACAATACACTAAGACAGAAACTAACGATAAATATAAAAGAGTATCCTAAAATTTTATTAATGTAGAGATTATATGGGTATTACTAGAAAATAAATCCCAGTGTGGATACTATAAGTAGACTTGGTTAAGTAATATATGTATCTAGGATTAATAACACTAATTACATGTTTCAGGCATTACTCAGGGTAACCTGGTATATGACAATGAGACTTACTACACATCTGGTTTGACACTCCCACAGGATATGAGTAGGATTATAAATATTTTTAGTGAGAATAATTATGAATGATTAAAAACTTATATGTCCCAAAAAACCATTATTTATGATTCTGAGATTAGATATGAATAATATTTTTCATTTATGCTATATATATAGAAATTAATAATTATGATTGATAACATAATATTATCAGTATCGTTATTTAGAAATGGAACATAGTGGAAGAAATGGATGTCATATCATTAAATGTAATACAAGTATGGATTTACCTTCTATGAGAGAAGATGATGTTGGAATAAGAGTTGTATGTTTTTCTTAACAACTTATAAATATATATGGAAAACTAACTCAGGTTATGAATAATATTCTTATTGGTATGGAGTAGCCAGGTCCACAATGCAGAGGATCAATATTAGACCGCTTCATGAGATAAAAACCACAAAAAATCAATTGGACTACAAATAAATTTGAATATTATAAATGCATAAGTCCCTTAGAGAAAATATATTTTTTCCTTTGGGGAGTAATGGAAGGGAAATAGTTGGCATGATAGTTTATCTTCTCTTTGGATATGTAGATGAATAGTTGTCATTATTTTAAGACATGAAAGAGGTTGAAGATTAAAAAAATAGAATAGAAATAATTTTAAAAATATTTCTAGAAAAATACATTCATCATGAACAATAAGAGGATATGGAGAGACAATTATTGAATCTTAGGAGAATGGAGGATAAGAACGTTTCAAAGTATGTGTCCAACCATAAAAGGTTATAAAGTCATGCTACGTACTACATACATAACACAAGGAGAGATATTAACAATTTATTTGATTGGTTAAATAAATTTATCTAAAAGGCTATGGTCTCTAAAAAAATCTAATCATATGAAGATATATTCTCTCATGCTATTAAGAGAGAGAGAAAGAATTTTATAAGTCTTACGAAATTAAGGGAAAAAAGGGAAGAAGAGAACAATGGAGAAAGAGACTGATAAAGTGAAAAAGGGAAAGAAGTATTTTCCCATATGTGATAATTCTGGGATGAAACACCATTATTCTTACCTTAAAAGAATGAGCGTTTCTTACAAGTGTGAAGAGAATGTTTACCAGGCTCATAATTTCAAGGGAATGAAATATGTTATAAATTTGAAATTTTGAATTTGTAAATAGATAGAACATTAATAGAATGATTATCCAAAGAATCATAAAAATATAGCTCTGAAGAAGAAAATTTATAAAAGTCAAGAGTATTCTCTTACTACGGTTGAAGAGGAATAATTAATGTATTTGTGTTTTTGGATTCAAGAATTGCGTTATAAGAATAATGTGATGTATAAGTATTGTACTACAATACTTCTTATTTAAGGATTTGGAGGAATGAATTATTTTATTATAATTTTTTAGGTTATTAAATATTTTCTATGTATCAATTTGGGATAAATTATATTGTTTGGGGAATCTGACATTACAAATGATTTTGGAAATTTAGTGACCTTTTTCGATTTTTAATTTGTTTAGAAGTATTTTGGCTAAGTATTATGGTTGGAATAGAGTATGTTGAACATTTTATATTATTGTTTTAGGAAACAATTTGATTTATTGGATACTTTGGGGAACCCATTTTGGTTTCAGTAATCATTTTGTGGATGAAGGAAATACTTGTGGGCCTTATGATTTATCAAAAGTGATTCAGTCGGGAAAAATTCTATTATAACTTTCATTTATAGGTGTAATGGGTTAAGTGAAAATATATTGAAGCATAACCAAAGGATGAGTTTTTTCTTATAATATGGAAAAACAATTATGTTTTTATTTGAATAGTAAAATATTCCTCAAATCTTGAGAAAGGATCTTAAAACCAAAAATGGTATCCTATTACTTTTTCCAATGAATTAAATGGACCCTTATATCATTGTACATTTAGAGCTTTGTGATTGTTAACATTCTCCTAACCACTTTCTCTACCACTCTCAATCATAACTTGATGGTCATATTTTTCTTTCATGTCTATGTTTTCTTTCATGGAATCCTTGTACGTGTAATCTCTGGTAAACATCACAATTAACATTCTTTATTTAAAAGTGGAATGTTTATCAACCCTTGTACCGATATGTGATTCCAATAAAGGAAATTTTTTATAGTAAAACCTTAGTTACCAAACCCAAATATGGAAATAAATAGGAAAAAATCTATTAAAGGAGCGGAGAATTTTACACCCAATGATTTTATATCATGTAAATTTAAATTTTAATCTATTGGATACATTATGTTTCACTAAAAAACATATTTAAATGAACAATGACATGTATTTAAATAACATTATTTTAATATGATCATTAATGTCCATGTTTTCAAAATATTTTTAAGGATTTATTTATATTTAAATGAATATTTTAAAATATTAATTCCTTTTAAATGTGTCAAATTGGTATGTGACACTTTAATTCAAAAATATCTTTTTAAATATCAATTATAACTTTAGGGATTTGAAATAAATGATTTAAAAAAAGATATTTTTCTCACGATATTTTTAATGATTTTAATATATTATTTTCAAATATGTCAACATATTTTGTTGTATTTTTTTTTGAGGTTATTTTATTATAAAACAATATTCCATATTTTGTTGAATGATTTTTGAGATGATTGACTATAGAGGTATTATTTTTATACCATTCAGGGTTTATAGTTAATGTATTAAATTTTCTATTTCTTTTTTTGATATGAGTGTTTAGGTTGGTTATGCTTTACCCCTTTCATAAGAGTAACGAATTGGACATAGTAAGTGATAAGTGGGGCCCTCTATAGCCCCTCGTTGCATTGGTAGGTCTCAAGAGGCAAGATAGCTAGTGTTTTGACACCTATTTATGTGTGGGACTTGCATAAGGCCTTATCGATATAGTTGTGATGTCTAAAATTATATACTCCTTCTTTGTAATATTAGTTGGTTATAATACAAGTGATTGTTCCACTAGTAGAATAGAATTGTTAATGTTTAAATGGAATTATTTTTTAGTTTTTTCCATATTAATCATAAGGTTTTGTTTAAAATTCTCGAGTTTCCATTTTATACCTTCCTTTAAAAGTTTATTATTATTTATGACAGCTTATTCTATTTTCTTTATCCTTAATGAGCATTTGAGCTCCCCCTTTCATATAATGTATTTTCCCTAGGATGCGAAGTGGTATGTTATGACTGACCTGTAAGGATTGTTTATGAGTTATGGGTGTTTTCAATGAAAATTATATGTTACTTTTCATTTGATGATTTGATGTAAACCTTATATATGTATCTAGTTTTTCCAAGGATACTAAACTGGTCAGTCCTTTTAGATTTGATTTCATTTGATCATGGCATTGTAATAAAATAACGAACTGGCTCTTGGAATCTAGGTTGGGGTGTTATAGTCAGTATAACAGGAAGTTTAGTCCCATCCTTGGAAACTAGACTTCGAAAATACTTTAAATATGGAACACAAGCCTAATATAGACATTGTATATAATTATATAAGAACATCATAATATTTTTGGTAATGTAGAGATTGTGTGGGTAATAATAGAAAATATATCCATGTATGTATAGAAAAAGTGGATGTAGTTATGGAAAAAATGTACCAAGGTGTAATAACTTCGATAAGGTGTTTTGGGCTAGACTTTGGGTAACCTAGAACACAAAAAAGGCCTTACTACACACCTGATTTGACACTCCTATGGGTTATGATTAGGATAATTCAAATATTCATTGCGAAATATTATGAAGGATTTAAAACTAAATATTTCACCCAAAAAATGTTTATTATTATGAGATTAGATATGCATAATAGTTTCAATTATGTTAAATATTTTGAAATTATGCATTATGATTCATAACCTAATCTAGTGAATGTTGTTGTTTAGAATTGGTGTATAGTGGAAGAAACATAAATCATATCAATGTACATAATCAATGTAGGGATTTACCTACTATAAATGATAATGATGTTATAGGAGGAGCTCACACTACTGCTGAATAACTTATAACTACACTGGGATATATGACTAAGGTTATGAATAATAACCTTATCCGTATAGATCATCCTGACCCACAATACTGAGGATCATTGCGAGACCGCTTCGTGAGACAACAACCTCCAACATTGAATGGGAATAAAAATTAATTTGTAGTTGATCAATGGATAATGTCATTATACCAAATATTTCTTTCATTGGAGAGTAATGAAGGGGGAAATATTTTCATGATAGTTTTTCATCTCGTAGGATATTTAGATCAATGATGTCCATTAATTCAAAATAGGAAAAAGGATGAAGAATTAAAAAAATATTAAATGGAGGTAATTTAAAAAACAATTTCTATAAAAATACATTCCTTGTGAATATTATGTGGATATGAAGAGAACATTATAGAATCTGAGGCCAAAGTAGAATGATATGGTTGCAAGGTATTAGTCTAACTTTATAAGTTTAAAAATGAAAACTAAAGGCTACCAATGTTTCCCACAGGGTAATATTGATCATTTATATGATGGGTTAAAATTAATTTTCCAAAATACTTTGGTCTCGAAAACATTATCATCATATGAAGATATATTCTCATGTGTTATCAAGAAAGATTTTTTTTAATTCGTGTGACTTTAAGGGAAAGAAAGAGTATAAGAGAACGGTGGAGAAATAGAGAGATAAAGGGAAAATGGAAAGAATGACTTTCCCACATGTGATAATTGTGGGAAGAGACACCCCAATTCATTCCTGAAATAAATGTGAGTTTGTTACAAGTGTGGAGCGAATGTTAACTAGGATTGTGATTGCAATGTTTAGAAAGAAGATGTAAACATGAAATGCTATAAATTTCAAGAGATGAGACATTATGCTATTGATTTTCAAAAGAATAAAAGACATATAGATCAGATTAAGAATATGTGTCAAGGTCAAGCTTATGTTGTTAATTCATTTAAAGTGGAGTAATTTATGTATTTGTGTTTTTGGATTCAAAAATTATGTTATAAAAATAATGTGATATATAAGGATTGTACTACAGTACTTATTCATTATGGATATGAAGGCATGAACTTTTACATTATGAGTTTTAATGTGATTAAATGTTTGTTATTTGTCAATAAGAGCTACATAGCTTTTTTTAGAATATACTGTTATCATTGATTTAGGAAATTTAGAAATATTTTTGGATAATTAATTTGAAATGATGTATTTTGGATATGTATTAAGGTTGGAATGGAGTAATAAGAACATTTGATATTATTTTTTGAGGTTAAATTATGAATTTTTGGATAAATTGGGATAAAAGTTTTGGTTTTAGTAATCATATAGGGGACGAGAGAAATACATGCACGCCATGTGATTTATCAAAAGTGCTTCCGGCCTAAAAAATTAATTTTGAACATTTATTTTCAAGTGAAAGGGATGAATTGAAAATATATTGAAGAAGAACCAAACTATGAGATTATGATTATGGCATAGAAAAATATCTAATACGTGATAATCTGAATAGTAAAATATTCTTCAACTATCAAAAAAGGATCCTGAAACAAAAAATTCAACCCTAGTACTTTTT
Source organism: Viscum album (assembly GCA_963277665.1). Taxonomy (NCBI): domain Eukaryota; kingdom Viridiplantae; phylum Streptophyta; class Magnoliopsida; order Santalales; family Viscaceae; genus Viscum; species Viscum album. Next base: position 1,360,022,937 of record OY728135.1, on the reverse strand, counting down.
TGATGAATCAAATGGTCCCTTAGATCATTGAAGATTTATTACTTTGTGATTTTTAACTTTATTATAATAATGATCTATATAACTATCCATCAGAACATGATGGTTAGATTTTTCATTCATGTATTTTTATTACTATATGGAACCCTTTTATGTGTTATCTCTGGTAACCGTCATACTTCCCATTCTTTATTTTAATGTGTATGTTTTATCAACCCTTATTCTGATGTGGGATTTCAATAAAGGAATTTTGAATATTCAATCCTTAGTTACCGAACCCGAATTAGACAATTGGGAGGACACAATTCATAGAACGAGGGGATAATATAAAACCTCATGATTTTATATTATGTATTTTTTAAATTTAGTCTCTTAGATAGATTATGGTTCACATAACACTTTGTTTAAATGAAGAATGATATATAATTAAATATAATATGTTTGGAAAGACCATTATTACCTAGCAGTTACATCAAAATGAATGAATAATATTAATCAAATCCTGAAATTTATATATTTTATAATTAATCTTTTTTTTGAAATCCATCCAAATTATTTTATAGGCATATGATAAGAATTAATCCAATTTTACGCATTAAAATACTATATTTTTCTAAAATGGTATTTTATCACCTTGTAAAAGAGATTCCATTTTAAATAAAATATTTTTTTTATATTTTTAGTTTGAAGAAAAACTTCTTCTTTTAATGAGTAATATAAAAATTTATTTTGGTTCATTTTTTTTGTATCATTCTGATAACTTTTATATTAAAATGAATAGTGAAAAATACTAAATCATATTTGAAAAAAAAATTCATCGAAATAAATAATATTGATAAATTATACATGTCATTATTTTTAAAGAACAACTATATTATATTTTTATCATTTAATATAATTTAGTTTATTGAAATTGTTTTCACATTATGATTGGATGTAAACACATGTAAATCTATTGACTGTTTTTTCATAAAAATAGTATTCTCATTCCATAGACAAGATTAATTATAATTCAATTACTGAAAATTATAGATTTTTAATTTTTGAAAATTGATCCCATATTTGGAATCAGTGTCTACAAATTATGTAAATCGGTATCTTTTAATTTTTTGGACATTATGAATTGTAACGTAACTATTTTTTTATTATCTCTATTATGGGTAAATTAGGTAATTAATGTTACACATAATATTATAACATTTCCCTAACAAATGTAAATATACTATTGGATGACAAAATTAGACCTCTATAACCTATGTTTTGATATTTAATCATTTAATGGACACTTTTACATGAATATGACATGGATAATAATAAAATCAATGAATGTGAAAATATTTCACAATCTCATTTTTGTTAAGTATGTTAAATTTAATATAGGGATAACCCAAAGATAACATAAATTGTAAGTAGTATATGGAAATATAGATGAATTACCTACATCGTTATAATTTATTTATAATTTTGAGAGATTAAATAATTACTATTAATGATGAAACAATAGTGACACATAAAATATTTTATTAATAGAAATATAAAATAAATGGTAATATAAATATTAAATGAAATATAATTTAACTTAATTAATGTTCTTCCCCAAATTTATAGGTGACTATGACATTTTAGTAGTATATTAATTTTTTTAAATATATATTTCTTTTAGTATTTTAATATTAGTCAATGTAATGAATATTTTCAAAGAAGAAACTGCTGATATTTTATAAAAACACATCTTCTTAAATTATTTAAAAACAATAAAAACATTAAAAACTATAAATAGTTAATAATAAGGTCGAAAATATCATAAAGTTATCATTTTTGAACAATTTACATTATATAAGAAAATATTTATACCCTTTTAATATTAAGAATATTATTACCAAAATTAAAATTTAATGGATTGATAAGGATAATTATAAATGAATAAGATCAAAATAAAATCCAATCGTGTATAACTTTTATTAGTTGGTAGTATTTCTACCTATCAACATATTATCTTCAAAATTACTCACTTTGGAGACATTTAAAATTGAATATCAATTTATATTAAATTATTAGTTTTTGAGTCCCCAAAAGTGCCCCTCCTATCTCTTATAAAACCAAACACCTCATTATCCATTATTCACAGCTCTAAATAAAATTTTCCCAACCAAAAAAGCTACCCATTTCTCCTACATACTTCCCTTAATTCATCTTTAAGGCCATAATTTAGGCCTAAATCCAACATATGAAGTCCTGTTGTGAAAATCAAATGGATACACTCAATGAAGTGGTAATTGTTTTAGAAACTCTTTCAATGTTATTTTCATATTCCACTTCCTTTTATAGAGTAGTTTACAAAAAAATTTAGTAAATACAAAATATAATACATTATTAAATGTTTCTATGACTATTTTATAACCATATTCCATCTTTTACCCATCTTATGGAAAGTAATATCACCATGCATGCGTACATATAACTTACCATCTCCACACCGGGGTGTAAAAAACATTTCATATATTATTTATTTATATGTGTATGAAAATGAATATAAAGGGTTTAAATAATAAATATTACATGATATATTTAATGTATAATTCATATTCCATCCAATTACTTACCCTTTACCATTATAGAATGATTTTGTCACTCGTGTGTATGTATGACCTACCGTGTCCACAAAGTGATGGGATTCATCCTCCACTACAACCATTTATGAATGATTCTAAAAATGTGTATAATGAATGAATAAAATATTTATGAACTTAATATAATTCTGGATCTAAAGAATAGATATCATATTCATAATAAACAAGTCTTACAAGACAAGATATAAATAAGAAAATGAAGCTGTTCACTCCCAAAATATTGATAATAATGAAACATTATTAAAGAATTACATATTATAGTGTCATATAATATATTATAAATAAGGGATATAGATTTGGTATAATGTAATTACATTATTTAACTATTATAAAGTAGGTTAGTAAACAAGAGTCTGAGGTAAGAGTTAATTTTCCAATCTCATTATCATTCGAGATTTTTTATACATAAGTATTTAATGGGACATATTAATAATCTATGTCAATGTTTCTTAAAAATATTTTCAAAAATATTTTTTAAGGTTTTATGTAAGGGAATATTAAACTAATACTTTGTTATAAATGTTTTTATTATCTATTTTTCTAAATCATTCTCATTAATGTCCTTGTTTTCAAAATGGTTTTATGGATTTATTTATATGGACATGAATGTTTTAAAATATTAATTACTTTAAAAATTTTCGAAGTTTTATAAGATACTTAGATTAAAAAATCACTTATTATATATTATTTATAACTTCATGTATTTTGAAAAAATTATTTCAAATAAAAATTGATATTTTTCCCAATATATTTTTAATGATTTAATAAATTTTTGTCATTTATGTCAATATTATTTGATTGATTTTATGTTTAATTGAGGTTGTTTTATTATGATACAATATACCAGATTTTATGTAATGGTTTATGATAAGTTTGACTTTGGATGTGCTACTTTGATACCGTTAATGGTTTATGGTTAACTTATTAACTATTAGTTTTCTTGTTTTAATACAAATGTTAACATTGGTTATGTTTTACCTCTTTTATAGAGAAATTCATTGGACTTATTAAGTGATGGGAGGGGCCCATTATAGCCCCTCGAGGCATTAGTAGGTCTCCTGAGAAAATCTAGTTTGGTTTTTTGACCTTTAAGTACGTTATTGGCATGAGGCCCTGATGATATAGTTATGATGTACGGTATTATGCACTCTCTATTTATGACATTAGTTTTTTATATTACATGTGATTATTTGGCTTGTAGAATATCATTGTTAATGTTTAAATAGAATTATTTTATAAATTCTTTCCAAATTTTTCTTAAGGTAATGTTTAAAAAGATTTTGTTTTAAAATTATAAATTTCGTTAAATGTTTATGCTTATTTATTATAGCTACTACTATATTGTTTATCCTTTCTGAGGAACTGATCTCACCTGTTCCTTCTATTTCATTTTCCACAGGATTCGAATAGGTATATTATTACAAACCTCTGAAGATTGTCTTAGAGATAAGATATTTTTAATGGAAATACTATATTACTTTTTATTTCATGATGTAATGTAAAACATAGGTTTCTATATAGTTTTTACAAGGACACTAAATTGATTGATCCTTCAGGATTTGATTTCTTGTGATCATGCCAATGTAATAAAATAATGCACCAACTATGGGAATTTGGGGTTGGGGCATTAAATTTGGTATTAGAGGAAGTGTAATACAAACCAACGAAACTATATTTAGAAAAGACATGAATTATGGAATAGTACCCTAAGATAGACATTGTGGATTAGTATAGAAGAAAATCCTAAAATTTTAGAAATGTTGAGACAATGTGGGTATTCCTTGAAAATACACGCCTTTCAGGATACTACAGGTGGACTTGGTTTTGGAATAGATGTACCTAGGAGTAATAACTCTCATAAGGTCTTTAAGGCTTGGCTTGGGGTAACTTGGTATATTATAATGGGCCTTACTACACATTAGGGTTGACACAACCATGGGATACGATTAAGATTATTCACATTTTACTTGAGAATAATTATGAAGTATTTAAAACTAAATATGTCCCCAAATAAACCATGTTTATGATTATGAGATTAGATATTAATAAATGTTTCAATTTATGTTAAATATTTTGAAAATATGAATTATGATTCACAACCAAATCTCATAAATTACGTTATTTATAGATGGCTTATATTAGAAGAAATGTAAATCTTATCAATGCACATAATGCATGTAGGGATTTAAATTTTATTCATGATAATGATATTGGAGAAGGAGATGCAACTGGTGCTTAACTAATTATTACTATATGAGGTCAACTAACTTTGGTTATGAATAATAATATTACTCATATAGAGTAGACATATCCATAATTAAAAGGATAAACGTTAGACCAGTTTATGAGACAACGCCCCCAACATGAGATGGGATTAAGAATCCATTTTAGTTTAGAAATGGATAAGTTACTTAAAAAAATATTTTTTTAGGGAGTAACAAAAGTTAAATAGTTTTCATGATAGTTTTTCATCTCTCAGGTTATGTCAATTAATATTGGTCATTAATTTAGAACTTAGATGAGGATGAATAAGTAGAAAATAAGAATTGGAATGAATTAAAAAAAATCTCTCTAGAAAAATAATTTCCTCGTGAACATATAGAGGATATGGGGAGATAATAATTGATTCTGAGGAAAAATGAGGATAATAAGGTTGTACAGTATGTGTCCAACTTTACAAGGTTAAAAATTCATGGAATAGACTATATATATAACCCAATGTGTAATATTTATTATTTCTTGGAGGGGTTATAACCATTTTTCAAAAAGGATTTGGTTCCTAAAAAATATAATTTGATAAAAATATTATCTCATGTGATATCAAGATATATAAATAATTATCTATGTCTTATGACTTTAAAGGAATGAAATAGAAAAATATTATGGTGGATCAAGTTATGGTTAAAGGGAAAAATGGAAATAAAGATTTTATTATATGTGATAATTATGGGAAGAATCACCTCGGTACTTACCAGAAAAGAATGTGAGATTGTTAAAGGTGTGGGGAGATAGGTCACCTAGATCATGATTGCAAGGGATAGAAAGAGTCTGTAAATTTGTAATGATATAATTGAAATGAGATGGTACATTATTCAAATTATTTTCCAAATAGTCAATGAAATTAGCTCATAAGAAAAAAATATATCAAGGTCAATATTATTATATTACTATGGTCGAAGTGAAATAATTAATGTATTTGTGTTTTTGTATTTTATAATTATGTTATAAGAATAATTTAATATATAAGGATTGTACTGGAGTACATAATCTTTAAGTATTTTGAGGAATGAATGTTTTCATTATGATTTTTAATGTGATTCAATATTTGGTATGTTTCAATAAGAGATACATTATGTTGCTTGGGGAATCTGATGTTACAATTGATTTTTGAAATTTAGAGACCTTTTGTACTATTAATTTGGAAAAAAGTATTTTGGATAATTATTAATGTTGGAATAGACTAAGTTGAACATTTAATATTACTGGTTGATGTTAAGGTATGATTTATTGGATACATTGGGATAATATTTTTGGTTTTAGTAATCATTTAGAGGATGAAGTAAATAATTGTGTGCCTTATAATTTATCAAAAGTTCTTCAACAATGAAAAATTCATTATGAACATTCATTTCCAAGTGTAAGGGTGGAAGTGAAAAAAGATCGATGAACAACCAATGCATGAGATTATGCTTATGACATGGAAGGAAATCTATTACGTTATTATTGGAATAGTTAAATATTTTTCAACTCTATGTAAATGATCCTAAAACAAATAAATTCTATCCTAGGACTTTATATGATGAATCAAAAGATCCCTTATATCATCGCACATTTATAGCTTTGGGATTGTTAACTTTCTACTAACTATTTTATCTATCACTATCTATCATATCATTATGTTTATATTTTTCATTCATTTCTATGTTTTATTACATGGAAACATTGTATGTGTTATCTTTGATAACCTTCACGCATCCCTTAATTTATATTAATGTAGAAGTTTTATTGATAGTTGTTCCGATGTGAGTTTTCAATAAAGGAATTTTTAATCTTCCAATAATTGTCATTGAACCCAAAATAGAAAATTTAGAGGAAAATATTATTGATGGAGGGAAAATATAATACCACAATATTTTACATCATTTCACTTTTTAAATTTAATATCTTTCATAGATTATAATTCCCAATACACCATGGTTAAACAAACAATGATATATAATTAAATAACATTATTTTGACACGACCATTACAAACTTTACATTACATTAACATGAATGAATAATGTTATCCAAGTTATGAAATTTATATATTATATAATTAATCAGATTTCTTAATATCCATCCAAATGATTTTATATGCATAAGATAAGAATTAATCATATTTTACACATTAAAAGGATATATTTTTCTTAAGAGAAAATTTGCCGCCTTTTAATAGAGAACCCATTTTGAAAAGAATATTTGAACCTTTTATTTTTTCGGTTTTAATAAATGAGTTTCATCTTTTAAATTGCAGTATCAAAATTTATATTAGTTCAAATTTTGATATTTATTTCTAACAAGTTTCATGTTTTAATTAATAGTGAAAATACTAAATCTTATTGAAAACATATTTTTCCATAAAATTAAATTATATTGTAAAATTATAATTTTGATTTGATTTAAACTATAATTATATTATAGTTTAATAATTTAATCAAATTTAGTCCCTTGGGATTATTTTCACATAAAAATCGGATATAAAAACATGTTATTCTTTTGATGGGGTTTCCTCTAGGAAATCAGTCTCTAGTTCTATCAATGAGATTAATTTTAATTTAATTACCATAAAATCAATATTTTGAATTTTTAAAAAGTTATTCCAAATTATAATTAATTGGGTCCAAATTATTTAAGTAGGTATTATTTATTTTTTAATATTTTTAATAATAACATTATTAATTTTCTTTATTACTACGGTTAAGAATAAATATGCTAATTAATGGTACAGATAATATTATAAAATTAAACTAACACATGTAAAAATCTTATTGAATGCATAAATTCGAACTGTATCACCTAAGGGTCAAAATTAAATCATTTAATGGACACTTTTACATGAATATGGAATGGATAATATTAAGATAAATAAATATGAAGAAATTTCACACTGGCATTTTATATAAGTATAATAATTTTAATATAGGGACAACCAAAAGATAACCTAGATTTTATGTATTATATATATATGTATATGAGATAACTATATAATAGTAATTTATTTAAAATAATAGAAATTAAATAACTACCATTAATGATGACACAATAGTGACATAGAAATTATTTTATTAATAGAAATATCAATGAAATGGTTACAAAATTTTTAAAAAAATATAATTAGAATTAATTAAGGTAATAAAAAAATTAACAGATTTCCATGAAATGTTATTAGTATATTAAATGGTTTGGTTCAGATTTATATTCCGTTTTGGATTTTAATATCAGTCAATGTAATGAATTGTGTCAAGATTGAGACTATTGATATTTTATAAAAATAAAATTTTATCAAATTATTCAAAAATTACAAAAATATTTAAATCATATAATGTGAAAATTATAAAGTATAAAATATCATAATGTTTACATTTATGGATAATTTTCACCATATAAGTAAATATTTATAACCTTATAATATATAGAATATTGTTACCAAAATTAAATGTTAATAGATTAATGAAGGATAAATCAAAATGATAAGGTTCAAAATAAAATATAAGCATAGAAAAATTTTATTTATTGAGAGTATTTGAACCTATCCATATATTATCCAAGAAATAAATCATTTTCATCTATTTTAAATTTAAAATAAATTTATATTAAATTAATTATTTTGGAGTTTCTAAAGTGCCCCTACCCTCTCTTATAAAAGTGAATCCATCCTTCTCCACTATTAACAACTATATATCACATTGGTTCTCCCAAAACCTAACCATTCATCCTCCCAAATTAGCTTACATCATCTTATATTCCATACATTAGTTTTAAATCCTATCTATGGATTCTTTTGTGCAAATCAGAAAGAGACACTCGATGAAGAGGTAATTTTTTTACCAACTCCTTCAAAGTTCTTTTCTTATTATAATTTATTTTCCAATGTTTATTCCACACTAAAGTAATAAATCAAGAATATAGTATATTATTATACGTTTTTGTGATTGTTGGACAACACTATTCCTAATTTTACCCATCATATGAAAAATAATATCACCATTCGTGTATTTGTACTACTTGTCGTCTCCACGCTGTAGTGTAAACTTTTTTTCATATATTATTTATTTCGATGGATATAATGATGAATTTAAAGGATTTAAATAATATATTGACATTATATTGTTACTATACAATTTATATTCCATTCAACTCCTTACCCTTTACCATTACATAATGATGACATCACTCGTGCTTACGTACAGTCTACTATGTCCACGAGGTGATGCGATTGATCCTCTACTAAAAAAATTCAACAATGATTATAAAAAATTATAAAATGAATTAATATAATATATAATAACTTAATATAATTCCATATTTGAATAATTTATATCCTATTCCTAAAAAAGACTTACGTGACAAAATAATCATATGAAAATTAAGCAATTCACGCCCGAAATAATGATAAAAATGAAATATTATTAAAGAAAACAACATAAGAGGATTATATATGATATAATAAATTATTCTTATAATTTTTCTATAACTTTATTAAATTATCTAACCATTATAAATGAGGTTAATTAACCCTTTACTAAAAAAGATTATGAGGTAAGGGTTAATTTCACAAACTCATTATTATCAGATATTATTTATATATAAGTATTTAATAGGAAATATTTCTATTTGATGTGAATTGTTCTTAAAAAAAATTTGAAATTATTTTTATTATGTTTTTTTGTAAGGGTCTCTTTAATAAAAACATATTTTTAATATTTTCAATTATATTTTCTTCTAAATCATTTACATTAATATCCATGTTTATAAAATGGTTTTAAGGATTTATTTATACAGACATGAATGTTTTAAAATGATAATTCTGTTAAACAAATTTGAAGTGGTATGGGATACTTTGATTCCAAAATATATTTTTAAATGTATTTTATAATTGAATGGATTTTGAATAAATTATTTCAAATAAAAATAGATATTTTTCTCATGATATTTTTAATGATTTTATTAAATTATTTTCATCAATGTCAACATCCTCTGTTGGATTATTGTTTAATTGAGTTTTTTTTCTTATAATACAATATACAACATTGTATAGAATGGTTTATGATATGTATGATTGTGGGTGTGCTATTTTCATACCATTCATAGATTATGGTTAATTAATTAACATTTCATATTATAGTTTTAATATAGAATGTTATTGTTGGTTATGTTTTATCAATTTCATAAAAAGATTTAATTGGAATTTATAAGTGATGGGTGGGGACCTATATAGCACCTTGATGTATCAGTAGGTCTCACGAGACAAGATATTTTGGCATTTCATCCATTTATGTATGGTCTTCGAATAAGGCCATGACAGTATGGTTATGATATCCGACATTGTGCTCTCCCTTTTTATGAGATTAGTTATTGATATTACATGTGATTATTTAGCTAGTAGAATATCCATGTGAATGTTTGAATGAAATTACTAGATTAATTCATGCCATATTATTCTCAAGGTAATGTTTAAAAGGCATTTCTTTAAATTTAATACCTTGCCTTAAATGTTTATCCTTATTTACGATAACTTACCCCTTATTGTTTATCATTTCTGAGTATCTGAGCTCTCCCCTTTCTTATGTTTAATTTTCTCTAGGATGATAATTGGCATATTATGACTTACCTATAGGAACCTTATAAAGGATATGCGTGTTTTGAATTGAAATACTATATTACGTTTCACTTCATGATGTTATGTAAAAATTATGTTTGTATCTAGTCTTTCCAAGGATACTAAAATGACCGGTCCTTCAGGATTTGATTTCTTGTGATCATTATAATGTAATAAAATAATACACATAATATATGAAGCTAGGGTTGGGAATTACATAAATGTTTATTTAATAGAGAAAAATTTATGTTGTACAACCCCCAGGTTTAGAAAACCATTATAAACCAAATTAGGTTTTTAATCTTACTAAAGCTCTTTATAGCCTTAAACAAGTACCTATAACATGGTATGAAATATTATGCTTATTTTTGTTGGAAAATAGAATTTTAATGGGTTAGTTGATCCTAATATTCTTAGGAAAACTACTTATTATAATATTTTATTTGAAAAATTTATGTTGATGATGTTATTTTCGGTTCAACTAATAAAAATCATTGTAATTATTTTTCAAATTTAACGGAAAAAAGAATTTTTAATGAGTATGATGGTAGAACTAAATTTATTTTTAGGATTTCATATTTATCAATAATATTATGAAAATGTTTTAAATCTATGTATATTTATTATTGATTTATTGAAAAAGATTGAACATGACTATAGTAAGGCCTATACGACTCCCTTGTGTACAAATATTAATCATGATTTGGATGAAGATAGAAAACTAGTTGACAATAAGTTATATAGAGGTATAACTGGTAGAATATTATATCTTACTACCATCAGAAAAAATATAATGCTTTCTTTATGTTTTTGTGCTAGATTTTAGTCGAATATAAAATAATTCCATCCTATTACTATTAAAATATTTTTTTATATATTTCAAAGGAACTATTTTCCAATCTCTTCATTACCCAAAAACTTCTACATTAATTGAATTTCATATTTAGATGTGGATTTTTTAGGTTGTATATGTGATAGAAAAACAAACTCTGGAATCCTTCAATTTTTAGGAAAATCATTAGTATCATGGTTGAGTAAGAAACAACACTCAGTTGCCTCGTCAATGGATAAGGAAGAATATGTATCTGCTGAAAGATACCGAACACATGTGTTGTGAATGAAACACACTTTACTATATTTTGGAATAAATTCTATAAATATACCTATTTTATTTGATAATACTAGTGCTATACATATTTCAAATAAATCCAATAAGTCATTATAGGACAGCGAATATTGATATAATACATCATTTTCTAAGAGATCATATTATTAAAAAGGATATATATTTAGAATTTTTAAATACCAAACACAAGTTAGCTAATATTCTTACAAAACCACTACCTACTATAAGTTATCATTTTAAGGGTGAGTTAGGATTATTTAATTAAAATTAAATGTTTAAAAACTTATATCAGAGAATACTTTTTTAGTTTTAGTTGATTTTAATTTTTTTAAATGTTTAATTTGTTGTAAAATCATTATTTCATTTTCTTTGTTCAAATAAATTTTTGTTTATATTTTACTTTTATAAAACATATTTTAAAATTAAAATTTTAATGATTACACCATGTTATCAAAATAGAAAAAAAGGATCTCTCAATATTCCCCCACACACATTCCTCCTATTTCATTCCCTTTATGTTAATAGAGAATCTCTCCTTCAATTTATCAAAATCCTAAACCTTAAAACCCTGAAAACTCAAACCATCTTAAATGGGGACTTCTAGAAGAGTTGAATAATTTCATCTATGAAAGCCTCCTCATCAGTTGAAATATCATAATGTTATTCAGTGAAATATAATTTATTTTGATTAGATGAATCAAAATAATCTAATTTTAAATTCTAGGATAACATTTCAAGGACTATAATTCATTTTTTGAGGTATAAATTTGGCTTTTCTTTTATATATAAACAAAAGGGTTATATCTAAATGCCTTTTTGGTTTTGGAAATAATGAAGACATAGTTATGTCTAAGATTAATAATGATGAGTTTTCTATGACTTCCAAATAAATTTATAAAATCATGGATTATACCCATAAGGGGGAATTACATTCTACTGTAACAAATATATGATATGAGAAATACATATGAGAGGACATAATTTTCTCCCTCTATGGAATGAGAACAATCTAAAAAATGTTGACAACAAATCTAAATGCTGATCAAAGAGTCCTAATTATGTTTATACAATATGGAATTTTTCCAATGATTGATGAGTTAGAGAATGTTATTTATCGAGATATATATATATATATATTCTTTTTTTTGTTCTTGAATAATGTCAAATAAATCTTTGTAGATATATGTTACGATATTTGTGTCATTGTTTCCAGAAGGATGAAAATATGGGTTTTTAACTATATAGAAGAATTATTTCACATATATATCTTAGTATGGGAATGATATGAGAAAAATATTTTGAAGAGAGAGGCCATCATAGATATAGTCTCAATATTTGAACAGTTAGGAACTTTGGATTTTTTCTAGACCGAATCTTGAAACTATCTTCTTCTAGTTGGTTTAGAAGTACAAAAAAGGTTAATGTCCAGTTCTTAGGGGGACAAAAATTTTCATGATATTGGTTCTATATGACCAAAGAATGATAATGAAGCTTATTCAAGAGTTTATGAGGATAGTCTTCATCAAATAATAATAATATCAATAAATATTTCTAAGCTAGTGGATGTTTCCCAATCAAGTGAAAAATATGTTGGTGAAGAGGTAGATCAAATAATTAAGAATGTTGAGAAAATTTCTCAAGGGGATCATAAAACCAGGGAAGTTTTTCCAAATACTAATAATGTTTCCCATGAAAATATTTTTTTTACGTTTGATTCAGTAGAGGAAAATGTATCAATATTATGAATGTAAAAATATCCATGTTTTGCTGTGGTGGAAGTTTATCAAACCATTGATTAATATACCAAGAATTTTGACTCACTGGAAAGATATTAAGAAGAGTTGTTTCATGGTTTTAATCAAGTGAATGAACGAAATTTATATTTATGATAAGAATTAGAGTTTTAGATGAGGAAAGTTGAATAAATAATAAGTTTTATAGTGCTAAGAGCTAAATTTGAGGCACTTATAGAACAATTAAGAGAGGTTTAGTAAAGTATTGTGTCCATGGGTGACCTCAAAGAGTTTATCCTAATGTTTTCTACTATGTCAAGATCGATATAGTGTGAGTTTTTAAAGAAATCAGATTTTGATGATTTGAAGTAGTTTTTAGGCAGAAAGTTTCAATCTATAAGAGATAATCATTAGGCTCTATCCTCTTAATCTCAATAGGATCTTCCTAACATGATTAGAATATTTGGGGAAATAACTACTATGTTTAACAAATTAAATAATATAATTATCACTCTTCGTTGTGACAATACTCCATTGCACATTCTTATAGATAATTTGAGAGATTTTATAAATAATCAGACATCTAATGAATCTGGGTTGGTACTAGTCATTTATAAAGTTAGAGAGAGGATGAAGTCTTTAATTCATAATTATGAAATAGTGAATGAATTTGTTATGGTAATTTTTTTTAAAATATTGATGGTTGTATTGGATTCAAAGAACAATCTTCAACAATGGATAGATGTGTTCAAAACCTATTTCCAAAGCCTACTAAAAAAACTTCTTGATATTAATGGTTATTTTTAGACCATTACTCATCCTTCAAAACCTTCTACCAATAAATATTACCATCAAGAAATCCAATATGATTGAATCCCCTCATTTTGAATAATCCTTCCAAAAATTGCGGTATATACTCATTATTTTTAAAACATTTGATCTTCATTTTACATTAATTTCATTTAATATTTCATGGTTTTATATCATTTTATGTCTTATGTTCGAATTTATAGTTCCATATAACATTTATTATATTTCTATTTGGTATACTATAACATTAATTTATTACGATATGAAAAATTATAGGTGTTTTAATCTATTTTTATTTTGATTTCCATTTGATATCATATAAAATGGGGAGAATATTTGGGTAAACACTACACTCTCAATTTTTCTTGAATCTATTTATTATCATCAATATAATAATATAAAATCAAAATTCAATTTTCATAACTTTTTTATTTGTGTTTAAAAATACTATATGTAATTTTAATAACATGATGGGGTTTTTATAATCAAATGGGGGAGGTTGTTAGGAATGTATTGTCTCAGCAATACTCTATGTTATATGATGATTTTGATTCTCAGAAGTACCCTTATTTGTTTTCTAATAATTTTTCTTTATGTATGTTTCATGAATTTATATGTAATAATTATATGTGTCTTTTTTTAGGGAATTTAATGCTATAGGATGTGTTCTCGAAACACTATTCAAACCAAATGTCTGGTAAATAAACTTACGAATCATCATCCATACACAACGCAAAAACTAGTTTTGTATAGATCAAAATCACTATATTGGATATTAAAAATATGGTTTTGAAACCATATATTTGGTAATTAATAAATGTATGGTATATCCACCCAATATTTAAATTTGGAATCACTATTCATAAGCTTCATTCAGATGATTGAACGTATGAATAATGAATCTTATCGTTGTAATCAATCTTATGTTGAATGGATGAACATATGGATTCTCATACCCATGTTACATTTTGATCCATTAGTTATTTGTAGATGAAACTATGGTTAAGGAAAAATATGTTTGAAGGAACCCTACTCTATACAATAGAGCCCTACCCAATGAAAAAGAACCCTATGCTACGTAATGGAGCCCAATGCTGGTTTATTCAACAATGAATATTTAAATCCAAAATTTTTTCATAGATTTATACAATGGTCTAGAAAAAATTTTATGGTAATATAAAGCTTTTGTACAACCGTTTTAAAACTATTTAGGATCAATTCAATGAACTGTATTCATCAGAATAATTATCTCCTATTATTAAAGGAATTTAAGACACTTATTTGGATAATTTAAATTTTATTTTTTGCATTTCATCATGTAATTTTTTTTATTTGGAATATGAAGCTAGATATCATCTCTGTCAGTGACAATTTTTTTTTAGATACACATTATCATATACATTTAATTGTATTCCTGTGAATTTCTTTTATAGTGTTGCGACAACGTGTATTCAAAACTGTTATTTTCTGAAGAGACTACACTTTAGAGATATAAATTTTCAACCTCATATAGTTGTTTATTACTATTCAAATTAAAGATCATTTTCAACTTGGATCCCTTGAAATTTTTTATTTCTTGAAAAAATTCATTGTTGAAGTAGTATATCCATCTACTATTAGTTGATTTTGTAGCTATGATGTTGCACCAAACCATATTCAAATCAAACTCTTTTGATTTATTGGAGCTTCAACTATTCATACTCAGTTGTGGTGATGTGTTAGCTTCTTGTACTATGATATGGATAATAGGTTCCCTATTAGAGAACCGAAAGGCTCTATTTATCCTTTTTGTATGGGTTTCAACTACCTACACTAAGTTTTGGATTTGAAGTTATAATGATAAGTGGACCTTTCTAGTGAACTTCACCATTCTCATAGAGAGAGCATTGGTGGAGCGAAATAAGTGATTTTAGTGCCCCAAACCACTATAAAATTGATGTTTTCATCCATTTTAATATCCTCTAATCATATTTCAAATATAATAAAGCCCTAAATATCATCAAAAATCACAAAGGGAATCAAAAGCAATAATCGTTGAAGATTATCGAATAGACACAATTCACCCCCCTATTGTGTAGTATTTGTATTATTCCAAACTAATATATATATAGTTCCATAATATGTAACTAGTCATAGTACACATCTTATAGTCTATTTTAACCATTATAATGGGGTTATGGCTATCCATGAAGGTGGTGATGGAAAACAAATACCCGTAATCCATGAAGGTGATTTATTGATGCATCACAAATTAAGTTTTCATTTTTTAGAATAAAAGTAGAAGAGAACAGATTTGATGATGTATATTTGATTAAAATAAAAAAAATTCTTGTATAAATATTATTCTTTTTTTATTATAATGTTTTAGATAGGGGTGGTAGGGGAGGATAATAAAAAAGAAATTAAAAGAGAAGAATGCGGATTTTACTTCTTGAATGTTGTTTCCTTGAGAACCACATTAATGTACTTGGGCTTGGAAATTTGGTGTTATTGAAAATACTAGGATATATGGAAGAGTTTTGGAAGAGGATTTGGGGTTAATATAATCATTCTCCAAATATTATAAGGTGAGAGGAGAAGAGGTGGTATTTATAGTGGCATGAGATAAGTTTTTTTTGATTAATTTATTAATTTATTAATTTATTTATTATTTTGGATCAAGATTAACAATAATATTTATTATTGTGGATAAGTACATTAAATTATGAATTTGAGTTTAAAATATTGGGTTCTTACATCATAATTGACTAAAAAAATCATGTATTTGTCTTATAATGATAAATATTATAAATTACAGTATTTCACTATTCCAAAAAATTCAATTATTTTAGAAAATTAAAAAAATAGAATTTTCAATGTGTATATTTAATAAATAGACCCCATTTTAAGAAAATAATTTTCTAAATTTTCTAACTTTAAATTTTAATTAGAATAATCATTTATTTGAAAAATAATAATTTTAATATTAGTGTAGATTTTATAAAACATTAAAAAATTAATTAACCTCTCATCAAATTATCTTATAATTCGTTGATAGAAAAATTCTAATTTATTATTCTATTTTATGAAAATATTTTTTTTCTCATTGCATTATACGAATTATAATATTTTAAATAAACATTTACGTTTTATAAACATACCAACACTTATTTTATAATTTTAAAAATATTTGTTTACATATGCCTTTATATAAATATATCTTATTATCATTTATAAGATTCCTAAATATTATTTATAATCTCATAGGTGATGTCACTATTCAATTCGATTGATAAATATTCTAAAGGATATATTACCATTCAAATAGTAGGGGTTACAATTCAATCGATATAGGTTCCTTAATTTCTATGAATACAACTTATTTTATTCTCAATTTATGAGAATAATGTTTTTATTATGTTCTCTAGATGATATTTTTTTTAATATATGACATGACTATAATAAGAGTAATTTTATTGATAAAATTTTGGTTCATTATATTCTTCCCCCTTACGAAATTTTTGCCTCAAAATTTCATTTCATATACTATGTTGAAAACTAGTGTGTATAATTATCTTTCATCACATCCTCTAGTTCCCATATTGTCTCTTGATACATATGATTCCTTCATAACACTTTGAAAAGATAATATATCTTATTTTGTAGGATGTTTTCTCCATGTTATATGATCTTCAATGGATGCTCTTCATATGAGAGGTCATTCTCAAGTTGTACTAACTTCATACTTAGTACATATGAGGGGTCAGATATATACTTTCTCAGGAGGGATACATTGGACACATCATGAACTTGATCCATATTTGGTGGAGGTGAAAGCTGATAGGTCACTAATCTTATGTAATCATGGGCAAGGAAGGGGATAATGTATCTTAGTCTAATCTTAAATTTCTTTCCAAAAAGTGTGAATCCTTTTCTTGGTGATATTTTAAGGTAGACTTTTTCTCTAACATCAAACTCCTATTACCTTTGACGATTGTCAGCATAACTCTTCTTCTGACTCTGATAAACTTTGATATGTTTTTGGATGTCTTGAACATTCTCAATCATATCTTTCATAAGATAAGGTCAAATTATCTTTATTTTTCCTACTCAATCTATAAAAACTGGAGTTCTACATCACTTCCCATATAGAGCTTCATATGGGAAATCATAATACTCTAGTGGAAGGTGTTTTTGTATTTGAACTCAACCAATGAGAAATTCTAATCCCATCATCCTAAATTTGTTATCAGTTTGGGGGTAATAAGTTGTGTTGAAATTAAAAATAGTACTCAAATCATGTTGAATAGATATTTAGAATTTTGATGTGAAACTTGGATGATGACCAGAGATGATCAAATGTTGAAACCCATGCATCCTCTCCAATTCCTTAATATATTTCATGGGAATTTGTTCAAGTGAGAGATCATCATGAATTGAGATAATGTGGGTAATCTTGGTGAGTTGATCCACCACAACCAATATCGCATCATTTACATAGGATGTTTTAAGGGGACCAGTGACAAAATTTAGAGTGAAATTATCAAATTTCACTGTGAATATAGGCAATGAGTCCATCATCCATTTATACTTATGTCTCTATGCATTAACAAGTTGACATTCTTAAAACATTGTTATAAACTACACAATCTACTTCATCAGATTTTCACAGCATATGTTCTCTCAAGGATCTTGATACATCTTGTTATTTCTACCAAGGATACAGAATGATGAGAAATGGGAAATATCCAAAAGAACCATCTTTATCTCAAGTGATGAAGGAACACAAAGTCTAGAACCAAACCAAATTACACTATCATCTTTAACATGAAACTTATGTATATTATATTCCATTACTTCTTCCAACATCTTTTGTATTTCTTTTTCATCAATTTGTGCTTCCTTGATCTTCACTTAGATAGATGGTTGGGAAATAATTTGGAAAAGAAAAATGTATTCAATTATATTATGATTTCCATATCCATCCTTTTCATTTCTATGAATATAAGTTCTTTTTCAATCTATATCATGGATAGAGTAGCATGTAAATTTTTGTTATGATAATTTGGTAACTTTTTCTCCTTCCCAAAATTATAGTGAATAGGGAAATCATAGTCCTTGATTAGCTCTAACCATCTCATTGGATACAATTTGGGTTAATTGTGTGAAAAAATTTACTTTATACTAATTTGATTATCATATATGACACACTTATAACTATATAGGTAGTGTCACTAAATTTTCATGTCAAAAATCATTTTTGATTTCTCCAGATCATACATTGCTAAGTTCTTCTCATGGATCTTCAAATTCAATGATCCATTGGTTATCACATTATCAATATACATGATTACACAACCCAATTCACTACATAAATCATCACTTTATATCACAAAACCTTCTCCACATGTTAGAAGTGTGAGTATAAGTTAAGTGATTGTCCTTTTATTATGATCCTTGAAGCATTCCTCACATTCTTCTGTCAAGACATACTTTACCCATTATTATGTCAACATAGTTATAGGGTTAAAAATCATGATAAATTCCTCATATAACTTTGTTAGTACCTAGGTAATCCATGACAACTATGGATCTTCATTGTATATATTGTCATGGGCCACTCTTAGATTACATTTTCCATAGAAGGGTCTAGATATATTCTTTTGTAGGTGATACCATGCCCATGAAATATACTTCATAAATCTAGAACACATTTTTAATATACCTAGAATATATTATTACCTTCCCAAAGTCATTAATATAGAACTTTAATGGTCATTTTGTTTCTCCTTTCTCTTGGAGTATATCAAAATATCATTTAAAAAGACTATAATAAATTTTTTGTGGTAATATATAAAGACAATATTCATTATGTCCATGAAAAATTATTAAGCTTTAGCGATTTTGAAGGGAATCACTATGAACTCATGGTGTCTATACCACATTTGAAAGGAATCCTTGGGAATATATTCCTTCATCATCTTTAATTGGTTATATCCCAAAAAAGGTACACCATATAGTTATAGATGGCTACACGTAGTTTATAGAAAAATTCATCCTTACATTCCAGGGGATACATGTTGTTTATCTTTATTTTTTTGGAGATCACGATAATTAATGGAGAGGAATATTGATCCACCGTTATTTTGAATGAAGAGTACTTGTGCACCACATGGTAATGCACACAAGAAAATAAAACCCTTGTCCATATTCTATTGTAACTGATTCTTTAGTTCAAATTACTCAATTGTAATGATTTTTTAAGGTGTCTTTGATTTGGGATGTGGTCCAAGAATATGTTCAATTGGGTGTTCAAACTCTGGGTCAAGAGGTAGACCAAACAATTATTTGTATTACACATTAGTGTAGTCCCTCATAGTGTGCATGTATTGAAGAATGATTTTATCCTTTGTATCAATCATTTGAGTTATATATTATTTCTCATAAGGTGATAATATCCATAATTGAGATGATGATTCATGAGGTGATTCATCCTCCTCCATAAACATCTACAAAATGGAAGGATTCATCAGGATGTGAATAATGATATCACTTTATCAATAATAGATGTTTCCATTATATAAAGATAGATAATCGATGCCCAATATAGCATAAAAATATAGTAAATAAAGTTACAAGAACTTGAAGGGGTTTTTTTCTACAAAAATTAACCTCGAAAGAGTTATATACTTTAGATGCAATAATTTTCCTACTTTATAATTTCATAGATAAATCCAAATCCATATTTTGAGGTGTTGATTGAATAGTTGTACTAAACATGAAATATAAGAAAGAATGTGTAGAACCATAATTTTCATTTATGTTTTACATTCATGTATGAATTACCATCATACCTGTCATGACTTTATTTTGGGGTCCACGTCAGTAGTAATGATAGAATATGACCTTTATTGTTTCCTTGGAGGGTATTTTTTTATTTCCACTGAAAAAAATGTCTTATGGATTTGGATCGCATAATTATCATGATCTCTGCAATTGAAAGACAGCAATATAGGTTGAGTGTTTATCTCAAACATCTTTTATTATTTTACATTAGTGGGATTATTTAAATCTATTCAACAAAAATTATATATATAACTCTATATTCATCATTTGAATCATCTACTACCGCCCCCTAGCAATTTTCTAGGATGAATATTCATATATTTTGGAAATTAGGGATGTTGGATTTTCTTTTAGTGTGGGGATTTATCTATTTATACTCCCATATTATACTCCATTATCCACTTTTTATCTCCGAGACCATGAGACCACTGAGAGTTTTTGATCACCATTTCAACCTTAAGGTCAAAATATACAATCTCATCATAGATTTAAAATTCCTGAATCAATAATGATTTTAATAGATTTTTATTTATTCCAATAAATAATAGATCCACTATTATTTCAATTTTCATGAAAATGTGTATGGAATATCATGAAAGTCTTGTGAAAATTTCTTTATACACCCTCTTTGAATCATCCTTCTTTTTCTTTAATCCAAGGAACTACCTCTCTATAGTAAGATGGTGAGTTTGGGGAAAATATATATTGAAAAGTATTTCCAAGAATTTTTACCAATTCATGGAATCAATTTCTTCCTTTGATGTTTTTTTGATAAATGTCAACTACTTATTAGTTTCACCATCAATATGGTAAACTTCAATCACGACATTATATTCTTATGAGAACCAGAGGATGGATAATATCATCTCATTATATTTAATCAATTATTCTATGATGAGTGGATTATAATATCCATTAAAGATAAGTTTGATTTTCACATGAAGGATTCAACAAAAAAATTCTTTTTATTAAGAGAATGAGGGTGTTCCACATGAATCAAGTTTTTTTCATAACTTGACAATGTTTTTCTAGAATTTTCATGATCTTCTCAGTTCCCATTTTTATCTGATTTGGAATATCATTATGGAAATCATCACATTGCATATGAAATTTATTCTTGGAATAAGTTCATCTATTTACCTCCATTAACAAAAAAAAGAAAAATATAACGAGGGGGATTTAATACTTAGCTAATAAAAATAATAAAAGGAATATTTTAAAATAGAATAATAAACTTTTAAATGACAAGTATATCCTAACTTTTAATTACCATAGTTTAAATATATGTTTTCTATGGTAAGTGAATTTTACAAAGGGTTGTTACTAAAGATTTATAGCCCTAATCTCAAAAAATAAATAGACCGTTCTATGATATAAACTATAGTGGTCCTATCCTTTTTTATATTATTACCCAATTATAAGAATAATTATCCATAAAATAAAAGATAAAGATTGTAAAATCTATTATCTTTGGAAGATTATATACACCAACTAAAAACACAAAACTAGAACAAAAAATCATTATAATATTCATCCATAATGATCTCATAACTTTCTTTGATATCCTACATATTTATAGGATATCTTTTTTAATACATAGACTTATGGTATGAGCTAAAAAGAAAGTAAGGTAAAAAACATAAGAATAGATAATAACACATGTGCTAGAAGGAACAACATGATGAAATAAAAAATCACTTGACAATAATAAACATATGAAATAATATATAACATGGGATCGTGTAAAAATGGATGCATAAGAATGGGACAGAAACATATAATATAAAACAAAACAGGATTCAAGGTTAACTTCCATGAATGTATCACGTGGTGAAACAATTTCCACAATGGTATTTGGTTTACTACCTATCCCATCATGATGTATCATGATAATAAACCTTAAAAAATGCATTGGAGTACTATAAGGGTTAAACCATCATAACATTTTCTTGAATATATTTTCCACATGAAGAATCAATCACAAATAATAAACATTAGGGTCACCCATGGAATGAAATGGGTTTCATAATCATGACATAAGGCATAAACAAAGAAATTATCATAATGTTGTCCATGAAATAATTGATTTAAATCATAATTGGGAATATTTTAGGGAATATAGGCATAGATAATGTAAATTTCATTCCAAATTAAGTAAAAATATTTAAAAACCTTTCCTAGTAAACATTAGAAATTTTCCATTTTAGTGTGGTTTAATGGAAAATGTAAAACTATCTCTAAAGAGGTAAAATGAATAATTGTTTACATAAAAACAAAAATTAACTAAGATTTTTTCATGATTTAAATATTTATTTTAATAAAATATTGACATCATAAAATATATTATGTAGGGTACTTGAAAATGGGTAAGAAATTAAGAAGGTTCCTGTAATCAGACATGTTTATCAAGATGAACTGAAAATGGATCCTTATAAAACATTTATTTCCCCATACATGAATGAATAATTGAGCAATGTACATATGTTTGTCAAATACACATCAAATTTAGGGGGAGTACATAATAATAATTAATAACTAAATTGGCGTAAAAGAGATAAAGCATAACCGAAATGTAATTGGGAGGTGAGGAGATATTCATTACCTTATGTCTAAAATTTTTCATCAATTACCATTAATTTATTGGATAATAAAATTATATTATTTAATAATTTAATTCATAAAATATTGAACACATATTTTATTTATTAAAATTTTATTAAGATTAGTAATGATCATTTTTATTAGTTATAATGTTTAATTTAACCGTTCTATGTGTGTTCATTTAATTATTTTATGATTAGATTCCTTGAGATTAATTATTGAGTTCTTGTCAAATTGAATAAAAACTATAGAAGAATAATTATATGATATTGATTCAACTCCATAATTTTAAATGGTATAATATATCACTTTCTTTCTAGTTTTATGATGATTCATTAGATATAACATTAAAGATAAAAATTTCATTTTTTGGTGGTTTCTCGATCATCATGAACTAGAATTGTTTTATTATTAAATATTTCTCGTATATATTAGATAAGAAACATTATAAAAGAATAATAAAATATTTTAAAATATTTTTTAATATTTATAATGGTTTTGTGACTATCCATGAAAGTGATATTGGAAAATTCAAACTCGTCATCCACGAAGGTGGTGAATAAAAAATCACAGACATTGTTTCCATTTTTGTAGAATAAAATGAGAATAGATGTGGATTGATGATAGATATTAACTTAAAAAAAATAGACTCATAGTATATATATTATTATAAAGTTGTTAAACCATTTTTTATAGGGGATCTGAGGGGAGGATAAGAAATAAAAATAAATTAAAAGAGAAAGAAGAATGATTTCACCACATGAATATCATCTCCTTGAGAACCTCTTTAATGTACAAAGGGTTAGTCCTTTGTTGAGACCAAAAAGAACATATTGTGGGGAAGTGGTTTTGGAGTGGAATTTTTTATAATTTAAGAATGAAACAAATCAAAGAATGTGTGAGGATAAGAGGCAGTGAGGGGTGGTATTTATAGATGGGAGGATAGGGGTGTTTCTGATTATTTTATTAATTTTTTTATAATTTTGGATCAAGACTGTCAATAATGTTGATTAATATGACTACATATGGTTAATAATCTATGTGATTTTTAACTAATGGGTTCTTACATCATCTATGACTCAAAAATTCATGTATTTGGAATATAATGTAAAATACCATATTTCACTATTAACAAAAATTCAACTATTTTATCAAAATCCCAAAATTTCATAATAACCAACTTTTAATGTATATATTTCTAAAAGGACTCAATTTTATGATAACAATATTCTAAATAAGATAAATTTAATTTATAATTAAAATAAAAATTTATTCGAAAAATAACGATTTTATTATTATACATGGTTTGATGACACCTTGAAAAATTAATGGTCTCATAAAATTATTTCGTAATCATAAGATAACATAAAATTAATTTATTAATCGATTTTTAAAAATAAATTTTCTTGTAAATCATTATATTTATTATTAAATTATAAGAAAACATTTATGTTTTACAGAATTACCAACACTAAATTTCTCATTATAAAACAATTATTCACTTATTGTAGGATATAAATGTATCATATATTCATTACTAAGATTCCTAAATTTTATTTATACTTTCATAGGTGAGGGAACTATTCTATTGGATGAATTTTTATTCCTAATGTTCATATCACTACTGCAATGGTCGAGTTAATATTTCATCAGTATAGGTCCCTTAATCTCAGTGAATACCACTTATTTAATTCATATTTTATTATAATAATGTTTTTATTAGGTTCCCTATCTAATGTATGTGTTTTATACTATATAAAATAATTATAAGTTAGGAAATTTCATTGATAATATTATGGTTTGTTACATGGTGTGAGGTGATATTGATCACCAATTTGGGCAAGATGATTATCAGTTTGGGTTAGAATGGTTTGTCATCACAAGCATGGTCTGAGGAATATGTGGATGTGGTAAATATAATTAAAAAAAAGGAAACATAGTAGTGTTGTAGTTCCAAGCTTATATTTGGTAAAAATTTACTGAGCTACATCTAATTAATATGTGATGTCTGGATGCGTAGGTGAGGGGAGTTGAGGATGAATGTTTATGTGATATGTGGCTTTGATATGGCAGGATAAAGGGCCAGGAGGCTGGATTCCATGATACAAAGTTGTTATAGGGGGATTAAGGGTAGTGAGATTACACTCTCGGTTATTGGTTTCTCTATATGTGTTATATATATATATATTTCTTGTATATATGATCAATATATTGATATTCAGCGGGATGCCACCAAGATATGTTTTGGTGGAGTGTCCAGTGGGCGTCGATTTGGTGCTTTTTAAGGAAGCACATGTTGAGAATCCTATGGGTTGTGATGAGGCCCCATAAGGATTGAGAGAGCATGATTTGTAGGTATAAGCTTAGGTACATACTCTAGTAAAGATGGGTTGTCCACTGGAATTGATATCCATTGGTTTGTTTCATGATGAGAAACTCAGAGTGAGACTAGCACATGTCATCCAAGATTTTGATAGGGAAACCTAGGGAGTGATTCTATTGATGACATACTTTACATCGGTGTTCCAGTTGCATCACTTTCTACTATTTCAAGGTGAGGGAGAACCACAAATGGCTGAGATCTGGGTCAATTCGATGCAGTTGAAATCTGAGTGGCTTGAGAATCACATAGAATAGAGGGCAAGGTTTGATACTTACATGCTTATAAGACCAGAAAAGTGCTAGTAGGATGTTCAATTTCACGAAAGAAGACATTAGGTACTAGCCTGTAAATACTTTGAGGTGATTTTATAGAGGCACTTCTTTCATATGTGACCATCGATGGGTGCCTAGATTAATTAGGTGATTTAGAATCATGGCATCAAATTCATTCTGAATTCATTTGAGGTGAGAGAAACCAAGCCATATTTATGAATTTTTTGAGATCCATGACCTCATAGGTTCCATGTTAGACTTGGGAATGAGGTGGGAATTAGATGAGATATGGTATTTGATAGGGGTATTATGAGGTACAAGTAGGTTTTGATAACCTGATGAAGTGAAGAAGTGATGATGTATCCTGGTATGAATTTGAGTCTAGGATTTATGGGGGTAATATTGGTTCTATTAATGTTTTTACTCAAGATGAATCATGGGTATGTAACTCCTTTGGTGGGGACCACCCTAAGAGAGTTTACCAACAACTTTGAGACTAGGGTACATCGGGGTGTTTTGAGAGAGATGGGTATGTTTGATACCATGTCAAATTTATTATTTATAGACCAAGTATGATTTATGTAAAGGATTTCATATTGTAACTTTCTAGGATCTTGGAGTAGGTTGGATTCCCCACCCATTTTGAATATTCAGAGTTTGATTGGTAATAACAGTATTTTATTGTTCTCAGATCAAAATTCAAAGAATTTATTTAATCCAATACCTTTTTTAGATGAATCTTACTGCTTGTAAAGTGTCTCATGGTTTTGAATTGGTTTTTAGTGTGTAAGAAGCCCAAAAAACGATTTTTTGGTTTTTTCACAGACAATGGTGCACTATTTTCAAAAATCATCTAGAATCCTTGGTGTAAATATGGGACCCTCTGGGACTAAAAAACATAGTTTGAAAATCCATTCTAGTTGGTAAAAATGCATGTGAAACACATCTATAATGTTGTGTAGGGGTGATTCACATGGTTTTGAAAATGGTGTGGGACAACTGTGTGGGGTTCCCCTTTTAACAGAGGGTGTCACACGGTTAGTTCACAATTATTAAATCCATGCACATCAACTATGTGAATCATTAAAGAGAAAAAATAAATGTTTTTAAACTCATTTATTTTAAATTTATTATACCATTTTATCACCCTCACATGTTCTTCCTCTCCAATAGTAAGTTCTCTCCATTCCTCACCCTTATGTTTTGAGCTTGATTCTTCATTCAAGCTTCGTTCATCAAGGCATCAGGTCCATTGGAAACATGTCAGGGAGTGCCTTAATAATCTTTCTTTTCTATTAATTTTCTCTCACCATATGGTGCACTAAATATTTATGAGCTATTTTACCATATTTCCATGGTTTGCATCGAAAATTCTGATTTATTACAAATTAGATTGTCTTATAAGCTAATACCAGATATGCGAGCTTCTTCCCACAAGAGGTAGGTGGATCTCATCTTTCTCCAAGATATTTTAGTTCTTTTAGGGGTATAAATTTGAGATCATTGCTGGGTTGTTAGAGATAGTCCCTAATACTATAATGGTTTTATATTAATTTATAAATTTTCTTTATGAGATGCTAATGGGAATGATCAATAAAGAATAAAAATGGTATGATCTGGTGAGAGGATTCATACCATGGAAATATTAGGTTGTGGTGTTGTCTTATTTAAATCTAATTTTTTTAATTATATGCATTTCTTGTGAAGAGTTCCATGGGAACTGGATGGGCTTGGCATAAGGATCGAGGTGGTGATGACCACCTGAGTTGAGGTAATGTGATCATCAGTTTGGGAAAGGCCTAAATTCCATGAGGGTTGTTGATCACAAGTTAGAAGACTTTGTTGTGGAGTTGAGGTGGTGAGCCCATGAAGTTATGGTAATGGACCATGTGATATTGGATGGTGTTGACTATCAGATTGAATGACATGGTTATATGATAATGAGATGCTAGATAATGTTTCTTAGGGACTTATTATATTCTCACCAGTGTTCGAAAATGTGCCATCTGTAGTGATGTACACATAGTAGGACATAGATTATGAGGCAGTATTTAACCATTGTGTTGGTAGAGGTCTTTGTTAGTTGTGAATTATTATGGTTTTGACCATCAGTGATTTTGGAGGGGCTTAACATAGATATGACAATGTATGATGTGGATCCATCTATTTTTGGTTTTGGGACCATCAATTGGGGGATGAGGCTCACATTAAAAGATGACATTGGGCAAGGATTATTTGGAGGAAATGTATTGTAGTGGAACAAATGTTGTGATTTGAGATAACATGGTTTCTTCTGAGCTATGTTCTTTGGGTCCTGGTATATATTTTGGTGTTTCTTTGGGAAGTTGGTTCCAATCTTGGACATGAGGTTTTATCTCACATGTGGAGCAAGGATACTTTTATATGAGGTTTCATAGGGATATCCATATTGTTATGAAACCGTGGATTCATTGGCATATATGATAAGGATCGTCTCCCCTACTATTATACTAGTGATAGATGAATTAGATGATTCCTAACATGTGGATATTGAGAATAAGATAATAATGTTTATTAATATGGAACAATAATTCTTTTGATACTCCTACTTAATAAAAGATGTGAGATTGGAAAATAGTGGTGGTGGAATACTATAATTATTTCTCACACCCTACATGGGAACTTTTTGGATGTGTGTAGAAATTATGAATTTGTGATCAAGTAAATGTTCAGGAATATGTGCTAAATATTTGTGTTTGAGGAGAACAATTTTCATGAGATTGAAGGAAAGGGACCTCATAGGTTTATTCATTAGATGGAGTTTTATTTTGAGTATTTCCTTTTGTTTTTTCATGATATCATATGTATGTATTTTGGTAAGCCACGTGAGACCCTACATTATTATTATCTTTATGACCAGAAATGTATATATTTTCCTAAAAATGTTATACTATGATGTTTAATTTTTTGAAGGGTTTATTTATAGATTTTTGATATTATTATTGATTCAAATTATAATTTTATCTTTCCTCTGTGGGTGGGTTATTGGTTTTGATTTTATTCTTCTTTTACCTATACTTTATATATATTTTACCATTTTAATATCAAAACATGAGGCCATAGTAACCCAACTCTCACACATATACACCCTCACTACTAGTTGAAAGCCTATGGAATATGGGGAGGAATTCCTAATGATTAGTGGAACATGTCTTGTTTAACTATTTTGGTGTCTAAAGTGGTTTGATAGATAAACAAATAATCTTTTATGTTTTCCATAAATCCTAGAAAATAAGTCTCTGCATTATGAGCTTTTCAACTTGTGAATTGAAGGCTTAGGTCAAACGAGGAATCCTAAAATTTGTATCCAAATTTCTAAACACATATTCGATGTATGGACTTGTGAATATTCTACTAAGGTTGTATTTAATGGGAATTTTGATAGTGTCTCTATATTTTATATCCCATTAAATTTCCTTTCTTACTACAACCAATTTTTTAGAAGTATGTGTTTTAAAACTTTCAAACATTATATCCCTTTATTGCTAAAACACATTAAGAAAAAATACATCTCTTCCTTTATAATTTATTCGATTAAACATTAGTCAACATCAAAAACATGGGGACCATGATATGGAGAAATAGAGGTTCAATCTTGGAACACCAAATTCATAAACCTTTAGTCTAACATTAGTATCATGTTTGTTAGATATTTTTGGAAATTTCTTATTTGTGATTTCATGTCATCAATCTAATTTATCAGTAGGTATATCTTTAGATGAAATGTGTGATCGAGAAGATAAATGACTACAGTCACCACTTTAGGGTAATCTTAATATCTGATTGGATCTGTCATGTTTACAAAAATAAGATAAAATATTTTCAATACCACAATAATATTTTATTAGAACTCATATAAATCATCTTTTTTAATATAGAATGTAGAGAGAGTATAATGGTATCCACAGGCATAAAATTAGAAGTATTATAATCTGGTTACCTACCATTATTCTCAATGTGGATAGATTTGGGCCACATATATTTTACTTCAGCCACATCACCACCTTTTCTAAAATAGTTGTAGTTTCAATACCTTATTGAGTTTCTTCGACAATATTTAATGGAGTATGACCAAATAGTCCTTTCAAGACTAGATAAATAAAAGGTATTTTAAGAGACATGTTAAGTATTTATTCATTATCAATTCCATAAATTAATGGTCCTTGTATCACTCATTTAATAGAAGGGATGAAAGGTCCACTATCCTGTGGTGGACTACCAACATTATCATTATCCTTCATTGATTAAAAATTATCTACACCTAAAATTATAGATGTAGGGGAAACCCACCATAGTAGATTTATATGGAATATACTATCAAGGTGTGCTTCTAAACTGAAAAAATTTATTTTAATGAATTTTATATTCATAAGAATCACTAGAATCTTCACATTCAGGCTTACCCACATAAGAACTCATAGAAACCTCTACATCAACAAGGTCAATATATAGTAATTATTTTTCATGGGATAGTAATGGTAGAGGAAATTCATGTGGTCCAAAAAAAATAATAGTGGAGAGTCCCTTATCATTCTCCTGAGATACCATTTCTTACTCAAAAAGAACAACCATCTGTATTTCTTCTTCCTCATCGTCTTCTTCATCAAATTTTTCTTATTATTATATAAAAAAAATTATCTGATTCATCAGAAGAATAATAAAAAATATCATTAGGCCCATGATGTAGATCCATTGGATCCCTTGGTCTTAGAAGATATTTTATAGGGTCAAACTTCTCATATAATTTTTAATAATATTGTTCCCATTCCTTTTTTAGGGAATCCAATTTATTCTTATCTTCTTATAGATTTTATAAGATAATTAAAGGTCATATGAATTATTTATTTTTCCCTAAGATGAAATAAACCTTTATAGTCATCAATGGATGATATGAATATTGGATAAGGTGGAGAACTAATATTTGGATAGAACTTTTACAACTCATACTTATGCATTATCACATATCCAAACAAATTGATTTGAAATCCATTTTTCATTAAGAATAAGTACAATAGTTCCTATTTACTTAGGATACTAAAATATCCATTACTTGGAAAGATCTGATGACAAATGAGTTTAGCAAGAAATTTACATTCTCTATTTATATCTATAATAGTCGGTCGTATGGGAGTTCAGTTGGTTGTCAATTCCTACAAAGAAATTTGGAATTCAAAATGGAAATGGTTTATTGGCTAGGAAAATTTATAATATTCATATTCACACTTTTATGGCACAATAAATATATTTTCCCCACACTTTGAGGAAAACTCAAGAACTACCCCATTTATCATCATACGAAGGGAGTTCCTTTCCTCTCTAGCGGTAAATTAAAAAAACAAATAAAACTCTTTAATAACATTATTATATAATTCCATTAGATTTTAAATAATCCATAAATCACATCCTAGACTCTAAACTACTTTCCATTATATTGTTTTTCTGAACTATAACAATTGTTTAAAAGAATTTTTTTATCTTCCCAAACTGGTTGATCAGTTAAATGAGGGTTGTATAACATCACTACAACAATCTAGATTCTATTATCTTTTTTGACCTCATGACATGAGTCATGTCAGTAGGAGGAGTGGAATTGAAAGTGTTATTCTCCCTTATAATCCTCAAATTTTTATTAGAACTCATACATTTTAGGTTCTAATCATATGTTTGAGAAATGAGAGTATTAATAGTGATGGTTTAGAGAGAAGTTAATGCTTTAAAAAAGAAAATTTTATTCTAGGGAAAAGGATACATGTTGATTCAAATTCCTGTTCTAATTTTAAATACAATCATTTAGGTTTTTACAATAATATAAATTTAAACTAAATCTTGTAAAAATTTATCATGAAATAATTCTATTTATAGAATTGACATGGTAGGTATGATATCTATGTATTCACAAAAATTGAGGCATTGTAGGTCTACAGACAGTGTATTCACTGTAAATATACTGACTATATGAGTTAATATTATTCACAATAATTAATCTAGTGACCATATTAGTTATGTTGTGTAGTATTTATTGTGACTATGTGGGTAAATGTTCATGGTAGGTATAGTGACCATATGACCATCTATCCATGGTTACATTATATACCATATGAAAAAAAACTCCTAGATACTTAATTGATCATATGAACTATATGTCATAGTTACTTTAAGGAAAGTTCTATAAATAGATTTTAAGTATTTACATCATGAATTTAAATAAATAGATATGTTAAAATAGAATTTAATGAATTATTTATAACTTATCATTACTATTTCATTTATAATATAATTTATTCTCTCATTATTTATAGTTCTTGACAATATATTGCCCAAATGATGATTAATTAAAATGAATTAAAGATTAATATATCCTTTTCGAAAATTTTCTCTCAAATATTTGATGACATAATTCAACCTGATATCACCTTTAATGAGATGGAATATTTCTAAAGATGTTTATTTCACATATATTAGAATAATTTATAGGAAAATTTCTGAATTAAAATCCATAATCAACTAATTTATGTTTCATTTATAGAATATGTTCCCAATAACTACCTACAACTATATACACAAATTTAATAAGAGATAATGAACAACATTAATTATTTTTTACCGAACCGTGAAACTAGATAATTTCCCAAATAATGACATGTTCCATAGGTGTTTTTGCTTCTACCTTATGGCCACTAAAATCCACATCTAGATAAATCACTAAAAAATGGCCATCCTTTAGAATTAATCAATGAATTGTTTTCTAAACGTTTTGATTAATTTAAAGGTTTTTTATAGCATTCTAATGCGATTCTTTTAGATTTTATTGAAAATGTGGACACATGTTCATACTAACAATAATATCATGTTATCTAGTAGTTAAGTATCATAATTGTTCAATCATATATCTATATATGGTTTGAACAATAGTTTCTTAGTTTCATCAAAATCCAATTTAACGATTTTACTAATAGAAGTATCACTTACTTCAGTGCTATACATGAAAAAATATTTTATAAGATTCATACATAAATTTTATTTGTTTAAAAAATTACTTCACTATTTTAAAAAATATGAAATCCATGAATATATTTTATCACACCCATTAAACAAATTTAAAATTCATTTTGCAGAATTTTTGAACATTTAGAAGAGAATGGAAATTTGGATGATCCAAAATAATATCATAAACATATATTTAAATAACTAAAACATCTTTTAAAATTATTTTTCTAAGTATAAAGTAGGATAAAAAATTCCTTTAAAATTAAGAATTACATGACCCTGTCATACTAAGATCATGGAGCTTGTTTCAAACTATATAAAGTATTTCCTAATTTAATAACAAGATTTGAAAGGGGATGGTTTCGAAATATAGGGTTTTACTTAAAAAATACATCCCTGATAATATAACCATTTAAAAATTAATAATTGTCATACAATTGATATAATTTATAATTTAAATGTAATATATAAACAAGAAACATTCAAATATATTCTAGTCTTTCTTTAGCTGGAATGGTTTCCTCAAAGTCAATACCTTCATCTTGATTGTTCCCTTTTGAATCCAGTATTTTATTATTTATTATTAGTGTTTTATACTCATCAACTTCCTTCATAAAAGGCCACATATTTTCCAAGGACATGAAGTATTTCTTTATTTTTACTAGTTTAAAGACATTATTTCTCTCAAGACGGTTCAACTCATCTTTCATTTCCATTATATATAATCCATTATCTACTACATTAGTGATGTTCTTTAGTTTATTCTTTGATAACAATGCTTGATGTTCAACTTGTTTTATGAGAGAATCTATAGTCTAGGTTCCTATATATATATATAACTATGAAATCTAAGGGGTGGTCTATATGATTCTATAAGGTTATTAGAAAATAAGTTTTTGGTTTATCATATTATTTAGATTATTGTTCAAAGAGTTCCTCATATATAGGTTATTTTTCTTTTTAATTATTACTATAAAATTCACTATGTTTTATTGATGAATTAATTTTTAAATTAGAAATATCATCCTCAGGTTTTTCTAAATAATTATTAGGTTTATATGGAACCATTTCATTAATTTTAAAACATATAGATTATTCCACAATTTTGGTTCTTTTATCAAATTCCCCATGTGATTTTATAGATGTTCAAAAAATGGGGAAAATTAATTCATAAATTTTTTATGAAAACACATCTAAATTTACATTTGTGTTGATAATAATATTATTATAGAAAGAAATATAAATAAATTATCTTTTTTATTCCCTTTTACAAATATCATGGGTTTTTTTAAAAGTGGTCTAATAAGAAAACTATATATAATATTGAAATTTGTACTCATAGATTCTTACCAATATTTAATTGGTAGATTGGATTGAGAAATATCATGAAGATTTCTATTTCTCTTTTCTATAAAACCATTCTGATTTGGAGTCATAGGAGAAGAGATATTTTTATAGTAGCTATATTTTTTAAAAAAAATATTCAAAGTCCAACTTTTAAAACACTCAAAATGATCGATTTTTATGGTATTAATTGTAAGTCCACTATATTATTATTTAGATTTCACATATTTGAAAAAATACCAAAATGAATCACTTTTTGGGATAGAAATAATTCCCAAGTATATCAAGAAAATTAATCTATTAGAAAATTAACATAGTGCTTCCCATTTAATATACAAACACTAGTGGGTCCAAAAGAATCCATATGAACAAACTCTAGGGGTTTTGAAGTTTAAACTTCATTCTTTTGTTTGAAATACATCTTATACTACTTCCCATTTTTACGTAGGTTACATATTTTTTATAGTAGGAATTCCACTATATGAAGATCCTTAAATAATCCTTTAATATTTTGATTTAAAAGGAAGTGGTGGTTTCATTGGAATAGTCTTATATTACATATATATGAATATTTATTAAAGGCCCTTAAACAAAAAATATTTAGTGAAAATAATAAATTTTGATCAATAATATTAATATTATCATTATGTAAAATGTGAAAACTAAAACAGTCATGGAATTGTAAAATTTAAATGAATTATTTTCAAATCTAACATGATTAAAATAATTATATGCCTATGATATGATAAAAATAATATATTTCAACTCATCTACAAATAAAACCTTAGAAACTAGAAAATTAAAAAAATTACCTATTTTACAAATTATAGTTATATTTCCATTAGATTATTCACCAAAAGAGAGATGACAACCATCTACTTTGATAAGGGGTTTAAAGCATGAGTATTATCAATAATGTTTCTGGAAAATACAATATCAATATAACATAAGTGTTCATTGTTACTCTTTACGAATTGTTATTATTGAAAAATTAATACCAAAATGTTATTGGTATCCATCATTTTTGGACCATAAATACTTGTAATAAAAGACATAATAATCCAAATACTATTAGCTAGTTTCCTATAAACGTACATTAGAAGTTTATAAATATATGTTTTTTGTCGATATGAATATAAAGTGTTTATACAGATTTTAGAACTTCAAATAGGATCAAACATGTCCTTATAAATTATCCTTTTTCTAGAGAGGATGCCAATACCAATGGTATACTTGAGTGTGGTTTGTTTTTATAGAAATATTTTAAGGGTTTCCCTACCATTCCTAAATAATTATAAATACTTTTTTATTTTGTTAGTATATATTTGGGGTTTGTTGTTTTGTTCTAATAACTCAGTGTTCTTATTTTTTTATAAAGAAATGTCAGATTCTAAATGCGGAGATAAAGAATGCAACTTATTTATAATTTTATATTTATATATTAGATTACTGAATTTCTTTTCCAACATGTTATAATACACAATTAAATAATAACTGATCCTGTTTTCATCATTGTCTTTTGTTTTAGATATATTTGAAGAATGAATAAAAGATGCATGAATAATACTTGATACCTCATAATTGTTTTTCATGAAACACATGCCATCACAATCGTTATTTTGATATATTATCAAGTAAGAGTCACATGAAATATCCTAAGAGGCTCTCAAGGTGGATTTTATATCTTTATTTATCATTTAATACACTTTACTAATATCTTTTATTATAATTTAGTTTATGATATTCTACATTGATGTGTCTTTTTATTTTGTATTCAAAGCATGATACTTCAACAGATTGATACTACTTTTCTTTATTTCCATATTGATCATACATACCACTACAGTTTTTTTTTTATAATAAGTTATTCTTATTCTTATATAATTTATTTAATTTTTTGGCTATGCGATACATCTCTTTATGACTATCTGAAGGTAATTCATCATCACTTGAACATTCCTCTTTGAAATTATTCTCCATTGTTGAGTCAATGGTAATGAAGTCTACTCAATTTATCTTTGGTTTTTAATTTATTTACTTTTAGTTCCTCCTCACATATAATAATCCTTCCAATATTTTTCGTTATAGTCATTTTACTTATGTCATAGGATTCACAGATGGAAATAGTGGTTCCTCTTCACTAAATAGATAAACACCTTTGAAGTCACATCACTTTATCTTAATTTACAATTTTTTCCTAAGTGAATTCATAATGTTAACAATCTCATCAATTCTAAGATACATATCAAAAATAGTTTTATCATGTTTTATCTTGAATTCATCTTATTTAATGGTATCATTATTTAATCACATCACATTATCATTGGAAGTTCTTTCAAGAGAAATATCCAGTTTATCCCATATTTCAAAATATGTGGAATAAGTTGATATTAAATTCAATTAATATTCTCATAATGTATACTATAATTATTTTATACTTTTATAGGTAAAATCATAAGTATAAATAGTGTAATTTCTCTAATAATCTCTATAAACTTTTGGGTTTTAATATTTCTCATAAATAATGGTCAAAATATCCAAGCCTAAAATCTTTATAATGATTTCAATCATAATATTCGATTGAGCATAATGGGTCCTATAAAATAAGGAGCCCTGTAAGTGGTAGTTCCTTCTTATTTATTATTTCCCATCAAGATATAAACTTGGAAAGAATAGAATTTTTTTATAAATATAGATCATAGTAAAAAGTAATTTAAAAATCCTAATAAGTAATTTGAAAAACCTATTATATAAAATGTTGGTTGATGTTCACAAATCACGAGGGAGGTGAATTATGTTTTCAATTAAATTTATATTAAAAATTATTTAAAATGAAATCACCTAATGTATTGAAAATTTCATGTTAGTTAAAACTATAGAAATATTTTATTTTTTATTTCAAAAATATTCTTAGAAGATCGATCACAACTCAGTCAAAATATGTTAAAACACTTTTAACTTTTGAAAAATATTTACTTTTATCAGATAAAATATATTTTAAAATAAATTTATCTATCATTGTAACGATTTTATATTATAGTTTTGAAAATATATACAAGTCTATATCACCTAGAAAAAAGGAATGTCACACATCTAGATAAATAGAAGGAGTTTCTTTATCAATCCAAGACCTATCCCTTAATATATTTCACTCACCTGCTACCAAGAAGATTATTAGTGAATAAAATAATCAACAACCGAACTCTTTTTTTATAAAGTAAGCAACACAAAATGAGGTCTATTGTACCAGGAGACTATTATAGAGTTTGATTTAGGTGAAAAAATTAATAATAACTACACTTATACAGTCTAAGAAATAGAACATTTTCTATTGTTCTTCATAGGAGTTAAAGTGAAATGAAAGAGAGATAGTGTCTTAACTATCTCCAATGAAATAATAAATTATATTTTTATATATTTACAGATTATAATACTAAATAACTCAAAATATAATATAAAATAGGAATATAAATGATTAAAATGTGATAGTATTTGATGGAGATCAACTTGATTATATTTAATTGATTAAGAGTCTTTGAATATGTATTTCAAAGTTCTCAACTGAGTTTACAAAAAAAAATTAGGAAAATATATTTTTGTAGTGTATTATGAATGAGTATTTTTTGTATTATAATGTATCATTGGTACACATGTATATTCCATTATTATTATTCAAATGAAACACACCACTTTGTTCCCGAACAATTATTTTTCTTTAAGAGAACTCCATCTCAATGTAGCCTTTAGAGAACATTCATTGTAGCCTTAATTTTACCATCTCTACAATTAATGTTCCAAAATATATATGTTGATAATTTTAACAAAAACTCCACTACATAATTTTATCATGGTATATTCTTTTCAATTAATGCACAATTACATTGGCTAATTAGCGGTTAACATGATTAGTTGACATAGCTGGATGACATAGTAATTTGATTTTCACTTATGGTCACCTAATCTCCTCATGTGGTAGGTATATTACTTTACCTAGTAGATTCAATAATTTTCACATGGTAGGCTAAATCCTTCACACATTATCCTCCTATATTAACGTGATCACATGAGTTATTTACACAGTAGGTTCTATACATTATGTGGTATCTTGATCTCTTAGCATGGTAAGTTCACATGTTCTTGTAGTAGGTATTTTTTCTATTGTGTAAACTAAAAAATATACACAAGGTTAGTACAAGACTTAGTGAAATGCTACTTACCTGTAACATTATGACTTACTTTTTCATGTGGTATGTTGATTTCTTCATGTGGTTGGTAGATCATCTACATGATGTAGGTTAAGTATACATAAATTCACATGAAATACTCTCCAAGTCAGTTGAATGAAAAAAAATTTAGTTTTAGTACAAGGAGTGTTAGGTCACATATGACCACATGAACTTCATGATTAGTTCAATTTCATTACAAGATTAGTTAAACACACATGTGGTATGTTGTCCCAGTAGGTCAAAGACTTAGACAATTTTTACAACTTTCCATAAAAAATTTATTTATAATAAAACATGAAATTTAATAAAAACATAATAAAAATGTTTTGGGATCATTTAAATGATAAGGTGATAGAAAAATCCAATAATATTCTTACCGGTTTCGGATTTTGGAAATTGTTAATGTCACTCATGTGTATGTGTGAAATACAAAATCCACAATGGGATGTGAATAATATTTCATATCAAAATTAAAAAGATGGTCCTAAGGATGAAAATATATAACAAATATTAAATATATTACTTATTTAATATTTTGGAAAAGAAAAATATTACCCACTTCATGTATTTTCCATTCATTAGAAAAATGAAAATGTCATTCATGTGTACGTAAGTAATTCCATCTTAATGAAATAATGTGGTTCATTTTTCATGACCACCATACATGGATGGTTTTAAAATTTATTTTAATTAAAAATAGGATAATTAAAATTTTTTTAATATTTTTTCATTTAATTTAAATATAATATCTTTGGAAATGGACAATGAACTAATGTTATTTTTAGGTTATAAACCGAACATCCTCAAAACATCCAACAAGAACTAAAACATTTTATTAATTAAAAAAACATTATAATACATGAAATTAAATGAATAATAAAAATTAAATTAATTTGAAATATTTTATTAAACAATTATAAAAGTATATAATATTGTTATTCTGGAGAAAAAGAGTATATAATTAATGATCATTCATAAGTTAAAGGATTTTCCATTAATATGGTATTCTAAATGTTCTAAAATATTTCTTCATTATAAACATATTAATTTATATATTTCAATAATGCTCTTATTTATGACTCAAAGGTCGGTGAAGGTTATTTTAAATTAAATTTTTTTATTTATAATTTTTTGAAAATAAATATTTTCTACTTTTTCTATATGGTTGATCTTTGAGTTTTTTTCAAAACAGAAAAAATATTTTTTTAATGTATATGG
The DNA here is from genome assembly GCA_963277665.1 of Viscum album. Taxonomy (NCBI): domain Eukaryota; kingdom Viridiplantae; phylum Streptophyta; class Magnoliopsida; order Santalales; family Viscaceae; genus Viscum; species Viscum album. The sequence goes on along the minus strand of OY728135.1, from coordinate 1,359,982,886 downwards.
ATTTGCCTCCTTTAACCACTACCATAGCCATTATACATTATAAAACATCCTTTAAAAGTTTCTACAATTATTTTTAAATTAAAAAATTCTTTCAATATTCGTGGAATTTTAATTTATAAATAGTTTTTCTATGGATATAGAAACATTCTCACATCATTATAGGATAAATAAAAGTTTTTTCCTTATGAGTTAGAATTGTTTTTCAAGGGTTTTATAATGAAAATGTGAATGATTAATTTTTTACCCTTGATTTGATACTTGATAATTATAGATGATAATGAGTGAGCCTGAAATTTCTCATGTCATTTGGTGATCCTAATATAGAACTCCAATGCATTTTGTAATTAATAATATTTTAAGCAGAAAATGAGGGAGATAAAAATTTAGGTTACACCTATGGAATTAACTTGGAATAACATTTTTCGAAAAGGGTTAAAAAGAGTGAATATGCGTGAAAAATATGATGCTCCAAGTCTCCTATATCATGCCTATGAAAAATGGTTTTTATGGAAATATTTTTATTTCATGAGGTAAGGATATTTTATAGGTGAATGGTTTGTTTCAAAAATTAATTTTTAATGAGTTCCCTTGTGTCTTAGGATGCCTTAATGGGTTTTCATGTGAATTATATCAGGTTTCAAATATTTTCATTGATAAAAAATATATATTTACTCATGTGTAAATATAATATTTATGTGCTCAATGTTTTATGGTGAAAATGGTATTGTCTATCATGGGTTTCAATGTATTTCTCTAAACTAGTGTTATTCCATTATTTTTGTATTCCTTATGGTTCATTATTTTTGTCATCGCAATTATTTTAAAAAATATAGGATATAAGAATGAATTGAAATTTTAGCAAGGTCCGGATTTCTAATTTGGAGAGACCTTATAAATGAACCAATGGTTTCTTCAACAAAAACATGGGAGTAAAAGAAAAGTTATATTTTTTATTGAGAAAATGTTTACTATGTGAAAGTGTTTACTTTCAAATGTAGTGTGTTTACCTAATTTCCAAATACTCTAAACAGAAACAATTATAGAAACATAGTAAGGGGTATCCCATACTATAAATCATTTAATTATTGGTCAGTTATGTTACAAGTCATTATAATATCCAAAAATAGGTCTGTTGTGGTCCCTATTTCCCCCAGGGTGACTAACCAATATCCATTCCCAACTAAGTTGGGAACATTCAGCAACCTGTTTTAAACACCATATCCTACCCCTATGATATAGCTTCCCTAAATACCTAAAACATATTGCACCATGACATCTTATATTCTATTGGTGTCCCTATGGATGGATATTAAATCTTATCTAGACTCAATAATGGCTTTGAACTCCCTCTCAATGCCTCTAATCCTAGAGAAATGATAAATGTATATATAAAAAAATCAATTCTCTTATAGCTCTAAATATAAACAAACACATGAACCCCAATAGACCCTTCCAAATCACACTATTTCGAACCAAATAGTCCTAAAATTTAGTATACATCAAATATATACATTATATATATATTAATAAACATTGAATAATCCCTACCATTTGACATACCGTCATTGGGAAGTTAGAGTGTGTGATTTTAGTGAAAACATGGTCCCTTATTAATACATATATTATTACAACATATTTTCATCCTCAATCATTATACTATATTAAGAAATAACATTTATAAATAGAAGGACATGACCACAAAATACATTATCGCGTCGATTAAAAATAATAATATACTTTTATAAAAAACTCACATCCTCCTCTAACTCCAACAGGTCCTAATTGATAGTTTTTGAAGGGTTCAACACATTTTTATCAATTATTATACGTTAAACACACAAAATATATTTCTATAACAAAGATGTAATAATAAGGGATACGAAACACCACTAAAATTTTCAAAACCCTCAACTAGTCGTGTATATCTAGGAATGAAAATCAAGTATTTAACAATTTGTTGTTGTACCATCTATAGTGATACCCACAGACATACATTCTTCTCTATGGGGAACTACAAATTCCATCAATAATGATTGATATATAATTTATTCTTTCTCTGGGACATAGTTATCAAATTCTTTATCTATTGTGTTTTTTCTGTCATATCCTACATTATTCTCAGCCCCACTAAAAATGCTTCACCTTATTCCACTTAAAAACAAGAGAATGTATTCAAATACTATAGGGAACCTCAATGTTAGTGACACTAATCAATTATTATTTATTTTTTTGTTTAATAACTTTACTAATGGGGGATGAACTTCCCATGAACATCTAAAATCCACCACACAAGCCTCAAGATAATCATCCAATATCTATAGAGTACTCTTGGACTATATATCCTTTTATGGATGGGAGGAAGCTCTAAAAATTAAGTACATACCAATTTCATACTAAAAATAATCCCAAAACCAAGATTTGTATTTGGGTCCCCTATCTTTTATAATTTATGTCCACACACTTAAGGAGTATGACCACTTCCATTACATATATCTTATTAAATTAATCCTATGAATTGACCTCATAAATAATTACGAAATGAGTTGATTTGGTTAATCAGTCCATAAATACCTAAATGAATATTTCAAGGTATTTTGAAAAGGAAAAAATTATTCTTATAAAGATTTGGTCCCACTTCTACATTGAAAGTACATGGTTGTATCATTCTCATCGAGTGTGTATGTTCTAGCTTCTTTCCAAAAGTAAGACATTTTGTAACACTAGTGCCAATGTATCTTATAATTATTACCAAAAAATTTATATCCTTATACAAATTTTAATGTCAGGATGATCCACATAAATAGAATATTGATATTCCTTTAACACTCCCTCTTCTATCAAGGAAAGAACAACCAACCTATCTTTGGAAAATAACATCAAATACAATGTTTCTTACCATCCTTCTAGGATCTTGCTACATATTAGGGAATCCATTACATACATGAATTTAAAAGCAAAAATTGTGATTCCCTCGATCTATTTTGGAAATTTTCTATAAAAAACTCCCAGAAACACCATCCTCTCATCTTGATTGTCTATATATATCTGCATCATTTCAAATAAACTTGTGATTTTCCCTTCATCCTTGTTTTCTTAATTCATATCCTCATGAAATTTTTATATAAAATGATTTTCTATAACACTTACTTTTTTCATGCATATATATTATCTTGAAATCAAAAGTTTTTAAATACCCTATCTAGCACTATTTACCCATATTTAGATGATGTTGTGAGAAGATATACAACATGATATTATGATATCTGTACACTTTAATGTTTTTCAAACACGTAGTAATGCCAAATATTTAACACATGCATGATTACATTATTTCTAAAATATTTCTCATCTTTTAAAAGAATTCATTAGAGAATATAATAATTATAAATCACGTGGAATGTTTCATAATACCTAATTATTCCTTTAAAATTTCATGCATCATTAATGTTCTTTTATGATTTTAATGACACCATTGATACAATATTTTTTGGTTAAATTGTAATGCATTTTTATGAAATCAAATTTTAGGGAAATTTGACTTGCTAAATAAAAAATGCACACTTAAAGGATTTCTCTTTGAGACGATGAACATATAGCATACATGTAGAATTCAATCATGTTAAGTATAATTTTTTTATCATATCAATTTAATAATTTATTATAATATATGTATATATATCATTTAATGTTAAGTGATAAGGGTATATATATAACAAAAATCAAATAACATATTATATTTCTCATCATATAAGAAATTTTATTTCATTTAATCATAGATGTACCACGAAATTCCTTTTATTTTTTCATATATAACAGTGCAATACAAAACTAAAGAGTTTCATTCAACAAAAAAACATATTTGAGGCTATTGAATAATTAAAAATACAGTGAAACATCATAATATTACACTCTTCAGGTTTTTATATTAAAATGTTTAATAAGAAGAAAAGATGCATTACTATTATAATGAAAACAATAAGGAGATCAATTTATATTATAGAAACTAATAGAATGAGATGGAGGGTTTCATAGGTTAGAATAAAGTGAATTTATTAGAGGTAAATATTACTATTGGAAGTAGACTATTATGGAATTGAGTTATTGGAATAATATAAGAATTTTCATGAATATCAACTTGATCGTTATGCCTAATTATTGAAATAAATATAAAAATATAACATACACTTAAAATTAAATGAATATATTAATATATAAATAATAGAAAATAATATTCAAGGAAATTAATATAATTTTCAAATTTTAAATCTAAAATAACTCAGAATAATATATTTCATGTAATATGTATTACTTTGATTTTTAAAAATTATTGTATTTATATGATAAAATTAAATGATATATTGACATAATATAAAAATAATTTTTCAAGAAATGATTTTATAAAGATATTATGGTTTATAAAGGAATAGTAATACAATTTTATGAAGTCACAAGGCATTATTTTAAGTGTCCAAGAGTTTTTAACGCCATAAAAATAGTTTGTTAATAAGAATATTATTTTATTTAAAAATTAAATTAATTAAATTTAATTATTTTTTTACTAAAATGACATCAAATTTAAAATCATCTCATAAAAATCACCTAATGGAGTTTTTTTGAGAATTTAATAAGATAGTTGAATTTATGAGTAAATAGTAAAATACAGAATGAATATATGGTATATTGTATGATTTAATTTTATTGTATAGTAATTTAAAAAATTATATAAATAAATCAAAGTTCAATAATAGGTTAATTTTTCAAAATAATTTTTTTGAAGTAATGAAATTAATTTCTAATCCAACAAGGATGTCCCCAATTCCAGAAGGAATATTATGATTTAAGAGATAAGTATTTTTTAAAAAATGGAATTTTTAAGGAAAAAATAATATAATAAAAGGGATTTCACATTATTAAATTAAAAATGCTAAAAAATAGGCATTGTGTTTCAAATATCATTTTCTAAAACCATGTGTATGTTAATGGTATTGAATATTCAATAACTTATACTTTTAAAACCTATGTTATAAAATCAATAGACAATTATCTCTAATTAATTATAAATAACATCCCATACTCCTATAAATATACTCCTCAAAATCAGTGATAATGGTTTACCTATAAATTTACCTCTAATTTTTCCTTTCTTGAAGAACTTATTGATATAAGGATCTGTTTTTAAGGTTCTGGGAAGATACATTGTAAGGTAGGAGTTCCCAATTCTCTATTTTTAGTTCTTATTCGTGATTCATTTTTTTGATATATATGAAAATGAAAATTATCATTCATACATGAATTTAATTCTATGTTATTATAATTTATTATATATATTATTAATGAGGTATTACTTATCCCCTCTCATTATACCATTATTTAAACTGTACCTATGCTAATTTAAGTGTTCCTAACTCTCAATTTAATTTACTATTAAGGATTCACTTTTTTAAATATATTTAAAAATACAATTTAATATTATTTTATGATTACACATATATGTTACTGTCATTAATTTGATACATTATTAATAACATATTCCCTATTCCATCTCATTATAAATTTTTCATAAGCTATTATTATACAGATATATGTGTCATTAATATATATATTTTTACTTATATTTTGCAACCCTTTTAAATTCCTTAAATTTCCATATAAAAAATTTCCATAATCTATTATTAAAAAGTTTTCCTTTTAATATTAATGAAATATTACTATTTCATATCATTATGCTACCCCTATGTTTTCTTATATCAGAAGAATATCTTTATCTCCATTATCCAAATCATTATAAATTCTACATATTTATGATGTTATGGATTGTTTACACCCCTTTCTGTCACAGATTCTAACCACTGAAAAAGGAAAATACCATAGCACAAAGAGATTTATCCTTTGAAGAAATATCAAAAATTGACAAAGGCATGAACAAGGATTCCATTATGTAAGGGCGGCGCAAGTTTCATCATGGTCGTGCAAGTATACTTGCACGCCACATATTGGCACACAGGTGACCTGCGCAACCTATTTGATTTTCACCCAAGGCATTCAGTAGCCTATAAATACTCTTTTGGGCTCCCCATTTTGAAACTAGAAAAATTCTAAAAGTCAGATTTGAGCTCCTGGTGCCCTAGTATCTTCTTGTAGTCATCTGAACAATTATAAGGTAATTTCTTACCTAGAATGGAATATCTAAAGAAAGGGAACAAGGTGTGACTGTTGAAATTCATCAACACCTGTGCGCCAAAGTGTCCATCCCTTATGAGAAATTGTAACACTTTCATGCCACCTTATCCCTTCAACAGAACCTGTGTGCCACCCTTTCAAGAGAATTTAGAGATGATACTAAGGGCTTGAGAAAAGTCTCTCCCAAGTATTACCCTATGTGTTGACCATCGTGCATGTACACAAGTGTCGCGCATGTATACCTGTGCGCCCAAACCTGACCTACGCGACTACCTCTTTTTGGGTGTCCCTCCTGTCCATTCATCTCTTTTCTTCCAATCCACACCTCCTCTTTAAGATTTAGCCTTCATAACCCTCTTTAAAGCCTTTTATGGCATGATTCCTTGGTTGGCTTCCTTATCTGAAAGGAATTATGTGGAAAATTTCTCAAAACCTTGTGATTTACATATCTTTATGTCACTAAAGTGAGAGATTTCATTCACTCAACCTCATCCTTTAATATGAGAAGATCTTTAACCTGGGCCTTCATTTCAGGAGTAATCCCCAGTCAAAATTCTCTTAACCTAGGCCTCCATTTCAGGAGTAATCCTTAGTGATAATTATTTTTACCTAGGCCTCCTTCTTAAGAGTAAGACCTAGTTATCAAGTCCCTTTAACTTAGGACTACTTCTCAGGAGTAAGCCCTAGTTCTAATTTCTCTTAACTAGACTTAATTTCTTTTGATTTAGGCATCCTCTTTATGAGTAATCCCAAAGTCCCCTCTTAATTTGGGTAACTTCCTCAGGAGTAATCCCCATGTTAGAGTATCCAAATCTCGATAAAAGCACATATACCTTTATGTGCCCTGTTCCAGGACTTTTTATCTGAAATATGTCCTGATCGTTATCTATTTGGGAAATCATACATATGTAAGCCTCATATCATTCCTTGTGACTGCATCTTTCATGGCACAAAATGTCAGGTTTACTGATACCTCTTGTTTCTCACACCGAGCATGACTCACGTGAGCATAGAGTGTAAAATTAACCATGGCACATCTCTTTAGGCCGTTAATCATACGTAAGCCCCTAGAATTCATAACCAAACTATGTGTACATTTATCTCAACCTTAAAAGTAGAGTACGTAGGAATAATTTCTATAGTTAAATCCTATCATCCATTAATTCTCATCTGTCCCATATGACGCTAAACTATATCTTAATTTCTGAACTACGTTGGTTCTGATTCCTTTTTTAAACAAGGACACATAGGTAGCCCATTTTCGGGTATGATCCCAATGCTAAAATAATCAATGTCCTTCTAAACGACAATAAACTTCAAGTGCCCCACAGAGTAGCTTGAAAACCAGTTTGGTTATCATAATGACCAAGAGATCTCTATATAATGTATTAAAGGATACCATTGACTAAAAATATCTAACAAATACAGATGATTCTCTATCAATGAAGAACCTCAAATACATATAAAAGATTCTCTAAATCTCATTCATATCAATCTTTGATTGTTAGATCTAATGGAGAGCTAATTTTCATAAAAGGTAATTCAATAAGGATTCAAGAACAAAACTTAAATCTATAAAGAGAGTCCCGTAGTAAACAATAATTCCCCCCAAAAGGTGTGATGAGTCTGACCTCCCATCCTCTCGACCAAAGAAAATTATTAAGCCTCATCAGTTTAAAACTAATGAGAACCTACCTTTGGAATGTAGGTTCAAATGGATATAAAATCATTGGATGTTTCCGATTCTATGAACAAACTCGTTAGAAACGGATTGGAATGTTTAAACCTTAACCAAAAAAGGTCATCCCAATTCTAGAGGAAACAAAAAATAGTGAACCTGACATGAATCCTTAACCAAGTTAAAATGATGTTTTACTTATTTTTCAGGACCTTATTTCAACTCAATGAGAGGGCCAACAAAAAAATCAATAACATATGTGGTCATCCAAAAGATATAGTGGAAAAAACTATCCTGATTATGTCTGTTATATCAAACAGACACTCTTTTCCTAGATCTTCTGCGTTACAAAAATGGCTTCTCTAAAGTTCACACCTGTGAATGCATCTGCTGCTACTCCTGCTGAATCTTTGTCTGCTATGAGGACAACATCACCTACTCCAAATCTCCAACACTGGGTCTCAAATGAACTGGATACGGAATACCATTGACATGATAGCATTCTGACTCTGGAGGCTGCTTTACAAGCCCTCCAAGTTAATAATTCACCCCGGTCGTCCGGACAGCGATGACCCGTGATCATGTAGCAGGTGGTACCAACCACCGTCTCCAACCATTTTAGGTCATTATCCCCAGAACGCAATCACCAGTCTCTCCCATATTATAAGGAGGTGAATGAGAAGGTCACTCAAGGCCTTTATTCAAGGAGACATGAGTCTTTCTCGAGGGATCCCATCAAAAATCACTGTCAGACTCGTGCAATAGTGTGGCCTCAACATGATGAGGGTATAACCTTCAGGGGTTCGACTCAGGTTCCTCTGACCGGAGCATGCAAGACAAACCATCAGAGGTGAAATCTGGTCAACAGGGAGTATGTTCTTACTTAGGCCCCCTCCAGATAAGTCCATCAGGCCAACTTGATGAAAAATAATGATCGGTCATATACACCTGTCCATCCTGATGTCACTGCCCAGCAGACTCATCTATCAGTAACACGCCAATACCGTTAGGAAATTTGGGCAGAATATTATATGCAGGAATATAAACCTGTTTATAACTAATCATCTAGTTATCAGTCTCATTTGTATACAACCAAAGAAGGTCACAAATTTGATATGGAGACAGCTGATAAACAAGAACATACACCTGTTTACAATCAACAATTCTATCAGCAGTCTCTTCTGCCAGTATTGAAGGAAAATCGTTTACCATAGTTGATGAGGAATACACAGTAGGCACATACAACTGAAAATATTCATCAATCATGCCAAACATATCGTTTGGTATCATGTGGAAAAGTCAGTCAGAAAGCCCCGGAGACAAAATTGGACCAGACTCAACTCTCTACCCCACACATGAGTACTGTCAAAATTCACTGGCAGGAAAAGGAGGACAGGAGCAGGAACACACACCTACTCCAAGCACGGAATGGTCATATATTCTCATTCTGGTAGCTAAAGCCACCAAGAAAATTTTGAAGATGGTGAAAGAGTATAAGAAAATCCCTGCTCATATTCTGAATGCATGTTGTAATATTATAACAGCTTCAGCAGCGTCATAGGGGAAGAATCAGAAATCTATCCCTGTCAGTGGAGTGACACATCAACATATCACTCCAGAACAGATACACACCTCTACTCCAATCCAAGAGGGTTATGGGGGAATACTCCACCATGTCATATGGAAAATTAAGTCAGGCACATACACCTGATTTCAATGGAGATAATAAGCATAACATAACTATTTCTCTTGATCAGGTACATACACCAGCCCATAATAACCACTTTCATCAACAAGTGGTTCCCAAAGTGAGTACGAAGGCATCTAAGAAGAAGAACTATCCAACAAAGTCAAGAAATCAAGGGCCAATCTGTAATAAGGCCTTACTCGATGCTGGAGTTCTTGAATCACTCAGACAATTATATATTGCAACTCAAAATTCAACTCTCTCATTTCCCAATAGTAGGAACATTAATTCTGAAGGTCTGCGTCAGACACTTCCTCATGAAAGCTTGCTTCATGAAAGTTCGGTTGATCTTGAAGTATCATCTTTATACGAGAGTCCCAAAAACCCTCTGCATGGCCAAAAGATCAAGGACAAAAAAATTTCATATGTTGTTATAACACACCATAGTGGTCCTTTTACAGATGATGAATTTATCTGTGAAATTCCTATCCGCAGTAGTAATTCGAATTTCTAGGAAAATTCTTCAAAGGAAAATGCAGTGAAGAGAAAGCCCTCTTATCATGAGGCACATGCAAATATGAATCCATTCATGATTAATGCTTTACCATTAGCAGGCGAAATAATTTTCAAGAAGAAGATGGCCCAGGGTGTAGGTCATTCTCCAAACCACCCCTAAGTCATGCATATTCTAATTTGGTAAGTGAATTCTCTACAAATCTTGTTGAATATGATGAATAAACAAGGAAGAACCAGCTCTTGTATAATCAGGTAGAATAATCTTCATCGAATGATAAAGAGGAAGTACTGAATATGAGAAAACAACTGGCGAAAAGTGAAGTGCCAGTCATGCTTTGGCATTTGGATGACTCTCAGTATGACATTCCAGAAATGTTTAAGGAATATTGTATTCACGATATTCGTCTCAACATGTGGAATAATCTTTGTCAGTTGAAAAATAACATATTATATTATGATTAATATGAAAATCATGTCAAGATAATAGAAGGGTTACAACACCGAATTTATTTGGCATCTCTCTCAGTTTCCCGATATCCGAAGGATGAAAATCAGCAGAGAGGCCTTCAACATTCATGCCTTGGCGCACTAAAAATGTTGCGCCAGTTAATTGCCAATGCTCCATCTGGTATTCATATCAGGGGATGGGGTTTTCATGGAGCACTACATTTCACTGTACTCTCCTACCAACAAAGCCCGCCATAAATGGTCGCATGCAATGTTATTTACCATGGATAGCCACAACCAATTGTATTTTTTTGTAATAAAAGGCTTGCTCAAGAACTGACCTCAACTAGTTCTTCTCAAAATCAGGCATACAGATAACAAGTTGTCGAATTACTCTTGTATATGGAAAATGGGAATATCGAATAGTCTTCTCGTTTAGATCGTGAACATCATCAAGTGACAGAAGTGTCATAAATCATCCAATGGTCTTTTGAACCAGGTGATTTGAGTTGATGTAGGTTAATGCATCCAGTCAATTTCTGGACTAAAGTCCGCAAGATCAAGAGATATTTTAACAATGTCTTAGATGTAGTAGCTTAATAGACACCCCAGCTTTCCACACTGGGGACTCTTTTAACCCAACCCTCAGAATCAACAAATAGTATTTGAGGAGTTGAGAAGGAACAATAGGAACGACCCCAATTCACTGGACTGGGGACTTTTTCAAATCCTCAATCTCTTACTCAGATAAAGTCAGTCTTCTATCAATTAGTGAAGAAGCCAAAAGAGGAACAAAGAGACGAATTATTAGGATATTTCCTCCAAATTACGGTTCTTCAGGAGGTTCCTGAGGGATCAAATCAACAAAAGGAAATGTCTCATTAAGGACATGGAAAAAGGAAGTATCGCAGAAATGGTGATAGAAGAGATGAAATGCAATATGCATCAATAAATGTCATTAACGAATTTATTGGTGATCCTCTTGAAGATGAGGGTCACTCAGAGGGATCAGATGAAGTTCCTACTAAAGAAGATGTACATGAAGACACAAATGAAGAAGGTGTCCATACACGAAATCAAAGGCTTACCCAGAATCTAGGTATTCCTTCAAATAACCAACTTCCACCTCTATTAAAGGCATCTAGCAAGGGGAAATGAACGAATCAGGATACATTCCACCCTCTCTCTATAGAAGGCCAATAACTCTCACTAGAGAAATGATTTGCACAAAAAGAGGATGAAATGAAGGAATTAAGGAGGTTGAATGCATAACTACTTCAAGGTAGTCTTCATCCTAAGCATGCTGGAGTAAGTCAGCCAAGGTAATTTTTTATAGTTACTAATATGGATTAGGAGTATCCTTCTTTACCAGTACACCCTCACAGGTCTATTACTAAGGGTCATGCGAAACAACAATCGGTGGTACTACCATTAGTTGTAGTACCAGCCACCATACCTGTCCAAGCTCCAGTTATTACACCTGCTCAGGTCCAAGATCAACCAGATGTTTCTCAAAAGTTAATGAATACCACTGAGTCATAAAAAGATCGGTTGGAATATAGGGAGGGAAAAAAATTCACAAATTCAACCAGAAAAGAGAGATTACCCTAAATGTGTTGATGCAATTCCTCCCCCATAAAATTTTTCAAGTACCACATTCCCAATATTTAATGGTTCGGGAGACCCATAGAAACAAATAACACATTTAGTTTCTTGTTGTGATCCTATGATGGGAACCCCTAAACAAAAAGAATCAGTTAAGCTATGGTGTTTGGTATAATCATTACAAGGGCCTACTTTTGTCTGGAATACAAGCATGAAATACCAGCCAATTAGCAGATGGGAATATCTCTTTCAACGATTTCTTCATCAATTCATCTAAACTTTTCCAAAGACAACAGTTTTTTATCTTACATATTGTAAGCAAAGGGAGAATGAAAGAGTTTCATATTTCATTGCTCACTATAAGGTATTGACATATTACCTAAGCTTAGAATGCCCTCAAGAATAATTGTTGCCAATCTGTGTGGAAAAATTGCACGATGTGTTACACACAACGTTGATCCCTATGAAACACACAGGAGGGTTTCGAGACCTTACTTCGATCTCTCAGTAGATCGAAGACTCTCTTACAAAAACTAAGGATAAAACTCATGTAATTCCATCAGCTCTAGTAAGGAGAATGGGTAATGTAAAGACTGCTACAGCTACGCTTAAACAAGTACCTGTACCAGCTTCGACTTCAAAACCTTCATCTTATCAAAGGGCTCCACCTCCTGAGCGTAAAAAATAGAGGAAGTTTTGTCAAGATGATAAAAGTGATCAATGATGGAAAAAATTTGAGTATCTAAAGAGAAAATTTTATTCTTTCCAAAATGAAAAAGTTCATGGTTACTTCATTTCAGCTTTGGAAAATAATTTGGTTCAATTGCCATGGCCCAATAGGCCAAACGAGGAAGGATATGAAGACCATCCCAAATATTTCCCATTTTATAAGATGTTGGGGCATCCCATTCAGGAGTGTTTTGTCTTAAAAGACCTCCTAAAAAAGGTGGTGGACTTGGGACAAGTCGAACTGAAAGGTTCTTCAGCTTAGGTAGCATGTGTTACTGCTACAAATCTAGAGGAAGAAGGCAAGTGGCAAGAAGTCAAAATCCAAAATGCGTAGAAATATGATGATTGGATGGTCAGAAAAATGATCAACTAAACTCATACTATTTTTAGAATGCAATTGAAGAAACCAATTGTGTTATCTACTATGAATTCCACAGTTGAACCCTCTTCATCAGAGGGAAAATCCTCGAAGGGGCAGCATAATTCAAAGAACGAGGAACAATCAGAAGAAGATGAGATCACGTCAAATCCCAATTTGTCTTTGACTCTGGAAGATTTTATGCCATCTACTTCAAAGACACGGGCACCACCCCACCAAACGGCACAACCTAAACTAGCTAATCAAAAAGGGTCTTCATCAGATTAAGAGTTGATATTTGGTTCTGGTAACATGATTCACTTAACAGATCCTTATGCCATTCATAGTTTCGATCCTGATGAGCATGAGTTCCATGTATCAAACATAGGAATTAGAGGGAGTTCCAGAGGTCTGGGATATAGAGGAAGACGTGGATATCCCAAAAGCCACTATTCCAATCCTACCCCTTCTAGAACTTTATATGCAGTAGAAACTCATGGTAGAGACCTTCAATGGGCTCAACAAGTACAGGTAAATTCTTCCACAAATAGCAGATTCAGTCCTAACACAATTATTCTAGAGGATCGGTTAGAAGTTCCACCGTCTTCCACTCAGTAAGTAAATGTACATATTCTGTCTAATCTTCCAAATACATGAGTGTTTCCAACTCCTACCCCGATAAAAGATTCATCTTCTTCCAAAGCATCAACATCTAAGGCACCTGCGAAACCACATGTTCTTATTGGGAAACGTAGACCTTTGGATCAAAAATACAATTTCTTGAAACATTTTTCAAAAGTACCGGTCAAGATATCAATTAGGGATGCCTTGAATATATCAAAGGATCTTCAGGGGGAACTCTTTGAGGTTTTGTCAAGTCCTCAGGATTTCAAAACAGAAATTGTTGTGACTGAAGTCTACCATGTTGAGAATGGTCCTGCAGAATGCCATGCAGTGATATCTTTTACAGATGAAGATGAAGATGATGTTAGGAATGGAAATATTAGAACTTTGTATTTATCTTGAAAGGTCAATGGTGTAGACATCCAAATAACTTTCTTTGATAATGGATCAAGAGTCACCCTCATCCCCATTCATACACTTAGTAGATTGGGCCCCACAGAATCAGATTTATCTCTTTCTATATTGGTGTTACAAGGATATGATAAAAATGAACAAGAACCACTGGGCGCGATTACACTCAGAACTCAGTTTGGGGACCTTGTATCCAATTAATATTTCATGGTTGTTGATCATGATACTACCTTCAATGTTTTTCTTGGATGAACTTGGCTACATCAACATGAAACTATCCCTTCATCATACAATCAATGCCTTGAATATTGTTTCAATGGTCAAATTGGGGCATTGTATGGTGATAAGGCCTCATTCAAAACATGTTAATCTCAATACATTGAGGTAAAATTCTATCACATGGATGGTAAGAAGAAATCCACAATATGAGAGGTTACCAATGTTAAGGTTCCATATTGTTTGGAAAGGATTCTAGTAAACCCATTCATACATGTGAGTACAAATTATGTATTTCCTATCAGTCAAATTGACAGGATAGACCCAAATCCAAGTACTCTTATGGAAACTTCCATAATGTCAATTACGGAAATCAAGCCAAATAGCATGGAAGAAAGTGGTGGTCCACCAAGAAATGATGAAAGCTCAAATGGAGATGTCTTCGTTTCATCTGCTGAAATCTAGCAAGTCTATACTTCACCAACCTAGCCAGAAGAATTTATAGCAATGTCATAGGTGAACGATGTTGTCGATTCTCAATCCATCGTATCCTATTTATTACCCAAGGAAGATCCTTTATTATCAATAGAGTCATAGATGTAAGCCTCTTCTTCAAGATGTTTAAATTTTTACATCTCTCTTGATCATGGAAATTTTGCTTCATCATCTACTATGAAAGTAGAAAAATAAGAAGTAACACATGTTGAAGAAGAATAGTAAGATCTCAGGGATGCTCCTCCATCATTTGAAGAGGGTATATCCACTACTGTGGATGAACTTAGAGAAATAAATCTGGGTACAAAAGAAGATCCACAACCCCACATTAATTAGTGCATCCATGAATCCTGAAGATCAAGAAATGTATATTTCATTTTTAAAGAAAAATTGAGATATATTATCTTGGAATTATACAGAAATTCCATGGCTTGATCCTGATGTTGCTACTCATTGTTTGGGTTTTCCAGAAGAACATCGTGGATTCAAACAAGCTGCAAGAAGAACACACCCAACTTATACTTCCAAAATTGATTTTGAAGTGGATAAGATTATCAAAGCTAACTTCTTCAGAGAAGTTCAATATCCCAAATGGTTGGCTAATATTGTCCCTGTGAAAAAGAATATTGGACAAATTAGAGTTTTCATTGATTTCATATATCTTAATCAGCATTGTCCTAAAGATGATTTTCCAGTTCCGATTACAGAACTCTTAATTGATGCAATAGCTGGATATGAAGCTCTTTCCTTCATGGATGGATATTCTGGATATAATCAAATCTAAATGGCTCCATACAGATGAATAATCTACTACCTTCAGATCCCCTCAGGGTGTGTTTTTCTATCGGGTAATGGCCTTTAGCCTGAATAATGCAGGTGCCACAAATCCACGTGCCATGTACCGTATCTTCAAACATTTTTACGGAACTTTGTTGAATGTTATGTGGATGGTTTGGTGGTTAAATCCAAACAACATTCTAATCACTTGACAGCTTTGGAAATCATATTCCGCAAACTTCGGCAACATAATTTGAAGATGAACCCTTCAAAATGTGATTTTGGGGTAACCTCAAGAAAATTTATCGGCTTTGTTGTATGCCATTGTGGTATCGAAGTTGATCCTCAGAATAGAAAGTCAATCCTTAGTATGTATCCTCCTCGAAATTTGTAATAGTTGAGAGGACTTCATGGAACTTGTCCTATATTCCACGTTTCATCCCCAATTTGGCAGACAAAATTTTACCCTTCACCAAAATGATTAAGAAGGGAGTCAATTACTAGTGGACTGAATAATGTCAAGAAGCATTCAATATTATCAAGAAATATCTCTTAAGTACACAGGTATTGATTCCACCTATTAAAGGAAGACCACTTGTTCTTTATGTGACAACCTTAGAGCGATAATTGGGTGCCTTCCATGCACAAAAGAATAATGCTGGGAATGAAAACAACCTTTACTATCTCTGTCGGACTATGCATGAAGCAGATACCCGATATTCAAGTATTAAATAGTGCTGCCTAGCATTAATCATTACAGTTAAGAAGTTGAGACACTACCTGCAACATAATTAGGTTCAATTGTTATCTCGCAATAACCTGCTCAAATTCATCCTTAGTCGTCCAATGCTTAAATGACGTTTGGAAAGGTGGGAAGTTATTTTGCAGCAATTTGATATCCAATACGTGTCTCAAAAGGCAATAAAGGGCCAAGCACTGAATGATTTCCTTGCTGAACAGCCTTCATTAGATGACACATCTTTAGATATTGAACTTCCTGATGAGGTAGTCTTCTCTATTCAAGATAGTCTTCAAACATGCGAAATGTACTTTGATGGTGCTTCCAGAAGTACAACAGGGAAAGAAAATGGATGATCCTAAATTCAACAAATATGGGTTAGGAATTGTGATCATTTCTCCAGAAAAGGTAGTGCTACCGTATTTCTTGTTAATGTTTGGAGGCGGGAAAAATAATGAAGCATAATACTAAGATCTCATCATAGGATTGGAGTTAGTGCTTCAGGCACAAATGAATCACTTAAAATTGAAAGGTGTTTCAGACCTAATAATAAAACAATTAAATGGGGATTATTCAATCAGAAAAGAATATTTAATCCCTTTGTATGATTACATCATGTAACACCCCAAGCTTCCACGGTACGCTTCTCTTTGAATAATGTTATAGCGTGTATTGTACGCAACACAGAGTTCTAACACACCATAACCAATCAAACTAGCTATTATGAATAGTAATACCTACTTTTTAAAATTATATATATTTTAATTTTAAAATGGACTTCATTTTTGGATTTGGAATATCGAATTTATCCTAAGGTGAAATTTTGGTACTTTACGGATAACTTTAATATTTGGATGAATAGTGAAAATTACTAAATTTTATTTAAAAACAACTTTTTTAATCAAAATAATTAATAGTGATAAATTATGAATTTGAGTGGTTTTAAATTATATTGATAATATATTTTTACCATTTTATATAATTTTGGTCATTGGACATAATTTTACAATTAAACCGGATATAAACAACTGTCAATCTTTGGATAGTTATTATCTCTTAAAAACACGCTTTTTGTTTTAACAACAGGAATTAATTTTAAATTAATTTCTGCCACTTCTGTGTTTTGAATTTGAAAAACTGGATTCCATATTTGGAATCAGGATGTTAAAATTGTGTAAATAGGTAACTTTTGTTTTTAGACATTTTGAATAATTACTTCGGTAAATATTTTATTTACCATGGTTAAGGGTAAATCCGGTAAATAAGGGTTACAATATAATATTATAATAATACTAAATTACCCTAAAATGTTTCCTAGACTTATTGGTTGATACCTGTTCGACCATAGGCATCATTGTGTCGATTTTGGGACCCCATGGAGCCACTTTTAGGTGATAGGGACACTTTATTTTAATTAAGTTAAAATGAATACAAAAATGACACAAGCATATATCTTTTAGAAAAATACATTTTCCATAGGGTTATATAGTTTGGATTTTCGACTATAAATATTCATTAAAAATCTAAACATATTTCCTACATAATGATATTCTATTTATCATTTTTATAGATTACATAATTTAATTTATTTATGACACACTGATGATGCAGTAATTACCATAATAGTGAAAATTTAAAATAACTGATATTATAAATACCCAAATAAATAAAATTTGAGACTTTTAATGAATTAGAATTATTTTATAGGATACTATGACATATTAGGATTAATGTAATTAACTTTTTTCGAAGTAATCATTCTGTTATGAGTTTCACAAAAATTAACTATTGAATAGTGTCAAAATTGACATAAAAGAGTTTTTAAAACAAATATTATATTATTAATTGATATTAAATTCATAAAAATCTAAGGTTCGGCCAAGAGACCTATATAATGATATTTGGATCATTAATGGACCACTTGGGGGTCGCTTGGATGTATATAAAAAGTTTATTAACAATATAATATAAAAATACAAAGTGACATGGTAAATGTCAAACTAATTAACTAAGAGTTAATACTTAAAGATAAGGTTATATGTAACCCAGACCTATCTAAATTCTATTTGTTGAGTGGTTTTCGACACATCCCCACATTAACCTTTTAAGAATAAACTTTGGAGCCATTAGAAACTGAATATGAATTTATTATAAATCAAAATTTCTAGCTTTTCCAAAGGTTCCCCTCACCCCTCTTATAAAAGGGAACTCCTCCTTCTCATTTCTTCACACCTTAAAAGCCTTTTGGTTCAGCCAACCTCTTCCCAAATACTCTCCCAACTTCCCTCAATACAACCTAGATTCCTTATTTTGATCAGAAAGCCAACCTAAGGAGCACTTTTGATCAAATAAAAAGGAAGAACCCGAAGAAGAGGTAATGATTTCACCACCCTTTTCCAAGTTCCTTTCTTATTCCACTTCTTCTTCCTTTGTTATTACCATTCTAAAATAATAAATCTAGTATCATATATATACTGTGATTTTATTATAAATATGGTACAACCATATTCAGTATTCTATCCACTTTTTGAATAACATGTCACCATACGTTCGTACGTACGGCTTACCATCTCCACGTCGTGGTGTAATTGTTATTCAATATATTATTATTTTGATGGGTATAATAATGATGTGTAACTCATGTAAATAATAAATATAACATTTTAATGATTCTGTATATATGATATAACATCCATTTATATATTATTTTAATATCAAAATAATGATATTGTCGCTCGGGTGTACGTACGGACTATCGTCTCCACGAACGCGATGAGATTCATTCTCCATCATATCCATTAAAGTATTATTATCATTTGATGATTTAAAAATAATGATTAAGAACTTTATATCATTTTGGATATGAATAAGATACAACCTATCCATGAAAAACATGGCTTACGTAACAAAACATATAAATGAAAACGAGTAAGTTAACACCCAAAATGACGATAATTCTAAGATATTATTAACAAAGCAATGTTAAAAGATCATATATGATATCATACTAATGTATATTATTAATGAATAATTTAATAACAATTATTTCAACATTATACAGGAGGTTAACCTACCCCCAACCAAGGAAAAGTACAAGGTAAGGGGTTTCTTATCTATCTTTTAATTCCGTGAGAATTCCATTTGTTCACCACTTATTTATTGCATGTGGTGTGTGTAATGACCATGATTGTATTCATTGTGTAATATTATTTAATTTATGGGTATTTACATCATCAATTTAAGATACTTATTTCATGGGTGTATGTTTCGTAAGTTACCTAATCAATAAGGGAATTTGAAATTTCAATTTTTACTCATTTGGCTTTATGCATATTTCATTGATTATATTACTACAAGATTATGTGTCGAATCACTATTCATTTGATTATTTCATTATTTCCACTCCCCTTCCTGTGGATATACTATTGATACACATAATCACTCCATTTATAATTTCTCATGTCATCGATATGAATTTGATAAGAGTATTTTTAACTCACTCTCCATTTGTTGATTTAAACATCCAATTCATTGGTGTTGTTTTTATAAGATTATGTGTGAATATCCTTTTATTGATTTACACTGAATATCCAATCATATTTAGTGTATTTATATTTTTCACACATAACTATATCTTTGATTTATCCTTAACCTAAAGATACGGCCTTTATGAGAGATTTCATCTCAATTTACATTCCATTGAGACTTCTTTGTTGATATACACCAAATCACTTTTATGTGGTGTAAATAATGTACTTTGACATAGTATATCATGAATCACTTTATTCTCATGATATTACAATGTTTTGATTACCTCAATTATTTATATTCAAGTGTCTCTCTTTTTGTAAGAATCTCTAACTAAAATACTATTTTTAAATGTTTTAAAGTCTTATTGTTCTAAATCTTGCTCATTAATGTCCATGTTTTAAAAAAATGGTTTTGAGGAATTTTTTTATATGGACATTAATGTTTTAGAATTAAAACACATTTTAAAAGTTTCAAAGTGGTATGGGACACTTTGATTCAAAAATCTTTTTTAAATGGATTCTTGACAAATAATGTGACTTTAAATGATTTCAAGAAAAAGGGCAATATTTCTCTCAAATAGTTTTGATGATTATTTTCATCTATGTAAATATCCTTCATTATTCTCGATTGAGGTTAATATGATATAATAAAATTTTCCATATTGTATTGAATGAGTTATGTTTGACTGTGGATGTGATATTTTTATACCATTCATGGTTTGTGGATAAAGCATTGACATTTCGTATGCTAGTTTTAATACGAATGTTTATATTATGTTTGAACCTATTCATATGAGGAATGCATTGGACTTAGTATGTGATGGGTGGAGCCCGCTATATCTCCTCGATGCATCGCTAGCTCCCATGAGACAAAATAGTATCATGGCACAAGGCCTTGACAAAATCTTATTTGTAGTCTTGGCACGAGGCCTTGGCTATGTGGTTATGATAGTCTGGCATTATGCATTCCATCATTATGAAAGTGGTTATTGATATTTCATGTGATTGTTCGACTAGTAGAATATCCATGTGAATAGGTAAATGGCATTATTTTATTTTATCTTTTCCATATTATGCTGAAGTTCAAGTTTTAAAGGCTTTTGTTTTAGTTATAAATTGCCTTAAGTGTTTATGCTTATCTATGAAAGCTTCTGCTATAGTGTTATCCTTAATGAGCATCTGAGCTCACCCCTTTCAATGTTTTATTTTTCCCAGGATTATGAAGAAGTAATTTATGAATGACCTGCAAGGATAGTATGAGGGGATATGAAGACAAGATGTTTTTTTATGATGTAATGTAAAACTTTATGATTGTATCTAGTGTTTCCAAGGATACTAAACTAATCGGTCTTTCGAGACTTGATCTTTCTTGTGATCATGCCAATGTTATGTAATAATGCACCGACTCTGGGTAACTGGGCTCGGGGCATTACAGTTGGTATCAGAGGGAGGTTTAGTACAAACCTTGGAAGCTAGATTTAGATAAACTCTGATTAGAGCACGTAGACCTAAGATGAACTTTGAGGATTAGTATAGAATAAATTCCTAGAATTTTGATATTGTAGAGATTTTGTGAGTTTTCTAAGAAATAAATCCCTACCTGGATACGAGCAGGTAGCGGCGGCTCTGGCATAGATTTACCTAGGCGTAAAACCTGAAAACACCGATTTGAGCTAGACTCAAACAAGAATTGGTGCACGACAACAGGCCTGGCTGCACTCTTGGTTATGCCACGCCCAGGGGATATGCTTAGGATAATTTACATTTTCTTTACAAACAGATTTGAAGTAATATATATATAAGATGAGAGTAAATGACCTTGGTTAATCCTAATATGTTTCAAATTGACAATATGGTGACATGTTAATCTCTGAATGATTTTATGACTACTGTTACTCACACAATGATTTCTGGTTTTAGTCAATGGATAGATTCCAAGGAAGTCATAGTGACATTGAGAATGATGTACAAGGTGGGAACGGTGGTGGTAATGAGCAACAAAATGGAATGTTGATAGGCGTAAAAGACATAGTCTTTATACCAAATCAGTTTTCCAAAAATATGATCAACAATATATATATTAACTAACTCCCAGACTCAACAAGGAAGAGAAAGGTGATGAATGATAAGAGATCCAGCAATGGAGACAATGGAGAAAAGAACCCTCAATTTCCATCACGCAAGAAATGTGGTAGGAGACACCCGGGAAAGTGTCTCAATGGGACCAAGAAATGCTTTACACGTGGGAAGGAAGGACATATAGTGAATAATTGCCAAAGAAAAATGAAGAGTACTATGGAAGAAGATAAAAATGGTCCCAAGAGTCCATTTACAGTCGTTTGTCGTAAATGTTGGGGACCTGGCCATTACCCGAGTGAATGACCTATTCTATAGGATATTTTCTTGGTCAAAGAAGAATCTATGTGGAAATAAATGGTTGGAGAAATGTTTAAAAATTATTAGTGCTCCTTGTTTATGGGTTTACTTTGGAATAATTTTCTCTTGTACTTGTAACCCCGCAGTTTTCCATTGGAGAATGATATTTGAGGAATAATTGTCTCTTCTCTTGTGGATATAGGTATAAATAACCATTTGGTTTTATATGATCATTGGGGTTTGAGAGAATTATAAGTTATTATAATTTGGGATGAAAATGCAACGTATAATATAACACTTGTGGATAAATTATGTTATGGTATTTTGATGAATTTATCTGATTTTGGTAATATTATAAAATATAGTTTTTGAAAAAGGACAACACGTAAACCGTGTGACAACCTGTCGCGTAGGACAAAGATGTTGGAATCGAACCCACAACCAAAGTGCGAATGGGATTTATCTCCTACCACTGGACTATGTGAAGTCCCTGGTTAGTGTGACTATTATTTTTAGTTAAATGATTTTATAGATCAATAATAAGTTTATTTGGGTTCTTATGTCTTATCAAATTAATACCCTTAGTATAGGAAAATGATTTGGTGATTAAGTGATAAATGGTATTTTGGAAGATGTTTACTTTGTTGGGAACACTATATGTCCAAGGAAAATAGAATACTATGAGATGTCATTAGAGGAGTAATGGTGGATTTTTATCTTTGTTTTTATTGTGGATTTATAGTTATTTGGGTTATTTATGGAAATGATTAACCTATAATAATGAATATGTGATTAGGTTAATTACTTTTAAGTAGGTGACTTTAAGAGAAGATGATGTCATTTGGAGATACAATTTAACATGGAAGACTACATTATTATAAGTTTTGGGTTTCAATATTAGTTTGGATTATATTGAAGGATTTTAAGGTCAATTTATTATTGAATGGTATTTATTTAACTTTGGGGCATTATTGGTTTAATTTTAGAAATTAAGATTAGTATTTTTTCTCTAATGGAATATACATTTGGGGGGTCATTAGATCTTGTACTAACCATTTTTGTTTTGATTAATCTCTAAAAACAATGTAAATATATAGTTTACCCTGCATGGATCATGTGATTCTATAGAAGTTTATTCTAGCTCTTCCAGTGTGAGCAAGTCTTCTTGAATACTCATTGTTTAAAAAAAATGAGTTAGTGGTGCAAATTTATTAAAGAATGAAACTCTACTTAAAAATCATGCATATATATTTATATTCGTAGTCAATATCATAAATTAATTCCTCATCCTTATGTAATGCAACTTAAAACAAAAAAATGATGTCCTTTTACTTTTCCTACTAGGAGACTAATGATCGTTTGTCCCAACACAAGTTTGTGATTTTCTTATTGTTAACTTTCTCATAATCATGTTTTCTATCCCTCTCTATCAGAACTGAACACTTATTTTATCATCCATATCCATGTTTTTCTACATGGAATCCTAGTATGGGTTATCTTGGGTGACCTTTATACCTCCCTTCCTTTCTTTTAAAGTGATAGTTTTATTGACTCTTTTTCCTATGTGGGACTTTCTATTATATTCTCAAGACCAATTTTTTTAAAAAAATTGGGAGGATGCAATTTATTGAAGGAGGGGAGAATGTAACACCCCATGCTTCCACGGTACGCTTCTCTTTGAATTATGTGATAGCGTGTATTGTACGCAATAACGAGTTTTAACACACCATAACCAATGAAACAAGCCGTTATGAATAGTAATACCTACTTTTAGAAATTATATATATTTTATTTTCAAAATGGACTTAATTTTTGCATTCAGAATATTGAATTTTGCCTAAGGTGAAATTTTGGTACTATTCGGATAACTTTAATATTTTGATGAATAGTGAAAATTACTAAATTTTAATTAAAAACAACTTTTTTAATCAAAATAATTAATCGGGATAAATTATGAATTTTGAGTGGTTTTAAAGTATATTTAGAATATATTTTTACCATTTAATATAATGTTGGTCATTGGTATTAATTTTACAATTAAACCGGACATAAACAAGTGTCAATCTTTGGATAGTTATTATCTCTTAAAAACACGCTTTTTGTTTTAACAACGAGAATTAATTTTAAATTAATTTCTGCCACTTCTGTGTTTTGAATTTGGAAAAATGGATTCCATATTTGGAATTAGGATGTTAAAATTGTGTAAATAGGTATCTTTTATTTTTAGACATTTTGAATAATTACATCGGTAAATATTTTATTTACCATGGTGAAGGGTAAATCCGGTAAATAAGGGTTAAAATATAATATTATAATAATACTAAATTACCCTAACACGTGTCCTAGCCTTATTGTTTGATACATGTTCGACCATAGGCATCATTGGGTCGAATTTGGGACCCCATGGAGCCACTTGTAGGTGATAGGGACACTTTATTTTAATTAAGTTAAAATGAGTACAAAAATGACACAAGCAAATATCTTTTAGAAAAACAATTTTTACATCGGGTTATATATGTTGGATTTTAGACTATAAATATTAATTAGAAATATAAATTGTTTTCCTACATAATGATATTTTATTTATAATTTTTAGAGATTACATAATTTAATTTATTTATGACACAATGATGATACAATAATTACCATAATAGTGAAAATTTAAAATAATTGATATTATAAATACCAAAATAAATATAATTTGAGACTTTTAATGAATTAAAATAATTTTATAAGATAATATGACATATTAGGATTAATTTAATTAACTATTTTTTGAAGTAATCATTCTTTTATGAGTTTCACAAAAATAAACTATTGAATAGTGTCAAAATTGACAAAAAAGAGTTTTTAAAACAAATATTATATTATTAATTGATATTAAATTCCTAAAAATCTAAGGCTCATCCAAGATACTTATATCATGATATTTGTATCATTAATGGACCACTTCTGGGTCCCTTGGATGTATATAGAATGTTTATTAACTATATAATATAAAAATACAAAGTGACATGGTAAATGTCAAACTAATTAACTAAGAGTTAATACTTAAAGATAAGGTTAATATAGTTACCCAAACCTGTCTAACTTCTATTGGTTGAGTGGTTTTCGACCCATACACACCTTAAACTTTGAATAATCAACTTCTGAGCCACTAGAAACCGAATATAAATTTATTATAAATTAATATTTCTTGCTTTTCCAAAGGTGCCCCTCACCCCTCTTATAAAAGGGAACTCCTCCTTCTCATTTCCTCACACCTTAAAAGCCTTTTGGATCGGCAAAACTCTGCCCAAATACACTCCCAACTTCCATCACTACAACCTAGAGGCCTTAGTTTGATCATAAAGCCAACCTAAGGAGCCCTTTTGATCAAATCAAAAGGAAGAACCCGAAGAAGAGGTAATGATTTCACCACCCTTTTCCAAGTTCCTTTCTTCTTCCACTTCTTCTTCCTTTGTTATTACCATTCTAAAATAATAAATCCAGAATCATATATATATTGTGATGTAATTATAAATACGGTACAACCATATTCAGTATTCTATCCACCCTTTGAATAACATGTCACCATACGTGCGTACGTACGGCTTATCGTCTCCACGTCGTGGTGTAATTGTTATTCAATATAGTATTATTTGGATGGGTATAATAATGATGTGTAACTCATGTAAATAATAAATAAAACATGTTAATTATTGTTTATATATGATATAACATCCATTTATATATTATTTTAATATCAAAAGAATGATATTGTCGCTCGTGTGTACGTACGGACTGCTGTCTCCACGAACGCGATGAGATTCATTCTCCATCATATCCATTCAAGTATAATTATCATTTTATGATTTAAAAATAAGGTTTAAGAACTTTATATCATTTTGGATATGAATAAGATACAACCTATCCATGAAAAACATGGCTTACGTAACAAAACATATAAAAGAAAACGAGTAAGTTAACACCCGAAACGTCGATAATTCTAAGATATTATTAACAAAGCAATGTTAAAAGAACATATATGATATAATTTAATGTATATGATAAATGAATAATTTAATAACAATTATTTCAGCATTATACAGGAGGTTAACCGACCCCCAACCAAAGAAAAGTACAAGGTAATGGGTTTCTTATCTCACTTTTAATTCCGTGAGAATTCCATTGTTCACCACTTATTTATTGCATGTGGTGTGTGTACTGCCCATGATTGTATTCATTGTGTAATATTAATTAATTTATGGGTATTTACATCATCAATTTAAGATCCTTATTTCATGGGTGTATGTTTCGTAAGTTACCTAATCAATAAGGGAATTTGAAATTTCAATTTCCACTCATTTGGATTTACGCATATTTCATTGATTATATTACTCCAAGATTATGTGTGGAATAACTATTCATTTGATTATGTCATAACTTCCACTCCCCTTCCTGTGGATATACTATTGATACACATAATCACTCCATTTATAATTTCTCAAGTCATCGATATGAATTTGATAAGAGTAATTTTAACTCACTCTCCATTTGTTGAGTTAAACATCCAATTCATTTGTGTTGTTTTTATAATATTATGTGTGAATATCCTTTGATTGATTTACACTGAATATACAATCATATTTAGTGTATTTATATATTTCACACATAAATATATCATTTATTTATCCTTAACCTAAGGATACGACCTTTATGAGAGATTTCATCTCAATTTATATTCCATTGAGACTTCTTTGTTGATATACACCAAATCACTTTTATGTGGTGTATATAATGTACTTTGACATAGTATATCATGAATCCCTTTATTCTCATGATATTACAAAGTTTTGATTACCACAATTCTTTGTATTCAAGTGTCTCTCTTTTTGTTATAATCTTTAACTAAAATACTATTTTTAAATGTCTTAAAGTCTTATTCTTCTAAATCTTGCTCATTAATGTCCATGTTTTAAAAAAATGGTTTTGAGGATTTATTTATATGGAAATTAATGTTTTAGAATTAAAACAGACTTTAAATGTTTCAAAGTGGTATGGGACACTTTGATTCAAAAATCTATTTTTAAATGGCTTCTCGACAAATAGTGTGACTTTAAATGATTTCAAGAAAAACAAGGATATCTCTCCCAAATATTTTTGATGATTATTTTTAACTATGTAAATATCCTTCATTATTCTAGATTGAGGTTAATATGATACAATAAAATTTTCCATATTGTATCAAATGAGTTATGTTTGACTGTGGATGTGATATTTTTATACCATTCATGGTTTGAGGATAAAGTATTGAAATTTTGTATGCTAGTTTTAATACGAATGTTTATATTATGTTTAAACCTGTTCATATGAGGAATTCATTGGACTTAGTAAGTGATGAGTGGAGCCCGCTATAGCTCCTCGATGCATCGCTAGATCTCATGAGACAAAATAGTGTCTTGGCACAAGGCCTTGACAAAATCTTATTTGTAGTCTTGGAACGAGGCCTCGGCTATGTGGTTATGATAGTCTGGCATTATGAATTCCATCATTATGAAAGTGGTTATTGATATTGCATGTGAATGTTAGACTAGTAGAATATCCATGTGAATAAGTAAATGACATTATTTCATTTTTATCTTTTCCATATTATGCAGATGTTCAAGTTTTAAAGGCTTTTGTTTTAGTTATAAATTGCCTTAAGTGTTTATGTTTATCTATGAATGCTTCTGCTATAATGTTATCCTTACTGAGCATCTGAGCTCACCCGTTTCAATGTTTTATTTTTCCCAGGATTATGAAGAAGTAATTTAAGAATGACCTGCAGGGATAGTATGAGGGGATATGAAGACAAGATATTTTTTATGATGTAATGTAAAACTTTATGATTGTATCTAGTGTTTCCAAGGCTACTAAACTAATACATCTTTCGATACTTGATCTTTCTTGTGATCATGCCAATGTTATGTAATAATGCACCGAATCTGGGTAACTGGGCTCGGGACGTTACACATCAGATATTTAATGGTCGAATTTCCTTCATAACTAACATTTTATTATGTCCCGCGATCAAAAAATGCTCAAGCTGATGCACTGGCTAATATAGCCACATCTTGGGTAGATCCAAATCGGGAAGAGACAATCATCCGTTTTTCCCACTGTCATACAATTTAACCTTATGATCAAACTAGAACAAAGGAAATCAATGAAATTGGTTCCATTCCTAAACCATATGGTCTTACTACAGGATGGATGACACCTATCAGGGAATACCTTTAAAATGGAACACTTCCACCTGATAGAGCTGGGAAAGAACAAGTCCAGTGACATGTGGTAAATTTTACTCTTAATTATATCCCATATCACTTATAAAAAATTCTCTACAAAATAGGTTTTGATGGGATTATCTTCAGATGCATTTATGGTGAAGATATAATAGCTGTCATGAATGAAGTGCATGCAGGAGTCTGTGGTGACCACCAGTCTGGACATAGACTATCTGATCAAATCTGAAGGCTTGGATACTTTTGGCCTTAAATGATACAAGATTGTGTTGATTTTACGAAGAAGTTTCATTCTATCCAAGTACAACCCAACATCATTCATCAACCCCCATAGTTTCTTTATATAGATAAATACTCATGGCCATTTTCCACATGGGGAATAGATGTAGTAGGACCTTATCCTTCGGCAACATCCAAGCAGTTTAAGTATATTCTTTCCACTACTGACTTCCTTTCCAAATGGTCAGAGGAAATTCTTGTCAAAGAAGTCACTTCTAAAAGCATTATTAGCTTCATCAAGTCTAACATCATTAACAAATTTGGTGTCCCTCATACCATATTGACGGACAATGGCACCAACTTCTGTTCATCCGAGGTAATGAAGTTGTATCAAGAGTACAACATCAAATCCAATCATTTATCTCGGTATCATGTAGCGGCCAGTGGCCATATAGAATCCTTCAACAAGACTCTTTCAAACATACTTAAAAAGATGGTGGATAAAGATAAGAAATCATGGCCTGATAAACTCTTTCATGCTTTATAGGATTATCGGACCACCTCCCGCACTACAACGCGGTCAACTCCATATTCATTGGTATATGGAACGGAAGCAGTATTTCCCATTGATGTTCAATTACCCTAACTCGGAGTAGCTATTTTTGATCAGTCATCTACAGATGAACAATATCAAAAGCGATTGGATGAATTGGAATGATTATATGGGAACAAATTATGCACCCTACACCACTTAGAAGTCAATCATAATCAAATAGCACAGGATTTCAACAAAAAAGTTCTTCTTCGTTCATTATTTCAGGGATAATTGGTATTGGTTCTCAGAACTCCAATGATACCAGGAAATAAACCTCCCAAGATTTATCCAAAATGGGAAGGACCTTACTCAATACATAAGGTCTACTCTAACGGATCTTATTCATTAATCTCAATGGATGGAGAACTCATAACTACTCCAACCAATGCCAAATTTCTAAAGAAGTATTTTGTATAATTAAAATACATCACCTTGGTCCATGCATATGACCATAAACTATTTTCCCTTATGTCTAAGATGACGTTAAACTGTACGGTCCATTCACATGAACATAATCTATTTGCACTTATGTCTAACAAGATGTTAAACTGTATGGTCCATGCATATTATCTTAAACTATTTTCACTTATGTATAAAACGATGTTAAACTGTATGGTCCATGAATATGAGCTTAAACTATTGGCACTTACGTCTAACATGACGTTAAACTATATGGTCCATGCATTTGACCTTAAACTATTTTCACTTATGTCTAACACGACGTTAAACTTTATGGTCCATTCATATGACCTTAAACTATTTTCACTTATGTCTAACACGACGTTATACTATATGGTCCATGCATATGTCCTAAAACTATTTGCACTTTCGTGTAACATGACGTTAAACATTATGGTCCATGAATATGACCTTAAACTATTTGCACTTATGTCTATCATGACGTTAAAATATGTAGTCCATGCATATGACCTTAAACTATTTGCACGTGAATCCAACACAACGTTAAACTGTGTTGTCCTTACTATATGACATTAAAATATACATCCCCTCTTTTTTCCTTACTGCATGACATCGAACTGCACAGTCCCCCTTACGTCCAACATGACATTGAACTGTGATTTTCTAGTTACATGATGCTACACTGTATAACAATCATTCGTCCAACATGACGTTAAACTATATTTTCCCTCTCATGTCCAGCAAGACATTAAACTGCGTAACAATAATCCTAGATATACGACGTTAAACTGTGAAAAAGTCATTAAATTTTCCAACAAGATGTTAAACTGTGTCCCCATTGTCCTCACTACAAGACATTAAACTGCATAGTCCCCTCTTCGTCCAACATGATGTTAAACTATGCATCGTTATGTTTGTTGCAACCTCTTGTTTCTCACACTGAGTATGACTCACATGAGATTAGAGTAAACTTCAACCATAACACTCTCTCCGGGTCGCTAAACATGTGTAAGTCCCGACACCATTTTTTAGGTCATTGTCCTTAAGAACAACCTGATCAACAATTAATTCTTTAATCAAAATACGCAGACTTTGATCCTTGCCTTCTAGGCTGGGTACGTAGGCAACCTCCTGAGGTTGAAGCCCAAAACCAATATCTTCACATCGGTTCACCTCCGTCTCATATCACGTTTATTCATGAAACTACACCTAGAACCAATATTTTTTACATTGGTTCACCATCATCTTTTCTATATGACATTAAAAAATTCACACTTTTTGTCCTATACGACAATAAACTACAAAATTATTTGACACCATCACCTAAGAGGGAATCAATATTTACATTGATCTACAATAATGTTATATAACAAAGAATATGTGTATACATGGAAATGCCCTAACCTTTAATCTTTGGTCAAACCATTATTCCACTAAAGTCCCCTATCACCCTTTTCTTGTTAGAACCAAATCTGTACAAAGGGGATTTCAAGAACTACGTCCGGATTGATTCCCATCCTTATGGGATATAGAGAAACATTCGACCATCCCTCGAATCCACCCCAAGTCTTTGGGCCTAACCCCAAATTCCACTTTCAGTCCCTTAGCTGAAAAGTATCCCTGTGAAAACATGAATGTGGTATGAAAACCCTGGTTTTCATTCACATCAGGATTATAAAACACAAACTGTGTATCGATTATTATAGTTTGTGCTCTATGACCCTAAACTAAGATCCACTACATTCTCGTCCCACATGACGTTAAACTGTATTTGAAGAACTACATATGTCTTGAATCCCATCCTTATGAGATACGTAGTGAAGTCCAACACCTCAATTTAGGACCCATCCATAACATAATTTTGGTTTGCATTGGTCTGTGTATCTCCTACATGCATTGGTCAATGCCCATTTTGATGTATCATAATCCTAACCTTAAATACATCCAGATCTCTATAAGCCTTTCTTGAATTATGGTCACAAAATGTTTGATATCTGAGAGTTCTTTTTCCCGACTATGCAGCACGTGCCCTTAGGCGGCCTTGCATAAGTAGTCTACATAACAGACCTGTCAGACAAAAGATGCTATTATTTGACAATGCATCCAATTATCTTAGGTGGCCCTGCATAATTCAACCACCTAATGGGTTTTTAAAACACTGGTAACTTCATTATTGGGAGGAAAAAATCTTTTTTCTTTATTTTTCTTAATGAAAATATGTAGGGATCTATAAGAATAGCCATCCTTAACATATTTTTCCCATAATATTTTTCATGACCTGAATGTATTCAAGTCTATGGTTTATATTTCCATTCCACACGTTTGGGTTAGAACTTCACAAGAGTAACATTCATCCAGTTCTTTGATAATCTTGATTGGAAATATCCTCTCTATATTCAAGTACCTCTCTCTATACAGCAGACTCTTTGCTTTGGAAAATTTGAATCTCCATAAACATTCACTGGATTTTAAGCAATAGAAAAGTAAAATTTCTGAGTACTTTTGACCGACTATTCAGCACGTGTCCTTAGGCGGCCTTGCATAAGTAGTCTTCATAATGGACCTGTCGGCCAACATATGTTATTATTTGACTATGAATCAAATCGCCTTAGGTGGCCCTACATAATTCAACCCCTTAACGGGTTTGTTAATTATTGGTAAATTCATTCTTGGGGAAATACTTCTTATAATGCCTTTTACCAATTTTTTCATATCATTCCTCATATTCAAAATTTATTAAGATATAGTTTACATGTTTTCCACCATACTTGAGTGTGGTAATATGTTTTTAGATAAATTATCAAGGAATTAAGTCAATTTTAATCCATTTGGTCAAAGTTATTTCAACCTTAAACATTAGCCTTTTTATGTCTTACATGCATGAATTTAAACTGCCCACAAAAGACAAGGTAACTTTGAAAAAAATTCATGTTCCAACTCCCTAAACATACATTTTGTATGATTTAGGTAATATTGAGCAATTAAAAGATTCAACGTTTGTAGGATTATTTTTGTAATCCTAGAAAATGTAAAACTATGCTTACTAGGCGCATTGGCTTAAGTAAATTTTTTTTAAAGAAACCAACAGAAGAATTAAAGAACAAATGAGGGAAGATGAAAGTGTTTTTCATTTGATGCACATGAGTTAGAAAGACATCCACAGACTGGAGTCTCTTCTTTTTTCCAAGAACTATAAGAGGCTATCAACATAATTATTCACTTGATTTATAGCATCCCGAGCTTCATCAGCAGCCACTTGATGTTCATGCACTCAACTAGCTTCACTATTTTCAGTTTTACGGAGTGATTTCTTGGCATCTTCAATGGATTTCATACAATTCATTTGAACACCTTCCAATGAATTGTTAACCTCCTCAAGTTCCCCAGTAACAACATCTAACTACTGCAAGAGGTGAATATGCTAGAAAACTTTCTCCTTGATCTTATGCTTCAACTCCTTCAACTTGGGAGCATGATCATCCTCAGCTTGGGACACTGCATCCTCAAATTCGATGACATTGGTTAACAGTCTCACCCTGGTGAAGTCTTGATGGTACTTTTTCTCCTGCTCCCTTCTTAAAATGACTTATTTCACCGTAGCATGGATCTCTTGATATCCAAAACCCCCAAGTCCCAACATGACGAACATGGATGACAGTCACAGGATCGTCAAAGATAACTCTTCAAGAGGCACTTCAGATATGATCTTCCATATGTTCTGTCATGCCTTGCATAGTGAAAATTGGAGCGCCTTTTGTAACTCCTGGTCTGACTCAGCATCACTGTCACAGGGGGGAATATAATCATGTATTAATGTGCTTATAGAAGTGCCCTATTCTACTCCTTCCCCCTGACCCATGTTATCCCACATTATATTCCTATTGGGGTGGAGGCTGAGGCTTCACCTCTAGATCTAGCCACTGAAATTGATGGCCCTGTATAGTGGATTGATAGTTTTTGGTTAGTTTCAAAGGATGAAATTTTTTGATGAAGTTGTCTTTCAAATTACGTACAGCTAAAAATATTGTCATCTCTTACCCAAAGGTAGATCAATAGCAGGAGAAGGCTCCTCCCCATCTTTCCTAGCTTTAACAAGATTTTTAATACAAGTTTCAGGAGTCTCTACTGGGTTCAGCTATACTTGAGCTATTGTCTCTACAATAGTAGGTTTGTCTATACCCCTTCAGGAATTGGTAGTTCAGCCTCTTGTTCAGATGGAACTGCATATTTTTAACCAATCATGGCCAGAGATGTAATAAGAAGTTATTTTAACAGGACAAAGGATAACACTCACATCCAAAATCTTCTAAATTACATGGTAATTTAACATGATTTAAAAATTATTCAAAATATGTTCCAAGTTTCATCATTTCATCCAATGATATCTTAGATTCCAGGTTAGTCTCACCAGTGGGAGCATTTTTTGTGTCTTCTTGGTGACGTTCATCCTGCGTTCTCTGACCCCATACAACATCTTCTGATAAAATTACGACATCAGTTGCAGTGGCCACCAAATGCACTATTGCAAGGGTTAAACCTAAAGAATCACAAAATGGATGTCAGTGGATGTTTTCATTCAACATATTATGAATCCTTGTTAATTTACCAGAAGTAGTCTCTTCTCTACTTGAAAAGCAGCAAGAGCGATACTGGGAACAGACGCTGGCTCTCCTTCAGGAGAAGCCAAGTCAGCATGAACTTGTGATTGTCCACGAGCACCCTCTGTCATCCTCAAAGGAGGGTCAACCTTCTTACTCAAAGGGGAAATTGAAGAATCTCCTAAAATCCCAAGAATTATGAGAGATATTTTCATGGGTTAAGACTCATGACTATCCAAAGGGATTACTACTACTAATAAAGAATTTAGATGTAGAATTCTTCCATAGATGCCTTTTCTTATTTGTCTTTTTAGGAGTGTTGACGTCATCATCTCCAAATAAAAGAATTGGAGAATGATGAGCTATGTCTAACTCCCCATCCATGGATTACTAGCCCGGTGATATTTCATCCGGCTCATGAGGAGTTTTAGTAGCCCCGATGGTAGTACCACCAGAGCTATACTGTGATGAAGGAACCTCAACAGTTCCATTCATTGAAAGCCGCAGGATGAATAAAGTAATTTCCTATTGTAAAAAAGAAATAACTAAAATAAAGTTGAAAAAAATATGGAAAGATTCTTAAATCTTTAGGATCCACATAATCCTGCCACTCCTCATCTCCGGAAGCACCCTTCCCCTCAGTGGTGTCACGATCTATCATTTCCTTCACCCACTTGGTGACATGAATGGAATCATCAGTGGCATATATGAGTATCTGTAGCTCTCTGATGTAAGCCCACACTTCATCGGGGTTATCCTTTTAACAGATGTCTATAGAATCCCGAAGATTCCCTATTCTAGTGATGTGTAGACCCTCGTACAGATCCAGCTAGGCAGTTCTAGAATCACAATATAAACTCCACCTTGTCTGGATAGCCTCTGGTCATAGATATTCAGCATGCGTACCAAAAGGCTGCGACGAGGGTCCTACAATCTTAGACTTCAGATTCTTGCCATCTCTTGCAACTACAGATAATGGATAAGGAAAATGGAATTTTTTTCTCTATAAAGTAATGGTGATTAAATTTCCCCAATGAAGTAACTCACTAGGGGTCGATGGAGTGGGTAACCTAATTCTGACAGGAGGATTATATCTGGAACGAGGTCTCTTTAACACATGCTACACCTCATCATACCCATCTTGGTATTCCGGTGAGTCATCCCTGGGTGAGGAACCTAGTGAATCATC
Source organism: Viscum album (assembly GCA_963277665.1). Lineage (NCBI taxonomy): Eukaryota > Viridiplantae > Streptophyta > Magnoliopsida > Santalales > Viscaceae > Viscum > Viscum album. The sequence continues at coordinate 1,359,947,231 of OY728135.1, read as the reverse complement.
TCAAGGTGGGGAAGATTCACCTTCCCGATAAAGGGTTTATTTCTCTATAGTTCTTTTCTTTTTTCCCCACATTATGAACCAGATGATTCAGCACCCCTTTAGGGTATGATACTATACAGTTCTTGGCATACTATGTAGTCAAATTACTCATCGCTTTATCAACTGGAAGATCAAACACTACCCTGTTCTTCTACATAGATGTTAGAAACCATAGTTGTCGTGCAACCATCGGATGCTGCTCTAACCTGACATGCAGAAGAGGAGATACAAGAGTCTTCTGTAGACACTTGAATTGGTGTGCAAATCTGTATGGAGCATAGGCATCACATATAATCTATCCGTCAATCCTAGTGACCAATACACCATCTCTTCAAGCCAGCATGTATGACCTCAGTTCTAGGACAACTGTTCTATCATCAATAAAACACCCGATTGGTGGATTTCCATAAGGAAAGAAAATGAATTTCTTGAACATGCTTAGCCTCACCTTCATATCATAGATGTTGAGTGCTAATGGAGCAATTCTAGAATATTCCTGCACTGATGGCCTGAAAGAACCTCCAGGAACCTTTACTCCATTCTGTACAGCATAGGTCCAGAAATGAGTGGCGATCCATCCCCACAAAACGTGGAATGGTCCCACTATTCTCAAAGGATACATACCCATAAAGACATGGAGTAAGATCGTGTGAATCTTCACCAAAATGGGGGTGGCCAACCCAACCATTTTCTTCTCAGCCAACTTTGCTGCCACAACGAAGGACCCTGGCCTGATGGATCCCTTCGAATCCTAGACCAGAAGAAGATAAACACTAAGCCACAAGGCTAAGAAGCCCGCCATATGGGTCTTTTTTGGGATTCTCTGATCCAATTCATACCCCCACTTCTCAAAGTCTCATGCTTCCTGGGTCAGCCAGAATGTGCCAAAGCCACCCCTCTTCTCTGTTCTGGGACAAGTAGTAGGACGAGTATAAGTGGTCCCCTTCACCTGCTTCTTCGTAAAAAATATCCATCCACTCCTCCGGATGAATATCCTTTCTAGAATGAGTTTTGGAGGTCTTGGAATTCTTGAGATTTTAGAAAATTTTCAGTAATTCCTAAGCTAAAGCTGGATTCTTCTCCAAATCATTCCAAGTCGCCTTGGGAAGGATGAATTCGTCATACATATCACCCAAAATTGGAGCCCCCAAGATCTTGTAGACATCCCACTAACTGATGCCTACTTCTCCATGATTCAGATGGAATGAATTGGTTTCCAGGCTCCAGTGGCTGATTACTTTTGGGACAAATTCATCATTCCTATAGACATACGTCTGCCTAGTCCAGAGGGCTTTATATATTGCAATTTCTTTTAGATCCTCTACAATCTCTGCACAGGTTTTTCACACCCAATATTCTCGTACCAAATTTGGCTTCACACCTCCTCCAGGACTTCTCCATTATTCCAGTATTTACAAATGATCCCCCCATTGAGAATTTTGCTGAATAAAAATTGGTGTATGTCTGATACCAAGAATGCGGAAGATAATTATTTGCCTCTATAATGTTGAATTCTTGCAGATGACCGTGTCTATACAGAGGCATGTAGATGCTCTATGGAAAATTAAGATGATACTACTACATGTACTTGGACAAATATGGGAGAGTTCTATCATAGATATCATAGTAATCATGTCCAATAATGTTCATCATATCAACAATTTTCTTGCTCTCCAGTTCATCAACCATTCTAATTCTTCTAGGATCCATTTAATCTGCACAAAGGTTGAAAAATTAACTCTTAAGTAAGTTTATTTTTTATAAAATTTGTGAAAAAAATGTGAAAAAATGGCTGAGTCATTAAGTCATGCAATTCCAATGTTGGTGTGGAAGTTCAAATGTGTCGCGTGGGTTTTGGAATGTAGGCATCACCTCACAAGTCCAAATACCTCTACAACAGCGTGAAACGAACATAAGCAATGAAACCGTGAAAAATCAGCAACCTTCATGATGAGAGCAACTTGCGCGACGAGAGCTCAAAAGCATTCAAATTCGGGTGCTTGGCACGATAATAGGGTGCATATTTTTAGGCCAGGCCGCACCCCTGTGCGCCAAAGCCTATGCAACTCTCACCGCTGCACCGCTACCTACGTGTTTAAAACTTGTGCGCTGCCCTTCCCTGTTTTTCTCATTTACCTCAGAATACAATACTCCATCCTTTCAGATCCAACTATGAGAGGAGAATTTAGTTGACACTCCTTTCCATCACAAAGTCTAACCACTGAAAAAGGGGAAGAACTAATCACAAAGAAATTTATCCTTTCAAGAAATATCAAAAATTGACAAAGGCATGAACACAGATTCCATTAAGTAAGGGCCTCACAAGTTTCATCATGGTGGCACAAGTATACTTTTGTGCCACATATCGGGCACGCAGGTGACTTGTGTTCCCTATTAGATTTTCACCCAAGGCCTTCAGTAGCCTATAAATACCCCTTGTGGGCCCCCCATTTTGAAACCAGAAAATTCCAAAAATCAGATTTGTAATCTTGGAGCCCTAGTCTCTTATTGTGGTCTTCAGAACACTTCTATGGTAATTTCATACCTATAATGGAAGATCTAAAGAAATAGAACAATTCCTAAGTGTTGAAATTCATCAATACCTGTGTGCCTAGGTGTCCATCCCTTATGGGAAATGGTCACACATGCATGCCGCCTTATCCCTTCAACAGAACTAGCACGTCACCCTTTCAGAAGTCTTTAGTGATGATACTAAGGGCTTGAGAAAAGTTTCTCCGATGTATTACCCTATGGGTTGACCGTCACACAAGTACACATGTGTCGCGCAGGTATACTTGTGCGACTAGGGCCTGCGCGCCCAAACAGGTCTTGCGCGCCAACCAATTTTTGGGTGTCCCTCCAGTCCATTCATCTCTTTTCATCAAATACACATCTCCTCTTCATGATTTAGCATTCATAACCCTCTTCAAAGCCATTTAAGGAATGATTCCTTGGTTGGAATCCTTATCTGAAAGGAATTATGTGGAAAGTTTCTTAAAACCTAGTGATATACATATCTTCATGTCAATAAAGTGAGAGATTTCATTCACTCAACCTCATCCTTTAAGATGAGAAGATCTTTAACCTAGGCCTTCTTTTTAGGAGAAATCCCTAGTCCAAATTCTCTTAACCTGGGCATCCTTTTCAGGAGTAAGACCCAGTAATAACTCCTTTAACCTAGGCCTCTTTCTCCGGAGTAATCCCCAGTTCTGAAGACCCTTTAACCTGGGCCTCCTTCTCAAGAGTAAGCCCTAGTTCCAATTTCTCTTAAGTAGTATTAATTTATTTTGATTTGGGAATCCTAATTATGAGTAAGCCCCAATCCCCTCAAAATTTGGGAATCTTCCTCAAGAGTATGCCCCATGTTAGAGTATCCAAATCCCCATAAAAGCACATATACCATTATGGACCCTGTTCCTAGAATTATTCTCTGAAATAAGTCCAGATCTTTATCTATTTGGGCAATCATACATACATAAGCCCCATATCATTCTTTGTGACTACATCTTTCGTTCCACAAATCATCAGGTTTACTGATACCTCTTGTTTCTCACACCGAGCATGAATCACGTGATCTTAGAGTGTAAAAGTAACCACAATACATCTCTTTGGGCCATTAATCATACGTAAGCCCCCACAATTCTTAACCGAACTTCATGGACTTTGATCTCTACCTTAAAATAGAGTATGTAGGAAGCCTTTCTAAGGTTCAAGCCTATCATCCATTATTTCTCATCTGTTCTATAGGACGTTAAAGTATATATTAATTCCCGAACTACGTGGGTTTTGATTTATTTTTTAAACAAGGATACGTAGGTAGCCCATTTTTGGGTACGATCCCAACCCTGAAAAATCTATGTCCTTCTGAATGAGAATAAACATCAAGTGCCCCACTGAGTGGGTTTAAAACCAGTATGGTTATCATAATGACCAAGAGATCTCTATTTAATGTATTAAGGGATACCATTGACTATGAATCGCTAACAAATATAGATTATTCTCTATCGATGAAGAACCTAAAATACATATAAAAGATTCTCTAAATCTCATACATATCAATCATTGATTATTAGATCTAAAGAAAAGATCATTTTCATACTTGATAATTTAATAAGGATTCACGAACATAACTTAATCTATAAAGACACTCCCGGAGTAGACAATAATTCCCCCCAAAAAGTTGTGATGACTCTAACCTCCCATCCTCTCAACCATTACAAATTCTTAAGCATCATCAGTTCACAACTAATGAGCTCCTACCTTTGGAAAGTAGGTACAAATGGATATAGAATCATTGGATGTTTTCAGTTTTATGAACAAACCTGTTAGAAACTGATTGTAATGTTTGAACCTTAAAGAAAAAAGGTCATCCACATTTCCAGAGGAAACATTGATATATTATTTTTAATATTTGTTTATATTTATTTTTATTTTTTAAGTGACATGGAATAATATTGTGCCAAGTAGTTTGATTTATTATAAGGTTTAAATCCTTATTCAATCGATCACAATGGGTTTTCCATTAGTCCAGTCCTCCCTATAAATCTCCAACAGTTCCCCCACTTTTAATAGGGTACATACATACTTTCCAAATGATAATAGTCAAATGGGTTTTTAAGCCCAATGAATAATTGGGACTTTCATTGGCATATAATATGGGAGGTTGTTCTCCTCAGACTCTTTTTGGGGGAATTTTTTCCTACTTTGAGACTCTATTATAGATTTAAGATATGTTTATGAATCTCTTCCTAATCCCGATTTAAGGCTATTTACCCTAAAAGAGGGTTATGGTTTTATTCTCTTTCAAGTGAAAAATATTGGGGTCTCTTCAGGGAATCCATCTATATGTATCTGTGGTTCTCTAATATTTTCCAGTAAGAGATAAATGATTATGTGTTGAATCCATATTACAATGAGATTCAAAATATTCTACCATGAAAAGTCATGGTTAATTTTCTAAGGATGGTATTGTGTCATTATGAGCTAACCAACATATCTTGATTATTTCCAGAATAAAAACACACATAGTTTTTTCTGACTGATGTAGTTTATTGTTTTGAAAAAAAAGACTTATATGGGTGTTTGGAAACACCAGGTGCTCATGATCGATTGGTGGATGGATGTATTATGTATCTCAATATTGTTTAGAATTAGAGTTTTTATAGTAAATTTATTGGGACTTACACACCTATGTTTCTATTGTCAATGTAGAGACATATGTTATAGATGAAATGATTATTGTAGTTCCCTAAGATCACATGATTTATCCTCTATGTGATATATAAGGGATGGAAAATAATCATTTTTTTCATTTCTATTTATGTGGGACTTATGTGTTGGGACTTCCCTAATAAGGTTAATTATTGAGATCACACCATATGGAGGCATCCCACATTCCTTAGTTTTTAAAGGAATAAGAGTCTTCATAGTTTTGTTTATTTCTAAATATTATGATAGATGAGGTAGAGTGACCATCCCATGGGAATTATTGGGTCCCAATGGTTAAAATGTAATTGAGATAATGCTTACATCAAAATTGATGTCTATTTGAGCTCATGCCTTATGAATACATCCTATTTACCCAAGTTAATTCATGATTCGGTGTTCTTATACTTCAATCACACCCTTGGGACTGGCTCCAATGTAGATGCCCTTCTGTTGAGGTTAATATTCCTTGCCACTCATTGGGGATCACATAATTACTTTTCCCTAGCTGTGGGAGACTCATGATACAAATTATATGACTATTGAAACTCCTTAGTACGGCATGAGTTATGCTCACTATGATAAACAAGTGATGGAAAATGATCAATGTCATATCTCGGTGGGTGTGGGACTTATATATTGGGATATCCCTTTGGAGATTTGATATGTAGATCATTCCTTAAAAATAATTGTATGTATCCCAATTAAGATAGGAATCAGAGTTCTCTTATTTTATTTGATCGAGGCATATAGTTTATGGTTTCATAGTCATTATAGAGGTTTATAGTGTAGATGATTTGGGTACTAAACCTCCATAAGACCACATGATCCATGTTCATTCTAAGAAACAAGGGATTATAATTAATAAATGTCATTTCCTGTGGATGTGGGACATATAGGTTGTTATTTCCTTGGTTGATCAATATAGATCTCAAACCTTGAAGAGGTAGCCTACAAATCCTAAATATGGAGTGAATCTAAGTCATTATAGTTGTTTTTATTGGGTATTACACATTAAGGTTGACCTTATAATTGGGATATATCGTATTATGTCACAAATCTGACCATACACTATGAGTTTTCAAATATATTTAGAGCATACACAGTGAGGATGAATAAGGCTATAAAATTCTAGGATGCCCTTATGATCAGGGTTGTTTCTTAGAGGGTGTCACTAGACCCAACAGACTTATCTATAAGTCATCACATGACATGGAAAAGTTGCCTAGAGGTTGTCACATGATCTATAAGACTTTCCTAGTGTTCCATATCATGAGATGGATGATACATATCGAAGGTGTTGTGAGAGTCAATTTGACATATATCAAATGGTGTCACATGCCCTGGATGACATGTCTAGAGGGCATCGTGAGACCTAGATAGCTGCATGAAGGGCATCATAAGAGCCAGTTGGAATGCCCATGTATATTCTTCAAATGTAGATAACATGAGTGGGAGCTATTGTACCAGTTAGGTGATGTATCTTAAGGACATTTTAAGACTTGGGAAACGAGCTCGAAGGGCTTCATGATACTATAGTTTCATGCTAAGGGGAACTTTTAGACTTTCTCTTACATGTATTGAAGATTTTTCAAGACCCAAATAGTATGAAGAAGTTGCAAAGTGATATATGGTGACATTTCCTTGTGCTCTCATGTGTCATGGATGGTTCACGTGAAGTTAATGAAGGTTATAAAATTTGTTTTTGGATTAATTATTCCACCATTATTTTTTTTCTAAATCGTGTTTTATGAATTACTTAGATTTATTTAGTATCAGTTTTTTCTATATATTTCATGATATAGTAGGAATGTGGAATTTTATTCAAGTGCACATATATCGAACATTCATGTGATATATAAATGACCACATGAAGTGATTTATACATGGTGTGTGATCAGTCTGAATTTTTGATGGTGTATTACATGATGGAAGACTTACGAGTCACATGATCATCTATTTTGAGAAATACACTATAATGATTGAGTGTGATGTTGATCATAGATGAGAAAAGTCCAACCACATTATTTTTGGCTAGGTTGGTGGATTTATAGGCCTCCCCACCCAAATTGTTCACCTGTTTTTGTGGCGTATCTTATGTGAATCTAGGATGGAGTCTGTTAAGGGTTATGGGGAAACATGATTTTGCGAACCTATGTCATGGATAACTCTAATATAATCACAAAATTTTAAGTGAACCTATGTCCCTCCTTTCAATTTCTGCTTTATAGGATTATTTCCAATTAATGAGGATTTTTTTTGAATTATGTCATCATGAGGAAGAACTTCATATGGTCACATTGGAAAGTCCAAGGGAATTTATGAGATCAAGGATCCTATGTAATGTAGAGACCTGAAGCTTAACGTACATAGATATTACATTACTTTTGCAGAATACTTAGTACATAACCAAAAACACACACACAAGGACCGTAATAGTTTAGTGTCTTTGGAAACTCGGAATATAAGCTTCTAATCGTGGTGAAAGATCTTCAATATCTCCCATAAAGATCTTCCTTTTTTATACCTAAAACCATTCTTTATATCCTGGGGAAAAGAAAAAATAAAAGGGTGAGCTCAAATGCTCAGTAAGGGTAAACAAAAAAAATATCAATCACATCATATACATAAGAACATAGCTTTTGGAAATCTTAACCTTCAAAAGAGCTTATAATACCATAACATGGGATAAATCATAGAAGTGAAATGTAATCCCAATAATCATAACTTAAAACATGAAACATTGTAGAATACACACATAATCATAGAGAATCATTTCTTGTTAGTCAAGACTCATTGTCAAGACTATCTTAGTGGACAAAGTCCCTTTCTGAACCGAGTCACCCTCATTTCAGTCCTGTTTCACTGAACCGGTATAACCTACCATTCTAGCCATGTCTATCTCATGAGATATAAAATCTTTACCCAAAGCATTGGAGGGAGATATAGGTCCCACCCATCTCATAACGATACCATTCTTATGTGTGCCACACAATCATAAATCATACATCATTTCATAAATCATGTAATAAAAATGGGAATCTTAAACATCGTGACATCATAAAACAATTCATATAAGATAAAGGAATTTATAAAAATAATTCCATCACAAAATTATCAAATCAATGTAATAATAGAGATAAAAACAGAACCCTTTATTATCTTAGATGGAAAATAATTTTGATAAAACACTTGAATTCCATTCTTGAGGAAAATATCCTTTCTTTTTCAAAAACACTTTTCCTTTCTTAACGTGTCGTACAATTATAAACTAAATGAAGTTCATTAAAAATAAACTTGAAAACTTGAAAAGGAAGCCTCTTGGAAATAATGATTCAAAAATCCATTCATGCTGTATAAGTTAAAAAAACATTCTTCGTACTTTTGTCGAAAAGTCAAAAAGTACCTCGTACGAAAAACGACAAAAGATTCCTTTCATATTCTTTACTAAAAACTCACCGAAGGGTAAAATTTGATTTAAACTATTGTAAGTAGATGGAAACAATATTACATATTGAGGAAACATGGATGTGGATGATAAAATACACCCCAGTAAATTTCAAAGTATAAACAATCTCGGATAAAAATGAGATTGTGATATTTCCCTTACCTTAGGTCCGACTTGCTTTGTACGTGTCCGAACCTCCCCTTCTTTGAAGTGCTTCTTTGAGACCTCCTTTTAGGGCACTAAAATTGGTCTTTTAAGAAGACCAGGACCTATAGGATGATACTAGGGAAGTGGATAAGAGATTTTGGCAGGGGTTGGCCGAGCTTGAATTCTCAAATTGGTGTGAGGAGGAGATGGAGGAGGTGCCCTTTTATAAGGGAGGAGAGGGGCACCTTTGGAATAACAAAAATTTTATTTTATTATAAAGTCAAGTTCGGTTTTAAATAGCTCCAAACTGATTTATTTCCAGGATAAGGTGGGGATGGGTCGAAATCCTCTCATCCAATAGGATTTAGACAAGTTTAGGTTATTATTTTAACCTTATCAATTAGATTTAACTCTAAGTTAAATAATTTAACTTTTACCGCATCTTTTTGTTTTCTTACACTATATGGTTAATAAACTTACCATAACAAGACAAAAGAACTCCAAGTTGTTTATTATTAATATATTTATCCTCATCTAAGTCATTTGGCCGAACCTTAGATTTTTAGGAATTAAATAACAATTGATAATATAATATTTGTTTTAAAAACTAATTCATGTCAATTTTGACACTATTTGGTACATGATTTTTATGAAATTTCTATCAGAATGATAAGTTCAAAAAAAGTTACTTAAATCAACAGAAACATGTCATATTAACCTAGAAAATTAGTGTAAGTCATAAAAAGTCTCAAATTACATTTATTTGGACATTTATAACATCAATTATGTTAATATGATCTTAAAAAGGTAATTATTGCATCATCGTTGTGTCATAAATAAATTAAATTATTTAATGTATAAAAATTACAAATAAAATACCATTATGTAGGAAATCGTTTTAGCTTTCTAATTAATATTTATGGTCGAAATTATATTATGTATAACTCTATATTAAAAATGTTTTAGTAAATAAACTTTGATTTTAACTCTTTTAACTCTTCTTTGAATTAAATAATAATAAATGTACTAATCTAATCCAAGTGGGCCTAAATGATAATATTTTACACTTAAGGTTGTGTTTGGTCAAGATACACTTTTCCAATAGGATTAGTACATGTGTTAGGGTAATATTAATATCATTTTTACCCTTAATTACCCTATTTACTTTTAACCGTGGTAAATAAAAGTAAAAAATTACTATTTACCAAAAATTATTTTCATCTCATTGAACCACATTTTACTTACTGACATCAACCATGTCTCTTGTATTTTTGAAATTCCATTCACAGAAGCAGTACAATTAAGATTTATGAAGAAATTAATTTTTTTAACTACCACTTAGTAGTTTCACTATTCATCAAAAATTGAAGTTTTTCAGAAAAATGCCAAAATTTCACCCTAAGAAATAATTGATATTCCGAATTAAAAAATGATTTCTATTTTACAAAATTCCCAACATATAAGTTGCATTAATTAATTTTATAATTAATTTCCACTGTCACAACAAATAGCGTGTTTTTAAGAGATAATAACTATCAAAAGATTAACACTTGTTTATGTAAATGTGAAATTACATCCAATGACCAACATTGTATTGAATTGTAAAAATATATTTTAAATATACTTTAAAACCACTCAAATTAATAATTTATCACTATTAATTATTTTGATTAAAAAAAAGTTGTTTTTAATTAAAATTTAGTAATTTTCACTATTCATCAGATAATGAAAGTTATCCTAAAAGTACCAAAATTTCACCTTAGGCTAAATTCGATACTCCAAATCCAAAAATGAAGTCCATTTTGAGAGATAAAATTTATAAAATTTTAAAAAGTGTTTATTACTATTCATAACGGCTAGTTTTAATAATATTTTAATAGCATATCGTTGTTTAGTGAAACTCGGTATTGCGTACTACACACGCTATCGAGGAAGGTCGCGATTGCGTGTAATACAAGAAAGTCAAGGATGCGTGTTGTGAAAGCTTCTTTTGGTGTAGCGTACAACAGAAGACATTAATGAAATTAAAAAGAATATTTTTCATAAAATCTTGGGCTGTTACATTCTACCCCCCTTAAAATGAACTTCGCCCTCGAAATTCGTCGGGGTTATAAATGGTTTACTATTCGTAAGTTTCTTTAATAGAAACCCACATCATAAAAAGGAATACCAAAACTTAGATTTAAAAACTAAATTATGAAATTTAACGATTACCCAAATAAGCTAATCACTGGGTTTCCACATAGGTGAAAATATGGATATGGAATAGAAATCTAACCATCATGTTCTGATAGAGAGTGGTACATAACATGGATATGGAAAAGCTAGCAATCACAAAGCCATAAATTTGTGACGATATAAGGTACCATCTGATTAATCAGATATAAGATCACTAGGACAACATTTTTGGTTTTCAAGATCGTTTCCCTAAAGTTGAAGAATTTGAATTAGAATAAATACTTACTTTATTTTGGTACAATCTCACTGTTTTTTGTGCCTTGAACAATTTCCACTTCATCTCTTAAATAAATGAAGTTGAATTTGTTATTCGTGAAGTGTTAGTAGATCATGTGATAGAATGACAGGTCCTTCCATCTGTCTCAAACAAAAGGTTAGAAAAAGTTATTAAATATACATAAGTCATTCTATAGTGAGATTAATCATATATGGTTCCTAAAATGGACTTATACATCATATATCATACTGCTTAATATAATAAAACTAGTTTCTACTAAACAGGGACTTCCTATAGGCCAGTTGTAGGCGATAAAGGCCAGTCGCACTTCGGTTGTGGGTTCGATTCCCACAGCTTTGTCCGACGCGATGGGTTGTCGCCCATCCTGCAAGTTGTCCTTTTTCTAAAGCTATATTACTATAACATCCCATCAATAATATCGAAAAACATTTTATCCTAACTTATGTCCAACATAATCCATTCTAATCTTTAGGCTTATCTAAAATACTTCGGTCCAAGCTCATAGTATAAAGAAAATAATTACTTGAAATGTCACAGAATAATCACGTGAATGCCATCATTTATCCCCCATATATCATAAGATATATCTTGTTGGTCAAATTCCAAACATTCAAAGGCCTTAATCATGTATTCTCTTGAATACCCATTGAACCTTAGTGAAAACATGAATGTAGTTAAAAGTTAACACCTTCCACATACCAAAATCCTCAAAATTATATATACTCAAACCATGATATCACTTAGTCCTTATATCAATCATGAGCTCATGAATACTGTCAAACATTTCATTTTCTCCTTATCCCTTCATTATGGGCATATTATCTACTTTCAAAAATATTTGAATCACTTTTCATGGTTACCGGTACCTTAAAATTATTGAAAACCACAATAGACCAATACATAAATATTTCAATACAACATAAAAGTACCTCAACAACATTATTCCTGAATACCAATACATAAACACTTTAGTCCATCCACTTCAAAGATTGTCCTGGAAGAAGTCCTTCCTTTATTTAGAAGTAACATTTTAGGTCAGGGCATTGAGTTGGGTTATGCCCATGTTCTCCACAAATAAGACATTGAACTCCAAAACAGTCTGTCACTCTATGACCCTTTTCTCCACACAGATAACATCGGTCCCTCCATTTGAGGTATTCCTCAATGTTCTTCTTCCCTTCTTTAGAAATCTCAATCTTCCTTTCTTTATGCTCCTCAACATGCGAACATGCATAATAGTTTATCTTCCTCTTCCTTGATGAATTAGGCATACCACTAAATTTCACCTTGTTAATTATATATCGTGATGACTGATTTGGCATAATCACAAGATCTTTCTCTCTAGGAATTACACAATTTTTTTGCTCATAGTCACCAATTTGTCTATTGGATTCAATGTTAACCGAATTCCTTCTGGTTCCCTCCATTAACTAAAACACAAAAATAATCTTGTGAGAGACAAAAATCATGCTAGGGAAATAACATAGTAAAGGGGGAGTACCCTTAATATCTAACATCTTAGGTTAAATCCTAAGATCGTTACCGTAGTTCTAGGACTATATCCTATACGTATACTTATCCTTAGAGACATCCCTAGACATACCTTAGAAATATCTCTAGGGATCTCACTAATGTTCTCACATCCTAGTTTCCAAAGGTTGACTAAACCTTTCCTCTGATACCAACTGTAGAGACCTGAAGCTTAACGTACATAGATATTACATTAATTTTGCAGAATACTTAGTACATAACAAAAAACACACACACAAGGACCGAAATAGTTTATTGTCTTTGGAAACACGGAATATAAGCTTCTAATCGTGGTGAAAGATCTTCAATATCTCCCATAAAGATATTCCTTTTTTTATACCTAAAACCTTTCTTTATATCCTGGGGAAAAGAAAACATAAAAGGGTGTTCTCAAATGCTCAGTAAGGGTAAACAAAAGAAATATCAATCACATCATATACATAAGAACATAGCTTTTGGAAATCTTAACCTGTAAAAGATCTTATAATACCATAACATGGGATAAATCATAGAAGTGAAATGTAATCCCAATAATCATAACCTAAAACATGAAACTTTGTGCCATACACACATAATCATAGAGAATCATTTCTTGTTAGTCAAGACTCATTGTCAAGACTATCTTAGTGGACAAATTCCCTTTCTGAACCGAGTCACCGTCGTTTCAGTCCTATTTCACTGAACCGGTATAACCTACCATTCCAGCCATGTCTATCTCATGATATATAAAATCTTTACCCAATTCATTGGAGGGAGATATAGGTCCCACACATCTCATAATGATACCATTCTTATGTGTGCCACAAAATCATAAATCATACATCATTTCATAAACCATGTAATAAAAATGGGAATCTTAAACATCGTGACATCATAAAACAATTCATATAAGATAAAGGAATTTATGAAAATAATTCCATCACAACATTATCAAATCAATGTAATAATAGAGATAAAAACAGAACCCTTTATTATCTTAGATGGAAAATAATTTTGATAAAACACTTGAATTTCATTCTTGAGAAAAATATCCTTTCTTCTTCAAAAACACTTTTCCTTTCTTAACGTGTCGTACAATTATAAACTAAAAGAAGTTGATTAAAAATAAACTTCAAAACTTGTAAAGGAAGCCTCTTGGAAATAATGTTTTAAAAATCCATTCATGCTGTATATGTTCAAAAAAACATTCTTCGTACTTTTGTCGGAAAAGTCAAAAAGTACCTCGTACGAAAAATGATAAAAGATTCCTTTCATATTCATTACTAAAAACTCACCGAAGGGTAAAATTTGATTTAAACTATTGTAAGTAGATGGAAATAATATTACATATTGAGGAAACATGGATGTGGATGATAAAATACACCCCAGTAAATTTCAAAGTATAAACAATCTTGGATAAAAATGAGATTGTGATATTTCTGTTACCTTAGGTCCGACTTGCTTTGTACGTGTCCGAACCTCCTCTTCTTTGAAGTTCTTCTTTGAGACATCCTTTTAGGGCACTAAAATTGGTCTTTTAAGAAGACCAGGACCTCTAGGATGATACTAGGGAAGTGGAGAAGATATTTTGGCAGGGGTTGGCCGAGCTTGAATGCTCAAATTGGTGTGAGGAGGAGATGGAGGAGGTTCCCTTTTATAAGGGAGGAGAGGGGCACCTTTGGAATAACAAAAATTTTATTTTATTATAAAGTCAAGTTCGGTTTTAAATAGCTCGAAATTGATTTATTTCGAGGATAAGGTGGGGATGGGTCGAAATCCTCTCATCCAATAGGATTTAGACAAGTTTAGGTTATTTTTTTAACCTTATCAATTAGATTTATCTCTAAGATAAATAATTTAACTTTTACCGTGCCTTTTTGTTTTCTTACACTATATGGTTAATAAACATACCATAACAAGCCAAACGAACTCCAAGTTGTTTATTATTAATATATATATCCTTATCTAAGTCATTTGTCTGAACCTTAGATTTTTAGGAATTAAATAACAATTGATAATATAATATTTGTTTTAAAAACTAATTCATGTCAATTTTGACACTATTTGGTACATGATTTTTATAAAATTTCTATCAGAATGATAAGTTCGAAACAAGTTACTTAAATCAACAATAACATGTCATATTAACCTAGAAAATTATTGTAAGTCATAAAAGGTCTCAAATTACATTTATTTGTGCATTTATAACATCAATTATGTTAAAATGTGCTTAAAAAGGTAATTACTGCATCATCGTTGTGTCATAAATAAATTAAATTATTTAAATTATAAAAATTAAAAATAAAATACCATTATGTAGGAAATCTTTGTAGCTTTCTAATGAATATTTATGGTCGAAATTATATTATGTATAACCCTATATTAAAAATGTTTTAGTAAATAAACTTTGATTTTAACTCTTTTAACTCTTCTTTGAATTAAATAATAATAAATGTCCAAATCTAATCCAAGTGGGCCTAAATGATAATGTTTTACACTTAAGGTTGTTTTTGGTCGAGATAAACTTGTCCAATAGGATTATGACATGTGTTAGGGTAATATTAATATCATTTTTACCCTTAATTACCCTATTTACTTTTAACTGTGGTAAATAAAAGTAAAAAGTTACTATTCACCAAAAATTATTTTCATCTCATTGAACCACATTTTACTTACTGACATCAACCGTGTCTCTCGGATTTTTGAAATTACATTCACAGAAGCAGTAAAATTAAGATTTATGAAGAAATTAATTTTTTTAACTACCACTTAGTAGTTTCACTATTCATCAAAAATTGATGTTTTTCAGAAAAATTCCAAAATTTCACCCTAAGCTATAATTGATATTTAGAATTTAGAAAATGATTTCTATTTTACAAAATTCCCAACATATAAGTTTCATTAATTAATTTTATAATTAATTTCCGCTGTCACAACAAATAGCGTGTTTTTAAGAGATAATAACTATCGAAAGATTAACACTTGTTTATGTAAATGTGAAATTACATCCAATGAACAACATTGTATTGAATTGTAAAAATATATTCTAAATATACTTTAAAACCACTCAAATTAATAATTTATCAATATTAATTATTTCGATTAAAAAAAGTTGTTCTTAATTAAAATTTAGTAATTTTCACAATTCATCAGAAAATGAAAGTTATCTGAAAAGTACCAAAATATCACCTTAGGCTAAATTCGATACTACGAATCCAAAATTGAAGTCTGTTTTGAGAGATAAAATTTATAAAATTTTAAAAAGTGATTATTACTATTCATAACGGCTAGTTTAAATAATATTTTAATAGCATATCGTTGTTTAGTGAAACTCGGTATTGCGTACTACACACGCTATCGAGGAAGGACGCAATTGCGTGTAATACAAGGAAAGTAAAGGATGCTTGTTGTGGAAGCTCCTTTTGTTGTAGCATACAACACAAGACATTAATGAAATTAAAAAGAATATTTTTCATAAAATCTTGGGCTGTTACATGTAAAGTATTTAAAATGATGATTGATTCTCTACTTGGGACATTTCAAGTGGAGAGGATGTCTTGTCTTGGGGTGTCTGTGAGATTAGGGTGGCTTGTTTAAGAGTATCGTAGGACCATTCTCCACAATGCCTTGGTGATTCGTTAGTGTTTTATGAATGCAATAGGCTTCCACCTCTATCCAATTATTTCCTTTGTTTTATTTTAAAAATGTCTTGCGTCATGAAAAATCACAAGATTTAAGACAAAGATAATTACTCTTCCTATTTATGGTACATCTCATGATAAATATTGGTCTTATGATAGTGTGTGATAATTTTTTGAACAAATCCATCCATTTATCCTTAGATAGAAAAAATGAGAAGTGTGAGGCTACTTGGACATACTCGATGCCTTTCACATGATAAGGCTGACAAGACAAAGGGATTTATGAGATGAGAAATACGTGTTACCAGGGTCTCATGGTGTCTCTTATATCTTCAATGGTGAATCACACGATGTTTGATGACTATGAGTGATCTCATACTCCACTCCTTTTATTTTATTTGTTTTATTTTATGACGGGTCAGTGGTCATTATATATTTCATGTATATTGCTAAGTGAAATAATTTTTTCCATTGGTGATGTGTCACATGATAAATATGAAAAAATGGTAACTAAAACTTTTGAACATGTCTCTCCCATTTCTAAACAATTTTCAGATGGGGTTCTCAGGAGCTCACCGCTAACAACTCGTGTGGCTTTGGGGAGCTTATCCAGCTACTACCGCATGAAATTCTGGTTCCTGAGGCACCTTTGTGAGATAAGTACTTGTCCAAAGGGGATTCATGGGACCTACTGTAGACTATCAACTACACCTTGTTCCTTTGTTTGACACTATGATAGTCATGAAATCACAATTTTGTTAGATACTATTGAGATCAAATAGATTTAGACACCTTCTTATTCCTTTTATTTTATAGGAAAAACAATACCCATATTCATATATTCCTTCCTTTTTGAATTTTTCTGATTCTCATTTAGCAGGCATTAACAAATCCCCCCCCCTCAAGAGTGATGTCCATGGGACACAGTTTCAATTATGAGGAATGTAATTGTCCTCCAAAGTATTTGGCGGTGTCTCGAATCAGTGTCTTGGCTGATGTTTCGTCTGTTAGGTGATTCTTGTTATTTTGTGAAACACCATATATATAGGGGGTTTTAAGAATTATTTACCAACCAATTACCACAGCTCCATATCTCTCTCACATTTACTCCATCATGTTTCCGTGTCATAAGATCGTTCCCTGAGTCATAATCATGGGGATTGTTTATAATCCTTCATCATGAGACCATTTAGTGAGAAATACCTTACAAAAACACTATTAATCAGAAGCCTATCCCGTTGAAAAATGAATCATATTTTAGTACTTTATTGAACATTGGCCATGAGGATTGAAATTTCCTTAAGAGTTTTGCGAGATCATCTAGCTATATCACTCAATATTTTTCTTCCGAATTATGTGACCATGTTCTGGTCATGCGATCCTGAGTCTCTAAGGAGTTAGGTGATAGCACAATGCCCTAGGGATTATAGACAACATAAGAATTTCAAGTATTAGGTGATTCATGAAATACATAGATGGTTTGTGAATCCCCTTCTAATTTATGTGATGCACTTGATAATGTAAATTCATTGGGTATTTTCATTTGGAAAAGGATTTATATTGTCTTTGTATCACATATGACACTTAATCTTATTCAGGTGGCTTTCACTTCCCATTATTATTCCTCATTTATGTCCCTTAAAATGGAAATGACTGCTATGAATCACAATTCTTCCCATCAATATCATGTATATACTAATAACAAGAGAATGAAGAGTTTTATTCCATCAACTCTCAGGGACTATCCTTTATTTCAATGAATCCCTATATATGGGTTTGGCGCACTAGTTGATGCTTCCACACCCCTACAAAAAAATTCTCTATATTTCTGGGGTTTGGATTATATAAATTTTATAAAAAAAATAACTGAAAAGAATGATAGACTGATCAATGTTTTGTCTCTAAAGAAATTTAATATATATGAAAACTCCCCCTTAGTTCCAAATGTCTTTGAATTATATCATCAGACCAAAACTCAAAGTTATTCAAGTTTATTTTCATCCTCTATGAATAATCCTAGATCTAGATGGGTATATAAGTTGGATCTTCTTCTATATTGTAATTTCTATGATGAATGGGAATGCCCTGTCTGTTCAAGGGAAAGATTTATAGAGTTTTATGATCAGTGATATTGAGATCATATTTATCAAGGTATGTATATTTCATAGTTCATAGTTTACCTCTAGCTTGAACTTCTTCAAGAGATGATCAGCTATTGGTGTCCTTGAATGAACATAATCCATCTGTCCCAAGGAAAAGTAGGTATCAGCATATGGGTTATCTACCAACTGGGTGGTATCCCCCCTCTTGGAGAGATTTATGATGAATTAATTTTTTCCTGTGTATGTCTGGGATGACCCCTTACTGACCCCTGTTTTGGGTAGGGATATTCTTATTATCATAATGAATATGTTGAAGATGTACCTGAAAACATTTTCGCTCATTTATTTCAAGAATTAGATCAATATTTTTCTTTGCTAGAGTGGGGACTGTAAAACTGTTATATGCCCTCATGGAGTCACATATAATTAAGTAAACAATAATAATCGATCGTATTGGGATATCTTGGAAGTAAGATATTATACTTTATAGGGATACTGATTGAATTCATAGATCTCTCTGGACCATAGGATGTAGGTCTTTAAAGCCATGTTTTCGAATTTGTGGATTTTTCTATCTAGGGATGCACACATAGGGATCTGAGTTAGAACATTGGTGATGTAAGTGGGACTTGAGGATGGATGATGCCTCAACATGGAAGTACGAGTCCCTTCATGAATATACCAATCATTGGTCCATATTTAATGTTGTAGTACCCCTTACATAATTCGTGGTCCTCCCTAGTTGTTATTTTTTGGATAATAGATAACAATAATTGTTTTGAATATTCGAATGCCACATGAATTTCCAATGATTTATCCCACCCCATATTTGTGAATATATCAAGGGTTGGGGCCACATATCTAGGACCCATTGAGGATAAATATTTCTTGAACCATTCCAAAAGCTTCATTTTTACTCCATTCTATGCATTGGATGTAATGATTGTTATTAACAGTGGTAGTTACCTTGATAAAAGGTCTTATATGATCTCTATCCAGGATTGGGTTCTCATAGTCAGGGTGCAATATATTGTTATCTTTGAAGCTTATATAACTTATGGAATTTCTTTTCCATTCATATACACTCAAAGGTATTCCACTCTTCCTTTAGTTAGTGATCGATGTGAGTGACATTCTAGAGTCATCCATAAATTTTTTATGATGTTTTCATGTGATGATACTTAAGTTGAGATCATACTCATGCATGTAGATGCTACCACCTTCCTTACCCATGATTATTCCTAGGTTTGGCTAGTATCTTATCCAGGTGGTGTGCTAAACCAATCAGTTCTTCATGTAGATTGACCATTTTTCACTCCAACCCCGTTATTAGTGGTGACAATGGAGTTGATCAAAGATCTATTCAAGACATCAAGAAAGGGACCAAATTAAATTAATGAATATTTTTATGGTGAAATAGTCCTTATTAATGAAATTTATCCTCCATCACATGATATGAATGATACATATATTAAGAGAAGAAATATTGGAATTATTCAAATTTTTCCCACAGATTCATTGGGTTATTCCTCCACATGTCATGCTTACTCCATTGGTCACAGTGGTTTAGGTGAAACATAGGCTAATATGAAAAATAGTTATTCCATGATCACTAATAACAGATGGAAGTATTCCAAAACCAAGGGGAACTCCTTCATCCCTTATTTCATGACTTGGGGGCTTATGGTTTTTAAAAAAACAACTTTATGAAATTATAAAGTAAATTGTTTTCACTCAGAATGATTTGGCCATGATTGAATGAAATTTTAATGAAATTTTAGATGAGTCTTTTATTTCTAGGAAAGAAGTGAGATGTCAGAGTCCTTAGAGAAGGGTATTCAGTTGATATCCAAATTTTTGGATTAGATTGATGCTTTCACTATGCAGATATGGAGAGTTATGGAAATTATAGCACAATTAAGGTGAGTTCTATTAAAATAATAATATTCCTTGAAAATAACCCAATATAGGGTAAAGTATTTGATGTATTTGGTCGATACTATTCCCCAAATGTATAATTTGAAAAAGGGTGGTGTGCGTCACTCTACTCATCCACCAACGATTCACATTAGACTCTTACAGTCCTTTCTTGAAATATAGATCAACATTTATCATTGTTTTACCCCTATGATGTATTATATTTTGAGAGTTTATTGAGACTAAAAAATTTGGATATTACTCCCTCTTTTTTCATATGAAGAATGAATTAATTTTATGAAATTTCACATTACTATCCAATTTTATTTTATTCGTGATGTTCATCATATGTAACTGCTCTTATATTATGATAATAACCAATGGTACCCATACATTTCATAACATCAAGTAATCCTGAATGCATGGATTTGAATGTTGAAATTTTATACAGATTCTTCATTGAGAAGTACTCATGAATGCCCACAAACACGAGATTCCATACTAACATATCTTTTCTAGTTATCTTGAGATCAATTGATTTGTAGAAGGATCATTTGGGTATAATATATGTCATGTGGCGAGAGTTCTATATATTTTTGAATGGTAATAGGGTTGGATATAGTATCTTGATGTTTTATAAGGCTATATAGTGGGCTTAAAATATTTTTTAGAATAAATAAATGACATTATTTAGATTATGGGATTTTAGATCAAACCTGATATTATTTTATTTTATGGAATTTTAGCTCAGTTGTTACAGCCCAAGCTTTGATAGTACGTTTCTCTTTGAATAATATGATAGCATGCGAAGTATGCAACACCGAGTTCAAGCGCACCACGACCTATCAAACTAACCGTTTAAAAAGTTGTTATGAACAGTAATACCAACAATTTGAATTTTTTTATACCCAATATAATTTTAACATTCATATTATTTGTTTCTTAGAAATGATATATGGATGAATTCAATTTTTCATATAAAATAAGTATTTTACAAAAAATTCAATTTTACTGTCTTTTAATGGAAACCACTTTTTAAATATAATATTTGACACTTTTATATAACAAAACTGACAAAATAAAATTATTCCTTATAAGTGGGACATAAAACTTTTATTTGGATAAAATTTCTGTGCTTTTCTGAAAAATTTCATATTTTGATGAATAGTGAAATATACTACATTTTAATTGAAAACAACCTTTTTAAACATAATAATTTATTGCTAAATTATACTTTTGAATAGTTTAGAATTTTAATTAGATTATATTTTTATAATTTAGTCCAATGTTTTTCATTGGAAGTAATTTTACATTTAAATTGGACCTAAAGACATATCAAATTTTTAATATATTTTACTTCTCAAAAAACGTGCTTTCTGGTCTTCACAATGGGAATATTTTTTTAAAATTAAATTACAAAACATCTATATTTTGAATTTGGTAAAATATAAATTACTTTTGAATTTGTAATATCAAAATTATCTTTTGATGAATTTTTCGTGTTTTTCTAAAAACCTCCAATTTTTGATGAAAGGTGAAAAACACTGCATTATTATTTAAAACTGAATTTTTATTTAGATATTTATTTTTAGTTTAAATTTATTTTAATGTAAAAATATTTACATAATTCCTATATTAGTCAAATTTTATTTATTTAAGTCATTTTATAATGAAATTAAATGTACAAAATTTTATTGAACATTTTGACCTCTTTTACCCACCTTCTAGGAACATTTGCAAATTTTTAGAAAACATAATTTAACCGCATAGGTGAATTGAAATTCAAAAATATAAGAGACATTATTGACATAAGTAATAAAAATTTGGTTCAATAGGATGAAAATAATGTTTATTCAATAGTAACTTTTGAATTTTATTTACCACGGTTAGAAGTAAATAGGGTAATTAAAGGTAAAAATAATATTATAATTACCCTAACACCTATTATAATTCTATAGGATAAATGAATTTAGAAAAAAATAATCCTTAGGAAAAAAATATAATCCTTTTAGTCCAGTCGAATTCTATTAGGACATTTATTATTATTTCATTTAAAGAATAGTTAAAATTATTAAATTCAAAGTTTAATAACTAATTTTTTTTAATATAGGGTTATACATAAGATAAATTCAACTATAAATATTCATTTGAAATATAAAAATATTTCCTATAGAATGGTAATTTATTTATAATTTTTAGACATTAAACTAATTAAATTTATTTATGACACAATGACGATGTAGTAATTTCCTTATTAACAAATGATTAAAATAATTGATATAATAAATATCCAAATAATTTTAAATTGAGACTTTTGAAGCATTTAAATAATTTATTAGGATAATATTACATGTTAGGATAGATTTAATTTATTTTTCATGAAGTAATAATGTTTTTATGACTTTAAAAAATACCAAATTATAAATAGTGACAAAATTTGACATAAATGAGTTTTTAAAACCTACACTATATAATTAAATGATATAATTTTCATAAAAATATAAGGCTCAACCAAAGGACTCATATAATGATATATATATCAATACAGAACCACTAGGGGTTCTCTTGGATTTTTATTGTATGTTTATTACCCATTTATTATAACAATACAAGAATACATGGTAAAAGTTAAACTATTTAACTAAACGTTAAATCAAAAAGATAATGTTATTATGGTGACTTAAACCTATCTAAAACCTATTTATGAGATTTATTAGACCCAAACGCACCTTATCCTTGAAATAAATCATTTTTGAGCCTCTATAAACTTAATATGACTGTATAATAAATTAATATTTCAAGATTTTCCTAAAGTGACCTTCACCTCTCTTATAAATGGGTACTTCCCCTTTTCTCAAAATCACACCTCCAAAGAAACTTGGATAAGCCATCCACTAATCCATTATTTTCCTAACTACCCTCAATTATAACTATATTCCTTAATTTAATCATTAATCCATCCTATAAATCCATTTTGATCAAATCAAGAGGAAGCACCCAAAGAAGAGGTAATAATTTTATCACCTCTTTCAGAGTTCTTTTCTTCTTCCACTTCCTCTTTCCTTTCTGTTTCCTTACCTAAATAACAAATCCAGTAACCTTATACAAACTTTGATGTTATTATAAATATGGTACAACCATATTAATTATTATATCCACCCTATGAATGACAAAGTCACCATACGTGCGTACGTACGACTTACCGTCTCCACGCCATGGTGTAGTCTGTTATTCAACACTTCATTATTTAGATGGGTATAATAATGAGTATAAATGATATATATAATAAATATAACATGTTAATGATTCGGTATATATAATATAACCCACAAATTTCACACTATTTCACCATCAATAGAATTGTAGTGTCGTTTGTGCGTACGTACAGATTATCGTCTCCACGAACGTGATGAGATTCATTCCCTATCCTAACCATTAAAATAAATATTCATTTTATAATTAAAAATAATTTTTAAGAACATAATATCATTATTTATGTGAATCAAATACATCCTATCCATAATAAACATGACTTACGTAACAAAACATATAAAGAAAACAAATCAGTTAACACCCAGAACAATGATACTACTGGAATATCATTAACAATGATATATTAGAAGATCATATATGATATTATTTTTATTTATGTGGTTATTTAATAATTTAATAACAATTATTTCACTATTATAAAATATGTTAACGTAATCTCAACTAAGGAAAAGATCAAGGTAAGGGGTTTTCATCTAACTTCTTATTCCAGGGAGATTCAAGCTATATTGACACCATTTCCATTTTTGTGGTGTATTTACTACCCATGAATGTATTATTTGTGGAATATAATTTAATTTATGGGTATTTAAATCTTTATTGTATGATACATCTTTCATGGGATGTATGTTTTTTATGTTACCAAATTGGTAAGGGAATTTCTAATTTTGATTTCCACTCAATGGGTTTTACGCAAACTTCGTTGATAATTTTACTCTTAGATTATGTGTGAAATCACTATTTATTTATTTATGTAGTAATTTCAAGTCCCCTAAGTGTGGATATAATTTTTATACATGTAATCTCTCCATTGATAAATTTTCAAGTCATCAATATAAACATCATAAGAGTAATCATAACTCAATCCTTATTAATATTGTTAAACATCCATGTCATTGGTGTTGTTTTTACAAGAATATGTGTTAATGGATGATTATTTATTTACACTTAATATCAAATAATATTGATTGTATTTATATTTTTAAAACATATTTATTTTTTTAATTTACCCTTAACCTAAGGAAACAGTCTTTATAAATTATTTCATCTCAATTAACATCCGATTGAGACCTCTTTGTTGTTATGTGCCAATTATATTTTATATGGTGTACATACTATACTTTGATATAGTATATCATGTATAACTTTATTCTCTTTATATAATAATGTTTTCTACCTCAATTTTTTGTATTCAAGAATCTATCATTGGGTTAGGAACTCTAACTAAAATGTTATTTTAAATGTTTTAATGCTTTATTCTACTAAATCATTCTCCTTAATGTCCAGGTTTCAAAATGGTGTTATGGATTTATTTATATGAACATGAATGTTTTAAAATTTAAATTCCTTTTAAAAGATTCAAAGTGGTTTGGTACACTTGGATTCACAAATATATTTTTAATAGATTCTTGATAAATAGTGATACTTTTAAAGGTTTTCAAGAAAAAGGGGACATTTCTCTGAAATAGTTTAACTAATTTTTTTCATCTATGACAATATCCTTAATTATTCTAGATTGAGGTTGATACAGTCATCCATATTGTATTGAATGAGTTATGTTTGACTGTGGATGTTCTATTTTTATACCATTCATGCTTTGGGGTTAAAATATTGACATTTTTTTGCAAGTTATAATATGAATATTTAGATTATGTTTCTACCTTTTCAAATGAGAAATGTATTGGAATTATTAACTAATGGGTTAAGCCCTCTATATCTCCTCAATACATGGGTAGGTATCATGAGACAAACTAGTGTCTGGGCACAAGGCCATGACAAAATAATATTCATAGTCTTGGCATGAGGCCTTGACTATGTGTTTATGATGTCTGACATTATGCATCCAATAATTATGAAATTAGAAATTGATATTAAATGTGATTATTAGACTAGTATAATATCCAATTGAATAAGTAAATGGAATTATTTGATTTATATTTTCCATATTATAAAGAAGTTTAATTTTAAGAAGGCTTGTGTTTTAGTATTATAAATTGCCTTTAATGTTTGTTCTTATTTATAAAAGTTTCCTCTATATTGTTATCCTTACTAAGCATCTGAGCTCAC
The DNA here is from genome assembly GCA_963277665.1 of Viscum album. Classification (NCBI taxonomy): domain Eukaryota; kingdom Viridiplantae; phylum Streptophyta; class Magnoliopsida; order Santalales; family Viscaceae; genus Viscum; species Viscum album. The sequence continues at coordinate 1,359,921,410 of OY728135.1, read as the reverse complement.
CTATTTCTTATATTTTCTTTTTCCCAGGATGTGAAGAAGTATATTATGATTGACCAGTAGGGATAGGATATGGGATATGAGTCTGTTCACAGAATACACAATGTTGTTTTTTATTTCATAATGTAATATGAAACTTATGTATGTATCTAGTACATACAATGACACTAGACTAATCGATCATTCAAGACTTGATTTCATGTAATCATGACAATGTTATATAATAATGCACCGAATCTGGGTAACTATGGTCAGGGCTTTAAAGTTGGTATTATAGGATGTTTAATTAAAACCATGGAAGCAAGATTTTGAAAAAACTCTGATTAGGGAACATTAACATAAGATAGACATTGATAATTAGTATAGAAGAACATCCTAGAATTTTGGTAATGTAGAGATTTTGTGTATTTTCCCTGAAATAAATCCCTGTCTGGATAAGATCAGCTAGAGGTGGCTCTGGCCCAAATGTATCTAGGAGTGAAAACTCTGACAATGAGCTTATGGATTGACCTGAGGTATCCTGGTATACGACAATGGGCCTTGATACACTCTTGGTTACGAAACTCCCATAGGATATGATTAGGATAATTCACATTTTCTTTTCAAACTGTTTTGAAGGATTTTTATATTTGATCACCAAAAAAACCTTGATTAATATTAAAGTGTTTTAGATTGAAAATAACATGTCATGATATTTTTTGAAGTATTTTATGATTATTGTTACTCGAACTCTTCATTATGGTTTTAGTTAATTGATAGATTCCAAGGATGTCATATTTACATTCAAGAAGATGTACATGGTGGACAGGATGGTGGAATTGAACAAAGAAATGGAATGTTGAAAGGCGTAAGAGATATCTTGTTCATACAGAATCAATTTTTCAAAAATAGGATCAACAACATATACATTAACCAACTCCTAAAATCAAAAAATAAGAGAATGGTGGAGAATGGTCAGAGCTCTAGTAGTAGAGACCACAGAGAAGAGAATGATTATTTCCCACAATGTAGGAAACGTGGTAGGAGACACCTAGGAAAGTGTCTCAATGGAATAATTATATGATTTTTGTGTGGGAAAGAAGGACATAAAGTAATAATTTCTAGGTATAAAGTAAGTGTTCTATGGAATAAAATAAAAATAATCATAATATTCCATCTATATTCATTTTCCATAAATGCAGGGGACCTGGGCATTACCTGAGCCAATGTATTATTCTATAGGATAACCTTTAATTCAATGAAGAACCTATGTGGAAATAAATGGATGGATAAATGTTTAAAAGTATTAATGATATTTTTTGATGGGTTAACATTGGAAGGATTTTCTCTTGTATGTGAAACCTTGATGTTTGTTATGTGAAAATTCTATTTGTGTAAAATTATCTTTTGTTTTGTGGATATATTTATAAATAACCATTTGGGTTTTTATGATCCTGGAATTTGAGTCAATTACAAGGTATTACTTTTTGGGATGAAAATGCAACGTATGAGATAAAATTTCTTTGTAAAATATTTTATGGTTATTTTTGAGGAATTTATCTCATTTCTTTGGAATGTTATAAAATTATATAGTGTTTGAAAAAGTACAACACACAGACTATGTGAAAACTCATTGCGTCGGACAAAGCTGTGGGAATCGAACCCACAACCAAAGTACGACTGGGATTTAGCACCCACCACCATACTACATGAAGTCCCTGGTTAGTATGAATAATTATTTTTAGTAAAATGATTTTATGGATCTAGAATATGTAGATTTTGGGAACATATTATTTATCCTTATTATATGAAAACTATTTTGGTGATTAAGCGATTAATGTTATTTTGGAAGACGTTCAATTTTTTGGTAACACTATATGCCTATGGAAAATAGAATACTATTTGATTTCATTTAAAGAGTAAGGATGGATTTTTATATTGGAAGAATCTATTTTTTTGTGAACATATTGATATTTGGGTTATTTATGAAAAATGATGAACCTATCACAGAGAATATGTGATTAGGTTAATTAATTTTAAGTATGTGAATTTAATAGCAGTCGATGTTATTTAAAGATTAATGTCATAATTTATAATGGAAGACGATCGAATCCTTCTAAATTTTGGGGTTCAATCATGGTTTGTTTTATTTTGACGAATTTTGAGGAAAATTTTCTAAATGGTCTTTGTTAAACATTGTGTATTGTTTGTTTAATTTTGGAGATTAAGAGTAGTATTAATTTCTATAAAGAATTATCGTTTTTAGTGATCATTTCATCTTGTACTCACCTTTTTTGTTTTTGTTAATGTCTAAGGACAAGGTAAATATATAGCTAATCTATTTTGGATTATGTGTTCCTCTAGAAGTTGATTCTAGTACTTCATGTGTGACCAAGTCATCTTGAATAATTATCTTTTGGATCAAAAGGTGAGTTTGTGGTAAAAATTAGTTCAAGGATGGAACTGTACTTTTCAAGTATTATTTTTATTATTCTATGAATAAAATAATTTTTAAACATTAGGGAAATGATATTAAAATAAAAAATATGTTATCCTAATACCTTACGTTTTGTTGAACTAAGGATATTTTAAGTCAGTATAGATTTACAGCTTTGAGACCATCAATTTTCAATTCACTAGTTTATGATTGATGACCTCAATCTCTCCCTCTAAATATTTACATTTTCCATCCAATTATAATTTTCCCCAATATTCTACTATTCAAAATCCTACTTAGGTGGTGGCTTTTTATTTTCCCATTCCCTCTTATTAAGGAAAAATTTTATTAACCCTATATCTAATGTTGGTTTTCCATAATGTTATGTTCTATTTTTTAAACTTTTAATTCCGAAAAACAATTTCAAATCACAAGGATTCAATTAATTGAAGGAGGGAAGACTGTTACACCCCATGATTCCATGGTACATTTCTCTTTGAATAATATGATTGCGTGTGAAGTACGCAAAACCAAGTTCAAGCGTACCATGACCTATCAAACTAGCTGTTTAAAAAGCGTTTATGAATAGAAACAAACAAAATTTTAATATCATAGATTCAATATACTTTTAACCTCCATATTATGGGTTTCTTAGACATAATATAAGAACAAATTCAATTTTTCATATAAAAGAAGTATTTTTAAAAAATTCAATTTTACAGCCTTTTAATGACGAACCCTTTTTAAATCTAATATTTGACATTTTTATATAATCAAATTGAGAAAATATAATTCTTCTTCAGAATTAAGACATAAAAATTTAATTTTGAAAAAATCTCTGTGCTTTTCTGATAACATTCATATTTTGATGAATAGTGAAAATTTCTATATTTTAATTGAAAAAAAACATTTTTAATGAAAATAATAAATAGTTTTAAATTATACATTCAAATTGTTTTGAAGTAAAATTAGATTAAATTTTTATCATTTAATCCAATGTTGGTAATTGGAAGTAATTTTACATTAAAATTGGACGTAAACAAATATCAATCTTTCGATAGAGTTTACTTCCCAAAAACTCACTTTCTGGTTTTGACAACAGGAATAATATTTTAAATTAATTAATACAAGTTTAATATTTTGAATTTTGAAAATAAAAATAATTTTTGAATTGGGAAAATCAAAATTATCTTTGGGATAATTTTTGTATTTTTTTAAAAACGTTCAATTTTTGATGAATAGTAAAAAACACTATGTTTTTATTTAAAGCTGGCTTTTTATTTAAATAATTATTTTTTATTTAAATTTATTTTAAAGTAAAAATAGTTACCTAATACTTATATTAGTATAATTTAAGTCATTTTCTTATAAAAATAGACGTATACAATTTTATTGAACATTTTAACGCCTTTTACCCACCTTTAGGCACATTTGAAAATTTGCATAAAACATAATTTTACTGCTTCTGTGAATTAAATTTCAAAAATCCAAGAGACATGGTTAACATCAGTATGTAAAAATTGGTTCAACAGGATGAATTTTTTTTTGGTCAATAGTAACTTTTGAATTTTATTTACCACGGTTAAAAGTAAATAGGATAATTAATGGTAAAAATGATATTATAATTAACCTAACACATGTAACAATTCTATAGAATAAGTGTCATTCGACCAAAATAAACATTAGGAATAAAATACGTTCTTTTTGGTCCACATGGATTAGATTAATACATTTATTATTATTTATTTTAAAGAATAGTTAAAAGTGTTTAATTCAAAGTTCAATAACTAAATCATTTTTAATATAGGGTTATATATAATATAAATTCGACAATAAATATTCATTATAAATATATAAATATTTCTCATATAATGGTATTATATTTTTTATTTTTAGACATTAAATAATTATTTTAATTTATGACACAATGATGATTCAGTAATTATTAAATTATTAAAACTTTAAAATAATTGATATTATAAATATTAATATAATTTTAAATTCAGACTTTTAATGTATTCCAAGAATTTTTTAGGTTAACATGAAATTTTTGGGGTTTATTAAATTAATTTATTCGGATGTGATAAAGTTGTTATGACTTTCACAAAAACCTATTACCAAATAGTGTCAAAATTGAAATAAATGAGTTTTTAAAACAAATACAATATTATTAATTGATATAATATTCCTAAAAATCTAAATTTCGGCCAAAGGATGAAGATAAGTTTAGATATATCAATAATGAACCAATTGGGGTTCTCTTGACTTTTTGTAATACGTTTATGAACAATTTATTTTAATAAAAAATGAATACATGGTAAAAGTTAAACTATTTAACTAAGAGTTAAATATAAAAGATAAGTTTAATATGGTTACCTAAAACTATGTAAAACCTATTGGTTGATAGTTTTTCAACCCATAACCATCTTATACTCAAAATACATATACTTAGATCCATTATAAACCTAATAAAACTTTATAATAAAATAATATTTCCAGCTTTTTTTAAAAGTGACACTCACCTCACTTATAAAAGGGTACTTCTCCTTCCCTCACAATCACACCTCCCAAGCCATTTGGCTCAGTGTACCCCAGCTCAAATATCCTCCCAACTACCATAAATTCAACCCAGAGGCCTTAATGTAATGATAATCAAACCTATGCATCACTTTTGATCAAATCCAATGAAATCACATGAAGAAGAGGTAATAATTTCATCACCTCATTCGAAGTTCTTTTCTTCTTCCACTTCCTCTTTCTTTTTTGTTTCCATACCAAAATAAAAAATAATGTTCCTTATACTTAATTTGAAGATATTATAAATATTGTACATCCATTTTCATTATTATATCCATCCTATGAATGAGAAAGTCACCATACGTGCGTACGTACTACTTACCATCTCCAAGTCGTGTTGTAGTTTGTTATTCAACTCTTGATTATTTAGATTAGTATAATAATGAGTATAAATTATGTAAATAATAAATATAACATGTTAATGGTAAGGTATATATAATATAACCATACAATTATGTAACACACCAAGCTTCCACGGTATGTTTACCTTTGAATAATGCAATAGCTTACGTTGTATGCAACTTCAAGATTATAACACGTCGCAATAAATCAAACTAGCCGTTATGAATATTAATAACCACATTTTGAAATTTTAAAATTTTATCGTTCAAAATGGAATTCATTTTTGGATTTATAATATCGAAATTATCTTAGGGTGAATTTTTGGTATTTTTCTAAAAACTATCAATTTTGTATGAATAGTGAAAAACAAAGAGTTATTGTTTAAAACCGTCTTTTTATTTAAATAATTATTTATTTTTTTAAATTTATTTTAGTTCAAAATAGATACATAATACCTATATAAGTTCAATGTAATTCACTGGATTCAGATTATAAAAAGTTTAGATGAATAAAAATTTTATTTACCTTTTTACCATCTTTTACCCACCTCCTAGGAGCATTTGAAAATTTATATAAAACATAATTTTACCTCTTATGTGAGTTTAATTTTGAAAATATGAGAGACAAGGTTGATATAAATAAGCAAAATGTGGTTAAATGGGATGGAAATAAATTTTGGTGAATAGTAACTTTTGAGTTTTATTTACCAAGATTAAAAGTAAATAGGGTAATTAAAGGCAAAAAAGTTATTATTATTACCCTAACACATGTTATAATTCTATTTGATAAGTGTAATTCGACCCAAAACAATAGTATGACTAATATATGATCCTCTAGGTCCACTTGGATTAGATTTGGACATTTATTATTAATTATTTTAAAGAAGAGTTAAAAGTGTTAAATTCAATGTATAATAACTAGAACATTTTTAATATATGGTTAAAGATAAGATAAATTAAACTATAAATATTTATTAGAAATAAAAAAATATTTTCTACATAATTGTGTTTTATTTATTTATTTTAGACAGTAAATAATTAAATTTATTTATGATACAATGATTATCTAGTAATGACCTAATTAATGAAATATTAAACAAAATGATAATATAAATATCGAAATAAATTTAATTTGAGACTTTTTATGAATTAAAATAATTTTAAAGGTTAATATGACATGTTAGGGTTGGTTAGATGATTTGTTTTGAAGTAATAATGCTGTTATGAATTTAGCAAAAACAAAATACCAAATAGTGTCAAAATTCACAAAAAAAGAGTTTTTAAAACAATTATTATATTATTAATTGATATTCTCTTCCTAAAAATATAAGGATCAGCCAAAGATCATAAATAATAATATATATATCATTAATGAACCCCTTGAAGTTCTCTAGAATGTTTATAGTAATTTTATTAACCATATAATATAAAAATACAAAGAGACATGGTAAATGTCAAACTATTTAACTAATTGTTAAATCTAAAAGATAAAGTTAATATGGTGACTCAAACCTATCTAAAACATATTGATTGTGTGTTTTTCAACACATCCTAACCTTATAATTTAAATAATTCATTATGGATCCATTATAAACTGAAAATTATTTTATTACAAAATAATATTTCTAGCTTTTCCTAAGGTTCCCCTCACCCCTCTTATAAAAGGGCACTTCCCCTTCTCTTTAATTAACACCTTCAAAGCCATTTGGATTAGCCAGAACCAGACCAAATATCCTCCCAAATATCCTAGCTTCATCCTAGAATCCATCATTTTGTTAGAAATCCATCCTAAGGATCCCTTTTGATCAAATCAAAAGGAAGAACCCGAAGAAGAGGTAAATATTTCATCACCTCTTTCAAGTTCCTTCTTCTTCCAGTTCTTATTTCTTTGTTATTTACATTCCAAAATATTAACTCCAGAATCTTCAATATACTGTGATGTTATTATAAATATGGTAAAACCATATTCATTATTATGTACATCCTTTGAATGACATGTTACCATACGTGCGTACGTACGACTTACCGTCTCCACGTCATGGTGTAATTATTATTCCATACATTATTATTTGGATGGTAATAATAATTATGTGTAATTTATGAAAATAATAAATATAACACGATAAAGATTCTGTATATATGATTTAATATCCAATTATATACTATTTTAATATCAAAATAATGATATTGTCGGTCATGCGTACGTACGGATTACCATCTCCACGAACGTGATGAGATTCATTCCCATCATAATCCATTCAAGACAAATTTTCATTAGATGATTAAAAATAATGTTTAAAGAGTTAATATCATTATAAATATGAATAGGATACATCATGTCAATAACAAACATTACTTACGTAAGAAAGCATATAAAGAAAAATGAATCAGTTAACACCCAAAACGACGATAATACTAATATATTATTAACAAAGAAATATTAAAAGATCATATATGATATCATATTAATGTATATGATTACTTTATAATTTAATAACAATTATTTCCCCATTATACAGGAGGTTAACCTATCCTTTACCAAGGAAACTTACAAGGAAAGGGTTATTTTCACAATCTCATCATTATCCTAGGTTGTTTATATGTAATTATATACTGGGACCTCTTTATCATCCACGTCCATGATTCATAAAAAAGTATTTCAAATAATTTTTACTATTTAATAGAAAAATTGTTAAAGTCATTTATACCTTTATTTGACCTTATATGTTTTGAAATGAATCTTTGAGTCATTTTCCAAACAAGGTACTTTTTCACCTTTTCGACAATTTTATGTTATGAATGTTTTTTTAACTTATATGGTGGGTGCGGCTATTGTTTTCCATTATAACATCATCAAATCATCCATTACAATCTTATAAGACAATTTTATAAATTATTTTTATTAATGATGTCAAAATAGAAAGAGATATTTGTGTAAAAAAGGTTTTTATTTCATCTATGTCAATATCCTTTGATGTATTTTAAGCTTATTTGAAGTAGATTTATTGTGATACAAAACTTTTATATTGTATTGAAGGTTTTGGGATATGTTTGAAAGTGGATGTGTTCTATTTAGAACATTCATGGTTTGTGGATAAAGTATTGACATTTCATATGCTAGTTTTAATAAGAATGTTTATGTTATGTTTAAACCTTTTTATATGAGGAATGCATTGAACTTAGTAAGTGACAGGTAGATCCTGCTATAGCTCCTCGATGCATCAATAGGTTTCATGAGACAAACTAGTGTCTTTGAACAAGGCCTTGACAAAATATTTTTTTGTAGTCTTGGAACAAGGCTTTGACTATTTGGTTAAGAAAGTCTGTCATTATGCATTCCATCATTGGAAAAGTGGATATTTATATTTCATGTGATTATTTGACTGGTAAAATATCCATGTGAATAAGTAAATGGAATTATTTGATTTTATCATTTTCATATTATGCTGAAGTTCAAGTTTAAAAGGATTTTGTTTATTCTTATACATTGTCGTAAATGTTTGTGCTTATTTATGAATGGTTCAGCTATATTTCTATCCTTACTGAAAATCTGAGCTCACCCCTTTCTATGTTTTATTTTTCCTAGTATGCGAAGAAATATATTATGACTGACTTGATGGGATAGTCTATTGGATATCAGTGTTGTCTATAGAAACAATGTTTTTTAGTTTTCCATTTTATGATGTAATGTAATCCTTATGAATATATCTCTTACTTTCAAGGATACTAAAATAATTGGTCTTTCAAGACTTGATATTTTATGATCATACCAATGATATGTAATAATGCACCGACTATGGGCTTCTGGGGTCGGGGTGTTATAGTTGGTTTCAGAGGAAGTTTAGTACAAACCAGGGAATCTAGATTTAGGTAATCTCTGATTAGATCACAATACCCAATGATAGACTTTTAGAATTAGTATAGAAGAACTTCCTAGAATTATGGTATTTTATAAATTTTGTGAGTTTTCCAAGCTATACGTCCCTGTCTGGATACGAGAAGGTAGAGGCAGCTCTGGCCCAGATGTACCTAAGGGTAAAACCTGAAAACACCACTTTGAGATAGACTCAAACGGGGACTGGTCCATGACAATGGGCCTTGTTGCACTCTTGGTTACGACACTCCTAAGGGATATGCTTAGGATAATTCTCATTTTCTTTAAAAATCATTTTGAAGGGTTTATGAGTATATACATCCTCAAAGAAAACATTTTTTATGATTATGGATTATATTCATAAACTGTTAAATTTATTTTAAGAGTTTAACAAGTTTGGAATTATGTATTTTGATTCATAAACTAATCTAGTTTATGCCATTGTTTATAAATGGCATCTAGTGGAAGGAATCGAAACTGTATCAATGCACACACTACATGTAGGGATTTCCCTCCTAATCAAGATAATTATAGTGGAGATGGTGAAGCAACTGGTGCGGATCATCTTATCACCATATTGGGAAAGTCATTCAGGTTATGAATAATATTCTTACCCGTATGGAGAACCCTGATCCGCAACATGGATGATCAATGTTAGATCACTTAATGTGGAAACAACCAAAAACATTCAATGGGGTTACAAGTCCACTAGTATATGAGCAATGGATAAATTCTTTAGAGAAAACATTCCACACAATGGGGAGTAGCGAAAGTGAAAATGTTGTCATGGAAGTTTACCACCTCACTAGAGATGATGATCAATGGTGTTCATTGATTCAAAAAACAACGGAAGGTGATGAAGTATCAAATATGGAATTGAGGGAGTTTGATGAAATTTTCATAGTAAAATACTTTCCTCATGACCATCAAGTAGATATAGAAATGCAATTTCTAAGTGTGAAGAAAAAAGGATGATAATGTCGTGAAGTATGAAGCTATCTTTACAAGGTTAGTGAGGCATGTTGCAGATTATATACGTAACCCAAGAAGTAAGATTGATCTTTTTTTATTGGTTAAAACCATTTCTTCATCGAGCATTAGTCTCACAATCCTTCTTGTCGTACAAAGATATTGTCTCATGTGCTATGGAGACCAAAAAATAATTCTCTAAGTCTTATGACTTTAAAGAAAAACAAGAGAAGAACATATCTACTGAACACTCTTGAAATGTAAATAATGGGAAGAAGGGAAAAGTTGAATATCCATCATACAAAAAATGTGGGAATAAACACTCTGGTACTTTCTTGAAGGGAATGGGAGCCTATTACAAGTGTGGTGAAAAAGGCCACCATTCTCGTGATTGAAAGGGGAAGAAAGAGGATGTAGATGTTGAATTCTACAATTGTAGCGAAAGGGGGAATTAAGAAAATGAATGTCCTAATTATAAATGGAACTTACCTAATGAAAGGCCAAGGGATAAAGGCCAAGCCTATGCTATCACTATTGCTGAGGTTGAAGCTCTAAACGACATAGTGGAAGGCAATTTAATGGTTTCCTCAACATTAGAAAATTCTTTATTTGATTCTAGTCCATTGCATTGTTTAATATCTTTGCAGTTTGCAAAGAAAATTAGATATTTCAAATTTGATTTAACAAGGGAGTTGTCAGTCAAAACTCTTAAGGAAAGTATCATTGCAACAATGTTTTGTGAATCAGTCCCCATTAGGGAATATAAATGATCTGTATATGCTAATATCATCATAATACCCATGAGTGAATTTGATATAATCCTATGTATGGATTGGATTTCGGACCATGAAACAAAAATTTATATTAATAAGAAGGAGGTTCCAATTTTTGATGATGATAAGGAGTACCTTATCAATAGAGTAGAAACGTCACCACCTAATTCTTATCTTGATCCACCCCAAGTAGCTCAACTAAATTCAATTATTGTGGTGGAGGAGAATGAAATAACTATGGGTGAGGAAATGAATTTTCAAATAGAGGATATACCTACTTTTAGAGAATATTTAGATGTGATTCCAAAATATTTACTTGGACATCCTCTAGAATGAGAAATTGAGTTTTCTAATGATTTAATTCCTTGTTTAAGGCCCATATCGAGCACCCCTTATATAACGGTCACTATAAAATTAGTGGAACCAAAGAAACAACTAGAGTAGTTGAGTAATAAGGTATTTTTTCACCCTAGTTTTTCTCCATGGGGAGCCCATGTCCATTTTGTTAAGAAGAAAGATGGATCTATGAGGTTGTGCATTGACTATAGGGAGATCAATGAAATAAAAATAAAGAACAAGTATCCCCTACATCGCATTGATGATTTATTTGACCAACATTATAGAGATAAATAACTTTCAAAGATTGACCTTCGATCTGGATATCATCATATGTGTGTGAAGAAAGAAGATATTCCGAAAACAACATTTCAAACCAGGTACGGGCATTACGAGTTTACAGTAATGCCTTTTGGATTGACAATGCACCCTCTATCTTCATGGATCTAATGAAGAGGGTTTTCAAGGAATATATTGATGAATTTTTAGTGGTATTTATTTATGATATCTTGGTATTATTAAAAAACTATGAAGATCATGGAAATCAATTTTTCAATATCTTGAAGACTCTTAGAAGAAATGAATTATATGGAATGTTCAGCAAGTGTGAATTCTGGATTTAGGAGATTTATTTTCATGGCCATATCGTCTCTAAGGAAGGAATCTCTATTGACACTTCTAAGACAAGGTAAATCCAAGAATGGATCCCTGATAAGTAAAACTGAGGTATGTAGTTATATTGGTTTAGCAGGTTATTATCAGCATTTCGTCGAGAATATTTCTCGATTGGATAACCCGTTTACCAAGATCACACATAAAGGGGTGAAATTTGTTTGGACAAAAGAATGTGAAGAATGTTTTGAAGAGTTGAAGAGAAGATTAGTCAATGTTCCTATATTGAATCTACCATTGGGGAATCATCAGTTTGTTATTTATAGTGATTTTTCAATGAAAGGAATTTATTATGTCCTTATGCAGAATGATAGGGTTATTGCATATGAATCACGACAACTAAAAATTAATGAGAAAAACAATCATACTCATGATATTGAGTTAGAAGCTGTAATCTTTGCATTAACAATTTTTAGACACTATCTCTTTGGTGACAAATGTTATATTTATACATATCACAAGAGTTTGAAGTATAATTTCTCACATAAAGAACTCTACATGAGGCAAAGGAGATGGCTTGAACTACTCAAGGATTATAATTACACGACACACTACCACCCAAAGAAGGAAAATAAGGTGAAAGATGCTTTGGGAAAAAAAGATCATCGAGTTTTGAATAAAATGAGAGTTGAAAGGGATCCATTTTTCTTGGATCTAGTAAATATGTATATAGGAATAACTATGGAAGGTGAAACATTAATTCTTTTTCAAATGGTTTCCAAACCTTCTTTAATAGAAAGGATAAAAAGTTCTCAGGTTGATGATGAGGAGTTTCAAAAGAAGAATAAAGCTGTGAATGATGGGAGATTGAGTAACATTGTATATGAAGATGGAATTTTGAAATTTGGGAAGAGACATTGTGTTCCCGATATACCTGATCTAAAAAAACAATTGTTGGATGAGGCTCTTTGTAACACCCCAAGATTTTATAGTGTGTTATTTCTTCAAAATAATTCAATAACATTCACTACACGCAACACCAAGTTCAATCGCACCATGACTTACCAAACAAGCTGTTCAAAAGAGGTTATGAATATTGTTCACTAAATTTTAAACTTTATATAATCCTTATAATTTTAGAATCCATATTATGAGTTTCTTAGACATAATGTAAGAACAAATTCATTTTCAGTATTGCACTTTTACCAACTTTTAATAGTGAACCCTTTTTAAATACTATATTTTAAAATTTTGATTAAATGGGGACATCAAAAATTTAAAATGAAACATCCCAAGCATCCACGGTACGCTAGCGTGTGTTGTACGCAACACCGAGTTCTAACACACCATAACCAATCAAACTAGCTGTTATGATTAGTAATACCTAATTTTTGAAATTATATATATTTTATATTTAAAAATGGACTTCATTTTTGGATTCGGAATATCGAATTTATCATAAGGTGAAATTTTGGTACTTTTCGGATAACTTTAATATTTTGATGAATAGTGAAAATTACTAAATTTTAATTAAAAACATCTTTTTTAATAAAAATAATTAATAGTGATAAATTATGAATTTGAGTGGTTTTAAAGTATATTTAGAATATTATTTTACCATTTAATATAATGTTGGTCATTTCACATAATTTTACAATTAAACCGAACAAAAACAAGTGTCAATCTTTTGATAGTTATTATCTCTTAAAAACACGCTTTTTGTTTTGACAGCGGGAATTAATTTTAAATTAATTTCTGCCACTTCTGTGTTTTGAATTTTGAAAAACTGATTCCATATTTGGAATCAGGATGCTCAAATTGTGTAAATAGGTAAATTTTATTTTTAGACATTTTGAATAATTACTGCGGTAAATATTTTATTTACCATGGTTAAGGGTAAATCCGGTAAATAAGGGTTAAAAAATAATATTATAATAATTCTAAATTACCCTAAAACGTGTCCTATACCTATTTGTTGATACATTTTAGACCATAGGCATCATTGGGTAGATTTTGGGACCCCATGGATCCACTTGTAGGTGATAGGGACACTTTATTTTAATTAAGTTAAAATAAGTACAAAAATGACATAAGTATATATCTTTTAGAAAAACAATTTTTACATAGGGATATATATGGTGGATTTTAGACTATAAATATTCATTAGAAAGAAAAAAATATTCCCTACATGATGATAATTTATTTTCAATTTTTAGATATTAAATAATTTAATTTATTTATGACACAATGATAATGCAGTAATTATCATAATAGTGAAAAATTAAAATAATTGATATTATAAATACCCAAATAAATATAATATGAAACTTTTAATGAATTAAAGTAATTTTATAGGATACTATGATATATTAGGATTTATTTAATTGACTGTGTTCGAAGTAATAAATCTGTTATGAGTTTCACAAAAATCAACTATTGAATAGTGTCAAAATTGACATAAAAGAGTTCTTAAAACAAATATTATATTATTAATTGATATTAAATTCCTAAAAATATAAGTATCGGCCAAGAGACTTATATCATGATAGGGTAATCATTAATGGACCACTTGGGGGTCGCTTGGATGTATATAGTATGTTTATTAACCATATTATATAAAAATACAAAGAGACATTGTAAAAGTGAAACTAATTAACTTAGAGTTAATACTTAAAGATAAGGTTAATATAAGTACCCAAACCTGTATAAATTCTATTGGTTGAGTTTTTTTCGACCTATACCCACCTTAAAATTTAAATAATCAACTTTGGAGCCATTAGAAACCGAATATGAATTTATTATAAACTAATATTTCTAGATTTTCCAAAGGTGCCCCTCACCCCTCTTATAAAAGGGAACTCCTCCTTCTCATTTCTTCACACCATAAAAACCTTTTGGTTCTGCCAAACTCTTCCCAAATACTCTCCCAACTTCTCTCACTACAACCTAGAGGCCTTAGTATGATCAGAATGCCATCCTAAGGAGCCCTTTTGATCAAATCAAAAGGAAGAACCCAAAGAAGTGGTAATGATTTCACCACCCTTTTCCAAGTTTATTTCTTCTTCCACTTATTCTTCCTTTGTTGTTACCATTCTATAATAATAACTCCAGTATCATATATATTCTGTGATGTTATTATAAATATGGTACAACCATATTCAGTATTCTATCCACCCTTTGAATAACATGTCACCATACGTGCGTACATACGGCTTACCGTCTCCACGTCGTGGTGTAATTGTTATTCAATATATTATTATTTGGATGGGTATAATTATGATATGTAACTCATGTAAATAATAAATATAACATGTTAATGATTCTGTATATATGATATAACAACCATTTATATATTATTTTAATATCAAAAGAATGATATTGTCGCTCGTGCGTACGTACGGACTACCGTCTCCACGAACACGATAAGATTAATTCTCCATCGTATCCATTCAAGTATAATTATCATTTGATGATTTAAAAATGATGTTTAAGGACTTGATATCATTCTGGATATGAATAATATACAACCTATCTATTATAAACATGTCTTACGTAACAAAACATATAAAAGAAAACAAGTAAGTTAACACCCGAAACAACGATAATACTAAGATATTATTATCAAATCAATATAAAAAGATCATATATGATATCATATTAATGTATATGATTCTTGTATATTTTAATAACAATTATTTCACCATTATACAGTAGGTTAACCTACCCCAACCATGTAAAAGTACAAGGTAAGGGTTATTTCACAATCTCTTCATTATTTGAGGATGTTTATATGTAATAATCTACTGGGATCTCTTTATCATCCACATCCATGTTTTCTTAAAAATGTATTTCAAAACATTTTTATTATTTAAAATAATATGGTTTAAATCCATTTATACCCTTTTTTGACTTTTTAGAAGAGTAATCTTTCCGTCGTTTTCAAAACAAGGTCCTTTTTAACCTTTTTTTAACAGAATTAAGGTAAGAATGTTTTTTTAACTTATACGGCGGGTGCGGTTATTTTCCGCTGTTATAAAATTTTCAAAGATTTCCTTAAAAGCTTATAAGAATATTTTCAAAGAAAATGTTTTATTTTATATGGCTCTTAAATGATTTCAAAAATAGAAAGAGATATTTCTCTAAAAATAGTTTTGATTTCATCTATGTCCATATCATTTGATGGATTTTACGCTTATTTGAAGTTGATTTATTTTGATACAAAACATCTATAATGTATTGAAGGTTTTATGATATGTTTGACTGTGAATGTGCTATTTTTATCCCATTCATAGTTTATGGTGAAATTATCGACATTTCGTAAGCTAGATTTAATACGAATGTTTATGTTATGTTTAAACCTTTTCATATGGGAATGCATTGGACTTAATATGTGATGGGTGGAGCTCGCTATAGCTCCTCGATTCATCGGTAGGTCTCATGAGAAAAACTAGTGTCTTGGCACAAGTCCTTGAAAAAAATCTTATTTGTAGTCTTGGAACGAGTCCTTGGCTATGTGGTTATGATAGTCTGGCATTATGCATTCCATCATTATGAAAGTGGTTATTGATTTTGCATGTGATTATTCGATTAGTAGAATATCCATGTGAATAAGTAAATGGCATTATTTCATTTTATTTATGCCATACCATGTTGAAAGTTCAAGTTTGAAAGGATTTTGTTTTAGTTATACATTGCCTTAAATGTTTTTTCCTATTTATGAAAGTTTCCGCTATATTGTTATCCTTACTGGGCATTTGAGCTCACCCCTTTTCTATGTTTTATTTTTCCCAGGAAGTGAAGCAGTAAATTATGAATGACCTGCATGGATATTATGTGGGGATATGAGTGTGGATTATGGAGAAAATATGTTGTTATAGTAGTTTTTCATTTTATGATGCAATGTAAGACTTATGAATATATCTAGGGTTTCCAAGGCTACTAAACCAATCGGTATTTCAATATTTGATCTTTCTTATGATCATGCCAATGTTATGTAATAATGCACCGACTCTGGGTAACTAGGGTCGGGGCGTTACAGTTGGTATCAGAGGAAGTTTAGTACAAACCTTGGAAACTAGATTTAGGTAAACTCTGATTAGAGCACGTAGACCTAAAATGAACTTTGAGGATTAGTATAGAAGAACTTCCTAGAATTTTGGTATTGTAGAGATTTTGTGAGTTTTCTGAGCAATACATCCCTGTCTGGATACGAGCAGGTAGAGGTGGCTCTGACACTGATGTACCTAGGGGTAAAACCTGAAAACACCGCTTTGAGCTAGACTCGAACGGGAACTGGTGCACGACAACGGGCCTTGCTGCACTCTTGGTTACGACACTCCCGGGGGATATGCTTAGGATAACTCTAATTTTCTTTACAAATCATTATGAAGGGTTTATGAGTATATACTTACTCAAAGAAAACATTCTTATGATTATGGATTATATCCATAAATAGTTAAATTTACGTTAAGTGTTTTCTAAGTATGGGATTATGTATTTTGATTCATAAACTGATCTAGTTTATGCCATTTTTTAGAAATGGATCCCAGTAGAAGGAATGAGAACTCTAGAAATGCACATGATTAAAAGAGAAAGAAGGATCATATATTTCATGGTCTTAAGCCAGAATTTATAAGAGAAATATTCTCGCATGTATTATCATCATGTGAAGAAATAATATCATGTGTTGATATGATAAGTAAAGAGTTTACTGAGTCATATGGCTTTGAAGGGAAGCAAGAGAAGAAAAGGATGGATGAGAGAAATATGGGTAAAGGGAAGAGGGAAAAGAAGAATTTTCCCATATGTGAAAACTGTCGAAAGAAACACCCTGGAACTTGCCTGAAAGGAATGAGAGTTTGTTATAAGTATGGAGGAAAAGGGCACAAAGTACGTGACTGCAAGGGTAAGAAAATGATTTCAAATGTAAAATGCTTCATTTGCAAGGAGTTTGGACACTACGCAAACCTATGTCCCAATCATCAGACTATGCCACAAATGATTCTATTGGATAATAATCAAGTTATGGTACTAGCACAGATGAAGAGGAATGATTAGAGTTCTTATGTTGATTATTTCATTTGAGTGTTCTATCAACAATGTACTTGTTATAAAAATTATGGAGTATATAAGGATTGTACTGCAGTACTATTTTAATAAGGACTTGAGATTGTGTGGAACAAAGAAAAGTTACTCAATACCAGGTTAGATTTTTAAGAAATATATGGTTGAGAGAAAGATAAACCATAATATGGTTCTGATACCGAGGTAGTGATTTTAGAATAATACATGATTTATTTGGATAAATTATATTGGATATTCTTGAATACCTTGAAGCTGATTAATGATTTGTATATTCCATCATTGTTGGGGTTTAAAACATTTTTGGATTGATGAAGTATATCCAGCATTATATATGGAATAAGGGAGCACGAATGTAATCAATAAGGATTATGGTAATTCAGGATGTTTCAGTGTTTTAAAAGAATACATGATGAAGGTATTAATATGCTATTACGGGGTAAAAAGGATCTACATTATGTTCACCTTCCTTATAAATATTGGACTATGAGTTTGGATAGAAGTATTTTGGATAAATTCTAGTTTGAGATTAAATTTGGATTTCCATAAAAAGGACAACCCGGAGGTTGGGCGGTAACCCGTCGCGATCGGCAAGGTCGTGAGACTTGAACCTAAAACTGAAGGGCGACAAGGGTGTATCACCTACCACTGGACCACGAGATTTCCTAGATTAAATAATGTAATTTTTTTAAAAGATTTGGTATATTAATTATAAATTCATTTATTTTTGAACCCTGTACGAATAGTATAATTAAATTTTTTTACGTTCTATTATCTTTTAGAGTGAAAGATGAGTTTGTAGTAGAAATTTATTAATGGATAAAACTCTAATTATAATGTAAGTATATCTCCTTATGATATTAGCCAATCTCATAAATAAATTCCTCAACATTAATAAAAGGAACTTTGAACAAAAATGTTGTCCTAGATGGTACCTTAAATCATCACTAATTTATGGCTTTGGGATTGTTGGCCTTTTCATAGCCATGTTCTCTACCACTCTCCATCAGATAATTGATGGTTAGATTTCTCTTCCATATCCATATTTTCCTACATGAAACCCTAGTATGTGTTATTTAAGCTTCATAATTTCCACTCTTTATTTTAAATAGAGGCCTCATTAATTCATTTTTCGATGTGGGATTTCAACTAAGATATTTTGAAATGTCAAAAATGTGTTATCCTAATACCCTATGTTTTGTTGAACCGATGTTATTTCAAATCATCATAGATTGATGAATTTAAGGATCTCAATTTTACACTTGTTTTTGATTGATTACCTCAATCACAACCTATAAATATTTACGTTTTCCTCCAATTATATGTCTCTAATTGCCACCAATGTTCTCCTAATAGAGATCATAATTTGGTAGTGACCCTTTCATTTCTCTTTTCCTCATATTAAGACTAAATTTTAGTAACCTAATTTCCGATGTGGGTTTTCCCACAATGATATTTTCTATTTTCAATCTTTTATTTTCTAATAACAATTTCAAATTGCGAGGACGCAATTTATTGAAGGAGGGGAGAATGTAACACCCCAAGATTTTATAGTGTGTCATATCTTCAAAATAATTCAATAACTTTCACTAAACGCAACACCAAGTTCAATCGCACCATGACTTACCAAACAAGCCATTCAAAAGAGGTTATGAATAGTGTTAACTAAATTTTAAACTTTATATAATCCTTATAATTTTAGAATCCATATTATGAGTTTCTTAGACATAATGTAAGAACAAATTCATTTTCAGTATTGCACTTTTACCAACTTTTAATAGTGAACCATTATAAAATAATATATTTTAAACTTTTTGACTAAATGGTCACATCAAAAATTTAAAATGAAACATCCAAAGCTTCCACGGTACGCTAGCGTGTGTTGTACGCAACACCGAGTTCTAACACACCATAACCAATCAAACTAGCTGTTATGATTAGTAATACCTACTTTTTGAAATTATATATATTTTATATTTCAAAATGGACTTAATTTTTGGAAACGGTATATCGAATTTAGCCTAAGGTGAAATTTTGGTACTTTTCGGATAACTTTAATATTTTGATGAATAGTGAAAATTACTAAATTTTAATTAAAAACAACTTTTTTAATCAAAATAATTAATAGTGATAAATTATGAATTTGAGTGGTTTTAAAGCATATTTAGAATATATTTTTACCATTTAATATAATGTTGGTCATTGGACATAATTTTACAATTAAACCGAACATAAACAAGTGTCAATCTTTTGATAGTTATTATCTCTTAAAAACACGCTTTTTGTTTTGACAGCGGGAATTAATTTTAAATTAATTCTTGACACTTCTGTGTTTTGAATTTGGAAAAATGGATTCCATATTTGGAATCAGGATGTTCAAATTGTGTAAATAGGTAACATTTATTTTTAGACATTTTGAATAATTACTGCGGTAAATATTTTATTTACCATTGTTAAGGGTAAATCTGGTAAATAATGGTTAAGAAATAATATTATAATAATACTAAATTACCCTAAAACGTGTCCTAGAATTATTGGTTGATACATTTTATACCATAGTCATATGTGGGTCGATTTTGGGACCCCATGGATCCACTTGTAGGTGATAGGGACACTTTATTTTAATTAAGTTAAATTAAGTACAAAAATGACATAAGTATATATCTTTTAGGAAAACAATTTTTACATAAGGTTATATATGTTGGACTTTTGACTATGAATATTCATTAGAAAGATAAAAATATTTCATACATGATGATAATTTATTTTCAATTTTTAGAGATTAAATAATGTAATTTATTTATGACACAATGATGATGCAGTAATTATCATAATAGTGAAAAATTAAAATAATTGATATTATAAATACCCAAATAAATATAATATGAAACTTTTAATGAATTAAACTAATTTTCTAGGATAATATGATATATTAGGATTGATATAATTTACTTGTTTCGAATTAATCAATCTGTTATGAGTTTCACAAAAATCAACTATTGAATAGTGTCAAAATTGACATAAAATAGTTCTTAAAACAAATATTATATTATTAATTGATATTAACTTCATAAAAATCTAAGGTTCGGCCAAGAGACTTATATCATGATACGTTAATCATTAATGGACCACTTGGGGTTGCGTGGATTTTTATATAGTATGTTTATTAACCATATTATATAAAAATACAAAGAGACATTGTAAAAGTGAAACTAATTAACTTAGAGTTAATACATAAAGATAAGGTTAATATAAGTACCCAAACCTGTATAAATTCTATTTGTTGAGTTTTGTTCGACCCATACCTACCTTGAAATTTAAATAATCAACTTGGAACCATTAGAAATCGAATATGAATTTATTATAAACTAATATTTCTAGATTTTCCAAAGGTGCCCCTCACCCCTCTTATAAAAGGGAACTCTTCCTTCTCATTTATTCCCACCTTCAAAACCTTTTGGTTCTGACAAACTCTGCCCAAATACTCCTCCAACTTCTCTCACTACATCCTAGAGGCCTTAGTTTGATCAGAAAGCCAACCTAAGGAGCCCTTTTGATCAAATCAAAAGGAAGAACCCGAAGAAGAGGTAATGATTTCACCACCCTTTTCCAAGTTCATTTCTTCTTCCACTTCCTCTTCCTTTGTTGTTACCATTATAAAATAATAACTCCAGTATCATATATATTCTTTGATGTTATTATAAATATGGTACAACCATATTCAGTATTCTATCCACCCTTTGAAAAGCATGTCACCATACGTGCGTACGTACGGCTTACCGTCTCCACGTCGTGGTGTAATTGTTATTCAATATATTATTATTTGGATGGGTATAATAATGATATTTAACTCATGTAAATAATAAATATAAAATTTTAATGATTCTGTATTTATGATATAACAACCATTTATATATTATTTTAATATCAAAAGAATGATATTGTCTCTCGTGCGTACGTACGAACTACCGTCTCCACGAACGCGATAAGATTCATTCTCCATCGTATCCATTCAAGTATAATTATCATTTGATGATTTAAAAATTATTTTTAAGGACTTGATATCATTCTGGATATGAATAATATACAACCTCTCTATTATAAACATGTCTTACATAACAAAACATATAAAAGAAAACAAGTAAGTCAAGACCCGAAAGAACGATAATACTAAGATATTATTATCAAATCAATATTAAAAGATCATATATGATATCATATTAATGTATATGATTCTTGTATAATTTAATAACAATTATTTCACCATTATACATGAGGTTAACCTACCCCAACCAAGGAAAAGTACAAGGTAATGGTTATTTCACAATCTCTTCATTATCCGAGGTTGTTTATATGTAATAATCTACCGGGATCTCTTTATCATCTACATCCATGTTTTCTTAAAAATGTATTTCAAAACATTTTTATTATTTACATGAATATGGGTTAAATTCATTTATACCCTTGTTTGACTTTTTATAAGAGAAATCTTTCCGTCGTTTTCAAAACAAGGTCCTTTTTAACCTTTTCAACAGAAATAAGGTAATAATGTTTTTTTTAACTTATACGCCGGGTGCGGTTATTTTCTACCGTTATAAAATCTTCAAAGCATTCCTTAAAAGCTTATAAGAATATTTTCAAAGAAAATGTTTTATTTTATATGTCTCTTAAATGATTTCAAAAATAGAAAGAGATATTTCTCTAAAAAGAGTTTTGATTTCATCTATGTCAACATCCTTTGATAGATTTTACGCTTATTTGAAGTTGATTTATAATGATACAAAACTTCTATATTGTATTGAAGATTTTGTGATATGTTTGACAGTGGATGTTCTATTTTTATACCATTCATAGTTTATGGTGAAATTATTGACATTTCGTATGCTAGTTTTAATACGAATGTTTATGTTATGTTTAAACCTTTTCATATGGGAATGCATTGGACTTAATATGTGAAGGGTGGAGCCCGCTATAGCTCCTCAATGCATCAGTAGGTCTCATGAGACAAACTAGTGTCTTGGCACAAGGCCTTGGAAAAATCTTATTTGTAGTTTTGGCACGAGACCTTGGCTATGTGGTTATGATAGTCTGGCATTATGCATTCCATCATTATGAAAGTGGTTATTGATTTTTCATGTGATTATTCGATTAGTAGAATATCCATGTGAATAAGTAAATGGAATTATTTCATTTTATTTATGCCATACCATGTTGAAAGTTCATGTTTGAAAGGCTTTTGTTTTAGTTATACATTGCCGTAAATGTTTATTCTTTTTTATGAATGTTTCCGCTATATTGTTATCCTTACTGAGCATTTGAGCTCACCCCTTTGCTATGTTTTATTTTTCCCAGGAAGTGAATAAGTAAATTATGAATGACCTGCAGGGATATTATGTGGTGATATGAGTGTGGATTATGGAGACAATATGTTGTTGTAGTAGTTTTTCATTTTATGATGTAATGTAAGACTTATGAATATATATAGTGTTTCCAAGGCTACTAAACCAATCGGTTTTTCATTTTCGGTCACCATGGGAACACAACACCTCCGATTGAAGTTCCGTCTACTCGACCACTTCACAAATCACTCACCCACATTTTTTGTCTGATTTCAGGCCATTCCGACTTCGTTCACCCCATTTGGACCCCCCTCACATGCGTTTATGAAGCGTGCACATCACTTAAAACATGCATATTGATCCGTACCGCGCAAACCGCACGTCCTATTGACCTATAGTCTGCATGTACACATCAAAAATAATAATTATAATTTTTCACGGTGTTTTCAGGTCAATCCGAGGTCGTCCTCTATGAATTTGACCGTTTGACGCCCGTTTTGGCCATTTGTGACACCAGAACTGCGTTCACAGTCACCGCGGGCACACGACACGTCCGATTGATGTGGCGTCTACTCAAACACTTCACAAATAACTCACCCGTATTTGTTGCCTTATTTCAGTCCATTTTGACTTCGTTCGGCCCATTTGGACCCCCCTCACGCGCGTTTATGAAGCGTGGACATCAGTTAAAACACACATATTGAGTCATACCGCGCAAACTTCACGTCCGATTGACGTACCGTCTGCGCGTACACGTCACGAAAAATAATTAAAATGTTTCACGGTGGTTTCAGGGCAATCCGAGGTATTTCGCTATGAATTTGACCGTTTAACGCCCATTTTGGCCGTTTATGACACCGGAACAGCGTTCTCGGTCACCGCGGGCACACGACACGTCCGATTGACGTTCCGTCTGCTCAAACACTTCAAAAATCACTCAGCCATATTCTTCTTCTGATTTCATGCCATTATGTCTTCGTTTGGCCCATTTGGACCCCCCTCATGCGCGTTTATGAAGCGTGCACATCACTTAAAACACGCATATTGAGCCGTACCACGCAAACCGCATGTCCGATTGATGTTCTGTCTGTGCGTACACATCAAAAATAATAATTAGAATGTTTCACGGTGGGTTCAGGTCAATTTGAGGTTGTCCGCAATGAATTTGACCATTTGATGACAGTTTTGGCCGTTTATGACACCAGAACTGCGTTCTCGGTCACCGCAGGCACACGACACATCCGATTGATGTTTCGTCTGCTCAAACACTTCAAACATCACTCACCCATATATTTTTTTCTGATTTCAGGTCATTACGACTTTATTCGGACCATTTGGACCCCCTCACATGCGTTTATGAAGCGCGTGCATCACGTAAAACACGCATATTGAGCCGTACCAAACAAACCGCACATCTGATTGACGTGCCGTCTGCGCCTACAAATCAAAAATAATAATTATAATGTTTCACGGTGGTTTCAAGTCAATATGAGGTTGTCCGTTATGAATTCGACCATTTGACGCCCGTTTTGGCCGTTTTTGACACCAGAACTGCGTTCTCTGTCACCGCGAGCACACGGCACGTCTGATTGACATTCCTTCTTCTTGAGCACTTCAAAAATCACTCAACCGTATTTTACATCTGATATCAGGCCATTACGACTTCGTTCGTCCCATTTGGACCCCCCTCACGTGCGTTTATGAAGCGCGCACATCACTTAAAAACACATATTTAGCTGTACCGTGCAAACCATACGTTCGATTGACGTTCCGTCTACGCGTAAACGTCATGAATAATAATTAGAATGTTCCACAGTGGTTTCATGTCAATCAGAGGTCGTCCGATATGAATTTGGCCGTATGATGCCCGTTTTGCCGTTTATGACACCAGAACTATGTTCTCGGTCACCGCAGGCACATGACACGTCTGATTGACGTGTTGTCTGCTCGACCACTTCAAAAATCACTCACTCATATTTTTCTTCTGATTTCAGGCCATTCCGACTTCGTTAGGCCCATTTGTACCCCCTCACGCGTGTTTTTGAAGCGCGCACATCACTTAAAACACACATATTGAGCCGTACCGCGCAAACCGCACGTCCGATTGACGTGCCGTCTGTGTGTACACGTCACGAATAATAATTAGAATTTTTCACGGTAGTTTTAGGTCAGAAATACTAAAACAAAGTAATCTAGGTAAAAAAGAAAAATTATATTCAACAAGGATATAAAAACATCTAGAGAATTCATCAACACAAATGAAATTACCTCATGCATGGGGTTCATTCTCATCTGGATCACCAATATCACTGCGATGTCCACCAGCTGTATTAGGACCCTACAATATATATCAATATTACGTATCTTAAACATATCAATAAAATTCAATCTGAGTATGGTTTGTTTTATTGTTTACCTGTGGCACCACTTGTTGAGTCATCATATCATCGATACGTGATGATATCTGTGACAACCTCTCCTCATACTCTACATGTAACTACTGAAACTGTGCATCAAAATTGTGCTACATATCCTCCATGGAAGCATCTATCTCAGCCTTTGTGCGCATCCCTGACTCTCTGCATGAACCCATCACATCTGCTCTAACAACTGCACGTCGTGGGACACCACCTCCATAAGTCAAAGAATAACCATGACCATCACGTCCCACGACATGGTGAAATATTTCATCTCCATGCACAGTACTACGCCGTTGCTCCTCTGGAAACTCTACTAACTAAGCATCAAACTGAGCCTGTTGCATATAATAAATCAGTGAACAAATATTAATAATTAAATAAAATAAAAATACATTTATTAGTAAATAATTTTCTTACTATAACACCGACAACATCGGGATCACCCGCCCTACGAGTCCTCATCCATATGGAAATTCTATCGATTGGCTCATCGCGTTGGTGTAATTATAATAAAGGGGTTCACCATGTTATAATACAATATTTTTAAAATATAAATGAAATAGTGAATTCTAAACTTACATCATGTCTGAGTTGTGACACATGTCGAGTGCCAAGTATGGAAGGCGTGCCCTGAATCGCCCGATTATGTGAATAACGAGCAGACTCTATCTACATTCAACGTATTTACTTAGTATACATTTTAAAAATTAGTCATTTATAGATTAAAAGTAATAAATTTTACCATAGCTACCTCACTAAACCAAAACGCGACCAAATCATGCCACTACGCAGGAAGAATGCCCGGAGGGACTCACTGTAGAATGTCTGGCACACCCGCAAATGGTGTCCAGTGATCTCTCTTCACCCATGACTTGTAATCCTTCCATAATTTTCGGCATTTGGACATACATACAGCCCAAAACTCATCTAAAAAGGATGTCAAATTATCCTGTTAAAAAAAATTGTCAGTAGTTGGGACAATAATAATAACAATATATCATGAAAAATCAAACATTGAATTTACCTGAACCTCCCTCCATAATATGTCCATCGTATCCTAGGGGAAAGAACTCCAATCACGAGTCGTCAGAGGGAATCTGTGTGAGTCTCGCATCATATTCCCAAACTGATGACTCAATGCAGTAGCACCATCTCCATCTGGATGAAATGTGTCGTCAAATAACACATCCAATCGGGCTTCAGAGTTCCAGGATCGATCCCCAATACCAGGACCCCTACGTCTGCTGGAAGAAGAACTAGTTCCTGATAAACATAAATTCATAATTAAATTACAATATAAATTATTGATTAGAAACAGTTAGGGAAATATACATAGAAAATTACAATCAATTAATTCAGAAAAATGAAAAAATACATACCGACAACATCAGGTGAACCACTGTTACCACCCTGTGACATACCTACATTAAAAGAAATTATAGTTAAAACAAGCAATTTTTATACATATACAACTTATAAATATTTTTACAAACAATAACTGGGGATATAATTACAATTTTCACTAATCATGAAAGTCTATAATATCTCCTTCAACTGTCCCTCTAGACCATGGTATATCTTCATCTCGTACAACTACTGTTGTTTGGTCAAGTGTTTGATCAGGAAATGCGACAACACCAGGTTCTTCTTGGTCAATCGGAAAAACCCCTCTTTTATACATTTTCACCACAACTTTCCAATCAGAATCAATGCCGACAAAGTAAACTTTTTTTTCCTGCGATGTCAGTATGAAGGGGTCACTGCTTACTCGGTCATATTTATATAGCATATTGTAAATGTTGAATAAGGTAAATTGGAAGTTATCAACTTTCGTTCCTCGAACAGGATCCACCCAATCACACCTTAACAATATGTGTTTTAAACCACGACTATAAAAAACCTCAATAACATCTCTCAGCAATCCATAATAATAAACTTCATCAACAAAAGAACTACCAACACCACTATTTTCTGTGGCTCGGTTCATGTCAACATCACTAATATGAAATCAGAAATCGTTAGAATCCAAAGACTTGTAGCGTCGAGCTATAATAAATGGACCATCATATAGTTTGTTGAGTTCTTCGCTCACAGGATGGGTTAAATCACATAACTTTTGAATCTACAAATTTCACATATATAGTTTAATGGATAAAGGATTGTGAAAATACAACTAAGTTTCACTATAAAAATATTAAATCAATTATACGTACATGAGTCTTGAACCACTCATGAAATGTGTTAAAATGATGTTTTTTGGATTTGATAGTCAGTTGCACGAGGCCTTTCACATTTCA
Source organism: Viscum album (assembly GCA_963277665.1). NCBI lineage: Eukaryota > Viridiplantae > Streptophyta > Magnoliopsida > Santalales > Viscaceae > Viscum > Viscum album. The sequence continues at coordinate 1,359,893,378 of OY728135.1, read as the reverse complement.
ACTCATCGATATGCATCCTAAATCACAACACAATATAAGGTAAGAAATAAAATAAATATAGACACAAAATACACATCAACTATGAAAATTACTGTATCAATGGAATAACTGATGGAGTGTTGAACAACACATATCGATGAGCTTGAACCCACTGATTATTCTACATATCAAACATTATTCCTTCTCCAATTGGACCCTCGTCTTTCTGGGAGGGTTTATCTATATTTGTTTCAACCTCATCAATATATGAAGTACAAAAATTAGTACACTCATCCATTAAATATCCCTTGGAAATTGAGGCTTCCGGACGAGCTTTGTTGCGCACATATCGTTTAAATGTATTTATGTATCGCTCTATTGGATACATCGACTTGAATTGTACGGGACCGCCAGCAGTGACTTCACCAGTTAAATGAACGGTCAAGTGAACCATGACATCAAAAAAAGACGGAGGAAATAGTTTTTCTAAGTGACATAGTGGAAGTACAATCCTATCCTACAGCTTTTCCAAATCACTCATGCGATGATTCCATGAATAGAGCTATCTGAAAAAATTAGAAACTTCAATTAACGGATCAAAAACCTGCGTAGGTAAGCAATCACAAATTGCTATAGGAATTAACTGTTGAAGCAGAATATGATTATCGTGACCTTTCAACCCCTGTAATGCCATGCTCGTCATATTGACACACTTGGAAATATTAGAGCAATAACCATCTGGCACCTTAACAGTCTTAAAAATTGATAGAAATGTCTGTTTCTCTTTTTTACTCATTGTTTACTGTGCAACAGGCATGTATGCATGATTTCCTTCACCCGGTTGTAAATGTAAAGGTTTTCTCAATCCCATTTCTTGTAAATCACGTCCAATATTAGCACTATCCTTTGATTTCCCCTTGACGCCTAAAATGGTGCAAAATATATTATCACATACATTTTTTTCAATATGAATCCCATCCAAATTATCTATTAAAATATTATATTTCCAATAAAGAAATTCAAAAAAAATACTCTGTTTCTTCCAATTATGACTGCGCTGTCTATTTGCAGCAGGAATAGAAGGCAATGCAGGAGCCAATAAATCATGAAAATCATACATTGTATGGATGTTTTCTTGATCAAGTTGTGCACAAATTTGAACACCAGACAGTATTTGTGGTGATGGTTCATACTCTATATTCCCATCAAACGATACACGTTCTTTTCTGAACCTTTGCAATGGAGGAAGAAATCGCCTGTGACCATGATATGCCCACTTTCTATAGTTCTTAAGCCATATAGATTTCTTACTCTTATTATAACAAGGGAAATCAAATTATCCTTTTGTACTCCAACCTGATAAGTTAGAATATGTTGGGAAATCATTAATTGTCCATAACAAAGCAGCCCAAAGTCTAAAAATTTCATTAGCTGCCGATTCAAAAGTAATTACACCATCAGCCCAAAATTCTTGCAGCACATCAATCAAAGGTTGCATGTAAACATCGATTTTATCGCCAGGTCCTCTCGGTTCATCAATTAGAATTGACAGAAACAAAAAAGGTTGCTTCATACATTCCCATGGGGGAATGTTGTATGGAACCAGCACCACTGGCCACATACTATGTGTCACACCAACCATGGATCTAAATGGGTTAAAACCATCTGCTGCCAAACCTAGTCAAATATTACGACCATCTCGTGAAAAGTCTGGGTGTATTTGATCCAACTCTTTCCATGCCAAAGAATCTGTCGGGTGATTTAATTTATCAACCTCTTTCTTTCTCTCTGAATGCCAAGTGATCAATTTAGCAATTTTTGTTGACATGAAGAATCTATTTAGTCTCAGTTTTAGTGGGAAATAATGCATCTTTTTAGCGGCAACTTGTTTCCCATGATTCAAGACTCTCCCAGGAAGAATCTGACTACCTTGATTAATCTCATTGGTCTTCCACCTGGATGTATAGAAAACAGTACAATTATTTAATTCTGCATTCTCTTTTCTGAACAACATACAATTATTGCGACACATATCAATTGTATCATATGAAAAACCAAGATCACTGGTCAACTTCCGAGCATGATAGAATGACTCTGGAATCTTTTCTCCAGCAGAGATTACTTTCTTCAAAAATACCAACAACTTGTTGAATGAGGTGTCTTACCACTGGTTCAAAGCCTTCAAGTGTAACAATTCAACGATGAATGACAGTTTACTAAATTTAGTGCATCTAGGATATAATTCAGTACACACATCGTCAATAATTTCAAAGAATTTCAATGCTTCTCCATCTGAAGAAGAAATGGGATTACTCGATCCAACGTCGTCATTTTCGACATTACTGTCTTCAGGATGAAACTGGCACATCATATCATTGAGCATTATGTTCATCGGATCAACTATTCTTGAATCAACATTCATATGAATACTTTCCGAGTGATGACATGAAACAGAATCTTCTCCATGACGTGTCTATGTCGTATAGTTTTTCAAAAACCCATTCAAAAAAAATGTTCTCTAACACTATCTCGTTTGAAGAGATATCTATTTGCACATTTTCTGCATGGACAACTAATCATATCTCTTGGAAATCTATTGGTGAAATCCATAAATTGCTTAATCCCCTCAAAATATTCATCCAGAAACCTATCTTGCATATCAATCCAACTCTTATCCATATCTTTATTTATAATAGAAATCAAAAGTTAAATATCATCTTTAAATTCTAGATAAACACATATCATTAAATTTAATAACCAATGACTTCAAAGCTAAATTTGAAGGATAAAAAACATTACCTGTAGAGGACTCGACCGCGGGTAACAGGGTGCGACTCGATTGCGGATTCCTGACGGCGCAACCACTTGACAACAGGGGTTCGATGGCCGGAATCAAAAGTGGTGGAACCGATGGACGAAGCGTGGGAGGGTTCTACATGGTGGGGCATAACGAACTAGAAGGGCCCGACAGAGGTATGACGTGAGGACTTGCCGGAGGGATGCAGCGGGGCCGAGAGGGGACGAAGGGGGCAGGACTGTCCGAAGGTGCAGCGCAGGCTGTCGGGGTCACGGGTGGCGCAGCGCGTGGTTGGGGTAGGAATGTCCGAAGGTGCAGCGTAGGCAGTCGGGTTCGCAGGTGGCACAAAGCGGGGTTGCGGGTGGCGCAGCGCGGGGTTGCGGGTGGCACAACGCGGGGTTGCGGGTGGCGCATTGCGGGGTTGCGGGTGGCGCAGGGGGTCGTCGGGGTTACGGGTGGCGCAGCATGGGGTCAGGGTCGTCGGGGGTCGCTGGGGGTTGGGGTCACCGAGGGTCAGGTCACCGGGGTAGCCAGGGGTTGCCGGGGCTCGCAGGGGATCGCCGAGAGTCAGGGTCACCAGGGTCACCGAAGGTCAGGGTGGACGGGGGCGGGGTCGCGGGGGGCGGGGTCGTCGGGGTCGGGGATGGTCGTCGGGGTCGGGGTCGCGGGGTCAAGGAGGGGTCGTCAGGGCCAGGGTCGCCGGGGTCTGGGTCGCGGGGTCGGGGTGCGGTGTCGGGGAGGGTCGGGGTGCAGGTCGGGGAGTGAAATTGGGGGGGGGGGTCGGGAAATGGGGTAAAATTAGGTATTATATGCAGTGGCCACCATTTGGAGGTCGCTGTTGATAGAATTAGCGGCCGCCAAATGGCGGCCGCTATAGGTCTCCCGCCTCCAAAAGTAAAAATTCTAGTAGTGTTAAGATGTCACTATATTAATATATGATATATAATATGTTTATGTTTTCCTTAAGCTTTTATATTTTTCATTTATGGCATAACTTTCTGGTTTCCATTATGGGTAAACGCGATATCTTCATTTTAGGAAGTGCGGACTACTGCCCCCTCAAAGTGATTTGATTCGTTAGTACCATATTTGGTACGTATAAAGGATAGATTTAATGATATTATATATGATACCATACTGTAATTATAATACTATTATGTATCATTATGTTTTAATTTCATTAAATATGAAATAGAAATGGAAGTAGCGTTCATGCGTACGTATGACTTACCGTCTCCGTGAATGGTGCATTTCATTTCTAACCTCTAAATGTTATGTAATATTATAAATTCATGTATATAATGTATATATATGATATATATGATATCTACATAATGAATAAAATTATGGATATAATGGATATTTTACCCCATGAACAAACTTGTAATTATAAAGAGTTTATTTTTGACTCAAGTACCAATGATCATTAAAACGACCGTTATTAACTTAAATAATTACATCATGTTCATGACATGGTAATAAGTGGTATAAAATGAATAATGAACTTGAAAAAGGTTCTTAAGCAAGTATAAATTAACTCAATTTTATTATTCAGGAGATTAATGAACGATCAAGTCAAGTCGGACCTGAGGTATGAGACTTCATCTCAATCTCCTTTCATTGAGGCATATTATGTTTTATACAGAAATTTCTTTTATATGGTGTATAAACCCCTTTGACTATTATGTTTATTCAAAAGGTATCTTTTTTATACGAAGCATTTACTAACCGACAAAGGGGGTGTTTTTTTGTCATATGTATGTGGCGACAATGACTTCTGTGCCGCCGTAACCATTATTTGAGTTTTGGCTTCCTCTACAAGCCATAACTTTTTTTAAATGAAAAATAAATACCATGTTTTACGTTTCTTTTATTTTGGTATTGAAAATGGTTTTCATAATGTTTTTATTATATCAATGTGTGGTATTGATATCTTGTGATTGAAAGGTGGAAATGTTATGTTTCCTTTATGCATGTTTTATGTGTTACATTTATGTTATGGTTCTTGGGCATTGTTATGAAGATGGGTGGTTCCGTGATAAAATAAGGGTGGGTGATCCCGATATATCTCTTCAATGCATTGGGTAACACGAAGGAGTTAAACGTTAAGGTTTCTACGAAGGGATTTAGGGAATATACTGTGATGGGTATTCCAAACGTAACCAAGAGGGTTACTCCCTATGTAAGATTGTTATGAATGCCTGAAGTTACCTTTATGTCTTATGATTTCTATGATTTATTTATGATTTGATGAGGTATGTTGAAGTGCATATATTTTATGGGTAAAGTATGATTTCATTGATTTTTATTTATACATGTACTCATGTTTCCTTTCCATATTTTTATATCCCATACTGAGCTTTTTAATCTCATCCCATGTTTTTGAAATGTTTTTCACAGGTCAATGGAAAGGTATATGATATGTTGATAGTGTCAAGGAAGTGTCAAGATAGAATCCATGTTTTATTTTAAATATGTTTCTGTTGATGGGAAAAATGAATACTATCTTTTATGTAACCACTTTGTTTAAATGTGGAATGTAATGCATGTTTTATGATCTAATTCTCTAAAAATATAAACCTGAAAAGATCCTCAATGTCTAATCTTGTAATAACTCAAGATTAAGTAAGGTTTAAGCCTAGGGCCTTATATTTGGTATCAGAGGTCAGTTTAGACAACTTTAGGAGTTATAAAATTGTTAAATTATAAATTAATTTACGTTATGATTGAAATGATATAGAATTTAAAGATTGCCATGTTGATTCTACTAAGATATTTCTATGTTAAGAATTTTTTTTCATAGAGGAAATAGAATAGATTTTTTGGGAAGGCATACAGAGGGAAATTAAATTTCAAATCAGTATCTTGAGATGGTCAGAATCAGAACTAAACAGTTTGTTGCAGTGATGGCTGAGTTGACTCAGGGGAAAAATGTTGGTTGTTTTTTTGATGATATTTTGGTGTTTTCTAAAAGTAAAGAGGTGCATGAAAGTAATTTAAGAGTTATTTTGAAAACCTTAAAAGAAAATAAATTGTATAAGAAATTCTGAAAGTGTGAGTTCTGGTTGCAACAAATTTCTTTCCTTGGTCACATTGTTTCTAAAGATGGGATAACTGTTGATCCTGCAAAAACAATGGTTGTTGAAGCATGGCCAAGACCCACAAATGTAACTGAGATTCGTAGCTTCCATGGTTTGGAAGTCTATTACTGAAGGTTTTTTAGAAATTTTTCACGGTTATCTAGTCTAATGACTAAGCTAACTCGGAAGGGTGTTAAGATTATCTGGACAAAATAATGTGATGATTATTTTTAGGAACTGAAAACACAATAGGTGAATTCTCAAGTTTGGCCCTACCTTGCAAGAATGGTGAGTTTGTTATATACAGCGATGCTTCGTTGAAGGGACTAGGCTGTGTCCTTATGAATAATGATCAGGTAATTGCATATGCTTCACGTCAGTTGAAAACTCATGAGGTAAATTACCCTACACATGATTTGGAATTAGCTGCTGTTGTTTTCCCTTTAAAAATTTGGAGGCATCATTTGTATGGAGTAAAGTGTGAAATATATACTGATCACAAAAGTTTAAAGTATATATTAACTCAGAAATATTTAAACATGAGATATAGGAGATGGCTAGAATTAATCAAGGAATATAATTGTACAATTAATTACCATCCGGGAAAAGAAAATAAAGTGGCTGATGCTTTGATTCAAAAATGTAATGATTCCTTAACAATGTTGCATTTGGAACGTGATCCTTTTGTTATGGATTTAATGAACTTTGGCATAGAAGGTGTTGGTGTAGGATGTCCTTCTGTTTTTTTCAGGTATTAGTGAAATCTTCTCTATCAGACAGAATTAAGAAACCACAGAAGCAAGGTAGTGAGTTGCAGAAAAAGGTAGAGCTCGGTAAGAAGGGTAAGTTTCTTGAATTCAACATTGATAATGATTGTGTTTTAATATTTGGGAAGAGATTGTGTGTGCCTTGTGATTCACAGTTGAAGAGAGTGTTGTTATGTGAAACTCATAGTTCTCCGTTTTCAGTTCATCCAGGCAGTACTAAGATGTACAGAGATCTGCGGGAGTATTACTGGTGGGATGGTATGAAAAGAGATATTGCTGATTTTACTATGAAGTGTTTGAATTTTTAACAGGTTAAAGCAGAGTGACAGTTACTAAAAGGGATGCTTCAGACTTTACTAGTTCTAGAGTGGAAATGGGGAAATATATCCATAGACTTCGTTGTGGGATTGCCGAAGACACCTTGAGGTAATAATGCAATCTGGGTCATTGTTGATCGGTTGACTAAATATACTCATTTCTTTTCCATACGAGATAATTTTTTCCCTAGATCAACTTTCCCGTTTGTATCTTAAAGAGATAGTTGGGTTACATGGAGTTCCTCTCTCTATTGTATCTGATCGTGATCCAAAGTTTACTTCTAACTTTTGGAAAGGCCTTCAGAAGTCTTTGGGTACTGAATGAAATTTCAGTACAGCTTTTCATCCTCAATTAGATGGGTAGTCAGAAAGAACGATCCAGACATTGGAGGATATGCTATGTTCTTGTTCGATAGATTATCAGGGAAGTTGGGACCAACATATTTCTTTGGTTGAGTTTTCTTATAATAACAGTTTTCATTCTAGTATACAGATGGCACCATTTGAGGCATTATATGGGAAGTGGTGTCGAACTCAATCTTTCTGGGATGCAGTGGGTGAAAGGAAGTTGATGGGACCAGAATTGGTAGAAGAGTTGGCAGGAAAAGTTCAGATGATACAGAGACACATGATAACAGCTTAGAGTAGGCAGAAGAGTTATGTGGACAACATGAGGAAGGACCTCTCTTTTGAGGTAGGTGATCATGTTTTTCTCAAAGTATCACCATAGAAAAGTGTGATGCGATTTGGTAAGAAAGGAAAGCTGAGTCCATGGTTCATTGGACCATATGAAATTATTGAGAGAGTTGGATTAGTTTCATACCGAGTGGATTTACCTCCGAGTTTATCTCAGGTACACAATTTTTTTCATGTTTCAAAGTTAAGGAAGTACATGTTAGATCCATCTCATGTTTTGAGTCCAGAGGTAGTTTAGTTGGAAGAGAATCTATATTATGAGGAACAACCGGTTCAGATTATTGATCATAGGTTGAAAGTGCTGCGGAATAAGGTAATTCATCAAGTAAAGGTTTTTTGGAAGAACCAAATGAGTGAAGAGGCCACATGGGAACCTGAAAATGCAATGAGGGATAAATAACCCCACTTATTCGATAAGTAAATAAATTATGGGGACACAATTTTCTAAAGGGTGGAAGTATGTAACATCCAAAGTAAGTAATGAATAATAGATATTATTATATATGTCTATTCATGAATTATATATTGTTTTAGAGGCTTAAAATGAGAATAAATCCAATCTTAAGCATGGAATACACTAATATTTTTAAAAGATTGTTTTACTGCCTTTTGATGGCAAAACATTTTTAAATATAACTTTTTACAATTTCAGAAGCTATATTTGTCAAAAATAAACTCATTCTTTATTATTGGGACATTGAAATTTACTTTGGATAAATTTCTGGTATTTTTCTGATAATGTTCATTTTTTAATGAATAGTGAAAAGTGTTGTATTTTAATTCAAAACCACTTTTTAATATAATTTTTTTAGATAGTTATATTATCTTTTTAATTGGTTTTAAAGTGGAAATAGAATATAATTTTACCAATTAATCCAATGTTGTTCATTGGAATTAATATCACTTTGATATTGGACATAAATGAGTGTCAATCTTTTGATAGACATTGTTTCTTAAAAACACGCTATTTGATTTGACAGCGGGATTTAATTATAAAATTAATTAATGCAACTTCTATGTTATGAATTCATTAAAATAGACATAATTTTTGAATTTAGAATATCAAATATAGCTTAGGGTGAATTTTTGGTATTTTTCTGAAAAACCTTAATTTCTGATGAATAGTGAAACCACAAAGTGGTAGTTACAAAAACTGATTTTTCCTTTAAATGGAACTTTACCACTTTTGTGATTTGAATTTCAAAAATCCAATATAAATGATTTTCATTATTATGTAAAATTTGGGTCAATGGGATGAAAATAATTTTTGATGAAAAGTAACTTTTACGTTTTATTAATCGCGATTAAAGGTAATTATTGTGATTTAAGTCAAAAATGATATTATAATAAAATGAAAATATCTTGAAACTTGTCCTAACCTTATTGGATGAGTCATGTACAACCAAGACAACCCATGGGTCGATTTTTGGGACCCCATGGAGCCACTTGTGTAAGATAATGACATTAATGACTTTTATTTAAAGTAAAAGTAAAAATGATAAAACATGTACTGTTTTACTAAAACAATTTTTACATGGGGTTATACAAGTCATATTTTTGACTATAATAGTCTTTGGAATCTTAAAAATATTTCCTAAATCATAGTATTTTTTCATAATTTTTAGACATTAAATAAATTAAATTATTTATGACATCATGATGATGCAGCGATTATGTCATTATTTAACGATTTAAATAAAATGAAAAGATAATGTAAAATATATGGCCTAAACATGTAAAAAACCTATTGTATGGGAGTATTTCGAACTCTTATCCCCTTACCCTAGAAATAAATCAATATAGGACCTTTAAAATCTAGAACTCATTTGAAAATAATGTAACATTTTATACCTTTCCAAGAGTGCCCCTCCTCTCCTCTTATAAAAGGCCCCCACCTCTACCGCCTTACCCACACCTCTCAAGCTTTGGCTCGGCCACGATCTGATCATTTTGTCTCTCCACATCCCTATACTCATCCTATAATCCTTACATTAGGAAGGATGCTCTTCAATAAACCCTTTTGGTTCAAACCAAAGGGAGTTACCCGATTTTAATGTAATGTCTTCACTTGTGTTATTTTGTTTTATTTTTCTTATACAACCCGCTAAAATCTTTTTATTAATTTTTTTTGTAACAAATCCAGTATCTCCAATATAATAGGAAGTTTTTATAAGAAGGATTCGAGCTACACTTACACACACCTACATTTAATGGTTAAAGAACATACTGTTTCTGTGGATGGTGAATTTCTGACTCACGAAATGATGATTGTTCAATATTATTTTAACACCTTCAAAGGTGTAAATTAATATGTCACTATATTTATATATGATATATAATATTTATATGTTTTCCTTAAGCTTATGTATTTTTCATTTATGGAATACCTTTATGGTTTCCATTATGGGTAAACGGAATATCATCATTTTAGGAAGTGCGGACTACCGCACCCTCAATGTGATTTGATTCGTTAATACCATATGTGGTATGTATAAAGGATAGATTTAATGATATTATATATGATACCATACTTTAATTATAATACTATTATGTATCATTATGTTTTAATTCCATTAAATATGAAATACAAATGGAAGTAGCGTTCATGCGTACGTATGGCTTACCGTCTCCATGAACGGTGCATTTCATTTCTTACCTCTAAATGTTATATAATATTATAAATGCACGTATAAAATGGATATATATTATATATATGATATCTACATAATGAATATAATTCTGTATATAATGGTTATATTACCCCATGAACAAACATTTAATTATAAAGAGTTTATTTTTGACTCAAGTACCAATGATCATTAAAACAACCATTATTAACTTAAATAATTACATAGTGTTCATGACATGGTAATAAGTGATATAAATGGAATAATGAACTTGAAAAAGGTTCTTAAGTAATTATAAATTATCTCAAGTTTATTATTTAGGAGATTAAATAACGATCGAGTCAAGTCGGACCCGAGGTATGGGACATCGTCTCAATCTCCTTTCATTGAGGCATATTATGTTTTATACACAAATATCTTTTATACGGTGTATAAACCCATTTGACCTTTATGTTTATTCAAAATGAATATTTTTTATACGAAGCGTTTACTAAACGACAAAAGGCAATGTTTTTTTGTCGTACGTATGTGGCGACAACGACTTATCCGCCGCCGTGACCATTATTTGAGTTTCGGCTTCTTCTTCAAGCCATAACTTTTTTTAAATGAAAAATAAATTCCATGTTTTACTTTGATTTTATTTTGGAATTGAAAATGGTTTAAATAATGTTTTTATTATATCAATGTGCGGTTTTGATATCTTCTGATAGAAAGGTGTAAATGTTATGTTTCATTTATACATGTTTTATGTGATACATTTATGTTATGGTTCTTGGGAATTTTTATAAAGAAGGGTGGTTATATGATAAACTAAGGGCGGGTGGGCCTGATATATCTTTTCAATGCATTGGGTAACGCAACGGAGTTAAACGTTAAGGTTTCTCTAAAGAGATTTAGGGAATATATTGTGATGGGTATTCTAAACGTAACCAAGAGGGTTACTCCCTACATAAGAATGTTATGAATGCCTCAAGTTGCCTTTATGTCTTGTGATTTCTATGATTTATTCATGTTTTTATGAGGTATGTTAAGGTGCTTATGTTTTATGGGTAAAGTATGATTTCATTGATTCTTATGTATACATGTACTCAGGATTCCTTTCCATATTTTTATATCCCTTACTGAGCTTTTTATGCTCATCCCATGTTTTTGAAATGTTATTTCACAGGTCAAGGGAGAGGTACATGATATGATGATAGTGTTAAGGAAGTGTCAAAAAAAGAATCCATTTTTTATTTTAAATATGATTTCGTTGATTGGAATAATGAATACTGTCTTTTATGTAACCACTTTTTTTTAAATGTGGAATGTAATGCATGTTTTACGATCTAATTCTCTAAAACGTTAAACCTGAAAAGATCCTCAACGTGTAATCTTGTAATAACTCAAGATTCAGTATGTTTTAAGGCTAGGGCCTTATAGAGGCAGCTCTAGAACAAATGTACCTAGGGTTAAAACCCAAAAACATCACTTTGAGATAGACTCAAATGGGAACCGGTGCACGACAACAGGCCTTGTCGCACTATTAGTTACGACACTCCCAGGGGATATGCTTTAGATAATTATCATTTTCTTTACATTAAATTATTAAGAGTTTAGAGGTATATAATTATCCAAAGAAAACCTTTTTCTGATTATGGATTATATCCATAAACTGTTTAATTTATGTTAAGTGATTTATATATTTGGATTTATGTACTGTGATTCATAATATAATCTAGTGTATGCCATTTTTTAGAAATAGCTCTTAGTGGAAGGAATGGAAACTATATCAATGCATGCACTCTATGAATGTATTTACCTCCTGCTCAGGATAATTATAGTGGAGATGGTGACACAACTGGTGATGATCAGCTTATCAACATATTGGGACAACTCACACAGGTTATGAATAATAACCTTAACCGTATGGAGAACCCTGATCCACATCGCAGAGGATCAATGTTAGACCGCTTAATGAAGAAAAAACCACCAACATTCAACATGGGTAAAAATCCATTAGTAGCTGAGCAGTGGATAAATTCCTTAGAGAAAATATTCCACGCCTGGGGAATTAGCGAAAGAGAAAAAGTTGTAATGGCAGTTTACCGCCTCACAGGAGATGTTGATCAATAGTGGTCATCGATTAAAAAAAAAGGAAGATGATGAAGTATAAAATATGGAATAGAGGGAGTTTAAATTAATTTTATTATAAAAATACTATCCTCATGACCATCGAGCGGATATGAAAAGACAATTTTTGAGTCTGAGGAAAAAGGAGGATGAGAATTTCAAAAAGTATGAAGCTAACTTAACAAGGTTAGCGAGGCATGCTGCAGATTATATACATAACACAAGAAGTAATATTGACCATTTATTTTATAGGTTAAAACCATTTCTCTGTTTATCATTAGTGTCACAATCCTTCTCATCATACAAAGATATTGTCTCATGTGCTATCAAGACAGAAAAGGAATTACTTATGTCTTATGACTTTAAAAAAAGTAGGAGAAAAAGAGATCTTCTGAACACTCTGGGAAAGGAAATATGTAAAGAGGTAAGAAGGGATGAATTGAATTTCCACCCTATGATAATTGTGGAAGGAAGCACCCTGGTTCCTGTCTAAAAGGAAATGGAGTATGCTATAAATGTGGGCAGAAATACCATCTTATTGGTGATTGTAAGGGAAAGAAAGACACTACCAATGTTCAATGCTATAATTGTAGAGATATAGGACATTATGAAAATGAATTTCCAAAGCGTCAGGGAAACAAACCTCAGAAAAGACCAAGGGATCAAGGCTATGCTTATGCCATAACTACTGCTGAGGATGAAGCCCTGAAAGATGAGGTGGAAGGTAATTTAATGGTTTCCTAAAGATTATTCAATGCTTTATTTGATTTTAGATCATCACATTGTTTCATATCTTCCCAGTTTTCTAGGAAAATTAGATATTTCCAATTTTATTTAACAAGGGATTTGTCAGTCAAAACTCTTAAGGGAAGTATCATTGCTTAAATGTTTTGTTAATCAGCTCCCATTAGGGCATATAAATGTTCTTTATCTGCTAAATTCATCATCATACCCATTATTGAATTTTTTATAATAATTAGTATGGATTGGATTTTGGACCTTGATGAAAATATTTATTGTAATAAGAAGGAGGTTACTATTTTTGATGATGATGATAAAGAACACCTTATCTTGAGTGCAGAATCATCACCACCTACTTTTTATTTTGATCCACCACCAGTAGCTAAACTAAATTCAATTATTGTGGTGGAAGAGAATGAAATAATAGTGGGTGAGGAAAAGAATGTTTAAAAAGAGTATGTACCTATTGTGTAAGATTATGTTGATATATTTCCAGAGTATTTACCTGGACATCCTCCAGAAAGATAAATTGAGTTTTTCATTGATTTAATTCCTAGTTCAAGGCCCAAATCAAAGAACCCTTATCTAATGGCCACTGTGGAATTAGAGGAACTAAAGAAAACACTAGAGGAATTTAGTAATAAGGTATTTATTTTCACTAGTGTTTCTCCATGGGGATACCCTGCCAGTTTTCTTAAGAAAAAAGATAGATCTATGAGATTGTGAATTAAATTTAGAGAGATTGATTCTATAACAATAAAGAACAAGTATCCTCTGCATCACATTGATGATTCATTCAACCAACTTCATGGAGGTCAATAATTTTCAAATATTTACCTTCGATCTAGATATTATCAGTTGTGTGTCAAGAAGGAAGAAATTCTGAAAACAACATTTCAAACCAGGTACGTGCATTACAAGTTCACAGTATTGCCTTTTGGATTGACTAATACACCCTCTGTTATCATGGATATAATGAATAGAGTTTTCAAGGAATATCTTGATTATTTTTTATTGGTATTTATTGATAATATCTTGGTATACTCCAAAAGCTACAAAGATAATGAAAATCACTTGCGCATTATCCTGAAAACTTTGAGAAGACATGAAATATATGGGAGGTTTAGAATATGTGAATTATTTCTTCAAGAGATTTCTTTTCATGGCTATATTTTTAAAAAGTATGGAATCTCTATTGATCCTTTTAAGACCAAGGAAATCCATGAACGGCCAGCACCAATAGGTATAACTGAGGTACACAATTTTATTGGTTTAGCAGGTTATTATCGATGTTTCATCCAGAATTTTACTCGGTTGGCTAACCCATTAACAAAGATCACATGAAAAAGCGGTTAAATTTGTTTGGACAAAGATTGTGAGGAATGTTTTGAAGAATTGAAGAGAAGTGTAGTCAATTCTCCTATCACGACTCTACCATCGGGTAATTATGGGTTTGTTATTTATGGTGATGCTTCAAAGAAATGACTTGGTTGTGTCCTTATCCAGAATGATAGGGTAATTCCCTATGCATCACAACAGCTAAAAATTAATGAGAAAAACTATCATACTCATGTTATTTAGTTTTCAGCTGTAATGTTTTCTTTAATGATTTGCAGACAATATCTCTATAGTGAAAACTGTGAGATTTATTCTGATCACAAGAGTTTGAAGTATATTTTCTCATAGAAAGAACTCAACATGAGGCAAAAGAGATGGCTTGAACTACTCAACGATTATGATTTCACAATACACTACCACTTGGGGAAGGAAAATAAGGTGGAAGATGCTTTGAGAAGAAAGCATCATAGGGCTTTGGACAAGATAAGAGTTGAAAAGGATCCTATATACATGTATCTAGTTAAGATGAAAATGGGAATCACCATTGAAGGTGAAACATTAATACTTTTTCGGATAGTTTCCAAACCATATTTACTAGAAAGAATAAAGAGTTCTCAGACCAATGATGAAGTGTTTGAAAAGAATATTAATGCTCTCAATGATGGGAGATTGAGTTACTTTGTGTATGAAGATGGAATTTTGAAGTTTGGGAAAAGGCTTTGTGTTTCTAATATACCTGATCTAAAAAGTGAATTGTTGGATGATGCTCATAGATACAATTTCCATATACACTATGGGAGACCCAAAATGTATAGATATTTGAAGGAACATTTTTGGTGGGACAACATGAAGAGGGAGATTTCAGATTTTGTTTCAAGATGTATGGTTTGTAAATAATTGAAAGCTATAAGGCAACATCCTGGGGGAGTCTTGCCACCTCTTCCCATACCTAAGTGAAAATGGGATAATATTATGATTGACTTTTTCATGGGACTACCAAAGACTCCTAGAAGAAACGATGCAATATGGGTCATTATTGATCATCTTACCAAGTGTGCACATTTTCTTGCTATAATAGAAGATTTACCACTTGAACGACTAACAAAAATATATATTAATGAAGTTGTAAGACTACATGGAGTACCACTGTCAATTATTCCTGACCTTGATCCACATTATACATCAATATTCTAGAAAAGTATTCAGAATTCCCTGGATACTGAACTTCGTTTGAGCATTGGCTACCACCCCCAAACTGATGGACAATTAGAAGAACTATTAAAAACTTAGAAGACATGTTGAGATCTTTCTCACTTGACTTTCAAGGTACGTGGGATCAATATTTACCTCTGGTTGAATTTTCCTATAATAATAGCCTCCATTCAAATATATGGTTGGCACAATATGAAGCATTATTTTGAAAGTGATATCACACACCAACTTGTTGAGAAGATGTTGGTGAAGGAAAACTCATAATCCTAGAACAAGTGGAGGAAATGATGGAAAAGGTGAAGGTAATCCAAACCCACATCAAAGCATCTCAAAGTAGGCAGAAGAGCTATGCCGATAACCAAAGGAAGGATTTGGAATTTCAGGTAGAAGACGATGTTTTCTTGAAGGTATCTCCAAGGACGGGTGTTATAAATTTTTTTACGAAGGGAAAATTACGTCCCAGGTACATCGAATCTTTAGAAATTCTAGAAGGAATTGGGGATATAGCTTACCGGTTGGAAATACCATCAAGTCTCTCCAAAGTTCATGATGTGTTCCACGTATCACTTTTAGAAAACACATGCCAGACCTAATGCATGTACTCACCTATGAGGAATTAGAGCTGGAAACCATTATTTCTTATTGTGAAGAGCATGTCATGGTTTTTGATACAAGAGAAAAAGTGTTGAGAAACAGGACCACTTGTCTGGTAAATGTTCTATGGAGAAACCATAAGATGGAAGAGGCAACATGGGAACACATGGAACATATGATGAAGAAATACACGAGTCTTTTTACACAGTAATACTCTTGATATTTCGAGGACGAAATTATTTGAATGAGTAGAAAATGTAACACCCCATGCTTCCACGATACATATATCTTTGAATAAGTCAATAGCGTGTGTTGTATGCAACTTTGAGTTCTAACACACCACAACTAAACAAACTAGCCATTATGTATAGTAATACACAATTTTTGAAATTTTATAAATTTTATCTTTCAAAATGGAGTTCATTTTTGAATTCGTAATATTGTAATTAACTTAGGGTGAATTTTTGGGATTTTTCTGAAAACATTCAATTCATGATGAATAGTGAAAAACACTAAGTTATAGTTGAAAACAAAATTTTTATTTAAATAATTATTTATTTTATTTAAATTTATTTTAGGTCGAAAAATATATATAATACCTATAAAATTTCAATTTTATTCATTAGAGTTAGTTTATAATAATTTTAGATATATTAAAATTTTATTGAACTTTTTACCATCTTTTACCCACCTTCTAGGAGCATTTACAAATTTACATAAAACGTAATTTTACTACTTCTATGAGTTGAATTTAAAAACACTGAGAGACATAGTTTATATCAAAAATTAATATTTGGTTCAATAATATGAAAATAATTTTTTTTGAATAGTAACTTTTTACTATTATTTACCACAGTGAAAAGTTAATAGGGTAATTAAGGGTAATGATGATATTATTATTACCCTAACACATGTCCTAATTCTATTAGATAAGTATAATTCGACCAAAATCAACCTTAGGAATAAAATATGAACCTATTTAGTTTACTTTGTTTAGATTATGATATTTATTATTATTTAATTCAAAGAAGAGTTAAAAGAGTTAAAATTAATGTTTAATAACTAAAAAATTTGTAATATTTAGTTACACAGAATATAAATTCGACTATAAATATTAATTAGTAATATAAAAACATTTTATACATAATTCTATTTTATTTATAGTTCTTAGACTTTACATAATTTAATTTATTTATGACACAATGATGAAAAAGTAATTACCTAATTAATGAATGATTAAAATAAATGACATTATAAATATCCAAATAAATATAATTTGATACTTTTTATGAATTAAACTAATTTAATAGGTTACTATTACATATTAGGCTTGTCTAGATTAATTGCTTTCAAATTAATAATCTTTTTATGAATTTATCAAAAACAAAATTCCAAATAGTGTGAAAATTGACATAAAATAGTTTTTAAAACAAATCTTACATTATTAATTGATATTTTATTCCACAAAATTTAATGTTTGGCCCAATGAATTATATAATTATATTTATATCATTAATGAACCACTTGGGGTTCTATTGTATGTATATAGTATGTTAATTAACCATATAATATAAAAAATACAACGACACAAGGTAAATGTCAAACTATTAAACTAAGAGTTAAATATATATGATAATGTTAATATAGTGACCCAAACCTTTCAAAAACCTATTGTTTGAGTGCTTTTCTAACCATCCCCACATTATCCTATAAATAATCCATTTTATATCCATTAGAAACCAAAAAATAATTTTATTATAAAATAATCTTTCTTGCTTTTCCTAAGGTGCCCCTCACCCCTCTTATAAAGGCGAACTCCCCATTCTCTCTAATTTACACATTCAAATAAATTTGGATCGTCCAAACCCTGCCCAAATACCCTCTCAACTGTCCTACCTTCATCCTAGATGCCATACGTTAGTTAGAAAGCCATCCAAAAGAGCCCTTTTGATCAAATCAAAAGGAAGAACCCGAAGAAGTGGTAAATATTTCATCACCACTTTCAAGTTACTTTCTTCTTCCACTTACTCTATCTTTTTAGTTTTCATTCTAAAATAATTACTCCAGTATCTTATATATAATGTGATGTTATTATAAATATGTTACAATCAGATTCATTATTCTATCCATCCTTTGAATGACATGTCGCCATACGTGGGTATGTACGGCTTACCATCTCCACGTCGTGGTGTAATTGTTATTCAATACATTATTATTTGGATGGGAAGAATAATGATGTGTAATTGATGTAAATAATAAATATAACATGATAATGATTCCTTATATATGATATACCATCAAATTATATATTATTCTAATATCAAAAGAATGATATTGTCTCTCGTGCGTATGTACGGATTAACTTCTCCACGAATGCGATGTGATTCATTCCCCATCGTATCCATTCAAGAGTAATTTTCATTAGATGATTAAAAATAATATCTAAAGACTTAATAAAATTATTAATATGAATATGAGACATCCTATCCATAACAAACATTACTTACATAACAATGCATATAAAGGAAAACAAATCAGTTAACACCCGAAATGACGACAATACTAAGATTTTATTAACTAAGCAATGTTAAAAGATCATATATGATATAATATTAATGTATATTATTTTTGTATAATTTAATAACAATTATATCACCATTATTAAAGAGTTTAACCTACCCTTTACAATGGAAAAGTACATGGTAAGGGTTAATTTCACAATCTCTTTATTATCCGAGGTTGTTTATACATAATTATCTACTGGGACCTCTTTATCATCCACATCCATGTTTCATTAAAATGTATTTAAAAACATTTTTACTATTTAATATAAAATTGGGTAAAGTCATTTATACCCTTATTTGACCTTATATGTTTTGAAAGGAATCTTTCCGTCGTTTTCCAAACAAGGTACATTATGACCTTTTCAACAAAATTAATGTAATAATGTTTTTTTAAACTTATACGGTTGGTGGGACTATTTTCCGCCGTTATAAGATCATCGAAGCTTCCATCACAAGATTATAAGTATATTTTCAAAATGAATGTTTTATTTATAATTATGTGACTCTTAAATTATTTCAAAATAGAATTATATATTTCTCTAAAAAAGGGTTTTATTTCACTATGTCAACATCCTTTGATGGATTTCAAGTTTATTTGAAGTTGTTTTATTATGATACAAAATATCCATACTGTATTGAAGGTTTTGTGTTATTTTTTACTGTGGATGTGCTATTTTTATACCATTCATCGTTTATAGTTAAAGTATTGACATTTGGTATGCTAGTTTTAATACGAATAAGTATGTTATATTTCAACCTTTTCAAATGAGGAATGTATTGGACATATTAAGTGACGGGTGGAGCCCGCTATAGATTCACGATGCATCGGTAGGTCTCATTAGACAACTAGACATAGAATTGGTAGAGGCCTTTCCCAATTTGATATATGGTTTTGTTCGAGGCCTTAATCATTTTTAGACGTCTTGGCCATGGCCTTGACAAAATGTTTCAGAATGCCCAACATTATACATTACCTCATTATGAAATTAATATTGATGGATCATGTGGTCATTAGACTAGTAGAATAACCATGATTATGTTTTATTAAGGCATTATTTACTCAGCTTATATTCCTGCCATAGAATTATTCATGTCTATTATTGTTAAAGGCATGTGTTTTTAGTTATTCACCATACTTAATATTTATGTTATCTTCTGCTGTATTGCTTACCCTTACTGAGCATTTGAGCTAACACCTTTCTTATGTTTTATTTTCCCAGGATATGAAGAATTTAGTTATGAGTGACTTGTAGGCATAATCAAGGAGGCTTGTATTTGTCTAATGGAATAAATTAGTGTTTTATTTCTTTTCAAGTTCTAATGTTGAACTTATGTATGAATCTTGTTTCCTATAATACTAAACTTATCGGTCTTTCGAAACATGATTTCCTTGTGATCATGCCAATGTTATGTAATAATGCATCGAATATGGGTAACTGGGGTTGGGGAGTTACACTCTAGCTGATGAAAATCCCATTGGATTCAATTGGGTATTTACAAAGAAGATGTGCCAGGGTGGTGTGATTAATACATTTGAAACCATACTGGTTTCAAAGGGTTTCAAGAAACTTCAAGTAATCACCTATGATGAAACCCTTTCACTAATAGAAATGCTTAAATGCATCAGAATAATGCATGAAATATAAGTCTTTCATGATTATTAAATTTATAAAATGTATGTAAAAATTACTTTTCAAAATGGAATGTTAGTCGAAGACGTCTACATGGCTAAACCCGAAGTGTTTTCTAAGTCAAAGAATACCAATACAGTATGAAAGCTACATAGATCCATTTGTCGGTTGACGTAGGCATCACTGTCATGTAATGTTTGTTTTTATGAGGCCATAAGTGAATTTTGTTTTTTCAAAAATTAAATCAAGCCTTGTGTCAATAAAAAGGTTTAAGGGAATTCCATCTTTTTCCAGGTTTTTTATGTTGATGACATATTAATTACAAGAAACAAGGTGGAAATCGTATAGTATGTTAAGACGTGGTTTAATGAATACTTCTCCTTGAAAGACATATGTGAGGTAGCCTATATTCTTGGGATCATGATCTATCTAGATAGATCTCAAAGGCTGCTTGGGCAAAGTCAAAGTACATATGATGACATGGTACTCAAAAGGTACAATATGGTACAATCCAAGAAAGGATTGTTTCCTATGTCACATGGTATAATTATTCCCAAGAAAATGTGCCCACAAACATAGGAGGAGAATTTCAGAATGCATAGAATCCCTTATTCCTCAGTAGTATGTCCTATCATGTTTTCTATTCTATGTACTAGGTTTGATGTTGCCTTTTCATTAAGTATGATGGGTAGATATCATGCCTCTAGAGACCTGAAGCTTAACGTACATAGATATTACATTACTTTTGTGGAATACTTAGTACATAACAAAAAACACACACACAAGGACCGTAATAGTTTAGTGTCTTTGGAAACTCGGAATATAAGCTTCTAATCGTGGTGAAAGATATTCAATATCTCCCATAAAGATCTTCCTTTTTTTATACCTAAAACCTTTATTTATATCCTGGGGAAAAGAAAACATAAAAGGGTGAGCTTAAATTCTCATTAAGGGTAAACAATATAAATATCAATCACATCATATAAATAAGAACATAGCTTTTGTAAATCTTAACCTGCAAAAGAGCTTATAATACCATAACATGGGATAAATCATAGAAGTGAAATGTAATCCCAATAATCATAACATAAAAAATGAAACTTTGTGGCACACATACATAATCATAGAGAATCATTTCTTGTTAGTCAAGACTCATTGTCAAGACTATCTTTGTGGACAATGTCCCTTTCTGAACAGAGTCACCCTCGTTTCAGTCCTGTTTCACTAAACCGGTATAACCTAACATTCCAGCCATGTCTATCTCAAGAGATATGAAATCTTTACCCAATGCATTGGAGGGAGATATAGGACCCACCCATCTCATAATGATACCATTCTTATGTGTGCCACAAAATCATAAATCATACATCATTTCATAAACCATGTAATAAAAATGGGAATCTTAAACATCGTGACATCATAAAACAATTCATATAAGATAAAAGAATTTATAAAAATAATTCCATCACAACATTATCAAATCAATGTAATAATATAGATAAAAACATAACCCTTTATTATCT
The DNA here is from genome assembly GCA_963277665.1 of Viscum album. Taxonomy (NCBI): domain Eukaryota; kingdom Viridiplantae; phylum Streptophyta; class Magnoliopsida; order Santalales; family Viscaceae; genus Viscum; species Viscum album. The sequence goes on along the minus strand of OY728135.1, from coordinate 1,359,871,400 downwards.
TATATGGAAAATAATTTTGATAAAACACTTGAATTCCATTCTTGAGGAAAATATCCTTTCTTCTTCAAAATAACTTTTCCTTTCTTAACGTGTCGTAAAATTATAAACTAAAAAAAGTTGATTAAAAATAAACTTGAAAACATGTAAAGGAAGCCTCTTGGAAATAATGTTTTAAAAATCCATTCATGCTGTATAAGTTAAAAAAACATTCTTCGTACTTTTGTCGGAAAAGTCAAAAAGTACCTCGTACGAAAAACGACAAAAGATTCCTTTCATATTCTTTACTAAAAACTCACCGAAGGGTAAAATTTGATTTAAACTATTGTATGTAGATGGAAATAATATTACATATTGAGGAAACATGGATGTGGATGATAAAATACACCCCAGTAAATTTCAAAGTATAAACAATCTCGGATAAAAATGAGATTGTGATATTTCCCTTTCCTTAGGTCCGACTTGCTTTGTACGTGTCCGAACCTCCTATATAATGATTTAAATCATGTTATTGACTTATTAAAGAATAATATTCATTGTTATTATATCATATATGGTCCACTTATGACTTTATATTACCCGTTCTTTTGTAAATTCATGTTAAAGTAGCATTTTGGGTAAAATCATCTCATTTGTCGTTCGTGTTTTTAACTTGTAATTATTAATATGATTACTTGGATCATGATTACTTTTATCCAGAATGTAAAACATATTTTATATATAATATATATTCAGAATATATATATATATATAATATATCGATAAATGGAATGAAATACACCGTTCATGGAGACGGTAGTCCGTACGTACGCATGAACGCTGTTTTCGTTTCCTTATTGAATTGAATGGAATTAATTAGATGACATAAATATAAATAAATTCAGTATCATTAGTATGTCATATATTTCATTATTACTTACTATATATACTTTATAATCATTCATGAATGGTTAATCATTGAGAATGAATCTCATCGCGTCGTGGAGACGGTAGTCCGAACGTACGAACGAGCGATGATATCGTTCCCATGGTCGTGGAATTGTGTTACAGTGTATTTATACTATTTCAGTATCAATATAACTTTATAATAATCATATATAGTTACTCATTACACCATTATACCCATCCTATTAAGGTGGTGGCGTAAAATAGCCTACACCACGGCGTGGAGACGGTATTCCGTACGTACGCACGCGCGGTCATTTCATTTTACGTAGGATGGATAGATGGTTAAATAGGGTTGTTTAATACTTATAATAAAATATCAGCATATGAATGATACTGATGTTATTACTTCATAATGAAACAACTAAATAAGAAGAAGTTGAAGAATAAAGAAATTGGAAAGGATCGGTAATGGATATTACCTCTTCTTTGAAGTGCTTCTTTGAGACCTCCTTTTAGAGCACGAAAATTGGTCTTTTAAGAAGACCAGGACCTCTAGGATGATACTAGGGAAGTGGAGAAAATATTTTGGCAGGGGTTGGCCGAGCTTGAATGCCCAAATTGGTGTGAGGAGGAGATGGAGGAGGTTTTCTTTTATAAGGGAGGAGAGGGGCACCATTGGAATAACAAAAATTTTATTTTATTACAAAGTCAAGTTCGGTTTTAAATAGATCCAAATTGATTTATTTAGAGGATAAGGTAGTTATGGGTCGAAATCCTCTCATCCAATAGGATTCAGACAAGTTTAGGTTAATATTTTAACCTTATCAATTTGATTTATCTCTAAGTTAAATAATTTAACTTTTACCTTGTCTTTTTGTTTTCTTACACTATATGGTTAATAAACTTACCATAACAAGCCAAACGAACTCCAAGTTGTTTATCATATATATATATATATATCCTTATCTAAGTCATTTGGCCGAACCTTAGATTTTTAGGAATTAAATAACAACTGATAATATAATATTTGTTTTAAAAACTAATTCATGTCAATTTTGACACTATTTGGTACATGATTTTTATGAAATTTTTATAAGAATGATAAGTTCAAAGAAAGTTACTTAAATAACCAATAACATGTCATATTAAGCTAGAAAATTAGTGTAAGTCATAAAAAGTTTCAAATTAAATTTATTTGGGCATTTATAACATCAATTATGTTAATATCTTCTTAAAAAGGTAATTATTGCATCATCGTTGTGTCATAAATAAATTAAATTATTTAAAGTATAAAAATTACAAATAAAATAACATTATATAGGAAAGCGTTTTAGCTTTCTAATGAATATTTATAGTTGAAATTATATTATGTATAACCCTATATTAAAAATGTTTTAGTAAATAAACTTTGATTTTAACTCTTTTAACTCTTCTTTGAAGTAAATAATAATAAATGTCCTAATCTAATCCAAGTGGGCCTAAATGATAATATTTTACACTTACGGTTGTTTTTGGTCGAGATACACTTGTCCAATAGGATTAGGACTTGTTTTAGGGTAATATTAATATCATTTTTACCCTTAATTACCCTATTTAATTTTAACCGTGGTAAATAAAAGTAAAAAGTTACTATTCACCAAAAATTATTTTCATCTCATTGAACCACATTTTACTTACTTACATCAATCGTGTCTCTCAAATTTTTGAAATTCCATTCACAGAACCAGTAAAATTAATATTTAGGAAGAAATTAATTTTTTTAACTACCACTTAGTAGTTTCACTATTCATCAAAAATTGAAGTTTTTCAGAAACATGCCAAAATTTCACCCTAAGCTATAATTGATATTACGAATTTAAAAATGATTTCTATTTTACAAAATTCCCAACATATAAGTTGCATTAATTAATTTTGTAATTAATTTCCGCTGTCACAATAAATAGCGTGTTTTTAAGAGATAATAACTATCAAAAGATTAACACTTGTTTATGTAAATGTGAAATTACATCCAATGACCAACATTGTATTGAATTGTAAAAATATATTCTAAATACACTTTAAAACCACTAAAATTAATAATTTATCATTATTAATTATTTTGATTAAAAAAAGTTGTTTTTAATTAAAATTTAGTAATTTTCACTATTCATCAGAAAATGAAAGTTATCTGAAAAGTACCAAAATCTCACCTTAGGCTAAATTCGATACTCCGAATCCAAAAATGAAGTAAATTTTGAGAGATAAAATTGCTTAAATTTTAAAAAGTGCTTATTACCATTCATAACAGCTAGTTTTAATAATATTTTAATAGCATATCGTTGTTTAGTGAAACTCAGTATTGCGTACTACACACGCTATCGAGGAAGGTCACGATTACGTGTAATACAAGGCAAGTCAAGGATGCGTGTTGTGCAAGCTCCTTTTGGTGTAGCGTACAACACAAGACATTAATGAAATTAAAAAGAATATTTTTCATAAAATCTTGGGTTGTTACATTCTACCCCCCTTAAAATGAATTTCTCCCTCGAAATTCGTCGGGGTTATAAATGGTTTACTATTCGAAAGCTTCATTAATATAAACCCACTTCGTAAAAAGGAATACCAAAACTTGGCATTAAAAACTAATGTATGAAATGTAACGATTACCCAAATAAACTAATCACTGGGTTTCTACATAGGTGAAAATATGGATATGGAAGAGAAATCTAACCATCATGTTCTGATGGAGAGTGGTAAAGAACATGGCTATGGAAAAGCTAGAAATCACAAAGCCATAAATTTGTGATGATCTAAGGTACCATCTGATTAATCAGATATAACAGCACTAGGACAACATTTTTGGTTTTCAAGATCGTTTCCCTAATGTTGAAGAATTTGAATTAGAATAAATACTTACTTTATTTTGGTACAATCTCACTATTGTTTGTTCCTTGAAAAATTTCCACTTCATCTCTTAAATAAATGAAGTTGAATTTGTTATTCATGAAGTGTTAGCAGATCATGCGATAGAATGACGGGTCATTCCATCTGTCTTAAACAAAAGGTTAGCAAAAGTTATTAAATATACATAAGTCATTCTATAGTGAGATTAATCATATATGGTTCCTAAAATGGACTTATACATCATATATCATACTGATTAATATAATAAAACTAGTTTCTACTAAACAGGGACTTCCTGTAGGCCAGTTGTAGGTGATAAAGGCCAGTCGCACTTCGGTTGTGGGTTCGATTCCCACAGCCTTGTCCGACGCGATGGGCTGTCGCCCGTCCTGCAGGTTGTCCTTTTTCTAAAGCTATATTACTATAACATCCCATCAATAATATCGAAAAATGTTTTATCCTACCTTATGAACAACATAATCCATTCTAATCTTTAGGCTTATCTAAAATACTTCGGTCCAAGCTCATAGTATAAAGAAAATAATTACTTGAAATGTCACAGAATAATCACGTGAATGCCATCATTTATCCCCCATATATCATAAGATATATCTTGTTGATCAAATTCCAAACATTCAAAGGCCTTAATAATGTATTCTCTTGAATACCCATTGAACCTTAGTGAAAACATGAATGCAGTTAAAAGTTAACACCTTACACATACCAAAATCCTCAAAAATATATATACTCAAACCATGATATCACTTAGTCCTTATATCAATCATGAGCTCATGAATACTGTCAAACATTTCATTTTCTCCTTATCCCTTCATTATGGGCATATTATCTACTTTCCAAAAATATTTGAATCACTTTTCATGGTTACCGGTACCTTAAAATTATTGAAAACCACAATGGACCAATACATAAATATTTCAATACACCATAAAAGTACCTCAAAAACATTATTCCTGAATACCAATACATAAACACTTCAGTCCATCCACTTCAATTATTGTCCTAGAAGAAGTCCTTCCTTGATTTAGAAGTAACTTTTTAGGTCAGGGCATTGAGTTGGGTAATGTCCATGTTCTCCACAAATAAGACATTGAACTCCATAACAGTCTGTCACTCTATGACCCTTTTCTCCACACAGATAACATCGGTCCCTCCATTTGAGGTATTCCTCAAGGTTCTTCTTCCATTCTTTAGAAATCTCAATCTTCCTTTTTTTATGCTCCTCAACATGCGAACATGCATAATAGTTTATCGTCCTCTTCTTTGATGAATTAGGCATACCACTAAATTTCACCATGTCAATTATATATCGCGATGACTGATTTGGCATAATCACAAGATCTTTCTCTCTAGGAATTACACAATTTTTTTGCTCATAGTCCCCAATTTGTCCATTGGATTCAATGTTAACCGAATTCCTTCTGGTTCCCTCCATTAACTAAAACACAAAAAGAATCTTGTGAGAGGAAAAAATAATTCTAGGGAAAACAACATAGTAAAGGGGGAGTACCCTTAATATCTAACATCTTATGTTAAATCCTAAGATCGTTACCGCAGTTCTAGGACTATATCCTATACGTATACTTATCCTTAGAGACATCCCTAGACATACCTTAGAAATATCTCTAGGGATCTCACTAACATTCTCACATCCTAGTTTCCAAAGGTTGACTAAAACTTTCCTCTGATACCAACTGTAGAGACCTGAAGCTTAATGTACATAGATATTACATTACTTTTTCGGAATACTTAGTACATAACAAAAAACACACACACAAGGACCGTAATAGTTTAGTGTCTTTGGAAACTCGGAATATAAGCTTCTAATCGTGGTGAAAGATCTTCAATATCTCCCATAAATATCTTCATTTTTTTATACCTAAAACCTTTCTTTATATCCTGGGGAAAAGAAAACATAAAAGGGTGAGCTCAAATGCTCAGTAAGGGTAAACAAAAGAAATATCAATCACATCATATACATAAGAACATAGATTTTGGAAATCTTAACCTGCAAAAGAGCTTATAATACCATAACATGGGATAAATCATAGAAGTGAAATGTAATCCCAATAATCATAACATAAAACATGAAACTTTGTGGCATACACACATAATCATAGAGAATCATTTCTTGTTAGTCAAGACTCATTGTCAAGACTATCTTAGTGGACAAAGTCCCTTTCTGAACCGAGTCACTCTCGTTTCAGTCCTGTTTCACTGAACTGGTATAACCTACCATTCCATCCATGTCTATCTCATGAGATATAAAATCTTTACCCAATTCATTGGAGGGAGATATAGGTCCCACCCATCTCATAATGATACCATTCTTATGTGTGCCACAAAATCATAAATCATACATCATTTCATAAACCATGTAATAAAAATGGGAATCTTAAACATCGTGACATCATAAAACAATTCATATAAGATAAAGGAATTTTTAAAAATAATTCCATCACAACATTATCAAATCAATGTAATAATATAGATAAAAACATAACCCTTAATTATCTTAGATGGAAAATATTTTTGATAAAACACTTGAATTCCATTTTTGAGGAAAATATCATTTCTTCTTCAAAAACACTTTTCCTTTCTTAACGTGTCGTACAATTATAAAATAAAAGAAGTTGATTAAAAATAATCTTGAAAACTTGTAAAGGAAGCCTCTTGGAAATAATGTTTTAAAAATCCATTCATGGTGTATAAGTTAAAAAAAACATTCTTCGTACTTTTGTTGGAAAAATCAAGACGTACCTCGTACGAAAAACGACAAAAGATTCCTTTCATATTCTTTACTAAAAACTCACCGAAGGGTATAATTTGATTTAAACTATTGTAAGTAGATGGAAATAATATTACATATTGAGGAAACATGGATTTGGATGATAAAATACACCCCAGTAAATTTCAAAGTATAAACAATATCGGATAAAAATGAGATTGTGATATTTCCCTTACCTTAGGTCCGACTTGATTTGTACGTGTCCAAACCTCATGTATAATGATTTAAATCATGTTATTGACTTATTCCAGAATCATATTAATTGTTATTATATCATATATGGTCCACTTATGACTTTATATTACCCGTTCTTTTGTAAATTCATGTTAAAGTAGTGTTTTGGGTAAAATCGTCTCATTTGTCGTTCGTGTTTTTAACTTGTAATTATTAATATGATTACTTGGATCATGATTACTTATATCCAGAATGTAAAACAAGATTTATATATAATATATATTCAGAATATATATATATATATATATATAATATCGATAAATGGAACGAAATACACCGTTCATGGAGATGGTAGTCCGTACGTACGCATGAACGCTGTTTTCATTTCCTTGTTGAATTGAATGGAATTAAGTAGATGACATAAATATAAATAAATTCAGTATCATTATTATGTCATATATTTCATTAGTACTTACTATATATACTTTATAATCATTCATGAATGGTTAATCATTGAGAATGAATCTCATCGCGTCGTGGAGACGGTAGTCCGAATGTACGCACGAGCGATGATATCGTTCCCATGGTCGTGGAATTGTGTTAAAGTGTATGTATACTATTTATGTATCAATAACAATTTATAATAATAATATATAGTTACTCATTACACCATTATACCCATCCCATTAAGGTGGTGGCGGAAAATAGCCTACACCACGGCGTGGAGACGGTATTCCGTACGTACGCACGCACGGTGATTTCATTTTCCATAGGATGGATAGATGGTTAAATAGGGTTGTTTCATAATTATAATAACATATCAGTATAGTAATGATACTTATGTTATTACTTCATAAAAAAAACTAAATAAGAAGAAGTTGAAGAAGAAAGAAATTGGAAAGGATCGGTAATGGATATTACCTCTTCTTTGAAGTTCTTCTTTGAGACCTCCTTTTAGGGCATTAAATTGGTCTGTTAAGAAGACCAGGACCTCTAGGACGATACTAGGGAAGTGGAGAAGAGATTTCGGCAGGGGTTGGCCGAGCTTGAATGCTCAAATTGGTGTGAGGAGGAGATGGAGGAGGTTCCCTTTTATAAGGGAGGAGAGGGGCACCTTTGGAATAACAAAAAATTTATTTTATTATAAAGTCAAGTTCGGTTTTAAATAGCTCCAAATTGATTTATTTCTAGGATAAGGTGGGTATGGGTCTAAATTCTCTCATCCAATAGGATTTAGACAATTTTAGGTAATTATTTTAACCTTATCAATTAGATTTAACTCTAAGTTAAATAATTTAACTTTTACCGTGTCTTTTTGTTTTTTTTACACTATATGGTTAATAAACTTACCATAACAAGACAAACGAAATACAAGTTGTTTATTATTAATATATATATCCTTATCTAAGTCATTCGGCCAAACCTTTGATTTTTAGGAATTAAATAACAATTGATAATATAATATTTGTTTTAAAAACTAACTCATGTCAATTTTGACACTATTTGGTACATGATTTTCATGAAATTTCAATCAGAATGATAAGTTCGGAACAAGTTACTTAAATAACCAATAACATGTCATATTATCCTATAAAATTAGTGTAAGTCATAAAAAGTCTCAAATTACATTTATTTGGGCATTTATAACTTCAATTATGTTAATATGTTCTTAAAAAGGTAATTACTGAATCATTGTTGTGTCATAAATAAATTAACTTATTTAAAGTATAAAAATTACAAATAAAATACCATTATGTAAGAAATCGTTTTAGATTCCTAATGAATATTTATAGTCCAACTTATATTATGTATAACCCTATATTAAAAATGTTTTAGTAAATAAACTTTGATTTTAACTCTTTTAACTCTTCTTTGAATTAAATAATAATAAATGTCCTAATCTAATCCAAGTGGGCCTAAATGGTAATATTTTACACTTAAGGTTGTTTTTGGTCGAGATACACTTGTCAAATAGGATTAGGACATGTGTTAGGGTAATATTAATATCCATTTTACCCTTAATTACCCTATTTACTTTTAACCGTGGTAAATAAAAGTAAAAAGTTACTATTCACCAAAAATTATTTTCATCTCATTGAACAAAATTTTACTTACTGACATCAACCGTGTCTCTCATATTTTTGAAATTCCATTCACAGAAGCAGTAAAATTAAGATTTATGAAGAAATTAAATTTTTTAACTACCACTTCGTAGTTTCACTATTCATCAAAAATTGAAGTATTTCAGAAAAATACCAAAATTTCACCCTAAGCTATAATTGATATTCCAAATTTAAAAATGATTTCTATTTTACAAAATTCACAACATATAAGTTGCATTAATTAATTTTATAATTAATTTCCGCTGTCACAACAAATAGCGTGTTTTTAAGAGAGAATAACTATCAAAAGATTAACACTTGTTTATGTAAATGTGAAATTACATCCAATGACCAACATTGTATTGAATTGTAAAAATATATTCTAAATATACTTTAAAACCACTCAAATTAATAATTTATCACTATTAATTATTTCTATTAAAAAAGTTGTTTTTAATTAAAATTTATTAATTTTCACTATTCATCAGAAAATGAAAGTTATCCGACAAGTACCAAAATTTCACCTTAGGCTAAATTCGATACTCCGAATCCAAAAATGAAGTCCATTTTGAGAGATAAAATTTCTAAAATTTTAAAAAGTGGTTATTACTATTCATAACGGCTAGTTTTAATAATATTTTAATAGCATATCGTTGTTTAGTGAAACTCGGTATTGCGTACTACACACGCTATCGAGGAAGGTCGTTATTGCGTGTAATACAAGGAAAGTCAAGGATGCGTTTTGTGCAAGTTCCTTTTGGTGTAGCGTACAACACAAGACATTAATGAAATTAAAAGGAATATTTTTCATAAAATGTTTGGCTGTTACAATGCCAATCTAGGAGAGCTATATTGGGCACCTGTTAAAACTATCCTAAAGTACATGAGGCATATAAAGGGTATGTTAATGTTGTATGGAGGATATGAGGGACTTTTAGTCAGAGGATACAATGATTCATGTTTCTAGATAGATTATGATGATCAGAATTTGCAATCAGGCTACATATTTTTCCTGAATGGTGGTGCTATAAGCTAGAGAAGCTCGAAGAAAGCTATGGTTTCCGATTCTAAAGTTGAGTATGAATATATTGTAGCTACTAATGCAGAAAATGAAGAAGTCTAGATGTAAATATTTATCTCAAACATTGGTTTTATAACTAGAAGTGTAGATCCTACTCCAGTATATTGTGATAAGACAACTACCGTGGTGCCTTCTATGGAGCCCTGGACTCACCAGAGGGAAAACAATATTCTTCAGAAGCTTCATCTCTTGAGGGATTTTACTCAATTTGGTGAATTTGATGTTAACAGAGTATCCACAGAAGATAACGTGAAAGACCCCTCGACTAAATTCATTTCTCGGTGGAATAATGATTCTCATGTGAGAGCTATAGGATTGAGACTTGTTAGCAGTTGTCTCTAGTGCAAGTGACAGTGTTGAAAGTAGGTTCCTCAGAACCAACTTGTGTAGTACTTTGATTAATAGTACATGAATGTTTTTTTATATATACATGTGTTTATATTTCAATAACAGTCTATATAATTCTACATCCACTTTGTTTATGATAATGTCCTTAGATTACATGTCGTATCAAAGGGTTTTACCAGATCCCATGCTATAATGAGAACCCTGAGATTCCATGACAGTAATATTAAAGTAATTCCATATGGTCTAGTAACATCATTCTCAAAGGACATAGATGATTTGGTACCATCTGGTGCTGGCGCTCATAAGAATTTAGACTTCTTCTCATTATGATCGCACATGATGATCTCTAGTAGTTGATATCATGATGACTGACATGAATAACAGGAAAAATATATGTTTCAATTGTCATTGGACAATCCTATCTCTGGACATGTTTAATGGTGAACAGACTTGAGATCATTATCAATGTATGTCATTTAATTTTGTACTTTTATGCAAGGGAAAAACCATGACAATGACTTCGTTGTGAGGTAGATTGTGTTGGGTATGTCATTAATAACATGACAATGATTGAATGATCAAAAACGGATTTGTCTCTTCCGAGTTCAGGAAAAGATATATTGGGATTGGTTTATTAGTTTTGTTTCACCTTCATTAAATCCATGGCCATGGTAGTTAAAGGTAAGATCGGAAATATCAAAAAATAAAACTAATTCAACAAAAAGGATAATGACACTAGTATGCTTTCTTATTTATTGAGATATCGATGAAAGATAAATTATATTATAAAGACCATGTTTCTAGGAAAGTAGAGGTTGCTTGGACTTTACCATATCTCTATAGGGTCCTTGATGGGTTGCTAGATCCTGCTATTGGTCGGTGAATATTATTCACTTCTATTGAGATACGGTCCAAGAGGGTCACACACTATAACACACTGAGAATCTGACATATTTTGGGGAATAAGAAAATGGAACTTTGTGGGCCCCCCATGGGTTCTTAGTATTTTCCATGTTCTGTAGATCACAAAGTAATAAATATAGTCTTTAATTATTTAATCTTGGAATAATTGGTTGATTTTATTTATAACATGTATTTATAAGTGAATAAGTAAATTTAAATACAAAATATTATTCAAATGGATTTTAATATCCCAAGTTCATTAACTATTTTCAGAATACATGATATGAGTTATAGAATCAATATTATCATGCAATATATATTTAATATATATTTCATTTAGTGATAAAATTATTAATATTATTTATGGGATAATTTAATTTGTCCTAAATAAATATTTATAATACTTATACTGTGAATATCTATTACATGGGGGCCGGTAACCCATAATTGGTATTTTAGATATTCCCTATATAAGTAAGAGAGATTTTTGTCCCATGGAACAATTTATTTGTGAGAATTGATAGCCTTTATCTCCTCCTTGATTCTAGAGGGAGATTTATCAAGCAAGGGAGATCTTCAAGCTCATCCTTCTTGGATTGAAGACTCTTGTCTTGCGGTGATCACTGTTGCGTAGAAGAGCTCGTTGGTGTACCACACTATCACCCAAATTACAACGAATGACACCCAAGAAGATTTAAAATCTATGTGTCAACTATCTATAAGGATTTGACGTCAGAGACTTTGAGCAGCCGTCACCATCATCCTATGAAGGACTTGCACACGTCATATTCGAACCAGGTACAAGTTCGATTTATTTTTGTGCTCTATCAAATCCAAGTGAGGGCCTGAGACTATACTAGGATAATATCACCATTCTTGACATTGTTATGTTGCTTTGGGGATGCGAAAAAATTTAAATTCCTGGCTCATCAGCTTCTTCTACCCATCGCGGTACCTGACATTAATAATAGATGATTCCATGATGTGATCTAAATTCAATGGATTCTTTATCTTAATGGCCCATCATGATCCGATTGTCCCCCGATTACCTATCCATGAATGAAAAATATGGTAGAAATAAGTTACGTTGATCAACAGTTTTGTGATTGGAAATGTGAAATCATCCTTTGAGAAATACCGATTAAGGTTTATAAAGTCAATACACTCCTTAATATTCCTATTGTTTTTGTAGAAAATGGAAATGTTTTCAAGATATATTGGGTATTTAACCTCTCAAAAAAGTTTTATTTGATTAATTTGTCATCTTCCACCTATATATTGGTGGTATGAGAGTGTTTCATCCTTCTATATAACTATTTGAGTCATCAATGCTCATATGGTAGGTCATGAGACTACATATCCATATATAGATTAAGTCTGGTCATGTCTTTATAGGTCTAAGAGAACAAATATCAGTTCTTATTTTGAAATTAACTATACACATATATTTCATTAAGTGGAGTCAAGTCACTAATTAGAGTAGGTTTTGGATATTTGTTTTTTCCGAGAATTATCTTTTAGAGCTCATATATGGTGGTGCATATTCCTTCCACAAAGAAAGGATTGGAATTTAGGAGACCATCTTCATCCTCTCTGATATCTGATTATGTGGGGAAATTTTTAGATGAAACTGGAAATATAAGGGATTTTCCATAATTGTCAAGTTGAGGAAGGCCATGATAAGATACATTATCATCCTGTGCCATCTGATTCATTATAGTGATATGACATAATTGACTATATTGTACACTATCACTAAGGATATGCGGAGTATGGACCTATGGGGATAGTTATGTTACCTCAACTAGATTTATGGGGAGTACATATTCACTGTGGAACATGATCTAGAGATTCAAAAGTTCAGTTCCCAAGACATTAGTGGATTCAACTTGTATTTCAATATATACCACTGGTTTCTTACTTCCCTTATTGTAGAAATATCATTTAGCATATGTGGCTCCGCATGTATCGAAGGGGGAATTTTAAGCATGTAGCAAGAAAACTTTTCCATAGATGGGGTTCTTTAGACACTGAAGGATTTTTGGTAGTTTACCCATGTGCATATAGAACCAAATACTTACTAGGAGGACATTATATTTTGTTTATGGGATAATAAACGTGAAAATGATGTCATATATTAGTTCCTTAAATTGGTCTTCGAGTTTGATATTTTTGATAGGTCTTTGTTCAAAGTTATTATACACATGAATGGTCATCTTTATGGGATATAGGTCCCCTTAACCTTATCCCAAACATCATAGGGTTCAAACTATGATGAGACTGATCCCAGAACCACTATTAATGAGAGCCCTAACGAATTTTGCATCATTGAGCCCACCTGATACATATAGGGGTCTGATGTGCCCTTGGATGACCTCATCCTAATCTTGAACAGTGTATGAGATGGAGGAATGACATTATGAGTACTTGGTCTCCAATTGGTCAACCTTGGCAAGAAAAATTTCTTTCTCTAACTCTTGTGGGATCTAGAGGTCTTCCAAAAGCGAATCTATGAGATATTATGAATGGTGGAGTGTATCAAGGATTGAGAGATTATCTGATATAAAAACCAGCTACTTCATAAAGACATAATTTTCCACCAAAGTCCAATTCCTCCAAATATGGGGTTTCTTTTGGTTATACGATTCAGGAGCCAAGGAATTTATGGTGGAAAGGTTTGGGGGCAGTTAAAATGTTGAGGTAATATCTGATTCCAGTGGTACAAGTTTCTCTTAGAATCCACACTGCCCGGGATCATTTGATTAAACCTATTCTATGTGGTCATGTAAGACAATCAGATGTTAGTGACTATTTGAGGTCCTTGGGGATCCTCCCTATCCCTTTTGGGACTTCGTGAGTACTTTAACTTGATTATTAGATCTATATATTCCCTCCCTGGGGATATTAAAGGAATGTTGGTTTTGAAAACCTCTTCATATTCCCTAATATCCTCCTTTTGGGTGCATGTGGTTTCCCACTCCCCATTTATATATAGGTATCTTTTATTCGGTGGAATATTCATTATCATAGAATTTTTAATCTAAGGGTATCACATTGAAAGAACAAAATATGTGTTCTTTGTATGATGAGAAACTCATATGGTGCCGATGTTACCATGATGTAGGTGTTGTACAAAATAAATCTAGAAGAGTTAGGTCTTTCTTTGAATCATAATATGGTTCAACCTCTTTGATTTATTACTGTTTCCAGTGGTCACTCCCAACTTTGGGAGGAACTTTTGATGTATCTCTCTTAGGTTTTGGAGCTGTTTTAGGTCTTTAAAATTATTATTTTAGGGTTCCACGAGCTCAATCATCTATTTTTTGAGACATCCAATTGTCTAACATTTGCGTACGTTAGGAAAAAGGTTTCTTCCATCCATCTTCTCCATAGGACCGGATGACGGTTATGGATTCCACCTACTCAAAAGAGTTTTATAATGACACCTATCAAAAATAAACAATGCCTTGAAGGAAATATTTGTAGAATAATAAGCCTTGGATAATATGAAAAACCTTTTATGGTAGGGGAATTAGTTAGGTTTGTTAGTGAGGTCGACCACATTAGGTTTCCTATGTTGTGGAAGCTTGAAAAGGTTGTTGTCCATGGTTGCCAAGAAATATCAAGGGAACTTGTTCATTTCAAAATGAGTATACTTTTCTCATCCATTCCTCAAATCCAAGGCAACCATAACTTCTCTATTATTCTGGCTAAGGGAGATTCAGTGGTTTTCACCACTCAATATAAGGTGCTAGGCGGTTTAGAGCCTACCTTAGTTCCTAGATAAGAACATCCACGAGATTAAGAGTGATAGTTGTATCTTATGAATTGACTGAACATTTCAACTGTGTTGTTGTCATTAGTCGAGTTTTAGATTATGCTAACCGAATATCCCCCTCAAGAAATTTTGAGGTTTCTGTGAACTCATAGAACACACATTAATACTTCATGGGGATCATAGGTGTCTGAAACTCATCATAGAATTATTATCACAGATATCCAGCAATTTATCCAGTGATAGAGGGACACTCAGTGAATAGGTTAAACATTTACAACATTTTATGATGTTAGAAACACTCAAATTATCATGTTGTTTTCTATAAATTAGGTTAACGATTGTCATTCTCCCCAGTATAGAGGTTAACTAATAAAATAAATCATGATGAAGGTACTCTTATACTACAACAGATCCTTCTAGCTGATAGTTGTACCAAAACAAGGATGGCCCTGGTAGAGTCTATAAACAACACATCAGATATGTTTCCCCTATTGATCCAGAGGGCCCATCATAGGCCCACATTAGGATATGAAATGTGTCAGATGTTGTTTAGGGTTTATTGAACTTCCATGGGTATAGAAGGTATGGTAGCTGATTTTGGGTGGATGCAAAATGTCATCCCCCCAATATGGATTTTGATTAATCTCAAGCTTCATTGGTTTTCATCATCATTCTTTAGTTTCCATTTGTGTAGCTAGAGGATCGATAATGTTAACCAATTAATGGGGCGCTACATTATGATACATCTCCCAGCTACATGGAGTGGATGGTGGTTGATGAGTGGCCCCACATTCATCTTCCATCGATTCGTGATTCATCCTTGGATTGAATGATTTCTCTAGCAGGGAGAGGCTATCACAAAATTTGAGGGAAGTAATGATCATTTTTGAATTCCCCATGTTTGTTGATTTGTTTTTCAGATCTGAAGCCAATCTAATTCTTAGATACTATTCTATATAAAGGATCGACTAGGGGAGGGATAAATTTCACCTCTAACTAACGATGATACCCAATTGGATTATTTCCCCTCAGTAGATCCTTGTTGACTTGTTGGAGAGTTTTTATTTCACTCTCATATTGAAATAGTTGTACCTCCTTGGATGTAATATGAACTATTCTAGATGGATATTGGGATATAGATAGACATTCCCCTTCTTCATGTTAGTTTCATTCTAGAGAGGTTGTAGCTTTCTATTTGGAGATGCCAGATTTTGGACCCATCTCTAGTTCAAGGTGCGTTCAGCCTCGGTTGGTGCACTCAAATCACCCTCTTCTTAGATTACATTTTTTGTGTTCCAAACCTCCACATTAATGTCATGATCAATTTCTTCCATTTTTAGAGTGAAAACATTCATAGAGGCATATTAAGAAATGGTGGTTGTGCCACTACATTCAATTCAATAGGCTGATTCTTCCCTTCATTCATTAGGGACACTTCTTGAACCCTTGTCCATATTAGGCTACTTTGGCTTGCAACCCCAGTGGGGTTTCATCCCCTTTACCATAAATTTCACTCTTATTTTCCTATGAACACAGAATATAAGAGAGTTTATATTAGTGGTTACCATATAAGCCCTATCTAGTAGATTATTTCATTATAGAGGGGGGAATAGGTGGGAAACCAACCGTTTCCTCACAAACAAGTGAAAACCGATTCTCTCTATGGCTATAACAATGATGAAAATTCACCCATCTCTATAGAGTGGGGTCAATAGATGCCAGAATTATAAATGATTGGTATAATTATTGAGAATCCAGTGATTCATGTGGGGTATTTGATGATTATCAAGACATACATGTAGATATAAATGTCCCCAACCTAGTAAGGTGGGGGTGATCTAGAATCAAAATTGATTCTTTGAGGACCCTCTTAAGGGATGATGAACCTAGAGATATGTATATAGATATAAATTCCCCCATCCATGTATGCTGGGGATTACTCATAGATACTGAATATATATCTTAAATCCTCTTATGAAAAGAATATCTGAGTGGTGGAGGTAGTGATGAATATTTTCCTGGCCAATGGGGATGGTTCCACTCTTATATGTATTTTGTGGAAGTTTCTACAGTGGACCATTTGATGTGGTATAGTTGTGATTGTTTGGGATCTCAACATCATGGAGGCCCATGATGAGTACTATTATTTATGGTATGTTTTTCATATGATATAAATATCATTATCCAGGTTATAAATGCATTGTCATTATATTGAAAAGCCCAGTTTAATTTTCTATTAGCTATCCTATCAATCTTTTCATGCTGTATATGAATTATTGAAGTGGGGGCATGATTTTGTAGTGAACAAATGGACTGAGAAAACATTTTTCCACTGATATTACCAAAGGCTATAACATTAAATGACATTGAATCTGAGGGGCTATATTGTTCCAATAGTTTACCAAAGTCTAATGATTCATTCTGTTCCCAATGTAAAATTTGGATATATGAAGTGGTTTCATATATCAGCTGTTTAAGTGTCATAATGCAATATTGGGAAGAATGTTGTAGATATGCACTGCGATTTTCTAGTTTTGGATCTCCGATAATGGAGTTAGTAGTTAGGTCTAGCTAAAACCAAATTATATTTATTTTCATAAGGTAAAACTCATATCTTGAATATCGAAGATGCTGATTCTTTAGTTTTTAATGAGTAGATTACACAATATTCCATAGATAAATAATATACAACATTTTTAACTCATATAGGATCACATAGTCATATCTGGAGAGGGTCCAGAACATGATGGGGATGTTGTATCCAGATTACTCTATCCATATTTCAATTTCAACATCCTCTTCATCAGACATAAAATCCTCCATCATATTAGACTATAGAAGATAGCTATGAAGATCTCCTACTGAAGGGATTAGAGATCTGATGGATGTTGATGGAGAACCATATCCAATTGACCCTAGTGTTTTAATAAACACTCTGTACAAGGCGTATAGGTTTTAACACTTCTCTATATGGAGGTGTCCGACAAAGGGGGGATTCCCTTTTCAGTAGGAGATATCCCTATAGGGAGGTTGACCATGGTGGATGTTAGGAGTAGAGTCCCATTAATAAATCCCAAAAATACAATGAGGAGTACTATCTTAGTAATGAGATTCTTCTTCTTATACTTCGATGGATGAGTTGATATACCCTCATGGTGTTGAAAAAGTTTCTCAAATGACCACAAGTACACTAGCATTGAGTAGGATAGGAATATGGGCCATGTTTTATGTCGTGGTCAGAATATTCTGACTCACCTTTTGGAATTTTATAGGGATATTATCGTACTATATAGTGGTTTCTGAAAAATTATTATAACCATATAGTGATACATGAATATTATCCATCTTTTAAGAATATTTTGTAAAGTTACCATAATATTTCTTCTTATTGACATTAATATGAGATAGTCCAAAGGCATATACCATTCTCACATGATGAGACTCAGTCATGATAAAATTATGAGGCCGAACTTGTGCGTCTGTGATATTTCACTAGTATTTCATGTAAGGAATATGACCCTACCCCAAGGCATGTGCTTATCTCACCCAGTGATCCCTAGTTGGAATAAGAAAATGAGCCTCGTTCTAAAAGGAATTGCCTATAGAAATATTATGATAGACTTATAGAATGGGATAATGGATATGTGCCTCTATTAGTATTGCCTCAGAATGATGGTTGTGTAGTCATTCATTGGAAGAAATAGGAATATGTGTCTGGATTCTATGATCTATTTGAATATGATATGATTATTTAATTATAAGTATATGAGCATGTCCTGATGGTTGTGCCATTCTCACTTGTTCATCCCCATCCAAGAATATGATACATGTTCTATCTCTTGTCTTTGTAGTATTCCAATGGACATATTCTGTGGGAATATTATCCTATCCCTAGGCTTTTTCCCCTTGAAGCTGTGGAGACTTGGCTGGAATAGGGATATGATCCTGATCCTAGGCCTTTGGGATATATATCAATACATTTTTGAGAGGCATGCAACCCTATCCTGCAGCATGTACCACTCTTACCAGGTGATCCCCAGTTTTAATTACAGTATGATTCTGGTATAAATTATTTTACTTTATTGTAATATGAAAATAATCCTTCTGGAAGGGAGAAAGAAAGTGTACTTTCTCTAGTATAACTTCTTGTTCTCAATGTTCAAAGTGTTTAGTTTCCTTGGTTACACGGATAAGAATTTTCACATGTCCCTTTTTCGGTTCCATTGATGAAATATTCAGGCAGAGTTCATCATCTTCTACTAAAATATATTATCATTTTAGAAAAGTGTGTGTAGGTTTATAAGACTAAAAATTTTCCATTCCCAAAATAACTATTATATTTCCTTGACTGAAGGGCGGATATCCACCCTCATTCTTCTTCCTTGTTCCATAAGAATATGACAACGAGATTCATGCATCGTGGTAGGATATGCACCTCCCCCATGTCTATTGTGTGAATATTCCCATAGTCTTGTTCTAAGTGAGTAGGAATATGAATCTTCATAATGACCTTGTTGAACTATGTTGGCAGACATCATTAGTAGAAGTAGGGATATGAGCCTTCTCCTGGATATCTAGTGCCTTCCTCTACCGACGAACCTTCCCATTTAACCATTTACCTTCATTAGCGGGGGAATAATGCCAGGTAGTAGCCTCAGTAGGTGACTGGTGGGTACCAATGGGATTATTATGGAATATAAATTTGATAGGTTACCTCCTTGGTGACAACTAAACCGAAAGGCAGCTGTATTTGGATTCCTGATCAACCTTTATTATATACTGAAGGTGTAACTTTTCAAACTATGGGGATAAAATACTAAAGTGGTCGGTTGTAGTTACAAGGGATACTAGTTTAGTAGCAGCTTTCATTGTGTGATGCAGACTCACCTGTTATTGTTCTTGGTAGACCACAAGGGAATCTCCCATGGGTGGGATTGTACAATGTTATTGGTAGTCCTGGACTGTGGTGTCTTCTCCGTGATATTGGAGTTATTGAGAAGGTGAGATCAATTTGTGACTCGTGGGTATTGTAGTAAATAATTATTAAACAGAGAGAACACTAGATGATGAAGACATTATCTCAAATCAAGACGATGAGACCAGTATCTACAGGTGTAAAGACGATAATGAATAAGGATACTGAGTAGTTACACATCTTAGGCATAATATTATCAATAAAAAAGAATAGTTAACATAATTGTTCTTTTAATTATGATTCTTCTATTTTAATCATTTTGAATTTTCAAAATTTGGATGAACATATTTCATGTTAACCCTAGTTTTAGAGGATCATCTATAAGATTATACAAGTATTACAGATTTTTTTATAGGGTTATAAAAACACATTTGTTTGAAATATAATTATTCTACCAGTTTAGAGGTTCACTTCTAGCACGTCAGTTTTTATGTATAACATGCCAAAAAAGGCCCGATTGATAATAAACCCAAATCATTTTGATATTAGAGATTCACAGTGGGTTAACAATTTCATCTTATGTATGGTTTGAAAAAGAAAAACTTGGTGGATAATAAAATAATCATTTTATTATCTGAGAGATTCACATCAGTTCCACAATTTTTTAATTTGTATATTAGGAATTACTAGAATAGGATTGTTCCCAAATGTTTGAATGATTATGGGTGTTTAGAGCCTTCTAAAATCCCTTGCATTGGGGTTTCCATTTTTCACGTAATCCTGAGAAAATCCCAAGGGACCCCTTAAAAACATTGTAAAGAAATACTTTCCAAGGGAAAGAGGTAATTTGGGTTTTTAGGCCCAATGACTCTTGGGGACTTGCATTGGTTCATAGGATGGGAGGTCTTGCTCATCACATCATTATGGGTGGATTTTTTACATCTTTAAGACTCTTTAATAGATTTAATATATTTTCTTGAATATCTTCCCAATCCTATTATGAGACTGGTTACCCTAAAAATGATCATTGGTTAACCCTCTTTCAAGTGAAAAATACCAGTGTCTCTTCAGTGAATCCATTTGTATGTATCCGAGGTTCTCCACCAATTTCTACTAATGTGAAGTTTCTTTTTTGATAATGTCATATAAAAAATAGAATTATATTTTTCTACCATATAGGAAGGAGGTTAATGTTTTAAGGAGGAGGTTGATCCATTATGAGGTGTCCTATGTATCTTGGTTATTATACAAATCAATAACTTTATTGTTTGGTGGACCCATTTAGTTCAACATAGTACAAAATTAATTATATGGATATTCTAAGAAACCATGTTTTACATATCAGTTCCTAGAGAGATGTCCAATATATCCTAATTATGGAGAGAATTATAGTTTTCGTATTTAATTTTCTCTGGGATTACACACTGAGTTCTTCCATTATCATTATATGTAATTATGGTGTAGATGAAATTATTATTATAGTTCTCTATGATAACATGATCTATGATCGATGTGGGAAACAATGGATGGAAAATTCTAATTTTTTAATTTTTTAGTATGTGGAAATTATGTTCTGGGACAATCGTAAAAACATTTATTATAGAGATTGGACCTCAGGGAGGTGTACTACATATCCTAGTTATGGAAGGGATCTGAGTCATCATAGTTATTTTTTTGTTAGTCCAATGATGGATGTTGTAGAGTGATCAACCCATGGGAATTATTGGGTCATGATGGTTGAAATGAAATTGAAACAAGTCTTACAACTAAATAGGTTTTTATTCAATAATAGGTTTTAGTTTTTCATCCTACATATCCATGTTGTTACAGAAATAAGATTACTCATTGTTCAATTTCACCATTAGAACTAGCCCCGTGGTATATTCCTATATGTTGAGGTGACTATGCCATGTCACTCATTAAGGATCACATACTTATGCTTACCCGGCCAGTGGAGTCTAATGATGTGAATGATATGACTATTGAAACTCCTTAAGACAACCTGAATTGGGCTATGTCTAAGAACCAAGGGATATAAACTGATCAATGTTATCGCTCGATGGGTGAGGGACATACATATTTTGACATCCTTTTAGATATTTTATATGAATCTCGAGGCTCAAAAATGTGTTCTACGTATCCTGATTATGGGTGAAATTAGAGTTCTCATAGTTTATTTCATTTGGGCTTACATTATGAGGTTTCCCATCTCTCTATGGAGGTTAATGGCATAGATGATATGACCATATCAACCCCATAATCTTACATTAGCTAGCATCAATGTGAGAAACTATTTATGACATGTAATCAATGTCATTTAATTTGGATGTGGGACTTATATGTCGATATTGCACTCGATGACCAATATAGATCTCGAATATTGTTGTGCTGGCCTATGTATCATGAATATGGAAAGAATCAGAGTTTTTTTAGTTTACAATAGTGGGTATTACACACTACAACTTCCCTTAATATTGGGACATATCATACTATATCTATAATTGGGGTTGACAATGGGAGGTTTCCCTATTATTCAACGACTACACACTAAGGAAAGAAGAGGTTATAAAATCCTTGCATGCCATTGTGATATGGATTTCTTTTTTTGAGGGTGTTAGTTGACTCAACTGGCTTCTATGGATGTCATCTCTAGACCTAAAAAACATTATAGAGTGTGCCGCATGATTCATATGACATACCTGAGGTACCATCACAAGATATAACTGATGCATACGAGGCATTTCCTGAGATTCAATGTGACATGACTCAAATGGTGTCGCATGCCCTAACTAACATGTTCAGAGGGAATTGTAGGACGTAGATGAAATTCATAAAGGTACCATTAAAGGTTGTTTACATGCATAAGTACCTCAGAGAAACTTGGATTACATGAGAGTGTGTCATTATATGAGTCTGGTGGAATATCTAGAGGACTTCGCAAGGCTTGGTTGATGAGCCTAGAGGGCTTTGTGAGATGGAAGTGGTTTGTTGAGGGGGACCGTGTGACTCTCTATGACATGTAAAAAATATTTCAAATGACCCAAATATCATGTAGAAGGAGTTTGCTGAGATCTGTACAACATGTCCTCGTGCTTTTACGTGTTATGGTTGGTTCATGTGAAGCCCGCGAGGGTCATCAAATATATTTTTGGTCTTATTATTCCACTCTTAGTAATTTTTAAATCTCATATATTATGAATTCCTTATATTTATGTAGAGTCATTTTTAGGTCTTGCACAATCTAGAAGGAATGTGGTATGTTCTTCACATTCCCAACTGGAGTTCCTTCACATGAGCTAGAAATGATCCCATGAAGTGATTTATGCATGGCGCAAGATCTCTCTAACTGTTCAATGGTGTATTACCTAATGGAAGACTTTCCTATTTTGAGATAAGTTTCTATGATAAATCCTCCATGGTTCTTGGGCGTTCCAATTCACCTAGATGTGAAAAATATAACATATTTATTTCAGTTCGGGATGTCGGATGTATATTCCTTGTCACCCTCACGTGGGACTCGCCATGTACCTCAGGTAATACATAGACATGGGATAGAGTACATGGCTGTGTACTCCACCACATAGCTAGACCAGGCCGGCTGCATGGGTTACCCCGTGTACCAGTTACACAGGATGGAACAAATAGGATAAAGCCATGCACGGGCACATGACTGTGTACACATAGTCAACACTAGTTACTCAGACACGGCGTATGATCTCTACTACACACTGTGTACTGACTTTCCTATATGACCAAACCTGCGACATAGTCGGAAGTACATATGTTGTACCCACGGTTAGAAGACACGACGTGTGACAGTTCTACACACCAAATACTTTTCAGTAATGGCTTGATCTTCTTGTCCACCACGTATTGGACATGTTTCAATTGGGTTAGTGCCCCTTTTTCTCATTTCCTAAAGGTCAGGTATTGTTCCCTTTTATAGGATTATGATCCCCTCAGCAGGACATTACAAGATAGAGTAAGGTATCCCTCTGAGAGGCCCGGAACGAGTTCCTCTATTCATTCTTGACCCTAGGAAGTGTCAGACAATGACATGAGTACTTCTGTAGGGTGACGATCCTCTTCCTTGCAGGAGAATCCGGATGAGTCCCGTTATCCTCCAAGGCCCTGTCAGTGATCCTCATCTGTGTATCGTGATCTTTACCCACTAAGAAGTGTGTTCTCCCAAAATCCGTGTGTTTATCTATCGTGACATTTCCCGATGGATAGTAATTCACCAACGGACTTCATCAGCAATATCCGAATCATCGAGTGAGTTCTTCGATGAATCTTTGAACTGAATCCCTAGTTGGGGTATGTTGTTACGTGACATGTACCTAGACTACATGAACAGGTTTTGAGTATACCTGGATATTTTTTGTTACTCTTGTTATATGTTCAGTAGACATATTTTGTAGAGAAGATTGTACCGTTATATTTTGTATTGCATTGTGGTTTTCAGGGTCCTCTACTGTGTATCATTATACTCACCTTTGCACTGGCTTTTCCCACACGTGTCGTGTCTTGTACAGATGAGAAACCTTTTGACAGAGTCTTGGGCAGAACCGGACAAGACCGAGATTTCTAAGTTCCCCACATGCCTAGGTGTTCCTACGGCTAGGGGTAGCAGTTCCAGCACCTCCTTGTGTTTACAGGTTGTACTTCGTAGTTTTCAGATTCTTTTTTTGTTGGGCATTCATTATGGACCAGTTTACTTTTAGTACTCTACTTCATTCGTACTCTGTTGGTTGGGTTTAGTTGTATGCATTCATTTTTTTCATTTTGGTTCGTACATTTCAACATTGTGGGCTTGGAGATGTGTGTGTGCATACAAGTACATAGGCAATTCCTCCCCTGTTAGTAATAAGCCCAGTCAGTGCTAGTCACCTGCCCCTGTCCTATTGGAGGTAGGCTTGAGGAGTCACAGCATGTTCCCCACTAGGATGGGTCATGACATAGACTTGTACAAGAAACACTATCCCGGTCTCGAACACCAATGGGTATGGTGTCCCCTTTTTTGTAGTATGTATGGTCGTACGGTAGGCTTATAAATCATGGAAAATCTTGTTTGGAAAAGGCATATAATCAGTGTTCACCATCTTCTGGATTATTTTAGATAGAGTCTTATTGAAGGCCTCTATAAATAAATTTTCCACTTCATGGTAGTGAGATAAGTTATTATACTCAATATTGGGCTCCTGGTACATTCTCTTCATCTCTGTATAATAGTTTTTGGAGTCATTTTCCGACAATATTTGGTGTGGTACCTCGAACCCAGTGATGATATGGGATGTTACAATGTTGAGGATATTCATTTTCCCAACATCCTTATGGGGTATTGCCTCACCCAATTTTGAAGATAAGTAGGTAGTAGTAAGGATATACTTGAATTTATTAGCTGTATATGGGGGATATTTCCCAACAAAATCCATTCCCCTAACAAAAAACCAAGTATATTTAACTATACGTAGAAATTATAGGGGATGATTGATGATGTTTTTATGGATCTATGATACTTGAAATTTCATGGGGGAATTACATGTAGTCATGTATCATAGTTTTTCATTAGTATCCCAAACTCATAATTTGGTGGGAGTTCCTGGTCCCAGATTGATGGGTGCCATAAGAGCCTACATAGACTTCATTAATTATACTGAGAATATCTCTTTATACTATGTATTGAAGCAAGATTCCATAAAAACCTCCTTTCTAGATAGCTTTCTACTCATTTGGACAATCCTGTAGAGTGTAGTTTTCTATAGTTATCCAAATATGATCCCTTCTAGAATGGTCTATTAGGTGAATCCCATTTTTGATATAACCAAATATAGGCTCAATCCATCAAATGGTGGTTATTGGTTCATTGTAGTTTAAGGTGGGGATGACCAGATTGATTTCTTCCATATTTCATAAAATGTTAAAAGAAACCATTATTTAATGTGTGGTATATAAGATTTCTTCCTCTTGACCAGGCTCATCCAGTATAGTGGCTATATTAGCTGGTTTATCAGTGCGTGCATTTTATGATAAGGGAACATGCTGTAATGTGGGATCAAAAGGGAATTATACAATCAGTCCATTATTATTTCTAGTGAGGGGGTCTAGGTAATCATTTTAAATGGAATATTCATCATTGATAAGATTTATCACCAATTCCAAGTCCCCATTTATCTTCAGGAAGGCTATGTACATATTCTGTGCAAATTCAAATCAAACAATGAGAGATTGATACTTAGCCTCATTATTTGGGAATCCTTCAGAAAGTGAGAAAGAGTATGGTAAAACTTCTTTTCATAGAGAGAAAATCCCAACCCATAGAACAAAATGATTAAGCTTTTAGTCATCTATCCTTGTTCCAATTAGACTCTGGGAGGTTCCATAAATGTACACATCCCATTTCTGGGGAGTTTCAGAGGATTATAATACCTCATCATATAGGATCCCAGTGTATTCTTGTGTATTTTCGAGAGTAGGATGTACAGTAAAGAAATAATCCAGTCCTTTCACTGTCACTAAATTCTATGATATGAAATGAATTTCATATTGTTCAACAATGAAATCCCATCTGGCCAAGTGCCTTGTCAACGTAGCATGGACAAGGATGCACTTGACAAGATCAATATGATTGAATATATGGACATCAGGGTGTTAAATGTAATGCCTTAGATTTTCAACTAAAAATATTTTTGAAATAAAATTATTTTAGACATTACAACATATTGTCTTAGTACATATCATTATCTGAATATGGTTTTAGATACTATAACAAATTCCTACATCATTTTAATGTGCAACTAGGGTACCTAGTGAGAATTCCATGGAGGCCACATATATGACGAGTAACCTCCCTTCTACGAAATATATCAGAACTGGTGGGTACATTAGGTATTTATTGAGACTTTTGATGGATTTTTGACAATCATCATCCCATTGTTAGGGGATTCTATTCTTTATTATCCTTGTTATGGGGAGAGATTTTCCAGCAAGGCTGAATATGATTCATAGAATCTAGGCGAGGTTCCCTTAGAGTGCCCTCTGTTATTTGAGTTTTATAGGGGAGACATTGCTATGACAATAGTATTCTTTTTTTTGAGTTAATCTCAATGACACTATGACATACCACAATGAAAAGGGAATTTATTGATGTTACCCTGAAAGCATATTTCAGCATATTATTCTCTAGACAGTGTTATCACATCTTTTCAAAGATTTTTTGAATG
Source organism: Viscum album (assembly GCA_963277665.1). Taxonomy (NCBI): domain Eukaryota; kingdom Viridiplantae; phylum Streptophyta; class Magnoliopsida; order Santalales; family Viscaceae; genus Viscum; species Viscum album. The sequence continues at coordinate 1,359,844,302 of OY728135.1, read as the reverse complement.
TATTTGAAGTGATCACAATGTTCTCGGGAATTAGGAACCAGGTCTTCGACATAAAAGTTAGTTATCCTTCCTAGAAATTTATTAAATATGTGATGAATAACATGAGAATATGTTTCTCAAAAAATAATTAATTGAAAGGTCAAGATTTAAGTATTGATAGTGGTTTCCCTAGACCCAACTTTTGTTGTACATTGATTACCACTACATGTATGCAGTTTGTTATATATATATATATATGCGTGTGTGTGTGTGTGTGTGTGCATGTATTTATATTTCTTTAATAGTGTTGATACGTCTTCATCCACTTTATTTTTGGCAATGACCTTAGATTACACACAGTATCCAAGGGTTATAACAGATCCCAGGTTATAATGAGAACCATGAGAAGCCATGATATGAATTGTAAAGTAATGTTCTATGGTCCGGTTACATAATTCTGAAAGGACACATATTTTCTGTGACCATCCAGTTCTGGGGGATCAAAAGCATTAAAAGTTCTTCTCATGATGTTCACACATGATGATCTCTAGTAGTTATGATCATGAGGACTGACCCACAAAATAAGAACACCACATGTTTCCGGTGTCATTGGTTATTCCTATCTAGGTACATGTGTAATGGTCTCAAGAATTTAGATCATTATCAATGTATGTCATCTAATTGCGTACTTTGATGCAAGATGAAAACCATGGAAATAATGTCAATATGAAGTAGTTTTTGTTGGGTATGTCTTTGGGGACATGAAATTGATTGAATGATCAAGATGATATTTTTCAATTCTAAGTTGAGCAAGAGATATCTCGGGCTTGGTTGATTAGGATGATTGTGAATTTATTAAATCCATGTCCATGGTAGTGGAAGGTAATACTGTCCAAACATATCAAAATATAATAAAAATCAAGATAATGGATGATGACACTACTGTGCATTATGATTTATTGAAATATCAAGGGCAAAGAGATTATATTACACATACCATGTTCGTAGAAAGGTCATTGTTTCTTTGACTTTAACTTATCTCTATAGGGGCCTTGATTGGTTTCTAGACCCCTATCTCGTTCGGCGAATATATATCCCTTTTATTGAGATAAGGGCCTAGAGGGTCACACACTATAGCACTTTCAAAATATACCATATTATGAGAAATATGAATATAGTACTTGGTGAGACCTACCTTGGGGTCTGAGTGTTATCCACGTTCTACAGATCCCAATGTAATAAATAAATTCATTAATTATTCAATCTTTGAATAATTCATTGAATTTATTTATATCATGTATTTACAAGTGATTAAGTAAATACAGTGATAAAATAATATTCGATCAAATTTTAATATCCCAAGTTCATTTAATGTTTTTAGGATACGTGAGTGGAGTTATAAACTCAAGACTATTACACAATATATAGTTAGTATATATTGAAGTTAGGGATAACATTATAAATATTATTTATGGCATAATTTAATTTTACATAAATATATATTTACAATAATTATACTATGAATATCTATAACATGGGGGTCGGGAACCCATACCTGGTATTTTAGATATTCCCTATATAATTAAGAGTGAGGATATTTCTATGGAACTATTTATGTGTTAGAATTGAGAGCCTCTCTCTCCTCCTGGATTCTAGAGAGAGATTCATTCAAGCATGGAAGATCATCAAGCTCATCTATCTAGGATCAAAGACTCTTGACTTGCGGTGATCACTATTGCATCGAAGATCTTGTCGGTGTACCACACAAGCACTCAAATTATAATGAACAACATGTGAGGAGATTTTAGAGGTGTATGTGGATGATCTAGAGGGATTCAATGTCAGAGTCTTTGAGAAATAGTCTCCAGCATCCTCTGACGGACTTGCACACATCAGATCCAAACAAGGTACATATTCGATTTATTTTTCCCTTGTCATATCCACAAGTGTTCCTAGGACCGTAATGCGATAAAAACACCGGAGTCGACGTTGTTACTTTGCTTTGGGGATGAAATAAATTTTAAATTCCCGGCTCATCGGCTTCTGCTGCCCATTCTGGTACCTAACAGTGGTATCAGAGCGACTTGTGGTTTTTGAGTGTCAAAGAGAAAAATTAAATATCCTTAAATTTAAGTACGAGGCATAAAATATGTTCCAATAGATATAACCATACATGGATCTATTTTAGAATGGCTGGGTTATAACCATTGGAAAATTGTAATTGGATCAACATCATCGGTTTTAAATTCTTCGGATTATTATTTTATAAATAACACATTTTAATTTTATTTATGCGTTCATCGATGTAATGAAATCTGCCCATGCTTTGGCTAGAGTCTGATCGCCCAGATTTTTCTGGTGGGTTTATTTGGAGTTAAAAAAATATTATAATATAATATTATTTTATATTTCTCAAATAAAAAATAAAATTAAAAATGGGGTCCTTTAGACTTGTGGTCATGTAATCCTTTTTTTATTTATTAATGTATTTAGACACTAAAGTAACAAAATGGAGACCAAGACCCCAAATTGGGTCTTCTCTATTTAATTTTAAATAAAAAAGGGGTGAGTTTTTGATTTCTCAAAAGAAAGAACAATAATAAAAAAAATAAAAGAAGACTCAAAAGGTCTTATTCCTCGTAGCAGCGCTATGCACCACTGGAGAAACCTTATCACCACCTCGCATCACGCATTGATGGACTGAGTGATGCCTCCCCCCCAGATCTATATAGCTACTTGCTGGGATTTTTTTTACATTTAAAAAAAAAATATTTTCCAGAAAACGGTTACAGCAATTTTTTTTAAAAAATGAACCTCAAAGGCGGCATCTTGGATGCCACCTTTGCATTTCGGGGGAAAGGCGGCATCTGTGATGCCGCCTTTGCGTTGCGGGTGAAAGGCGGCATCTGCAATGCCGCCTTTCTCCTAAAAAAATATTTTTTTTGAAAATATTTTATTTTTTTGTTTTGTTTTGTTTTGTTTTGTTTATATATATATATATATAAACAAAAAAAAATCCGCAGAATTTCACTGCTATTAAAGATCTAGCGCTACAGCCATTACAGCAGTCTGGATTCTGATAGAAACTCTTACCCATGCCTCCCTTTTATAAGAGAGTTTGCCCTGAAAATCATTCTGCACTTCGATGTGGGATTCAGGTTCTACCTTTACTGTACAGTACATTCTGCATTTCCGATGTGGGATTCTGTTTCAAGTACGTGACTTTGAAATACAATAAAATATAAACTATAAAACCAATATAAATGAAATTTTAAACATTGATTAAACATATAATAAATAGTTGAAAACAAAAAGAATTTCCTAAAAAATGTTAATGAAAAATAATCTATAACCTTTCAAAACTTCCTACTTGAAACTTAAAAATGTTTCAAATACGTGAATTTGAAGGACTGTAAAATATAAACTATAAACCGAATATAATAAAAACACTAAACATTGATTAAACATATAAGAAATAGTTAAAAACAAATGAAATTTCCAAAAAAATGTTGATGAAAAGTAATTTATAAGGTTTCAAAACCACATACTTGAAACTTAAAATTTTTCAAGTGTGTGAATTGGAAAGACCATAAAACATAAAATAGAAGACCAATATAAATGAAACGTTAAACATTGATTAAACATATAAGAAATAGTTGAAAACAAAGGCAATTTCCAAAAAAAATGTTAATAAAAAATAATTTACAAGCTTTCAAAACCGCATACTTGAAACTTAAAAATGTTTCAAATACGTGACTTTGAAAGATTATAATTATATTACTAATTAACTAATTAATTATTATATAATTAATAGTTGTATTAATAATTAACTAATTAATTATTATATAAGTAATAATTAATGAGTAATAATTAATAATTAATAATTTAATGAATAGTTATAATTAATATTTATATTACTAATTAACTAATAAATAATTACTAATTACTTATTAATAATTATTAATTAATAATTACTAATTATAATGAATAATTATAATAAATATTTATATTGCTAATTAACTAATTAATAATTAATAATTACTAATTAATTAGTTATAATTATTAATTGTATTTCTAATTAACTAAATATTTATTATATATGTAATAATTATATTACTAATTAATTATTATATAATTAATGATAATATTACTAATTAACTAATTAATTATGGCATATTTAATTATTAATAATTAATAATTAATAATTAAAAATTATACTGAATAAATGTAATTAAAAATTATATTACTAATTTACTAATTAATTGTTATATAATTAATAATTATATAACTAATGAACTAACTAACTATTGTATAATTAATTATTAATAATTAATAATTAATAATTATAAGGACTAATTGTAATTAATATTTATATTACTAATTAATAATTTATAAATAATAATTACTAATTACTAATTATTAATTAAAAATTAATAATTATAATGAATAAATGTAATTAAAAATTATATTACTATTTTAGTAATTTATTATTATATAATTAATAATAATATTACAAATTAACTAACTAATTTTTATATAATTAATTATTATTAATTACTAATTAATAATTATAATGAATAATTATAATTAAAAATCATATTACAAATTTACTAATTAATTATTATAATGAATAATTATAATGAATAATTATAATTAAAAATCATATTACAAATTTACTAATTAATTATTACATAATTAATAATAATATTATTAATTAACTAATTAATTTTTACATAATTATCTATTAATAATTACTAATTAATAATTATAATTACTTATTATAATTAATTATCTTATTTATAATTAACTAATTAATTATTATATAATTAATAATGATATTACTAATTAAATAATTATTTATTATATAGTTAATAATTATATAATTAATCATTATATTACTAATTAAGTATTATATAAATAATAAATAATAATTAATAGTTATAATGAATAATAATAATGAATAAATATATTACTAATTAACTACTTATTTATTATATAACAATTTTTAATAATTACTAATGAATCATTATAATGAATAATTATATTACTAATTAACTATTATATAATTAATTATTAATAATATTAATTTAACAGTTAAATAAATTATTATATGTTTAATCCATGTTTTAACTTTAAATTATATCAGTCTTATAGTTTATATTTTAGTCTTTCAAAACCGCATACTTTAATCATTTTAAGTTTCAAGTAGGTGGTTTTGAAAGCTTATAAATTATTTTTCATGAACATTTTTTACGAAATTCTTTTTATTTTCAACTATTTTTTTTATGTTTAATTCGGGTTTTATGTTTCATTTATATCAGTCTTATAGTTTATATTTTATAGGATTTCAAAGTCACGTGCTTGAAACATTTTTATGTTTCATGTTGGTCGTTTTGAAAGCTTATAAATTATATTTCATCAATATTTTTTACGAAATTCTTTTTATTTTCAAATATTTGTTTTATGTTTAATTCATGTATTATGTTTCATTTATATTGATCTTATAATTTATATTTTATAAGCTTTCAAAATCACATGCTTGAAACTTCTTATGTTTAAAGTAAGTGGTTTTGAAAGCTTATAAATAATTTTTTATCATCATTTTTTATGATTTTTTTTGTTTTCAACTATTTTTTATATGTTTAATCAATGTTTTATGTTTCATTTATATTGGCCTTATAGTTTATATTTTATAGTCTTTCAAAGTCACGTACTTGAAACAGAATCCCACATCGGAAATGCAGAATGTTCTGTGCAGGAAATGGAGACCAGAATCCCACATCGGAAATGCAGAATGATTTCCAGGGTAAGCTCTTTTATAAAAAGGAGCCCTGGGTGAGAGGTTCTGTCAGAATCTAGATTGCTGTAATGGCAGTACTGCTGGATTTTAAATTACGGATAAATTCTGCTGAAATTTTTATTTTTTATTGTTCTGTTTTGTTTATATATATATATATATAAACAAAACAAAATAAAAATAAATATAAATTCTAGAGATTTTTTTTTTCTGTTTTAGGGGAAAGGCGGCAACTAGGATGCCGCCTTTCACCCGAGCCCAACGGCGGCATCAAGGATGCCGCCTTTGTGGCGTATTTTCAGAAATTTTTTTAACCTAGCCTGTTTTTAAAAAATATTTTTTTTAAAAAAATTATTTTAAAAAAAACCCCCTACTCACTGCCATAGCCTTGGGTCACCTCCCACTCACCATCCCGGATCCCGTCGCTGATTCCGGTATGCACTGCCCGAACCCCCATGTTGCGTCATCTTTGGCTCGCCATCCCAGTTAGACCGTGACCTCCTAGAGGACCACGCTAAACCACACTATCTTGGTCAGACCACACTGCTCCTGACCTCTCTTCCTCCTACACTGATGCACCATGTAAGACTAGTCCACCACCCATGCAGTCTTCCAGAGTAGTGCCGCACCAGACCCGCACACCTCATGGGATTTTTTTTACGTTTTAAAAAAAAGATATTTTCCAGAAAACTCTTACGGCAAATTTTTTTAAAAAAATACACCTCAAAGGCGTCATCCCGGATGCCGCCTTTCTCCTAAAAAATATTTTTTTGAATTTTTTTTGAATTTTTTTTGTTTTTTTTGTTTATATATATATATAAACAAAACAAAAAAATTCAGCAGAATTTCTCTGCTATTAAAGATTCAGCGCTACAACCATTACAGCAGTCTGGATTCTGACAGCAACTCTTACCCAGACCTCCCTTTTATAAGAGGGTTTGCCCTAAAAATCATTCTGCATTTTCGATGTGGGATTCAGGTTCTACCTTTACTGTATAGTACATTCTGCATTTCCGATGTGGGATTCTGTTTCAAGTACGTGACTTTGAAATAAAATAAAATATAAACTATAAGTCCAATATAAATGAAATTTTAAACATTGATTAAACATATAATAAATAGTTGAAAACAAAAAGAATTTCCTCAAAAATGTTGATGAAAAATAATCTATAACCTTTCAAAACCGCCTACTTGAAACTTAAAAATGTTTCAAATACGTGAATTTGAAAGACTGTAAAATATAAACTATAAACCGAATATAATTAAAACTTTAAAAATTGATTAAACATATAATAAATAGTTGAAAACAAAAGAAATTTCCAAAAAAATGTTGATGAAAAGTAATTTATAAACTTTCAAAACCACATACTTGAAACTTAAAATTTTTCAAGTGTGTGAATTGGAAAGACCATAAAACATAAAATAGAAGACCAATATAAATGAAATGTTAAATATTGATTAAAAATATAAGAAATAGTTGAAAACAAAAGCAATTTCCAAAAAAATGTTAATGAAAAAAAATTTATAAGCTTTCAAAACCGCCTACTTCAAACTTAAAAATGTTTCAAGTACGTGTCTTTGAAAGATTATAATTATATTACTAATTAACTAATTAATTATTATATAATTAATAGTTGTATTAATAATTAACTAATTAATTATTATATAAGTAATAATTATTGAGTAATAATTAATAATTAATAATTTAATGAATAGTTATAATTAATATTTATATTACTAATTAACTAATTAATAATTACTAATGACTTATTAATAATTATTAATTACTAATTACTAATTATAATGAATAATTATAATAAATATTTATATTACTGATTAACTAATTAATAATTAATAATTACTAATTAATTAGTTATAATTATTAATGGTATTTCTAATTAACTAAATATTTATTATATATGTAATAATTATATTACTAATTAATTATTATATAATTAATGATAATATTAATAATTAACTAATTAATTATGACATATTTAATTATTAATAATTACTAATTAATAATTAAAAATTTCACTGAATAAATGTAATTAAAAATTATATTACTAATTTACTAATTAATTGTTATATAATTAATAATTATATAACTAATGAACTAACTAACTATTATATAATTAATTATTAATAATTAATAATTAATATTTATAATGACTAATTGTAATTAATATTTATATTACTAATTAATAATTAATAATTAATAATTATTAATTACTAATTAATAATTAATAATTAATAATTATAATGAATAAATGTAATTAAAAATTATATTACTATTTTAGTAATTTATTATTATATAATTAATAATAATATTACAAATTAACTAACTAATTTTTATATAATTATTTATTATTAATTACTAATTAATAATTATAATGAATAATTATAATTAAAAATCATATTACAAATTTACTAATTAATTATTATATAATTAATAATAATATTATTAATTAACTAATTAATTTTTACATAATTATCTATTAATAATTACTAATTAATAATTATAATTACTTATTATAATTAATTATCTTATTTATAATTAACTAATTAATTATTATATAATTAATAATGATATTACTAATTAAATAATTATTTATTATATAGTTAATAATTATATAATTAATCATTATATTACTAATTAAGTATTATATAAATAATAAATAATAATTAATAGTTATAATGAATAATTATAATGAATAAATATATTACTAATTAACTACTTATTTATTACATAATAATTTTTAATAATTACTAATGAATAATTATAATGAATAATTATATTACTAATTAACTATTATATAATTAATTATTAATAATATTAATTTAATAGTTAAATAAATTATTATATGTTTAATCCATGTTTTAACTTTAAATTATATCAGTCTTATAGTTTATATTTTAGTCTTTCAAAACCGCATACTTTAATCATTTTAAGTTTCAAGTAGGTGGTTTTGAAAGCTTATAGATTATTTTTCATGAACATTTTTTACGAAATTATTTTTAGTTTCAACTATTTGTTATATGTTTAATCCGTGTTTTATGTTTCATTTATATCGGTCTTATAGTTTATATTTTATAGGCTTTCAAAGTCACGTGCTTGAAACATTTTTAAGTTTCATGTTGGTCATTTTGAAAGCTTATAAATTATATTTCATCAATATTTTTTTACGAAATTCTTTTTATTTTCAAATATTTGTTTTATGTTTAATTCATGTATTAAGTTTCATTTATATTGATCTTATAATTTATATTTTATAAGCTTTCAAAATCACATGCTTGAAACTTCTTATGTTTAAAGTTAGTGGTTTTGAAAGCATATAAATTATTTTTTATCATAATTTTTTATGATTTTTTTTGTTTTCAACTATTTTTTATATGTTTAATCCATGTTTTAATTTTCATTTATTTTGGCCTTATAGTTTATATTTTACAGTCTTTCAAAGTCACGTACTTGAAACAGAATCCCACATCGGAAATGTAGAATGTTCTGTGCAGGAAATGGAGAACCAGAATCCTACATCGGAAATGCAGAATGAATTACAGGGTAAGCTCTCTTATAAAAAGGAGCCCTGGGTGAGAGCTTCTGTCAGAATCCAGATTGCTGTAATGGCAGTTCTGTTGGATTTTAAATTGCGGATAAATTCTGCTGAAATATTTTTTTATTTTTTTTGTTTTGTTTTGTTTATATATATATATATAAACAAAACAAAACAAAAAATAAATATAAATTCTAGAAAAAATATTTTTTTTTCTATTTTAGGGGAAAGGCGGCATCTAGGATGCCGCCTTTATGGCGTATTTTCGGAAATTTTTTTAACCTAGCCTGTTTTTAAAAAAAAGTTTTGTTTAAAAAAATTATTTAAAAAAAAACCCTCACATTGGTGTGCATCACCACTGCCATTGTGTCTTACTGCAGAAGCGCGCCACTGCCCTCACACCATACAAAAGGAGTTCACCACCATCCCTTTCTAGTCATTCCTAGCCAGAGGATGTTTCCGCAGTGGGGTGTTGCTGGATCGTGCGGTCACATTGCAGTAACACTTTGACCAGGCTGCGGTCATGTCGTAGTAATGCCGCGGTAACATCGCGATCACTCCACGGTCACACCGTTTTCATACCACTATCATGCCTTAAAAATGCTGCAATCATGTCGTATTCCTGCCACGGTAAAGGCATAGTCACACGATTGTAATTCCTCAGTCGTGCTGCTGTCATGTCATGAGTTGGAACTGCTCTAGTAAGACACCCTAATGATGATTCAAAGTCCCGCCTGAGTCCTTCCCCGGTGATAGGTAACCCCAATAATTAATTTTAATTAATTTAGATTTTATAATTAAATTAATAAGAATTATTTTTGGGGTTATGTTTACCTAGAATCCAAAACATTAATTCATTTAAGTTTAAAACTAAATTAATAGTTTAATTTAATTTTTAGAATTAAAATAAAATTATTTGTTTAATTTAATTTTTGGAATTAAAATTAAATTAAACAATTGGATCTCATTAAATAAAATAAATTAAATTAAATTAAATTCATTTAATTTATTAGAGTGCTCTCAAACTATTTAAATTTATTGTAGTTTAATTTTTAATTGTTCTTTATTTATACCGACCGTTCTTGGGAAAGTGACCGAACAATTCATATATGGTTAATTTACCTAATTATTTATTCAATGAGTGTGAGGATTGTAATAATTAATTAGTCAATTGATGGTTAGTGAACCATCTTTTAATTCAAATATGTATAAGGGCATGCACGTCCAATGTAGTAGGTGTATGTTGTACCCCTAGAACCCCTTGCCCGTGGGTGAGTATATTTGTAATTATACAATGATGATCTAAGATGCAGACCTCACAAAGTTGAGTCTGTAACCCAAATGTGAGCCGAGCGCTTTTTATAAGGGCAAGCTGTGACATGAATATGGTGTCGACTCAAGTATGGATACCCCTAGGTGAATATTGATCTGTTAGGGATTAATCATCATAGAATGATCAAGACCTACCGTATTGAATGATTTAACTTTTTCCATTGTTTATTTTTTTATGTGAGTGCATAATTATTACTTGATTACATATAATAGTAAACAATATTAAAATACATAAAGATGTTACAATGATATTTATTTTTCATGTTTAGTTGTGAGCATGGCAGTCTAGTTTGATCATATGAATAGAAAATAGATTATATTCACCAATAAATATAAAAATACCTCCAATATATATTAAGTCGAAAAATCCTTCCATTCCTCACATTTAAACAAAACTGGGTGTTTAGGGTGCCCGTCAGCCATAATTGAGAGTGCCTCTTACTATTGGGGCATTTTCATGAGAGAACTATGTTGACATAACTAAATTGAGTAGTCAAGGAATAGCCATAGCTAATTGGCTATCACTTTAGAGGCAAGATGTTGAGGGAATTACGTTAAAATTCCAAAAGTTTGGAATTTCACAACAAAGCATGGAACCACGAGTCAAGTGGTTGGCCAGCCTAATGCCTACCTTGAAACCCTCATTGTATAGGTGTAGCCCTAGAATTTAGACTACGAAGGTGATTTTGAGGATCATTACAACTAGATTACCCAAGTGACATAGTATTCTGAATATAATAGTGAGGGATATTACGGTTCACTAAAATAAAAGGATACATTAAAATGATATAATAATTTATTAATCTTAAATGTCAAAAAAAATCATGACAAATTATTAATTGGTAATGTTTATCTGACATATATTTAAAATGGAAACCTCCAACACCACATGTAATTTATCACTCCATTCAATTATGGATAATGAAAATATTCTAACCATTAATAACTTCTTGGATTGGTATAGGCACTTGCATATAATACTGTGCCATGAAAGGATGTAATATGTGCAAGAATCCCCAGTTCCTACTGATCCACCTCAAGGAGAATGTAAGGAAAAGAAAATAAGTGGAGAAAGCATGTAAAGGATGCACTTGATGTTCAATGCAACATGTTGTCATCCATGTCCAACCAATTTCAAAACATGAATGAGTATGAGGATGCCTAAACTATTCTCTAAATTCTCCAAGAATTATATGAGAGGGCCCGACATGAAAGGTATGAGATATCAAGTGACCTTTATACGTCCATGCTATCAAAAGGGCACCGATATGGTTATCATGTACTCAAGATGATTGGGTATATTGAGAGGCTTGAAGCCCTTGGGTTCAAATTGTACCTAGAATTAGCAGTGGATCTCATTCGTGCCTCTTTACAACCAAGAATCTTGACTTTAATTTTCAACTATAACATAAATGATATGACAATGTCACTCCTGTAAATTTTAGATTTAGTTCGCCAAGTTTACTAGGATATGAAAAATAAAAATTCAACTATCCTTTTGGTGAACAAGAAAAAAAAGGCAAGGTAAAGGGGTCTAAGGTCAATTCAAGGCCAAAGACACCAATGCATTTTCCTACAAAAAAGGAAATGACTTAGTGGTAGAGTAATGGGAAGGAAGCTATCTTCATTGGATGTGGCAAGAAATACCACAAGAAGAAGAATTGCAGAGCTGGGAAGAAGAAGAAAGATGATGGTTGAACTTCAGGAATTTTTGTCAATAAATTCAATATATCTTTATCTAAATGTTTGGTGTTGAATAAGACATGTATATCAAAGATTTGTATTCATATATAAGAACCAATAAGGTTCAAAGAAGATTGCAAAAGGTGAATTGGATATCCGAGTTGCAAATGGTGAAGTTCTAGTAGACTTGGTAGTGATAGAATATCACTTAACTTTTCCAAGTGATTTGGTTCTAGTTTTAAAAAATTTCTATTATGTACCTTCTATATCCAGGAACATTATCTCTATGTCGAATTTTGAAACTATGGGATTTTATTTCAAGTTTTGAAGTAAATGTTTTCTCTTTTATAGGGATAAAAAATGTTATGGTATGACACATATTAACAATGGTTTATACATGCTAGAACATGAGAACATCATAATGAAAATAAATGAATGAAATAACTAACATGACTCATATATTGCCTGTATATGGAACTTTATGCTTGGACATCTAAACGAGAAGCGATTACGAAGCTTACATCAAGAAGGGGATTTAGTCTCAGTATATTTCTAACCCTTGGATGTAAGTTAATATTGTTTACAAGGCTAAATGACCAAATAACCTTTCTTATGAAAGGGAGAAAGATGAAATTCAGTACTAGACCTAATAAATACTAATGTATGTTGTCCATTTTTATTAGAGGTTAGGAGTGGTTTTTCATACTTCATTACTTTTAGTGATGACTATAGTAGGTAGGCTATATCTACTAAATGATTAATAAGTGTGATTCCTTTTTTATTTTTATGTAATACCATAATGAAGTAAAAAAACCAACTTGGTATAAAGATAAAAGCACTCCAACTAGAATGCAAAGAAGAATATCTTAACCAAGAATTCATTTATCACTTGAAGGAGTGTGGTATATTATCCCAACTCACTCCTCCTTAAACACCAAAATGGAATGGTGTTTGTGAAAGGGGGAGTATGACCTTGATTGACATGTTCAGATCAATGTTGAGTCATGAAACTATTCCATTATCTGTTTTGGGATATGCTTTGCAAACAACGTCATATACCCTTAATCGAGTACCAACTAAATCTATAGAGTGTATTCCATATGAGTTACGGTATGGAAAGAAACCCAATATGAACCAAATACATGTATGGGGGTGAGAGGCATTTGTGAAGACATTACGAAGTGAAAAATTAGCTTCGAGAGGCATGAAGTGAATCTTTATAGGTTATCCTATGGAAACCAAAGGATATTATTTATAGAACCCTTTAGATAGAAACCTTTTTGTGGAGGGATACTCCATATGTATAGAAATGGAACCCATTTCTATAGGAAATTGTGGGATCAAGATTGAATTCTATGAAGTTAATGCTCTAGATTCACAAGTGTTTGTAGAGGAATAATTTCCACAAGAGGAAGTGGAAGAAGAAGTTGTTACTGAGACACATATACTACATAGGCCTACGAGAGAGGTTAGAGAAATAGAGGATTATGGATTTCTTATCACCGACTCAGGTGACACATTAGTCCTTGAAGATGATGGACCTTTAACCTAAAATGAAGAAGTAGAAGGAAAATAAGTTGCTAAATGGAAATAATCAATGAATTCTGAGATGGATTCCATGTACTAAAATCAATTTTGGGGTTTTCTATGCCCTCCATGTAACACCCCAAACATCCATGCAACGTTTCTCTTTGAATTATACAATAGCGTGTGTTGTACGCAACATCGAGTTCTAACACACCACAACCAATGAAACTAGCCGTTATGAATAGTAAAACCCACTTTTTGAAATTTTATAAATTTAATCTTTCAATATGGACTTCATTTTTGGATTTTTAATATCGAAATTAGCTTAGCGTGAATTTTTGGCATTTTTCTGAAAAATTTCAATTCGTGATGAATAGTTAAAAACACAAAGTTATAGTTTAAAACTTAATTTTTATTTAAAGAATTATTCATTTTATATAAATTTATTTCAGATCAAAATACATACATAATACCTATATAAGTTCAATGTGATTCATTGGAGTTAGTTTATAATAATTTTATATATATATAAATTTAATTGAACTTTTTACCGTCTTTTACCCACCTCCTTGGAGCATTTGAAAATTAATATAAAATATAATTTTACAACTTATGTGAGTTGAATTTCAAAAATCCAATAGACACGGTTGATATCATTAAGTAAAATATGGTTCAATAAGATGAAAATAATTTTTGGTGAATAATAAATTTTTACTTTTATTTACCACTATTAAAAGTAAATTGGGTAATTAAGGTTACAAATGTTATTATTATTACCCATACACATGTCCTTATTCAATTTGATAAGTATAATTAGATTAATACAATGTTAGGAATAAAATATGAACCTCTTTGGTCTACATGGTTTTGATTATGACATTTATTACTATTTAATTCAAAGAAGAGTTTAAAGAGTTAAAATCAAAGTTTAATTACTAAAACATTTTTAATATAGGGTTACACATAAGATAAATTCAACTAAAAATGTTATTTAGAAATATAAACTGATTTCATACCTAATGGCATTTTATTTATATTTTTTAGACATTAAATAATTTAATTAATTTATGACACAATGATGATGCAGTAATTACCCAATTAATGAATGATTAAAATAAATGTCATTATAAATATCCAAATAAATGTAATTTGAGACTTTTTATGAATTAAACTAATTTAATAGGTTAATATGACCTATTAGGGTTTTTAGATCAATTTTTATCGAATTAATAATGCTATTATGAATTTAGGAAAACAATATACCAAATAGTGTCAAAATTGACATAAAAGAGTTTTTTTTTAAAATAAAATACTATTTATTGATATTATATTCCTAAAAATTTAAGGTTTTGCAAAAAGACTTATATAATTCTAATTGTATCATTAATTAACCACTTGGGATTATCTTGGAATTATATAGTAAGTCAATTAACCATATAATATAAAAATACAAAGAGACATGGTAAATGTGAAACAATTTAACTAAGAGTTAAATATAAAATATAAAGTTAACATAGTGACCCAAACCAATCTAAAAAATATAGGTTGTCTGTTTTTCTACCCATACCCACCTTAGCCTTTAAATAATCAATTTTTGAGCCATTAGAAACCGAAAATTATTTTATTATAAAATAATTTTTCTAGCTTTTCCTAAGGTGCCCCTCACCCCTCTTATAAAAGGGCAATCCCCCTTCACTCTAATCCACACATTAAAAGCCATTTGGCTGGCCAAAACCTGCCCAAATACCCTCTAAATTGTCCTACATTCATCTTAGAGGACATCATTTAGTCAGAAAGTATAACGACCCATACATTACATACATTGTTAGTACTTCAAAATTGAAGTACACTTATTACAATATATAACAAAACCATGAAAGGACCGTATAAGTATAGTGTCTTTAGAAACTGGGAAACATAAACAACAGGTTCATAAAGTGTCTACAATGTCTCCCATTTATTTCATCATATCTATAGTCTCTTTTGGCATATCTTACTTAATAACCTTCTTCCTGACCTGGGGAATGAAAACATACAGAAGGGTGAGCTCAAATGCTCAGTAAGGAAAAACAAAAGAAATATCAATCACATCATATTCATAAGAACATAACATTTTGGAAATTGTACCCTGCAAAAGAGATCATAATTTCAGAACATGGGATAAATCATGGTAGTGAAATGTAATCACAATAATAATAACTTAAAACATGAAGCTTTGTGGCATACACACATATTCATAGAGAATAATTTCTTATTAGTTAAGACTCATTTCCAAGACTATCATAGTGGACAAAGACCATTTCTGAACCGAGTTCATTCCTCGTTTCAGTCTTGTTTCACTGAACCGAATTAACCTTCCATTCCGGCCATGTCTATCTCATGAGATATAAAATCATTACCCAATGCATTGGAGGTAGATATAGGTCCCACCCATCTCATAATGATACCATTCTTATGTGTGACACAAAATCATAAACCATATATCATAGCATAACTCATGTAATAAAAATGGTATTATTAAACATCGTGACATCATAAAACAAATCATATAAGATAAAGGAATTCATAAAAATAATTCCATCACAACATAATAAAATAAATGTTATAATAGGGATAGAAACAGACCCTCTATTATCTTATATGGAAAATAATTTTGATAAAACACTTGAACTCTATTCTCGATGAAAATATCCTTTCTACTTCAAAAACACTATTCCTTTCTTAACATGTCATATAATTCAAAACTAAAAGATGTTGATTAAAAATAAACATGAAAAAATGTAATGGAAGCTTCTTGGAAATAATGTTTTAAAAATCCATTCATGCCGTATAAGTTAAAAAAACATTCTTCTCATACTTTTGTCAGAAAAGTCAAAAAGTACCTTGTACGAAAAATGACAAAAGATTCTTTTCATATCTTTTACTAAAAACTCACCGAAGGGTAGAATTGGATTTAAAAATTTGTAGTTGGATGGAAATAATATTACATATTTAGGAAACATGGATTTGGATGATAAAATACACCCCTGTAAATTCCAAAGTATAAACAATCTCGGATAAAAATTGAGATTGTGATATTTCCCTTACCTTAGGTCCGATTTGCTTTGTAAGTGTCCGTAAATACTGTATAATTATTTAAATAATGTCATTGACTTATTCCAGAATCATACTCATTGTTATGATATCATATATGGTCATATTATTAGCTTATTATTAGTAATATTTCATTGCTACTTGTTATTCAGGTGTTTATTACTTTTTGTTCTTATGCATCTTTTGTCAAATAAATTCTTATTATTCTCTTTAGGTTATAGATAACTCATTTACCAAATGGTATTAGTGTAATATATATCATATTTATTCACTCAATTCATTTATGTAATCATTATGCAATGAAAATCATGTAGAACGAGTTGCATCACATCGTGGAGACGGTATTCCGAATGTACGCACGAGTGATGATATCATTCCCATGATCGTGTAATTGTATTGGAGTGTATGTATACTATTTAAGAATCAATATCAACTTACAATAATCATATACTTTCATTATGTACACCATTATACCAATCCAAGTAAGGTGGGGGTGGAAAATAGATTACACCACGACGTAGAGACGATATTCTGTACGTACACACACGCGGTGATTTCGTTTTCCGTAGGATGGGTAGATGGTGAAATAGAGTTGTTTCATAATTATAATTAAATATCAGTATATGAATTATAATGATGTTATTAATTCATAATGAAACAACTAAAGAAGAATAAGTGGAAGAAAAAATAAATTTGAATGAATCGGTAACAGACATTACCTCTTCTTTGAAGCGCTTATTTGAGACCTCCTTTTATGGCACTAAAATTGGTCTTTAAAGAAAACCAGGACCTCTAGAATGTTTCTAGGGAAGTGGAGAGGATAAATTGGCAGGGTTTGGCTGATCGTGAAGGCTCAAAGTGGTGTGAGGAAGAGAGGGAGGAGGTGCCCTTTTATAAGGGAGGAGAGGGGCACATTTGAAAAAACCAAAAATATTATTTTATTATAAATCCATATTCAGTTTTAAAATGATCCAAATTGATTTATTTCAAAGCTAAGGTTGTGATGGGTTGAAATACTCTCATAAAATAGAATTTGGACAAGTTTCATTTACTATTTTAACATTATCATTTAGATTTAACTTTAAGTTAGATAATTTTACTATTACGGTGTGTTTTTGTGTTCTTGCACTATAAGGTTAATAATCTTACTATAACTAGACAAAAGAACCCCAAGATGATTATTATTAATATATATAACCTTATCTAAGTCATTTGGAAGAACCTTATATTTTTAAGAATAAAAGAAAAATTAATAATATAATATTTGTTTTGAAAACTATTTTATGTCCATCCTGACACTATTTAGAAATTTATTTTTGTGAAAATCATAAC
Organism: Viscum album; assembly: GCA_963277665.1. Lineage (NCBI taxonomy): Eukaryota > Viridiplantae > Streptophyta > Magnoliopsida > Santalales > Viscaceae > Viscum > Viscum album. The sequence continues at coordinate 1,359,826,005 of OY728135.1, read as the reverse complement.
AGAATTATTAGTTAGAAAAAAGTTAATTAAATTAGTAATAACATGTCATATTAACCTATAAAATTAGTTTAATTAATAAAAAGTCTCAAATTCCATTTATTTGGGTATTTATAACATCAATTATGTCAATAATTCATTAATAAGATAATTACTACATCATCTTTGTGTCATAAATAAATTAAATTATTTAATGTCTAAAAATTAAAAATAAAATACCATTAGGTAGGATATATCGTTAGCTTTATAATTAATATTTATACTGTAATTTATCTTATGTATAACCCTATATTAAAAATTATTTACTTATTAAACATTGATTTTTACTATTTTAACCCTTCTTTAAATAAATTAATAATAAATGTCCTAATCTAATCCATGTGGGCCTAAATGGTCATATTTTATTCCTAAGGATGTTTTTGGTCGAATTACACTTATAAAACAGAATTAAGACAAGTGTTAGAGTAATAATAATATCATTTTTACCCTTAACTACCCTATTTACTTTTAACCGTGGTAAATAAAAGTAAAAAGTTACTATTCATCAGAAATTGTTTTTATCTCATTGAACCACATTTTGCTTACTGACATCAACTGTTTCTCTCGGAGTTTTTAAATTCCACTCACAGAAGAAGTAAAATTATGTTTTATGTAAATTTTCAAATTCTCTTAGGAGGTGGATAAAAGATGGTGAAGAGTTCAATAAAATTTTTTATATATCTAAAATTTTTATAAAATTACTCTAATGAATTACATTGAACTTATATAGGTATTATGTATCAATTTTGACCTAAATTAAATTTAAATAAAATAAATAATTATTTAAATAAGAAGTCGGTTTTTAAATAGTAACCTAGTGTTTTCACTATTCATAAAAAATTGAAAGTTTCCAGAAAAATACCAAAATTTCACCCTAGGCTAATTTCAATATTCCGAATCCAAAAACAAAGTCCACTTTGAAAAATAAAAATTAAAAAATTTCAAAGAGTGGTTATTACTATTAATAACGTCTAGTTTTGATAATATTTTAATAACATATCGTTGTTTAGTGAAACTCGGTATTGCGTACGACGCAAGCTATCAAGGAAGGTCACAATTGCCTGTAAAGAAAGCCAAAATAGTGTTGTGTGTAGTGAAAGATTCCTTTGATGATTTATATAAAATAAAAAAAAATATTTCTTATAAAAGTCTCAGGTGTTACATTCTACCACTCTTAAAATGAATTTCTCCCCCGAGATTCGTCACTTGTAACAAATAGATGAGGATAACTCCCCCTAATCATATCCTAAAGCTCACATGTGGCTTCTTTTAGTTGGTTTTTCCTCCATAAAACTTTCACCAAGTGAGTGGTCTTGTTCTGTAGGACTTTTTCACTACGATCAGGAATCTCTATCAGCTATTCATCATAAGAAAGATCTTGTTCCACCGGTACAACTTCTGAGCTGAGTATATGTGAAAGATCATGTATATACTTTCTCAAGAGATATACATGGAACACATCATGAACTTCAGAGAGATTCGGTGGAAGCGCCAATCGGTAAGCTACCTTTCCCACACGATCCAGTATTTCGAAAGGACCGATATACCTAGGGCTCATCTTTCCCTTCTTTCCAAATCTCATTACTCTCTTCCAAGGAGATATTCGTAAGAACACATTGTCACCCACTTCAAACTCTAAGTATTTTCTTCGGTTGTCGGCATAACCTTTTTTCGACTCTGAGCTACTCTTATTTGTTGTTGAATAGATTGGACCTTTTATGCCATCTCATCAAGAAGATCAGGTCCTAATAGCTTTCTTTCCCCAACTTCATCCCAGTAAGTTGGAGTCCTTCATTTCATTCCATAGAGAGCTTCATAAGAAGCCATTTGAATACTGGAGTGAAAACTATTATTATAAGAATATTCCACCAAAGGTAGGTGTTGATCCCAACCACCTTTGAAATCTATAGAGAAATATCTCAACATAGCTTCTAGAGTTTGATTTTTCCTCTCAGATTGACCATCTGTCTGAGGATGATAAGCTGTGTTGAAACTCAACTCTGTATCCAGAGTTTGCTGAAGACTTCGCCAGAACATTGAGGTAAACCTCGAATCCCGATCAGATATAATAGAAAGTGGTACTCCATGAAATTTTACCACTTCCAATACATATATCCTAGCAAGCTGATCCAGAGATAAATCCTCTCTAATAGCAATGAAGTGTGCAGACTTTGTAAGACGATCAACTATTACCCAAATAGCATTATTGCCTTTGGAAGTTTTAGGAAGTCCTGTGACAATGTCCATAGTGATGTTTTCCTATTTCCATTTGGTCATGGGTAATGGTTGTAAAATACCCTTAGACTTCTATCTCTCAGCTTTAACTTGCTGACAAACCAAGCATCGAGAGACATATTCAGCAACATCTCTTTTCATGACATCCCACCAGAAGTACTCTTTTAGGTCCCTATAAATCTTCTTACTTCAAGGATAAATAGATAATGATGAAATATGAGCCTCATCCAACAACTCCTTCTTTAATTCAGAGATGGGAGGAAGACAAACCTGATTCTTGAAATTTATTATCGCATCACAATCAAGGTTGAATTCAGGAACATTTATCACCTTCTTTTGTAACTCTACATCTTCTTTTGTGCCTCTTTAATCTTAACATGTATAGATGGTTGAACATTCATTTGAGAAAGATACGATTTTCCCCTTTCAATATAATTCCAAGATCCATACTTTGTAAATCCAAAAATATTGGATCTTTTGTGATCCTCACCATGGATAAACCGGAATGGTCATGTCGACTTAATGCATCTGCCACCTTGTTTGCATTCCCAGGGTGGTAATGAATTGAACAGTCGTAATCCTTAATCAGCTCCAACCATCTTCTTCGGCGCATATTCATCTCCTTTTGTGTGAAAATATACTTTAAACTTTTATGATCAGTATAAATGTCACACCTTTCTCCATAAAGATAATGCCTCCAAATCTTTAATGCAAAGATTACCGCAGCTAACTCCAAATCATGAGTTGGTAATTTTGCTCATGGATTTTCAACTGTCGTGAGGCATAAGCTATCACCATATCATTTTGCATAAGAACACACCCCAATCCCTTCTTGGATGCAACACTGTTGATCACAAACCATTATACAGTACAAGGCAGTGTGAGCACAGGTGCACTGGATAACCTTCTTTTCAACTCCTTGAAAGTCTCTTCACATTCCTCCGTCCAAACAAACATACCTCTTTTCTGAGTCAACCTAGTGAGTGGATTAGATAATCGTGAAAATTCATTCACAAAACATCTATAATATCTAGCCAAACCATGAAAACGTTGGATCTCAGTTACTGTTGTTGGCCTCAACCATCTTTCAATAACCTCCTTTTTTGCTGGATCCACAGATATCCCCTCTTTTGAGATTATGTGACCCAAAAAATGAAACTTTTTGAATCCAAAATTTACACTTGGTAAATTTGGAATATCTTGTCCTTTCTTAGGGTCTTCAATATAATTCTCAAGTGATCTTCATGTTCCTCCTTTCTCTTTTAGTATACAAGAATATCGTCTATAAAGACTACCACAAACTGATCAAGATAGTCTCTAAAGACTCTATTCATCAGATCCATGAAGATAAAAGGGGAATTAGTAAGACCAAATGGCATCACTATAAATTCATAGTGTCCATACCTTGTATGGAATGCTGTCTTTGGTATATCCTCCCTTTTGACCCTTAATTGATGATACCCTGAACATAGATCAATCTTGTAAAAGTATTGAGCTCCGCATAGTTGGTCAAATAGGTCATCAATGTGCGGGAGAGGATATTTTTTCTTGATAGTGATCTTGTTAATTTCTCAATAATCAATGTAGAGTCTCATTGATCCATCTTTCTTCTTAACAAACAAAACATGTTCTCCCCATGGTGATGCACTAGGGAATATGAACCCCTTATCAAGATTCTCTAGAGTTGCTTCTTCAATTCCTATAACTCAATTGGGGCCATTCTATAAGGTGTATTTGAAATAGGTAATGCACCTGATACAAGTTCTATTGAAAACTCAACTTCACGATTTGGTGGAAGACCCGACAATTCCTCCAGAAAGACATCATAAAACTCCCTTACAATGGGAATATTATTAATCGTGTGTTTCTCACCAACCAATTGAGATAAATAACCTTTATTTAGTGGAATGAAGACGCATAAGATGGAATAAATTTCCACTAGAAGGTTATGTTCATCCTTGCATCGATAGACGTTCAAAGATTGATCTGGAATATGAAATGTGACTTCCCTTGTTTGGAAAATGAAATGAGATCCATATAGAGAAAGACAATTCATGCCATGAATCACATCAAATACCACTATAGGGAGGATCACAAGATTTTTAGGAATCACTTTCCCACAAAATTCAATCGGAGAAGAATTATAAACTTTTGATGTGACTATTGTGCCATTAGGGGTTGTCACAGCTAACTCAACATCTAATTGTTGAGGTAATACAGGGAAACACTTAGAAAATTCTTCAAAAATAAAGGAGTGGGTGGATCCAGAATCAAATAAAACATTTTCTACTTTATAGTGGATGGTAAGTGTACCTTTCACCACTTCGTTATCGTTCTCCACATCGCTGATAGAAATTGAATGTGACTTTCCTTTGTCTTTGGCCTTAATAGTTTGCTGATGTCGATCATCATAAAAAACCATTGGATTAGGGAATTGATTGGCATAATGTACCATTTCCTTGCACTTGTAACATTGAAGGGTAGGAGGTGCACTCTGTATAGCCTTTTCATTGTTCGCATCACTAGACATTTTCTTCCCATCATTGCGGCCTTCAAATGCCCGATGACCTTCCTTTCCACATTTGAAACATTTACTTGTCCCTTTAAGACAAATCCCTCCATGTTTCATTCCACACTTTGAGCATAAGGTAAAACTCAACTTTTTTTCAGTGTGGTCTTTAGATTTTACTTTGAATTCCATTTTCCTTTTCTTATCAAACCCATATGACTGATGCGTTACTCCAATCTCCATCTCAAATTTGAGAGGACATCGAACGATTTCCTCATATCTTTTGAAGTCCCTTATGGCTAACGCCCTTCGAAGACTTGGTTTTAAGCCACTAATGAATCGATCAATCTTACTCTCAGGTTGGATAATAATACCAGAAGCGTACCTTGAAAGTCTTTTAAAATTTACTTCATAGGTACCAACATATTCATCATCCTTTTGCTTTAGTTCAAGAAACTCCTTCTCCATCTTTGTTCAGAGAATACGAGGGAAGTAATTATTGAAAAATAAGTTCTTGAACTCGTCCCATTCGATAGAATCAATTTCATCTCTTGGCCTCATATTCTTGATAAGATTCCACCATTGATCAACATCACCTTCCAAACGATACACTGATAAGATGAATTTATCATGTTTAGAAAATTGAATAACTGAAAATATCTTTTCAGTAGTGTTGATCCCTTATTCAGCAACTAATGGATTAGTAGACCCTCTAAATGAAGGTGGATGCTATCTCATGAAGGATTCAACAGAATTTTTCTCCTTCCTTTGCTTGTTTAGAAGTCATGCATGATTTATAGCTTGAGAACGTTGTGTGAGCATGGATACAAGATTTTTCATTCCATCTCCCATAACGTTTGGTTTCTCAGGGGGACAATCATTGCAGTTCCCATCACATTCCGTATTAACATGGTTCCTTAGGGTTCTAGCCATTGAATAAAACCAATAATAATAGTGTGAGTAACACTAATTATAATAGGAAAATCACATAATCAAGAATAAAATTTCACACTTAAGGTCTTATCCTAGGTTATTCATGGACATTTCTAAAACACTAATATTGTGTTCTATTCTTAGACTTATCCTTAGTATTCTTACTAAGGCTTTCAAATCATAGTTTCCAAAGGTTGAATATACCTTTCCTCTAATACCAACTATAACGAACCATACATTACATACATTTTTAGTACTTAAAAATTGAATTACACTTATTACAACATATAACAAAACCATGAAAGGACCGTATAGGTATAGTGTCTTTAGAAACTGGGAAACATAAACAACTGGTTCATAAAGCGTCTACATTGTCTCTCATTTATTTCATCATATCTATAGTCCCTTTTGGCATATCTTACATAATAACCTTCTTCCTGACCTGGGGAAAGAAAACATACAAAAGGGTGAGCTCAAATGCTCAGTAAGGGAAAACAAAAGAAATATCAATCACATCATATTCATAAGAACATAACATTTTGGAAATCTTACCCTGCAAAAGAGATCATAATTTCATAACATGGGATAAATCCTTGTAGTGAAATGTAATCACAATAATCATAACTTAAAACATGAAGCTTTGTGGCATACACACATAATAATAGAAAATCATTTCTTATTAGTCAAGACTCATTTCCAAGACTATCTTAGTGGACAAAGTCCATTTCTGAACCGAGTTCATTCCTCGTTTCAGTCCTGTTTCACTGAACCAGTTTAACCTGCCATTCTAGCCATGTCTATCTCATGAGATATAAAATCTTTACCAAATGCATTGGAGGGAGATATAGGTCCCACCCATATCATAATCATACCATTCTTATGTGTGCCACAAAATCTTAAACAATACATCATAGCATAACCGATTTAATATAAATGGGATTCTTAAACATCGTGACATCATAAAACGATTCATATAAGATAAAGGAATTCATAAAAATAATTCCATCACAAAATAATCAAATAAATATAATTATAGGGATAGAAACAGAACCCTCTATTATCTTAGATGGAAAATAATTTTGATAAAACACTTGAACTCCATTTTTGAGGAAAATATCCTTTCTACTTCAAAAACACTTTTCCTTTCTTAACATGTCATATAATTCTAAACTAAAAGATGTTGATTAAAAATAAACTTGAAAAATTGTAATGGAATATTCTTGGAAATAATGTTTTAAAAATCCATTCATGTCGTATAAGTTAAAAAAATCATTCTTCTCGTAAATTTGTCGGAAAAGTCAAAAAGTACCTCGTATGAAAAACGACAAAATATTCCTTTCATATCTTTTTCTAAAAACTCACCGAATGGTAAAATTGGATTTAAAAAATTGTAGGTGGATGGAAATAATATTACATATTGAGGAAACATGGATGTGGATGATAAAATACATCCCAGTAAATTCCAAAGTATAAACTATATCGGATAAAAATTGAGATTGTGATATTTCCATTACCTTTGGTCCGATTTTCTTCGTAAGTGTCCGAACCCCCTGTATAATGATTTAAATAATGTCATTGACTTATTCTAGAATCATACTAATTGTTATCATATCATATATGGTCATATTCTTATCTTATTATTAGTTATATTTCATTTCTACTTGTTATTCGGGTGTTTATTACTTTTTGTTCTTATGCGTGTTTTGTCGAATAAATTATTATTATACTTTTTAGGTTATAGATACCTCATTTCCAGAATGGTATTAGTGTAATATATGTCATATTTATTCACTCAATTGATTTATGTAATCGTTATGTAATGAAAATCATGTAGAACGAGTCGCATCACATCGTGGAGACGATATTCCGTACGTATGCACGAGCGATGATATCGTTCCTATGATCGTGTAATTGTATTGGAGTGTATGTATACTATTTAAGAATAAATATAAATTTAAAATAATTATATATATTCATTATTTACACCATTATACCCATCCAAGTAAGGTTGTGGTGGAATATAGATTACACCACGGCGTGGAGACGGTATTCCATACGTACGCATGCGCGATGATTTTGTTTTCCATAGGATGGATAGATGGTGAAATAGGGTTTTTTCATACTTATAATACCATATCATTATATGAGTGATACTGATGTTATAAATTCATAATGAAACAACTAAAGAAGAAGATGTGGAAGAATAATTAAAGTTGAAAGAATCGGAAACAGACATTACCTCTTCATTGAAACACTTTTTTGAGACCTCCTTTTATGGCACTAAAATTGGTCTTTGAAGAAGAATAGGACCTCTAGGATGTTTATAGGGAAGTGGAGAGGAAAAAATGGAAGGGTTTGGACGAGTTTGATGGCTCAATGTGGTGTCAGAAAGAGAGGGAGGAGGTTCCCTTTTATAAGGGAGGAGAGGGGCACCTTTGAAAAAACAAAAAATATTATTTTATTACAAATCCATATTCGATTTTAAATAGCTCTAAATTTATTTATTTCGAATCTAAGGTGGGGATGGGTAGAAATCAACTAATCCAAAATAATTTGTACAAGTTTAGTTTACTATTTTAACCTTATCATTTAGATTTAACGTTATGTTAGATAATTTTACTTTTACCGTGTCTTTTTTTGTTCTTACACTATAATGTTAATAAACTTACTATAACAAGCCAAACAAACCCCACGTAGTTTATTATTAATATATATAACCTTATATAAGTCATTAGGCCGAACCGTAGATTTTTACAAATAAAATAACAATTAATAATATAATATTTGTTTTAAAAACCATTTTATGTCAATTTTGACACTATTTAGTAATTTATTTCTGTGAAAATCATAACAGAATTATTAGTTTTAAAAAAGTTAATTAAATCAACACTAATATGTCATATTAAAATATAAAATTAGTGTAATTCATAAAAAGTCCCAAATTACATTTATTTGGGTATTTATAACATCAATTATGTCAATACATAATTAATAAGATAATTAATGCATCATATTTGTGTCATAAATAAATAAAATTACATAATGAATAAAAATTAAAAATAAAATACCATTATGTAGGAAATATTCTTATCTTTCTAAGGAATATTTATAGTCTAATTTAGCTTATGTATAACCCTATATTAAAAATTATTTACTTATTAGACATTGATTTTAACTATTTCAACCCTTCTTTAAATAAAATAATAACAAATTTCCTAATCTAATCCAATTGGGCCTAAATGGTCATATTTTATTCCTAAGGTTTTTTTGGCCTAATTAAACTTCTCCAATAGAATTAGGACATGTGTTAGGGTAATAATAAAATCATTTTACCCTTAATTACCCTATTTACTTTTAACCGTGGTAAATAAAAGTAAAAAGTTACTATTCACCAAAAATTATTTTCATCTCATTGAACCACATTTTACTTACTGACATCAACTGAATCTCTCGGATTCTTGAAATTCCACTCATAGAAGCGGTAAAATTAAGTTATATGTAAATTTGCAAATTCTCCTAGGTGGTGGGTAAAAGACGGTGAAAAGTTCAATAAACTTTTTATATATCTAAAAATATTATAAAATTACTCCAATGAATTACATTGAACTTATATATGTATTATTTATCAATTATTACCTAAAATAAATTTAAATAAAATAAATAATTATTTAAATAAAATGTAGGTTTTTAAATAGTAACCCAGTGTTTTCACTATTCATCAAAAATGAAAAGTTTCTAGAAAAATACAAAAATTTCACCCTAGGATAATTTCGATATTCCGAATCCAAATAAAAGTCCATTTTGAATAATAAAATTTACAAAATTTCAAAAAGTGGTTATTACTATTCATAACGTGTAGATTTAATAATATTTTAATAGCATATCGTTGTTTCGTGAATCTCGGTTTTGCGTACGACGCAAGCAATCAAGGAAGGTCGCAATTGCGTGTAAAGAAATCCAAGCTAATGTTGTGTGTAGTGAAAGATTCCTTTTATCATTTATATAAAATAAAAACAAAATATTTCTTATAAAAGTCTCGGGTGTTACAGAAATCCAACCTAAGGAGCTGTTTTGATCAAATAAAATGGAAGAACCCAAAGAAGAAATAAATATTCCATCACCTCTTTCAAGTTCTTTTCTTCTTCCATATACTCTTTCTTTGTTGTCTCCATTCTAAAATAATTACTCCAGTATTTTCTATATAATGTGATGTTATTATAAATATTGTACAACCATATTCATTATTCTATCCATCTTTTGAATGACATGTCACCATACGTGTGTACGTACGACATACCGTCTCCACGTCGTGGTGTAGTTGTTGTTCAATACATTATTATTTGGATGGGTATAATAATGATGTTTAATTTATGTGAATAATAAATATAACATGATAATGATTCTGTATATATGATATACCATCCAATTATATATTATTTTAATATCAAATGAATGATATTGTTGCTCGTGCGTACATACGGATTACCGTCTCCAAGAACGCGATGAGATTCATTCCCCATCATATCCATTCAATACTAATTTTCATTAGATTATTAAAAATAATATCTAAAGACTTAATATCATTTTGAATATGAATAAGAAACATCCTATCCATAACATACATTTCTCACGTAATAAAGCATATATAGGAAAACAAATTAGTTAACACCCCAAATGACGATAATACTAAGACATTATAAACAATGCCATGTTAAAAGATCATATATGATATCATATTAATGTATATGATTCTTGTATAATTTAATAACAATTAATTCACCTTTATACAGGAGGTTAACCTACCCTCAAACAAGGAAAAGTACAAGGTAATGGTTAATTTCACTATCTCTTTATTATCCGAGGTCATTTATAAGTAATTATCTTCTAGGACTTCTTTATCATCCACATCCATGTTTCTTAAAAATTTATTTCAAAACATTTCTACTATTTACTAGAAAATGGGGTAAAGTTATTTATACCATTATTTTACCTTATATGTTTTTAAAGTAATATTTCTGTCATTTTGATAACAAGATACTTTATGACCATTTTGACAAAATTAGGGTAAGAATGTTTTTTTAACTTAAACTGTTGGTGCGGCTATTTTATGTCATTATAACATCATCGAAACTTCCCTTACAATCTCATTAGAATATTTTCAAAATAATTTTTTTTATAATTATGTGACTCTTAAATGATTTCATAATAGAAAGATATATTTCTCTAAAAAAGGTTTTTATTTCATCTATGTCAATATCATTTGATGGATTTCAAGTATATTTGATGTTGATTTATTATGATACAAAACTTCCACAATATATTTATGGTTTTGTGATATGTTTGACAATGGATGTGCTATTTTCATACCATTCATGGTTTATGGTTAATGTATTGACATTTCGTATGCTAGTTTCAATATGAATGTTTATGTTATATTTCAAACATTTCATATGATGAATGTAATGGACTTAGAAAGTGATGGGTGGAGCCCGCTATAGCTCCTCGATGCATTGGAAGGTCTCATGAGACAACTAGACATTGAATTGGCCAAGGCCTTTCCCAATTTGATATATGGTTTTGTCCTAGACATTAATCATTTTTAGACATCTTGGCCAAGGCCTTGAAAAAATGTTTTAGAATGGCCGACATTATACATTCCCTCATTATGAAAATAATATTGAGGTCTCACGTGGTAATTCGACAAGTAGAATACCCATGATTATGTTTAATTATGGAATTATTTACTCAGGTCATATTCCTGCCATAAAAATATTCATATTTGTTATTGGTAAAGGTATGTGGTTTCAATTATTCAACATGCTTAATATTTATATAATCTTCCACTGTATTCCATACCCTTACTGGGCATTTGAGCTCACCCATTTCCTATGTTTATTTTTCCTAGGATATGAAGAAGTTAATTATGAGTGACTTACAGGCATAATCTAGGAGGCTTTGATGTTTCTAATTGAATAAATTTGTGTTTCATTTCTTTTATAGTTGTAATGTTGAACTTATGTATAAATACTGTTTCCAATAATACTAAACTTATCGGTCATTCGAGACATGATTTTCATGTTATATTTCCTATCTTATGTAATAATGCACCGAATCTGGGTAACTAGGGTCGGAGCATTATAGTTGGTATTAGAGGATGTTTAGTATAAACCTTGGAAAGTATATTTAGAAAAACTATGATTAGAGAACATTACCCTAAGAAAGGCTTTGAGAATTAGTATAGAAGAACATCCTAGAATTTTTGTATTGTATAGATTTTGTGAGTTTTTCAAGAAATACATCCTTGTATCGATACGAGCAGGTAGTGGCGGCTCTAAAACAAATGTACCTAGGGGTAAAACCCAAAAATATCGCTTTGAGCTAGACTCAAATGGGAATCGGTGCACGATAACAGACCTTGTTGCACTACTGGTTACAACACTCCCAGGGGATATTGTTAATATAATTATCATATTCTTTATAAACCATTATTAAGGGTTTATAGGTATATAATTATTCTAGGAAAACCTTTTTATGATTATGGATTATATCCATAAACTGTTTAATTTACGTTAAGTGATTTATATGTTTGGATTTATGTACTGTGATTCATAAAATAATCTAGTGTATGACATTTTTTAGAAATGGCTCCGAGTGGAAGGAATGGAAACTGTATCAATGAACATAATCTATGTATGGATTTACCTCCTGTTCAATATAATTATAGTGGAGATGGTGACACAACTGGTGTTGATCAGCTTATCAACATACTAGGACAACTCACAATGGTTTTTAATAATAACCTCACCCGTATGGAGAACCCTGATCCACAATGAAGAGGATCAATGTTAGACCGCTTAATGAAGAAAAAAACCACCAACATTCAACAGGGGTAAAAATCCATTAGTAGCTGAGCTGTGGATAGATTCCTTAGAGAAAATATTCCACACCTAGGGAAGTAGCAAAAGAGAAAAAGTTGTAATGGCAGTTTAATGCCTCACTGGAGATGCAGATCAGTAGTGGTCATTGATTAAAAAAAGACAAAGGAAGATGATGAAGTATAAAATATGGAATGGATGGAATTTAAATAAATTTTCTTATAAAACTACTATCCTCATGACCCTCGAGCGGATATGGAATGACAATTTTTGAGTCTGAGGAAAAAGGAGGATGAGAATTTCACAAATTATGAGCTAACATAACAAGGTTAATGAGGCATGCTGCATATTATATACATAACCCAAAAAGTAATATTTACTATTTCTTTGATGGGTTAAAACCATTTATCCGTTTATCATTAGTGTCAAAATCATTCTCATTATATGAAGATATTGTCTTATGTGCTATCAAGAAAGAAAAGGAATACTCTATATCTTGTGACTTTAAAAAAATCAGGAGAAAAAGAGATATGCTAAACACTATGGGAAATGAAATAAGTAAACAGGGAAGAAGGGATGAATTGAATTTCCACCCTATGATAACTGTGGAAGGAAGCACCCTGGTGCCTGTCTAAAAGGAAAAGGATTATGCTATAAATGTGGACAGAAATACCATCTTACCGGTGATTGTAAGGGAAAGAAAGACACTAGAAATGTTAAATGCTACAATAGTATAGAGATGGGACATTATGAAAATGAATGTCCAATGTGTTAGGGAAAAAAACCTCAGAAAAGACCAAGGGATCAAGGCTTTGATTATGCCATCACTATTGTTGAGTTCGAAGCCCTGAAATATGAGGTGGCAGGTAATTTAATGGTTTCCTCAAGTTTTTCCAATGTTTTTTTTTGATTCTAGATCATCACATTGTTTCATATCTTCCCTGTTTTCTATGAAAATTAGATATTTCCAATTTGATTTAACAATGGATTTGTCAGTCAAAACTCTTAAGGGAAGTATCATTGCTACAATGTTTTTTGAATCAGTTCCCATTAGGGCATATAAATGTTCTTTATCTACTAAATTCGTCATCATACCCATGATTGAATTTGATATAATCCTTTGCATGGATTGGATTTTGGTCCATGATGCAAATATTTATTGTAATATGAAGGGGGCTACTATTTTTGATGATGATGATAAAGAACACCTTATCTAAAGAGAAGAATCATCACCACCTACTTTTTATTTTGATCCACCACCAGCAGCTCAACTAAATTCAATTATTGTGGTGGAAGAGAATGAAATAATAGTAGGTGAGGAAAAGAATGTTCAAATAGAGGATGTACCTATTGTTTAAGAATATATTGATGTATTTCCAGAGTATTGACCTGGACATCCTCCAGAAAGATAAATTGAGTTTTTCATTGATTTAATTCCTGGTTCAAGGCCCAAATCGAAGACCCCTTATATAATTACCACTATGGAATTAGAGGAACTAAATAAAATATAGAGGAATTTAGTAATAAGGTATTTGTTTTCCCTAGTGTTTCTCCATGGGGAGACCCTGTCAGTTTTATTATGAAAAAATATAGATCTATGAGGTTGTGCATTGAATTTAGAGAGATTGTCGGTATAACAATAAATAACAAGTATCCCCTGCATCACATTGATGATTCATTCAACCAACTTCATTAAGCTCAATAATTTTCAAATATTTACCTTCGATCTAGATATCATCAGTTGTGTGTGAAGAAGGAAGAAATTCTGAAAACAACATTTCAAACTAGGTACGAGCATTACAAGTTCACAGTATTGCCTTTTGGATTGACTAATACACCCTCTGTCATCATGGATCTAATGAATAGAGTTTTCAAGGAATCTCTTGTGGAATTTTTATTGGTATTTATTGATGATATCTTGGTATACTCGAAAAGCTACAAAGATCATGAAAATCACTTGCGCATTATCCTGAAAACTTTGAGAAGACAAGAAATATATGGGAAGTCTAGAAAGTGTGAATTATTGCTTCAAGAGATTTCTTTTCTTGGACATATTTTCACCAAGTATGGAATCTCTATTGATCCTTCTAAGACCAAGGAAATACATGAATGGCCAGCACCAACAGGTATAACTAAGGTACACAATTTTATTGGTTTAGTAGGTTATTATCGACGTTTCGTCCGGAATTTGGCTCGGTCGGCTAACCCATTAACATAGCTCACACGAAAAAGGGGTAAAATTTGTTTGGATAAATATTGTGAGGAATGTTTTGACGAATTTAAGAGAAGAGTATTCAATTCTCCTATCACGACTCTAACATCAGGGAATGATGGGTTTGTTATTTATAGTGATTGTTCAAAGAAAGGACTTGGTTGTGTCCTTATGCAGAATGATAGGGTAATTGCCTATGCATCACAATAGCTAAAAATTAATGAGCAAAACTCTCAAACTCATGCTGTTGAGTTTGCAGCTGTAATCATTGCTTTGAAGATTTGGAGACAGTATCTCTATAGTGAAAACTGTGAGATTTATACTGATCACAAGAGTTTGAAGTATATTTTCTCACTGAAAGAACTGAATATGAGACAAAGGATATGGCTTGAACTACTTAAGGATTATGATTGCACGATACACTACCACTTGGGGAAGGAAAATAAGGCGGAAGATGCTTTGAGAAGAAAGCATCATGGAGCTTTGAACAAGATAAGAGTTGAAAAGGATCCTATATACATGGATCTAGTTAAGATGGATATGGGAATCACCATTGAAGGTGAAAAATTAATAATTTTTCTAATAGTTTCCAAAACATCTTTATTAGAAAAAATAAAGACTTCTCAGACCAATGATGAAGTGTTTCAAAATAAGATTAATGATGTGAATGATTGGAGATTGAGTTACATTGTGTATGAAGATGGAATTTTGATGTTTGGGAAGATACTTTGTGTTCCCAATATACCTGATCTAAAAAGAGAATTGTTGGATGATGCTCATAGCTCCGATTTTTATATACAGTTTGGGAGCACTAAAATGTATAGATATTTGAAGGAACATTTTTGCTGGGACAACATAAAGAGGGATATTTCTGATTTTCTTTCAAGATGTATAGTTTGTCAACAAGTGAATGCTATAAGGCAACATCTTGGAGGATTCTTGCAACCTCTTCCCATACCTGAGTGGAAATGGGATAATATTACGATTGAATTTATCATGTGACTACCAAAGACTCTTAGAAGAAACGATGCAATATGGGTCATTGTTGATCATCTTACCAAGTCAGCAAATTTAATTGCTATAAGAGAAGATTTACCACATGAATGATTAGCAAAACTATATATTATTGAAGTTTTAAGACTACCTGGAGTACCGCTATTGATTATTCCCGACCGTGATCCATGTTTTACATCAAGATTCTAGAAAAGTATTCAGAATACCCTGGATACTAAACTTCGTTTGAGCATTGCCTACCACCCCCAAACTGATGGACAATCAGAATGAACTGTTATAAACTCAGAATTCATGTTGAGATCATGCTCACTTGATTTTTATGGTACATGGGATCAATATTTACCACTGGTTGAATTTTCCTATAACAATAGCCTCCATTAAAATATTCGAATGGCACAATATGAAGCATTATATGGAAAGTGATATCACACAACAGTTAGTTGAGATGATGTTGGTGAAAGAAAACTCATAGGCCCAGAACTTGTGGAGGAAATGATGGAAAAGGTGAAGGTAATCCAAACCCACATCAAAGTAGCTCAAAGTAGGTAGAAGAGTTATGTCGATAACCGAAGGAAGGATTTGGAATTTCAGGTAGGAGACGATGTTTTCTTGATGGTATCTCCATGGAAGGGTGTTATATATTTTTTAAGAAAGGAAAATTATGACCCAGGTACATCGAATCTTTAGACATTCTATAACTAATTGGGGATGTAACTTACCAGTTGGAAATATCGTCAAGTCTCTCCAAAGATCACGATGTGTTCCACGTATCAATTTGAGAAAAATCATGCCAGAACCAATGAATGTACTTACCTATGAGGAATTTGAGCTGGAACCCATTATTTCTTATTGTGAAGAGCCTGTCATGGTTCTTGATAGAAGAGAGAAAGTGCTTTGAAACAGGAAGACTCGTCAGGTAAATGTTCTATAGAGAAACCATATGATAGAAGAGGCAACATGGGAACACTTGGAACTTATGATGAAGAAGCACACGAGTCTTTTTACACAGTAATACTCTAGATATTTAGAGGACGAAATTATTTGAATGAGTGGAAAATGTAACACCCCAAGCTTCCACGGTACACATATCTCTGAATAATACAATAGCGTGTGTTGTAGGCAACTTTGAGTTCTAACACAACACAACCAATCAGACTTGCCATTATGTATAGTAATACCCAATTTTTGAAATTTTATAAATTTTATCTTTCAAAATGGAGTTCATTTTTGAATTCTTAATATCGAAATTAGCTTAGGGTGAATTTTTGGTATTTTTCTGAAAACATTCAATTCATGATGAATAGTGAAAAACACTGAGTTATATTTTAATTTTTTTTATTTAAATAATTATTTATTTTATTTAAATATATTTTAGGTAAAAATAGATACATAAAACCTATAAAAGTTCAATTTGATTCATTAGAGTCAGTCTATAATAATTTTAGATATATAAATATTTTATTGAACTTTTTACCGTCTTTTACCCACCTCCTAGGAGCATTTGAATATTTACAGAAAACATAATTTTACTACTTCTGTGAGTTGACTTTAAAAACTATGAGAGACACAATTTATATCAATAAGTAAAATTTGGTTCATTAAGATGAAAATAATTTTTTGTGAATAGTAACTTTTTCCTATTATTAACCACGGTGAAAAGTTAACAGGGTAATTAAGGGTAAAGATGATATTGTTATTACCCTAAAACATGTCCAAATTATATTAGAAAAGTATAATTCGACCAAAATCAACCTTAGGAAAAAATATTAACCTATTTAGTTTACATGGTTTAGATTATGATATTTATTATTATTTAATTCAAAGAAGGGTTAAAAGAGTTAAAATCAATGTTTAATAACTAAATCATTTATAATATTCGGTTATACATAATATAAATTCGAAAATAAATATTAATTAGTAATATAAAAACATTTTCTACATAATGGTATTTTATTTATAGTTCTTAGACATTAAATAATTTAATTTATTTATGACACAATGATGAAAAAGTAATTACCTAATTAATGAATGATTAAAATAATTGAAATTATAAATATCCAAATAAATGTAATTTGAGACTTTTTATGAATTACACTAATTTTATAGGTTAATATTAAATATTAGGTTTGTCTAGATGAATTTGTTTAGAATTAATAATGTTGATATTAATTTTGAAAAAACAAAATTCCAAATAATGTCAAAATTGACATAAAAGAGTTTTTAAAACAAATATTACATTATTAATTGATATTCTATTACAAAAAATTTAAGGATCGGCCAAAATAATTATATAATGATAGTTGCATCATTAATAAACCACTTGGGGTTTGATTGGATGTATATAGTATGCTAATTAACCATATATTATAAAAAATACAAAGACACAAGGTAAATGTCAAACTATTAAATTGAGAGTTAAATCTAGATGATAAAGTTAATATAGTGACCCAAACCTTTCAAAAACCTATTGTTTGAGTGGTTTTCGAACCATCCCCAAATTATGATTTAAATAATCCATTTTAGATCCATTAGAAACTGAAAATTATTTTATTATGAAATATTATTTCTTGCTTTTCCTACGGTGCCCCTCACCCCTCTTATAAAGGGGAACCCCCCATTCTCTCTAATTTACACATTAAAATCAATTTGGATTGGAAAAACCCTGACCAAATACCCTCTCAACTATACTACCTTTATACTAGAGGCCATACATTAGTTATAGAGCCAACCTAAAGAGCCCTTTTGATCAAATCAAAAGGAAGAACCCGAAGAAGAGGTAAATATTTCATCACCTCTTTCAAGTTCCTTTCTTCTTCCACTTCCTCTATATTTTTTGTTTTCATTCTAAAATAATAACTCCAGTGTCTTATATATAACGTGATTTTATTATAAATATGGTACAACCATATCCATTATTCTATCCATCCTTTGAATGACATGTCTTCATACGTGGGTATGTACGGCTTACCGTCTCCACGTCGTGCTGTAATTGTTATTCAATACATTATTATTTCGATGGGTATAATAATGATGTGTAATTGATGTAAATAATAAATATAACATGATAATGTTTCCTTATATATGATATAACATCCAATTATATATTATTCTAATATCAAAACAATGATATTGTCTCTCGTGCGTACGTACGGATTAACTTCTCCATGAATGTGATGTGATTCGTTCCCCATCGTATCCATTCAAGACTAATTTTCAATAGATGATTAAAAATTATATTTAAAGAATTAATATAATTATTAATATGAATATGAGACATCCTATCCATAACAAACATTACCTACATAACAATGAATATATAGGAAAACAAATCAGTTAACACCCGAAATGACGACAATACTAAGATTTTATTAACAAAGCAATGTTATGAGATCGTATATGATATAATATTAATGTATATGATTTTTGTATAATTTAATTACAATTATTTCACCATTATAAAAGAGTTCAACCTACCCTTTACAAAGGAAAAGTACAAGGTAATGGTTAATTTTACAATCTCTTTATTATCCGAGGTTGTTTATACATAATTATCTACTAGGACCTCTTTATCATCCACATCCATGTTTCTTAAAAATGTATTTAAAAACATTTTTACTATTTAATATAAAATTGGGTAAATTCATTTATACCCTTATTTGACCTTATATTTTTTGAAAGGAATCTTTCCGTCGTTTTCCAAACAATGTACTTTATGACCTTTTCAACAAAATTAAGGTATGAATGTTTTTTTAAACTTATACTGCTGGTGTGACTATTTTCGGCCATTTTAAGATCGTCGAAGCTTCCATCACAAGCTTATAAGTATATTTTAAAAATGAATCTTTTATTTATAATAATGTGACTCTTGAATGATTTCAAAATAGATCGATATATTTCTCTAAAAATGGTTTTGATTTAACTATGTCAACATCCTTTGATAGATTTCAAGTTTATTTGAAGTTGATTTATTATGATAAAAAACATCCATAATGTATTGAAGGTTTTGTGATATTCTTTACTGTGGATGTGCTATTTTTATACCATTCATGGTTTATGGTTAAAGTATTGACATTTTTTATGCTAGTTTTAATACGAATAAGTATGTTATATTTCAACCTTTTCAAATAAGGAATGTATTGGACATAGTAAGTGACAGGTGGATCCCGCTATAGATTCTCGATACATTGGTAGGTCTCATTAGACAACTAGACGTGGAATTGGTGGAGGCCTATCCCCATTTGATATATGGTTTTTACCGAGCCCTTAATCATTTTTAGAAGCCTTGGACAAGGCCTTGACAAAATGATTTAGAATGTCCAACATTATACATTACCTCATTATGAAAATAATATTGATGGATCATGTGGTCATTCGACAAGTAGAATACCCATGATTATGTTATATTATGGCATTATTTACTCAACTCATATTCCTGCCATTAAAGTATTCATGTCTTTTATTGTTAAAGGCATGTGGTTTCAGTTATTCACCATACTTAATTTTTATGTTATCTTCTGCTGTATTGCTTACCCTTACTGAGCATTTGAGCTAACCCCTTTCTTATGTTTTATTTTCCCAGGATATGAAGAAGTTAGTTATGAGTGACTTGTAGGCATAATCAAGGAGGATTGGATGTATCTAATGGAATAAATTAGTGTTGTATTTCATTTAAAGTTGTATAGTTGAACTTATGTATGAATCTTGTTTCCTATAATACTAAACTTATCTGTCTTTCGAGACATGATTTCCTTGTGATCATACCAATGTTATGTAATAATGCACAGACTCTGGGTAACTAGGGTTGGGGCGTTACACTCTAGCTGATGAAAATCCCATTGGATTCTATTGGTTATTCACAATGAAGATGTAACTGGGTGGTGTGATTAAAACCTTTGTAACAATACTGGTTTCAAAGGGTTTCATGAAACGTCAAGGAATCGACTATGATGAAACCCTTTCACCAATATAAATGATTAAACGCATCAGAATAATGCATGAAATATAAGTCTTTAATTATTTTGAAATTTATAAAATGGATGTAAAAATTACTTTTGAAAATGGAATATTAGTCTAAGAAATCTACATGACTCAACCCGAAGTGTTTTCTAGGTCAAAGAATACCAATAAAGTATGCAAGCTACATAGATCCATTTATGGTTTGACGTAGGCATCACAGTCATGTAATGTTTGTTTTTATGAAGCCATAAGAGAATTTGGTTTTTTCAAAAATGAAATCAAGCCTTGTGTCAATAAAAAGGTTAAAGGGAATTAAATCTTTTTCCAAGTTTTTTATGTTGATGACTTGTTAGTTATAGGAAACAAGGTGGAAATCATATAGTAAGTTAAGACGTGGTTTAATGAATAATTCTCCTTGAAATACTTATGTGAGGTATCCTACATTATTGGGATCAAGATCTATCTAGATAGATCTCAAAGGATTCTTGGGATAAGTCAAAGTGTATATATTATCACGGTACTCAAAATGTACAATATGGTACAATCCAAGAGTGGATTGTTCCTATGTCACATGGTATAAGTATTCCTAAGAAAATGTGCCCACAAACATAGGAGGAGATTTTCCGAATGCATTGAATCCCTTATTCCTTAGTAGTATGTTCTATCATGTCTTCCATTCTATGTACCAGGTTTGATGTTGCATTTTCTTTAAGTATGATGGGTAGATATCAAGCCAATCTAGGAGAGCTGTATAGGGCAGATGTTAAAACTATCCTAATGTACTTGAGGCATATAAATGGTATGGTCATGGTGTATGGAGGATATGAGGGACTAATAGTTAGAGGATATAATGATTCATGTTTCCAGATAGATCATGATGATTAGAATTTTCAATCAAGATATATATTTTTCTTGAATGGTGGTGGTGTAAGCTGGCGAAGCTCAAAGAAAGCTATGGTTGACGATTCTAAAGTTGAGTCTAAATATATTGTAGCTTCTAATGCAGAAAATGAAGAAGTCCGGTTGTGAATATTTATCTCAAACATTGGTGTTGTAACGCGTAGTGTAGAACCTACTCCAGTATATTGTGATAAGACAACAAATGTGGTGCCTTCTAAGGATCCCTGGTCTCACCAGAGGGGAAAAAATATACTTCAGAAGTTTCATCTCTTGAGGGATTTTACTCAATTAGGTGAATTCACAGTTAGCAGAGTATCCATAGAGGATAACGTGGAAGACCCCTAGACTAAATCCATTTCTCAGTGGAATCATGATTCTCATGTGAGAGCTAGAGGATTGAGACTTGTTAGCCGTTGTCTCTAGTGAAAATGAGAGTGTTTAAAGTATGTTCCTGAGAACTGACTTATGTTATACTTTGATTAGCAGTACATGAATGTTTTTTAATATATACATGTGTTTATATTTCCATGATAATGTATATAATTATGCATCCACTTTGATTATGATAATGTCCTTAGATGACATGTCGTATGAAAGGGCTTTACCAGATCCCATGCTATAATGGGAAACCTGAGATTCCATGACAGTAGTATTAAAGTAATTCCCTATGGTCTAGTTACATCATTATGAAAGGACATAGATGATTTGGGACCATCTGGTGCTAGGGCTCATAATCATTTAGACTTCTTTTAATTATGTTCGCACAAGATGATCTCAAGTAGTTGATATCATGATGACTGACATGAATAACAGGAACACCATATGTTTCAAGTGTCATTGGACATTCCTATCTCTGGACATGTTTAATGGTCACCAAACTTTAGATCATTATCAATGTATGTCATTTAATTGTGTACATTGATGAAAGGGAAAAACCATGACAATGAAATCGTGGCGTGGTAGATTGTTTTGGGTATGTCATTAATAACATTACAAAGATGGATTGATCAAAAAAGGATTTGTATCTTTCAAGTTCAGGAAAAGATATATTGGGATTGGCTTATTAGTTTTGTTTCACCTTCATTAAATCCATGACCATGATAGTTAAAGGTAAGATCATCCGGAAATATCAATAAATAAAAACAATGCAACAAAAAGGATAATGACACTTGTATGGTTTCTAATTTATTGATATATCGATGAAGGAGATATTATATTACACAGACCATGATTGTAGAAAAGTAGTGGTTGCTTTGAATTTACCTTATCTCTATAGGGTCCTCGATCGGTTGCTAGATCCTGCTCTTGGTCGGTGAATATTATTCACTTCTATTGAGATACGGTCCAAGTGGGTCACACACTATAACACTTTGAGAATCTGACATACTCTGTGGAATAATAAAATGAAACTTTGTGGGCCCCACCATGGGGGCTTAGTATTTTCTACATTCTGTAGATCATAAAGTAATAAACTAGTCTTTAATTATTTAATCGTGTAATAATTGGTTGAATTTATTTATAACATGTATTTATAAGTGATTAAGTAAATTTTAATACAAAATATTATTCAAATAGATTTTTATATACCATATTCATTAACTATTTTTATAAGACATGATATGAGTTATAGAATCAATATTATCAAGCAATATATATTTAATTTATATTTCATTTAGTGATAAAATTATAAATATTATTTATGGGATAATTTAATTTGTCCTAAATAAATATTTATAATACTTATATTGTGAATATCTATTACACGGGGGTCGGTAACCCTTAATGGGTATTTTAGATATTCCCTATATACGTAAGAGAGAGATTCGTCCCATGGAACTATTTATGTGTGAGAATTGATAGCCTCTATATCCTCCTTGATTCTAGAGGGAGATTCTTTCATGCAAGGGAGATCATCAACTCATCCTTCTTAGATTGAAGACTCTTTCCTTGCGGTGATCACTATTGTGTAGAAGAGCTCGTTCGTGTACCCCACTAGAACCCAAATTACAACGAATGACACACGAGAAGATTTAAAAGCCATGTGTCAACTATCTATAAGGATTCGACGTCAGAGAATTTGAGCAGCAGTCACCGGAATCCTACGATGGACTTGCACACGTCATATCCGAACAAAGTACAAGTTCGATTTATTATTGTGCTCTATCAAATCCATGTGTGGGCCTAGGACTATACTAGGTTAATATCACCATTGTTGATGTTGTTATGTTGCTCTGGGGATGTGAAAAAATTTAAATTCCTGGCTCATCAGCTTCTTCTACCCATCACAGTACCTGAAATTAATAATAGATGATTCCATGATGTGATATAAATTCAATGGATTCTTTATCTTGAGGGCCCATCATGATCCGATTGTCCCCCGATTACCTATCCATGAAGGAAAAAACATTGTAGAAATACGTTACGTTGATCAAGAGAGTTGTGATTGGAAATGTGAAATCATCCTTCAATAAATACCGATTAAGGTTTCTAGAGTCAATACACTCCTTAATATTCCTATTATTTTTATTGAAAATGGTGATGTTTTCAAGCTATATTGGGTATTTAACCTCTCAAAAAAGTCGGATTTGGTCAATTTGTCAGTTTCCACCTCTATATTGGTGGTATGAGAGCATTTCATCCTTATGTATATCTATTTGAATCATCAATGCTCATATGGTAGGTCATGATATTACATATCCATATATAGATTAAGTCTGGTTATTTCTTTATAGTTCTAAGAGAACACATATCAGTTCATATTTTGAAATTAAATGTTCACATATATATCATTAGGTGGAGTCAAGTCACTAATTAGAGTAGGTTTTGGTTCATATTTTGTTCCTAGAATTATATTTTAGAGCTCATATATGGTGGTAAATATTCCTTCCACAAATAAAGGATTGGAATTTAGGAGACCATCCTCATCTTCTCTAATCTCTGAGTATGTGGGGAAATTTTTAGATGAAACTGGAAATATATGGACTTTTCCATAATTGTCAGGTTGAGGAAGGCCATGATAAGGTACATTATCATCCTATGCCATCTGATGCATTATATCGATATGCCATAATTGACTATTTTTACACTATTACTAAGGATATGAGGAGTATGGACCTATGGGGATAGTTATGTTACCTCAACTAGATTTATAGGGAGTACAAAGTCAATGTTGAGCGTGCTCTTGAGATTCAAAAGTTTAGTTCCCAAGAAATTAGTGGATTCAACTTGTATTTCAACATCTACCACTAGTTTCTTACTTCCCTTATTGTAGAAATATCCTTTAGCATATGTGGCTCCGCATGTATCAAAGGAGAAATTTTAAACATGTAGCATGAAAAATTTTCCATAGATGGGGTTCTTCAGACACTGAAGGATTTTTTGTAGTTTCTCAATGTGAATATAGAGCCAAATACATCCTAGGAGGACATTATATTTTGTTTATGGGATAATAACCATGAAATTGATGTCATATATTAGTTCCTTAAATTTGTCTTCGAGTTTGATCTTCCTGTTAGGTCTTTGTTCAAACTTATTATACACATGAATGGTCATATTTATGGGATATAGGTCCCCTTCACCTTATCCCAAACATCATAGGGTTCAGACTATGATGAGAGTGATCACAGAACCACTATTAATGAGAGCCCTAAAGAATTTAGCATTATTGAGTCCACCTGATACATATAGGGGTCTGATGTGCCCATGGATGACCTCATCCTAATCTTGACCAGTGAATGAGATGGAGGAATGACATTCTGAAGACTTGGTCTCTAATTGGTCAACCATGGCAGCAAAAACTTCTTTCTCTATCTCTTGTGGGATCTGGAGGTCTTCTAAAAGTGACTCAATGAGATATTATTAATGATGAAGTGTATCAAGGATTGAGAGATTATATTGGACAATAACCTGCTACTTTATAAAGACATAATTTTCCACCAAAGTCCAATGCCTCATAATATGGGGTTTCAATTGGTTATATGATTTAGGAGTCAAGGAATTTGAGGTGGAATGGCTTGGTGCCAGTTAAAATGGTGAGGTAATATCTGATTCCAGTGGTGCAAGTTTGTCTTACCATCCACACTCCCTGGGATCATTTGATTAAACCTATTCTATGTGGTCATATAAGACAATCAGATGGTAGTGACTATTTGAGGGCCTTAAAGATCCTCCCTATCCCTTTTGGGACTTCATGAGTACTTTACCATGAGTATTAGATCTATATATTCCCTCTATGGGGATATTAAAGGAATATTGGTTTTGAAAACATCTTCATATTCCCTAATATCCTCATTTTGGGTGCATGTGGTTTCCAATTCCCCATTTATATATAGGTAACTTGTATTCGAGGGAATATTCATTATCATAGAATGGTTAATCTAAGGGTATCACATTGAAAGAACCAAATACGTGTTCTTTGTATGATGAGAAACTCATATGGTGCCGAAGACACCATGATGTAGGTGTTGTACAGAAAAAATCCGGAAGAGTTAGGTCTTTCATTGAATCATAATATGGTTCATCCTCTTTGATTTATTTCTATTTCCAGTGGTCACTCTCAACTTTGGGAGGAGGTTTTGATGTCACTTTCTTAGGTTTTGGATCTATTTTAGGTCTTAAAAAAATGATATTAGGGTTCCATGAGCTCAATCATCTATTTTTTGATACATCTAATTGTCAAAAATTTGCATACATTAGGAGAAAGGTTTCTTCCATCTATCTTCTTCTTATGACCGAATGATGGTTATGGATGCCACCAACTCTAAAGTGTTTTATAATTCCACCTATCAAAAATAAACAATGCCTTGAAGGAAATATTTTTAGAAGAATAAGCCATGGATATTATAAAAAACCTTTAATGGTAGGGGCATTGGTCAGTTTTGTTAGTGAGGTCGACCACATTAGGTTTCCTAGGTTGTGGAAGCTGGAAAAGGTTGTTGTCTATGGTTTCCAAGAAATATTAAGGGAACTTGTTCATTTAAGAAGGAGTATACATTTCTCATCCATTCCTCAAATCCCAGGCAACCAGGACTTCTCTATTATTCTGGTTGAGGGAGATTCAGTGGTTTTCGCCACTCGATATAAGGTGCTAGGCAATTTAGAGCATGCCTTAGTGCCTAGATGAGAATTTCCACAAGATTAAGAGTGATAGTTTTAGATTATGCATTGACTGAACATTTCAACTGTGTTGTTGTCATGAGTCCAGTTTTAGATTATGCTATCTAATATCCCCCTCAAGTCATTTTGAGGTTTCTGTGAACTCATAGAAAACACATTAATACTTCATGGGGATCATAGGTGTCTGAAACTCATCATAGTATTATTATCACATATATCCAGTAATTTATCTAGTGATAGAGGGACACTGAGTGAATAGGTTAATCCTTTTCAACTTTTTATGATGTTAGAAACACTCAAATTATCATGTTGTTTTCTATAAATCAGGTTAATGATTGTCATTCTCCCAAGAGTAGAGGTTAACACATAAAATAAATGATGAAGAAGGTGTTCTTATACTACAACATATCCCTCTTGATGATAGTTGTACCAAAAAAAGGATGGCCCTAGTAGAGTCTATAAACAACACCTCAGATCTGTTTCCCCTATTTATCCAAAGGGCCCATCATAGGCCCACATTAGGATATGAAATGTGTCAGATTTGTTTTAGGGTTTATTGAACTATCATGGGTAGAGAAGGTCTGTTAGCTGATGTTGAGTGGATGAAATGTGTCATCCCCATAATATGGATTTTGATTAATCTCAAGCTTTATTGGTTTTCATCATCCTTCCTTGGTTTCCATTTGTGTAGCCAGAGAATCGATAATGTTAACCAATTAATGGGGCACTACTTTATGATACATCTCCCACCCACATAGAGTGGATGGGGGTTGATGAGTGGCCCCAACTTCATCTTCCATTGATTCGTGATTCATCATTGGATTGAATTATTGCTCTAGCAGGGTAGAGGCTATCACCAAATTGGAGGGAAGTAATGATCATTTTTGAATTCCCCGTTTTTGTTGATTTGTTTTCCAGATCTGAAGCCAATCTAATGCTTAGATACTATTCTATATAAAGGATAGACTAGGTCAGGGATATGTTTCACCTCTAACTAAATATGATACAAAATTGGATTGTTTCCCCTCAGTAGATCCTTGTTGAGTTGTTGGAGAGTTTTTATTTCACTCTCATATAGGAATAGTTGTACCTCCTTGGAAGTAATATGAAATATTATAGATGGATATTGGGATATAGATAGACATTCCCCTTTTTCATGGTAGTTTTATTCTAGAGAGGTTGTTTCTTTCTATTTGAAGATGCCAGATTTTGGACCCATCTCTAGTTCCAGGTCCGTTCAGCCTCAGTTGGTGCACCCAAATCAACCTCTTCTCAGAGTACATTTTTTGTGTTGCAAACCGCCACATTAATGTCATGATTTATATCTTCCATTTTAAAGTGACAAAATAAATAGAGGCATATTGGGAAATGGTGGTTGTGCCACATCATTCAATTCAATAGGCTGATTCTTCACTTCATTCATTAGGGTCACTTCTTGAATCCTTGTCCATTTTTGGCTACTTTGGCTTGCAACCCTAGTGGGGTTTGATCCCCTTTTCCCTAAATTTCACTCTTCTTTTCCTATGAACAAATAATTTACGAGACTTTCAATTAGTGGTTACCGAATAAGCCCTATCTAGTAGATGATTTCTTCATAGTGAGGGGAATAGGTGGGAAACCAATCGTTTCCTCACAAACAAGTGAAAACTGATTTTTTCCATGGATATAACAATGATGAAAATTCCCCCATCTCTATGGGGTGGGTTCATTAGATTCCAGAATTATAAATTATTGCTATAATTATTGAGGATCCAGTGATTCGAGTTGGGTATTTTATGATTCTCAAGACATACATGTAGATATAAATGTCCCCAACCTAGTGGGGTGGGGGTGATCTAGAATCAACATTGATTCTTCGAGGACCCTCATAAGGGATGATGAACCTGGAGATCGATATATAGATATAAATTCACCCATCCATGTATACTGGGGATTACTCATAGATACTGAATATATATCTTAAGCCCTCTTTGGAAATAAATATCCGAGGTGTGGAGGTAGTGTTGAATATTCTCTTGCCCCAGGGGGATGGGTCCACTCTTATATGAATTTTGTGGAAGTTGCTACAGTGTACCGTTTGATGCGGCATAGTTGTGATCGTTTGGTATCTCAACATGATGTAGGCCCATGATGAGTACTATTATTTATGGGATGTTTTTTGGATGATAGAAACATCATTATCCAGGTTATAAATGCATTTTCATAATATTGACAAGCCCAGTTTAATTTTCTATTAGCTATCCTATCAATCTATTCATGATGTATATGAATCATTGATGTTGGAGCATGATGTTGTAGTGACCAAATGGACTAAGAAAATCCTTTTCCACTAATTTTACAAAAAAATTTAGCATTAAATGACATTGAATCTGATGGGCTATATTGTTCTAGGAGTTTACCAAAGTCTAATGATTCATTCTTTTCCCATCATAAAATTTTGATATATGAAGTGGTTTCATATATTAGCTGTTGAAGTGTCACAATGAAATGGTTGCAAGAATGTTGCAGATATTCACTGTGATCTTCTAGTTTTGGATCCCCGATTATGGAGTTAGTAGTTAGGTCTATCTATTAACAAATTATATTTATTTTCATAATGTAAAACTCATATCGTGAATATGGGAGATGAGGATTCTTTAGTTTCTAATGAGTATATTACGCAATATTCCATAGATAAAGAATATACAACATTTTTAACTCATATAGGATCGCACAGTCATATGTGTAGAGGGTCCAGAACATGATGTGGATGTTGTATCCAGATTACTCTATCCATATTTCAATTTCGACATCCTCTTCATTAGACTTACAAGCCTCCATCCCATTAGACTATAGAAGATAGCTATTAGGATATCCCACTGAAGTGATTGGAGCTCTGATGGAAGTTGATGGATAACCATATCCAATTGACCCTAATGTTTTAATAAACACACTGTACAAGGTGTATATGTTTTTAACACTTCTCCATGTGGAGGTTTCCGACAAAGGGGGGGATTCCCTTTTTAGTAGGAGATATCTCTATGGAGTGGTTGACCATGGTGGATGTTAGGAGTAGAGTCCCTTTACTAAATCTGAAAAATACAATGAGGAAGACTATCTTAGTAATGATATTCTTCTTCTTATACATAAATGGATGAGTTGATATACCCTCATGGTGTTGAAAAAGTGTCTCAAATGACCACAAGTACAATAACATTGAGTAGGTTAGGAATATGGACCATGTATTATGTTGTGGTCAGAATATTCTAACTCACCTTTCGAAATTTTATGGGGAAATGATCCTACTATATAGTGGTTTCTAAAAGATTATAATAACCATATAGTGCTACATGAATATTATCCATCTTTTAAGAATATTTTGGAATGTTACAATAATATTTATTCTTATTGACATTAAAATGAGATAGTCTAAAGGGATGTACCATTTTCACATGATGAGACTCAGTCCTGATACAATTATGAGGCCGATCTTGTGCATTTTTGATATTTCACTAGTATTTCATGTAAGGAATATGACCCTACCCCAAGGCATGTGCTTATCTCACCTTGTGATACCTAGTTGGAATAAGAAAATGATCCTCGTTTTAAAAGGAATTTCCCATAGAAATATTATGATAGACTTATAGAATGGGAGAATGGATATGAGCCTCCATTGGTATTGCCTTAGAATGATTCTTGTGTAGTCATTCATTGGAAGAAGTAGGAATATGTGTCTGGATTCTGTGATCTACTTGAATATGATATGATTATTCAATTATAAGAATATGAGCATGTCCTCATGGTTGTTCCATTCTAACTTGTTCATCCCCATCCGGAAATAGGATACATGTTCTATATCCTACCTTTGTAGTATTCCAATGGACATATTCTATAGGAATATTATCATATCCTTTGGTTTGTTCCCCTGGAAGCTGGGGAGCCATGGCTGGAACAGGGATATGATCCTGATCCTAGGCCTTTGGGATATATATCAATACATTTTTTAGAGGCATGAAACCCTATCCTGTGGCATGCACCGCTCTTAACTGGTGGTTCCCAGTAGGAATTAGAGTATGATTCTTGTACAAATTATTTTACTTTATTGAAATATGAAAAGAATCCTTCTGTAAGAGAGAAGGAAAGTTCACTTTCTCTGGTATAACTTCTTGTTCTTAATGTTCAAAGTGTTGAGTTTCCTTGGTTACATGGATAAGAGTTTTCACATGTCCCTTTTTGGCTCCATTGAGGAAATATTCAGGCAGAGTTCTTCATCTTCTACTAAAATATATTATAATTTTAGAAACGTGTGTGTAGGTTTATAAGCCTAAAAATTTTCCATTCCCAAAATAACTATTATATTCCTTTGACTGATGTGGGGATATGCACCCTCTTTTTTTCTTCCTTGTTCCAAAAGAATATGACAATGTGATTCATGCATCGTGGTAGGATATGCGCCTCCCCCATGTCTACTGTGTGAATATTCCCATAGTCTTGTTCCAAGTAATTCAAAATGACCTTGTTGAACTATGTTGGCAGGCATCATTAGTATGAGTGGGGATATGAGCCCTCTCCTGGATATCTAGTGCCTTCCTCTACCAATGAGCCTTCCTTTTTACCTATGTACATGTGTCTGTGTGGGAATCATGTCGGGTGGTACCCTCAGTAGGTGACTGGTGGGTACAAATGTGATGCTTATGGCAGAGACAGTTGATAGGTTACCTCCTTGGTGACAACTAAACCGAAAGGTAGCTGTATTTGGCTTCCTGATCCACCTTCATTATATATTGAAGGTGTCACTTTTCACGGTATGGTGATAAAATGCTGAAGAGGTCGGTTGTAGTTACAAGGGATACTAGTTTAGTAGCAGTTTTCCTTGTGCGATGCAGACTCACCAGTTTTTGTTCTTGGTGGAACACAAGGGAAGCTCCCATGGGTGGGATTGTACAATGTTAGTGGTAGTCCTAGAATGTGGTGTCTTCTCCGTGATATTGGAGTTGTTGAAAAGGTAAGAACAATTTTCAACCCATGGGTATTGCAGTAAAGAATTATTAAACAGAGAGAACACTAGATGATGAAGACATTATCTCAACTCAGGATGATGAGACCAGTATCTACAGGTGTAAAGACGATAATGAATAAGGTTACTGAATAGGTACACATCTTAGTCATAATATTATCAATAAAAAAAGAATAGTTAACATAATTGTTCTTTTAATCGTGATTCCACCATTTTAATCATTTCGAATTTTCAAAATATGGATAAACTTATTTCATGTTAACCCTAGTTAAATAGGATCATCTATAAGATCATACAAGTATTATAGATTTTTTTATAGGGTTATAAAAACACATTTGTTTGACATATAATTATTCTACCATTTGAATGGTTCACATCTAGCACGTCAGTTTTTCTGTATAACAAGCCAAAAAAAGGCCTAATTGATAATAAACCCAAATCATTTTGATATTAGAGATTCACAGTGGGTTGACAATTTCATCTTATGTATGGTTTGAAAAAGAATAACTTGGTGGATAATAAAATAACCATTTTATTATCAGAGAGATTCACATCAGTTCCACCAATTATTAATATGTATATTGGGATGTCCTATAATAGGATTATTCCCAAAATTTTGATTGATTATGGGTGTTTAGAGCCTTCTAAAATCCCTTTCATTGGGTTTTCCATTTTTCAAGTAATCCTAAGAAAATCCCAATGGACCCCTTAAAAAACATTGTAAAAAAATAATTTCCAAAGGCAAGAGGTAATTTGGGTTCTTATGCCCAAAGACTCTTGGGGACTTGCATTGGTTGATAGGATGGGAGGTCTGGCTCATCACACCATTTTGGGGGGATTTATTACATCTTTAGTACTCCATAAAATATTTAATATTTTTTCGTGAATATCTTCCAAATACTATTATGAGACTGGTTAACCTAAAAAATGATCATTGGTTAATCCTCTTTCAAGTGAAAAATACTAGTGTCTCTTCAGTGAATTGATATGTATGTATCTATGTTTATCCACTGATTTCTACTAATGTGAAATTTCTTTTTTGATAATTTCATATATAAAATAGAATTATGTGTTTCTACCACATAAGAAGGAGGATAATGTTTTAAGGAGGAGGATGATCCATTATGAGGTGTCCTATGTATCTTGGTTATTATACGAATAAATAAATTTATTGTTTGATGGACCCATTTAGTTCAACATAATGTGAAAATTAATTATATGGATATTCTAAGACACCATGTTTTCAAGATCAGTTCCAAGAGAGATGTCCAATATATCCTAATTATGGAGAGAATCATAGTTTTCATATTTAATTTTATCGTGGATTACACACTGAGTTATTCAATTATCATTATATATAATTATGGTGTAGACGAAATTATTATTCCAATTCTTCAGGATAACATGATCTATGGTCGATGTGGGAAACAGTGGATGGAAAATTATAATTTTTTAATTTTTTAGGATGTCGAAATTATGTTCTGGGACAACCGTAAAAACGTTTATTATAGAGCTTTGACCTCAGGGAGACGTACTACATATCCTAGTTATAGAAGGAATCCGAGTCATCATAGTTATTTTTTTAGTCCAAAGACGGATGTTGTAGAGTGATCAACCCATAGGAATGATTGGGTCATGATGGTTGAAATGAAATTGAAACAAGTCTTACAACTAAATAGGTCTTTATTTGAGAACATGTTTTAGTTTTTCATCCTACATATCCAAGTTGTTACATGAATAAGAGTTCTCATTGTTCAATTTCACCATTAGAACTAGCCCCATGGTATATTCCTATATGTTGTGGTGAATATTCCATGTCACTCATTAAGGATCACATACTTATGCTTACCAGGCTAGTGGAGTCTAATGATGTGAATGATATGACTATTGAAACACCTTAAGTGAACATGAATTGTGCTAAGTCTAAGAATCAAGCGATAGAAAATGATCAATGTTATCACTCGATGGGTGAGGGAGATACATATTTTTACATCCTTTTAGATATTTTATATGCATCTCAAGCTTCAAAAATGTGTTCTACGTATCCTGATTATGGATGAAATTAGATTTCTCATAGTCTATTTCATTTGGGCTTACATTCTGTGGTTTCCCAAGTCTCTATGGAGGTTAATGTCATAGATGATATGACCATATCAACCCCATAATCCTACATTAGCTAGGATCAATGTGAGAAACTACTTATGACATTTATCAATGTCATTTCTTGTGGATGTGGGACTTATATGTCGATATTGCACTCGATGGCCTATATGGATCTCGAACATTGCAGTGGTGGCCTATGTATCCTGAATATGGAAAGAATCAGAGTTTTTATAGTTTCCTTTATTGGGTATTACACACTACAACTTCCCTTAAAATTGGGACATATCATATTATATCTCTAATTGGGGATGACAATGGGAGGTTTCTCAATTATTCAATGACTACACACTACGGAAAAAAGAGGTTATAAAATCCTTGGATGCCACTGTGATATGGATTTCTTTCCTTGAGGGTGTTAGTTGACTCAACTGGCTTGTCTGGATGTCATCTCTAGACCTAGAAAACATTATAGTGTGTGTCACATGATTCATATGACTTACATGAGGTACCATCGCAAGATATAACTGATGCATATGATGAAATTCCTAATATTCAATGTGACATGACTCAAATGGTGTTGCATGCCCCGACTAACATGTTCGGAGGGAATTGTGGGACATGGATGAAATTCATATAGGTACCATTAGAGATAGTTGACATGGATAGGAACCTTAGAGAAACATGGATTACATGAGAGTGTGTCATTATATGAGTCTGGTGGCATATCTAGAGGACTTCTCAAGGCTTGGGTGATGAACCTAGAGTGCTTTGTGATACTGAAGTGGTTTTTTGAGTGGGATTGTGTTACTCTCTATGACATGTCCAAAAGATTTCAAATGACCCAAATATCACGCAGAAGGAGTTTAGTGGGATCCTTGCAACATGTCCTGGTGGTTTTACGTGTTATTGATGGTTCACATGAAGCCCCTGAGGGTCATCAAATATGTTTTTGGTCTAATTATTCCACTATTAGTCTTTGTTATATCTCTTATATTATGAATTTCTTATATTTATTTAGAGTCATTTTTTAGGTGTTGCGCAATCTATAAGGAATGTGGTATGTTCTTCACATTCCCAGCTGGATTTCCTTCACATGATCTATAAATGATCCCCTGAAGTGATTTATGAATGGGGAAAGATCTCTCTAAGTGTTCACTGGTGTATTACCTAATGGAAGAATTTCCTATTTTGGGATAATTTTCTCTGATAAATCCTCCTTGGTTCTTAGGTGTTCCAATGCACCTAGATGTGAAAAATATAGCCTATTTATTTGAGGTTGGGATGTGGGATTTATATTCATTGTCACCCTAATTGTTTACTAGTTTTCATGATGTATCTTGCATGAATCCAAGAGGGATTTAGTGAAGGGTTCATGTTCCATGAATTTCTGAGAGCCTCTATCATGGATCACTCTAAAGGAGTCTCCTGATTTTTATCAACTAGGAGTCCCTCCCATTAACACCTAGTTTATTGTATTATTTCTAATTTATGAGCAATTTATTGATTTATGTGTTTTTTGACATAATATTTTTATATTGACATGTCCAAATGAAGTTGTGAGATCAAGGAACCTGCTGAATAGTT
Organism: Viscum album; assembly: GCA_963277665.1. Taxonomy (NCBI): domain Eukaryota; kingdom Viridiplantae; phylum Streptophyta; class Magnoliopsida; order Santalales; family Viscaceae; genus Viscum; species Viscum album. Next base: position 1,359,790,537 of record OY728135.1, on the reverse strand, counting down.
TTCATGAGATTCTCTATGCCTTGACTATGATATTTTTCGAGGTAATAATGGAATATCTAGGGGTCTACAAGAGATCAGGTTGGGTTGTCCAGGACCCTGCATAACAATGTTGCCGAAAAACATAACGAGTCTCACATTTTTTATGACCGTGAGTGGAAGCCCCCTCCTCCCCATTTTATTTCCATTTTTTATTTTACAATTTGCATTGGTCATGTGAAATCACTCGATTAATGTAATAGATATGTACTATACCTTTTGATGCTATGTCATGTGATCAATATAGGTTATGTGGAGGTGTGTGATCATTTTTTAAACAAATCAATCCATTTTCCTTAGAGTGAATATAGGTGAAGTGAGAGGCCTTCTTAACATACCCGATTCCTTTTACGTGATGATGCTAATAGGACAACTGGATTAACTGAAATAAAGAAGTCTTTTCACTAAGGTCTTGTAGTCTCTCATAGATTATCAGGGGTGCCTCGCATGATGTTCAGTCACTGTGAGATATCACGCCCTCCCCTAATTTAATTTCCATTGTTTTATTTTAGAAAGTATTTGGGGTCATATGTGTTTTCTTGGACGCTTATAAGGAAATTAATTCTTCCTATTGGTGATGTGTTGCATGATCTTTACAACCACCAGGGGCATCCACATTTTCTTAATTATCTTACAATTATTAAGGATTTTTGAATGGAATTATCAGGTGATCATCAGTGGAAAGATATGTTTCCTAATAGATCTTATCCGGATGTCTTCTTATGACTATCGGGGGTCCAAGGAACCTTTGTGAGAGTTGGAGGACTCATCAAGAGGGTCTTCATGGGACCCACTGCATACTATTTTCGGCACTTGGTTCCTTAATACGACCCTATGATGGTTACAAGATCGAAATTCCCTTGGAGGATTATGCCAACCATGAGCGTTGGACACCTTATCATTACTTTTCTATTTTGGGGAAAATAATATCCATATTTAGGTATTGCTTTGCGATGTTTTCTGATTCTGATAGGGCAGGTGTCAATATGGGTATTTTCATGAGTATTAATATTAAATATGTACATGAAATAAATTATATAGAATATAGTGGATTGAACTTGATTTTCGAACAATTTCACTTTCAACATCAATGAATAAAAACAAGAATGTTTCTCCATCTAGAAATTTTGTAACCAAAATATTAATAAATAATGCATGCGATATGCTTCTGATTTATGAAGTGAATTTTTATATCCTTGTTTTAGTCTCCTATTATTTGAAAAATTATAATAATTTATTAATCCTTATTTATATCATTATACCATTAATGTATCACACACTCTTAATCCATTATCGTTCATTTGTAACTGTTAATTTCCAATACATTGTAAAGATCATATTGTTTCTATGATGGTTGATGGAAAGTAACCTATACTGATATATCATTCAATTAAATAAGAAAATATATTGATATAACATTGTTTTTATTTATTTTATATAATATTAATATCCTACAATTAATTATTTAGATTGAAGTGTATTCACATTAATAGCATTACTATTCCATTGATAAGGAATATATGTGAAGATGAATGTTTATCTATATATTCGTTACAATGTTAATATCCTATATGTCATTATTTTGATTGAATGGAACTTTTGTAACTCAAGCTCCCAACATAAATCATAAGAGGGATGGGTGAGGGGGTGGTTGTGGGAGTTTTGCTATTGTGAAACATCATCTAATATTATGATTAACAGGATCATGTACTGATGATTGAAAATAGACATTGAATATATCACTATGTTTACACCCAAACCAAATCTAATGAAAATATATAGATCACATGCACATAGATTTTATTTTGTTTACTTTCATTAGGTTACATCAAAAGAGAACATGTAAAAAATTTATTGATATGATAAATAATCACTTGTCCATTGGTTTGTGAATAATTTTTTTTAAAAAGCTCATTTCAAATCTTGTATCTATAATTATTTTCTCTCTTCTAATCACTACTTTATATGTGGGTTAAAAATAGATATAATTTCATCTCATTTGAAAAATTCACAAAGTTAACAATCAAAGATATAACAACAACAAAAATTGGGTGTTCCCCATGATTCTCTATTTTACATTTCATGATCATTACCATCATGTAAGAAAAATATTAACTTCCAAACCTAATATTTAAAGGAAATAAATTGAATCAAAAATCACTCTTTAGTTTTATATTTTCAATAAATCCCATGTGGGTGTCTACCTTCCTCATTCCTCCTCCTTTAGTTTTAAAAGTCATTATTCATTTTCTATATTCTCTATTTTATTTTCATCTATACACCAAGTTTCAAAAAATCAAAATTTTTTGTAAATTAAAACAAAAAATTTATCAACCAACTTGAAATTCCTCTACATAAAAATACATCCATTGGATATTCATGTTTATCACCACCATTAAACTCCATTTAATATGATTGAATATTTTCTATAATAACTAAATGTTTAAATATGTTTTGAATCATCAAATTAAGTCATTATTTTAAGTGGTACAAACTCCTTGGAATTTATGATGGTTTTGGGAAAATCAAAAGTACTTATCAAGGCTTATGCAGATTTAAATTATTTCATAGTCAATGGATCATTTTCATATCGTAAAAGAGGTAAATGTAAAGACAAAGGGATTTTTTTCAAATGAATTTTGAAGTGTAGTGCTTTTGGACCCAAGAGAATGCATTATCATGTTAGATATATAATAAAATATTATAGATAGTTAGAAAACATTTACATTAGTCCATTGATATTTCATTGATTAAAATGATGTTCATTTGAAACCATTTTTGGTCTACCATCCTTGTGTTTATAGGATCCATGTGTAGAATACATTTATAAGTAATCCACACATTTTATTTTGATCACTGAACAACACCAATGGATTTACATCTTCCATTGTGGAAGATATATCATTTTATGGTGTTATTATTTATCATTTTTGTTATACCTTTAGGCTTAAAGAATTATCCTTACAAAGTCATTCATGAGATGATGAGGAGGAAAGAGAATCTATAGAGTGCTCTTCAGTCTTAAGAGAGAGATCTATATTTGGTTGTTCCCAATAATTATCAATTTTGATCAACCATGATCAATATTTACACAATATACATGAAAATCTATTTATAGATGAAATGTTAGGGTTAAAATATTATTAAGTCACTCAACTTGCCCAACAATTACATCATTACATGTAATAATAATAATAATTGTTTTCTTCCATGGTCTATTCTAACTAGTGTAATGATAAATATTCTTTTACTAGATTACAAATTAATTATAACCAGAAATAATAATATTGGTCCACTAGTACATCTCATTATTTATTGAATACATGATAAGGTTTTAATTAAATATTTATTCATAAAATAAACATTCTATTCATAGTCGTGTTAATAAATACTAATTAACTATTCCATATGTAAAATAAATATTTTATTCTCAGTGTAGGAGAAATGTTTATTCAAATATTTACATAATCAAATAAATTATTTCAAAATTAATAAATAATTACTTATTACTATATGAATAATATTGGAAATCTATAAATAATGAATAATATTATTCTACATCACTGAGGATAATATGTTTTCTAATAAATAAATTAAAATTAAATGTAACTGAGATAAATTAAAATAAATAACACGTGATGCTCTAGGATTGTTTCTCATTAGAATTAGGATGGATTGCATAAAATCAAGGATTTATTTCTAATAATGGATCATGGAACCCAAGAGAAATATGATAATGAAACACTGTAAAAAAACCCCAGTAGGGTGCTTAATGTATAATATAACCCCTTTGTCCCAATATATGAAAAATCTTGTTTAACAATTGTTTCATCAACTATATGCTTGATTGATCGTTCTTTTAAAAATTGAAATCAACATTGTTAAACCGTTGTTATGGAATTTATTGATAAAGTTATATTTCAATCAAAGGGAAAAATATCAACATCCATAAATATGGAATGAATAAATCCCCCCATTACGTATTCATTAATAACATATCATTCATGAAACGCCCAATATACCCAACATCTCAATGAACTATTATCATCATAGATTATGATAATATATAAAATTGCATGAGTCATTGAATTCATTAATAAAAATATTAATTCTTAAGGACAATTACGCGTGATCACATATTAGAATATCCAATGAAACATAATCATATTTAATTTCTATATGAGGGTCTGTTCTCATAATCGCATATCATTGAGATTACCAATTTGGAATTTCATGATTAGAAGCCCATGTATGCATGCATACTCATAGCTGATAATCAACATACTGTATGACCTACCATAGAATGTTATCTAATAAAAAAACTAATTTTTAAGAGATATTGTCATAGAATCCCTAGTTTGTCATTATAGAGGGGAAATACTATGATCTATTATTATACTGAAAATACCCAATGAAATTATCAAATTAATGTTTTATAGAAGAACAATAAATATTTCATAATGTGATTGAACGAATATTTAATTCTTTTAATATAAAAGTATTCAAAATTAAAAAGTAGTATGTTTTAGGGTATAAAATCTAGCATACTCCCACCTTCCCTTGAGATAACTACTAATGGATTGTTTTTTGTCCCATATAAAAAATACTTCTATTGATAATGGTTACAACTACTAGGCCTACCATGCTTATGTGACTAGGGTTGGTAGTGTAACATGTCTATAGAGATAATATTCTTACTATAAATTTACAACCTCTAGAAAATACACATTTAGTGATATAACCTATTATCCACCTATTGATCATATTCATAGTATTGGCATCCTGACTAAGCTTATTTTCAAATCATATCATAATAATGATTAATCTCTTTATTTTTGTATGACCAAAATTTGGAATAGGATGTTCTTATACAACTCTTTAAGGTGTATTTGAAGCCACACCACACTCAGTTATTGATGACATAAAAACTACTAGTTGTAATAAGTTTTTCATGAATATTAACTTATCCTTTTATTTGATACTAGATAAAATAGCATTAAATAAAGAAGAATGTTCAATTCACTTGATCATTTGAATTACCACTTCACTAGACACTAGGAACTCATCAAATTGTACATTTCAATTACTACGTCTTAGTTATTAGTTCATGTGAATTAATTTTTGTGGGATATATTTTATATTACAATATTATCCATTAGTAATATCAAACATTAGTACACATCTTGTCATATGTGAGAAATTACAGGCACGTAAGCTTGTGCAATTATTTCAATCTTAATAATTTCTTCATATTCCCATGAATGTTCTCCTGAAAAGATTATATGTAAACAATAATTTATTATTGACCAATTTGAACTTTTATATTTCAATAATTTATTAATATATGTAATTTGAATTTATTTAATAAACCCACATATATATTTGTAGATATTATTTCCATGAACATGATTTATACTTTAAATCACAATTAAAGAAATTTTATTCCGTCATCTTAACAAAATGGAAAGACGCAACATTTATTTTCCACATGATATAAATATATCTATCTAGAAAAATTTATATTTATCCCTCTAAATATTTAGAGACACATGTATTTGATTTGTTTCCTAATGAATATTATATGGGTACTATGTATTACTTATTCATTAATGAATATATGTAATCAAAATATCAAATTGAAATTTATTTATGTCACAAATCCTTCCTTGTAAGGACTCATAGACATATAACATATGGTCTCCTTTTAGTCATCTAATATAGATATAATCCATATGGATTCCTCCAACTAAGGTTTCCTTTAGTATCAATAACCTAATGTGACGATCATAAAAGTATTCTTAAACATGTAAAATTAAAAAAGATTTTAGTCTTGATGATTGGTGTATATTTTTTTCATAGAATAATATTTTCAATAATAAATCACGTTTTTTTGGTATTTTATTTTACCAAACTTGTCTAGTTTTTTTTTGAATACACACCCACTGTATCAAGCCATTGAAATATTCAAGATACAGAGTCCTTGAATCTTGATACATAGAGTCTATTACTTGAATTAATATAAACTTTTCTACCATAGAACATTACCATTTAGTTATTAATTTGTAATAATATTTATTATTAATTAATTATATATTTATCATAAACTATAATGAAGACAAAATACCTCTTTGTAAATGAATTCAAACACAGTATGTGTATCTGGAAGTGCTCCTCCAACCGTGCCTAATAGAGTCTACTATTCCTATTCCAACTGAAGATAATCTAGATCCATAACCTATATAAGTTATCTTTTATCAAAATTTTCTTTAAGAGACATGTTTCCATTATTAAAATAATATTGGTCATAAATAGATGTAAAGATCCTTATTTGAAATAAGATAATTATCTCAGATGAACCTTAGTGTTCGATATTTTTTTGTAGATGAATCTGAATTTAATCAAACACTTGTTTTAGTTTTCTAAGATATTCCTATAACATCAGAGTTGATTTGATATCCATTGTAAAATATAGTTGAAATATGTCTTGTTGTTTCAATTCTATATGAAAAAACATGTTTATAAAAAAAATGATCATTTTCAATATATATAAGACTAATCATTAATATTCCTTTTAGTCCCATCATAATATTGATGTATATTAGGAAATGCGATTTTTTTAATAACATTACTCTAACTATATGATCAATGAATACTTGGATAATATAATCTCCAATAAGATACTCTACAATTACGCTATCATTACCAAGTTCACTCATTTACTTCCTAAAGAATTTGTAAACTTTATTAATGGAATATCATGAAGTTTATGAATTTACCTTTAGTTTTTTAATGATTCACATGGACATGTTGAACTAACTTTAAAAATATATGTGGCGTAGCTTTATTTATAAATGATTCTTTATCTAAAATATAATAAGTAGTTTGGTTTTAAATCTAGTATCTTTGAAAAATTGATATTAAGAAATGTTTAATACCGGTCTACCTCTTTCTGTTTTATATGAAAAATAATTATATTTCCATAATAGGGTATGAGTCTTAGATTTTATATACATTTTTCATTGTGATAGAAATCCATCATTCTAGAGTTACTAAAAAATTATGTTAGTATTGAAGTAACTTGACTACATTTAGTTCAAATATGAAAAAATATCTCATTGTGTCTAACAGGAAAATGAAATAATTTTTTTGGTAACATTGATAAAAAAAAATGAATAAACCAATTTGGAAATGAGAGGTAGTTACCTATACTTGTATAAAGTAAGAATACCCCTCTCCATGATCCATCTAATTTCACTATATAACATTTCCATTCATGCCCCTTTTTATATTTAAATACATTTACGTTGTAAGAATATTTTATTTATTAAGAAATTTTTGAATAAACATGATGTTGATGAATCTTCTTACTTAATCAATTAATTTGAATTTATTTTCTCGTGTCCATTATTTCCACATAAAAATAAAATACTATCTTATTTTTTCTTATATTGTTGAATATTTGTTTTATAAAGGAAGGTATTATGGATAATTCAAATTTAGATAATCCATTGAATATCCATCCTTTAATTTCAATATTTTTACCATAAGGGGTAGAGAAATAGGTTCCAACTAATCCTTATATTATTAGTGAAGTATGGTCAAAAGATTACTGTGGAAATTATCGATTTCACTTATCTTTGAAGTAATGAATTAATATGACCATGATGAAAAGTTTAATAATATAATATTACTGGATAATGTTTTGTCCAAGTAGAAGCTCAATTATAGTAACCGATAAATATACCCATGTAGGTTGAAAGATTAATTGGTGTACATATTACTTTCTTTTGGGTTACAATGATATAGTGCATTATTAATCTTATTTATTTCAAGAATTTTCTTATATTTCATAGGGAAAATAGGATGATAGATTATGGTGTAAGAACCCACATCCTTATGTTGTATCATCAACTCATTCGACTTTGATGAAAATACAATACAACATACATATAATACATCCCCTGTAACATACCATGTATGTAAATAATAATATATTTTCATATCTATGTCAATTTATGAATTAGATAATGTTCTAGTGGCTTAAAATGAGAATAAATCCAATCTTAAGCATAAAATACTCTAATATTTTTGAAAGATTGTTTTACCGCCTTTTGATGGAAAACCATTTTTAAATATACAATTTGACAATTTTATAATATCTATTTGTAAGAATAAACTGATTCTTTAGAATTGGGACATTGAAATTTACTTTGGATAAATTTTTGGTATTTTTCTGACAATGTTCATTTTTAATGAATAGTGAAAATACTGCATTTTACTTCAAAGTTGCTTTTTCATCTAATTTAATTATATGTTTATATTATATTTTCAATTGGTTTTAAAGTGTAATTAGAATATATTTTTACCATTTAATTCAATGGTGGTAATTATAATTAATTTCACTTTGAAATTGGACATAAACAATTATCAATCTTTTGAAAGATATTGTTTCTTAAAAACACGCTATTTGTTTCGACAATGCGAATTATTTTTAAATTTATTACTGAAATTTATGTGTTTGGAATTTGTTAAAATGGATTCCATATTTGGAATAAAAGGTCCAAATTATGTAATAAAGACCTTTTTGTTTTTGGACATTATGAATAGTAACCATGGTAATTATCTTTAATTATCATGATTAATTAGTAACCGGGTAGTTAAGGGTAATAAAAATAATATCATAATAATATAAAATGACCCCAAAATGTGTCTAAATATTCTTTATTGAGTCATGGAAGACCATGGGATGCCTTTTTCCAAACTTGGGACCCCATGGAATCACTTTCGTGTGATAGTGACCTTTTATCATATTATTTTTAAAAAGAAGAGAAACATAACACAGGTTTGTATATCCTAAGTAAAACAATTTTAGTTTTGTTTATGACACCAAGATGATGCAGTGATTACCTCATTAATGAACGATTTAAATAAAATGAAAAGATAAGGTAACATCTAAGACTTATACTTGTATAAATCCTATTTTATGGGTGGATATTGAACCATTATCACCATATCCTCGAAATATATCATTATGGGACCTTTAAAATCCAAAAATAATTTCATATCAAAGTAACATTGCATGACCTTCCAAGGGTGCCCCTCCTCCCTCTAATAAAAGGCCCCACATATATCCCCTTAACCACACCTCTCATGCCCTTGGCTCGTCTAAAATCTTCCCATATTATCTCTCCACATCCCTCTATTACTCCCAGAAGCCTCACTTTGGGCATAAGTCTTCCCAAGGAAGCCTTTGGCTCAAATCAAAAAGAGTTTCCCGATTTAGAGGTAATGTCTTCTCTTAAGTTTATTTTTTTTATTTTTCTTTCGTTACTCCCCCTAGCATTATTATTCTTTGATTCCATAACAACAACAGTATCCTAAATATACTAGGATTTTTTTATGATAAGGATTTTATTTTCACTTACATACACCTCCGTCTAATGGTTAAAGAACATACTGTTTCTGTGGGTGGCGAATTACTACATCACAAAATGATGATTATTCAATCCTCTTTTAACACATTTCATGGTACACATTAAGATGAAACTATTTTTATATATGATATATATTATGTTTATTTTTACTTTATGCTTCGAAATTTTTCTTTTATATCATACCTTAATGGGTTCCATTATGGTTAAACACAATAATCTCATTAGAGGAAGTGAGGACTACCACCCCCTCAAAGTGATATGACTCGTTAATACCATATGTGGTATGTATAAAGGATGGAGTTAATGATATTATACATGATAATATACTGGAATTGTAATACTACTATATATCATTATGTTTTAATTCCATTAAATATGAAATAGAAATGGAAGTAGCGTTCATCGTACATATAGCTTACCATCTTCATGAACGGTGCATTTCATTTCTTACCTCTAAATGTTATATACTATTATAAATACAAGTATATTATGGATATATATGATATATATGATATCCAAATAATTAATATCATTCTATATATAATGAAACTTTTAGCACATTAACAACATGTAATTATTAGAAGTCCATTTTGGACTTAAGTACCAAATATCGAAAAAAAGAACATTATTAACTTAAATGATTACATAATGTTTATAACATGGTAAAAAGTTATATAAAATGAATAATAAATGTGAAAAAGGTTCTTAAGAAAGTAGAAATTAACTATAGTTTATTATTTAGGAGATGAAAGAATGATCGAGTCAAGTCAGACATGAGGTTAGGGACTTCGTCTCAATCTTCTTTCATTGAGGCATACTTCAATATAGAACCTTCTGTTATTATTTGTTTAATAAACCCTTTTGACTTTTAATTTCATTAAAAAATAATCTTTTTACACGAAGTGTTTTACTAAACGAAAAAAGGGAATGTTTTTGTCTTACGTATGCGGCGACAACAAATTCTCCGCCACCATGACCATTATTTTATTTTTGACTTACTCAACCTGTCATAACATTTTTTTTAAAATGAAAATAAATACCATGTTTTATTTTGGTATTGAAAATGGTTTTGATAATGTTTTTATTATATCAATGTGTTGTATTGATATCTTGTGATTTAAATGTGGAAATATTATGTTTCATTTATGCATGTTTTATGTGATAAAATTATGTTATGGTTCTTGGGAATTGTTTACGAAGACTGGTGGTTCCGTTATAAAGTAATGGTGGGTGAGATCGAGATAGCTCTCTAATTCATTGGGTAACTCAGAGAATTTAAACTCTAAGGTTTCCCTGAAAATATTGAGGGAATATACTGTGATGGGTATTCCAAACGTAACCATGAGGGTTACTCCCTATGTCAAAATCTTTTGAATCCTTCAAGTTAACTCTATATCTTATGATTTATATGAGTTATTCATAAATCTTATGATTTCCAGAGGTATTCTAAAGTGATTATGTTTTATGACTAAAGTATGATTTCATTTATTCTTATGTATACATGGACTAATGTTATATTTTCTTATTTTTATATCCCTTAATGAGCTTTTTATGCTCATCCCAAGTTTTTGAAATGTTTTTCACAGGTCAAGGGAAAAGTACATGATGTGTTGATAATGTCGAGGAAGTGTTAAGAATGAATCCATGTTTTATTTTAAATATTTTTCCTTTTATGGAAAAAATTAATACTATTTTTGATGTAACCACCTTGTTTAAATGTGGAATGAAATGCATGGTTTATGATATAAATCTCTAAAACTCTAAACCTGAAAAGATCCTAAATGTGAATTCTTGAAATAACTCAAGATTATGTAATGTTTAAGGCTGGTTCCATATATCCCCTATATAACTTTTAGAGACATCCTTTTCACCTTCACTAAAATTCTTGGGTGGATAAACATGAATATGTAATTCTAATATATAAATCAACTTTTCTGATAATAATTCACCACATAAAATTTTTAACATATATAAAAATTTATATTAGTATGCATATAAATTGAATTATGTAATGATCACAGTGATTTCATGGTTTCACATGTCATTTTACAACAATAATTCAAACAAATTATTAGTAATTTACATGATTATAAATTATGAGATACATAATAATTTTTATTATATTATGCTTCCAACAATTTAAGAAAGTCTCAATGTCCCTCACCATTAAATTCATAATTTCATAGCTCTATGAAATTATAGTGGTGGTGATCAATATTTACCCTCATTATGATATAGGTTATGGAAATGAAAACCATAGGTAGTTGTTTAGGAAGGTGGTACTGCCAACTACACGATGGTAGATCCTTATTTCATTGAGTATACTCTCTAATTATTAAATCATAACTCGTTTTCTCAACTCATGCATCCCAATTATAATTAAAGACAATATAGCCTTAAAAATAAATTAATTATTTTCTATGTTTACCCAAAATCATTATAGTAACTCCCTGATAAATATAAGTGTCCATACTAAGGACATGTAAACACTTAGTTATATGGATTCATTCATAATCAAGTAATGGATAACTTAGTAAGACTTAATATCATGTTGAGGCAATTTCTTTATTATGTGTAACAATTTATTTTTTTATTATTTACATATCTTGTTAATATTAAGTGTATTTTACATTAGTGATTAACCAAGTTATGATAAAAAATTTCGGCATAATCCATTTATTTTAATTCCAATAGTTTATATTTGTTTTTTTGTGATTGTAGTCTTACATAAATAAAATAAATCATGCATAATACAGAAATAAGATAAGTAAATAAATAATGTGATCATGATCTTATCTAATGGGTTATTTATTTAGAGAAAAATAAATCAAAATTTGTACCAATGGGAAAACACCCTATGATGGACAAGAAAGAGTTTTAGCATTCTAACTTTCTTACCACGTATCATCTAGGATTCTTTCATCTCTGTTCTATCTTGAACTACCTCCATATGCCTTGGTATACTTCTTTTTTTTACATATGGATTATGACTAACCCATAGGTGATGGAAAAAATGATTGGTTAATGGTAATTACATAAAATAAACATGGAAACACATGTCTCTTACAATAATGGAGGTAGGGATGACACACAGACCATCATATTTATTTTTATAATAAAAATTATAAACCCATGAAAAAAAATTAAATTAAATTAAACTACTCCAAAACATATATGTATGTTTACAAAGATCACTATTGGACATAAACATGAAATGAATATAAAATAGTATAGAAGCTAGAATTTACTTCGATTAATTATTTATCTTATGATAAACATGATTTCATTAATTAATTAATTAATCAATACATAAATCCTTTCATTTCTTTTATCTTAATGACCATCCAAAGTCTCTTAAGGAAACCAATATTAATTTTATACATTTAAAATAAATAGAAAAGATAATAATTATAGAAACATTCCAGGAATTAATTGATCATTTAATAATTCTCCAAAGCTTTATTACATAATCTACACATCTAGTACGAACCATGTAAGTATGTTTTCAATATAAAAATTATTTATTTTAAAATATAATTTATTTATGTAATATCTTGGGAGACTACATGGTTTGTACTAATGATATACATTCCATTTTTCGACATTAATGGGTATCCAAGATAAATGACCCAGCCCTCAATGTTTATCTTGATCATATTATAGGGTTTTCACTAATGAGCTACATACCTCATGGTTCACTAGTCAAGTTTCTACATAACCCACTGATTGACTCCACATGTTCATTGATCATGGGAATTAATGTATCACATGACATGTACACTTAATAAACACCATGTTTATCATTAATGTTCTAAGCTATCAGTCTGAAGTTGTAAAAACAATTTACATGAACACAAAGTCAGTACAAATTTCACCACTAAACGGTGTCAAATATATGATGTTTATGCAAGTTACATTCTATTTAGTCTATAAAAATGTGTGCCAGGTTGGATCGATCAACATGCATTGTTCAATAACCAAGAAGAGTGTAATAACTAATTGGGGTGTCATGCATCCCATGATAAATCTAGGTTTAGTGAACTTAGGTACATGACATGTATTTTTGATGCATTCCATACCACCCAGATTATTTACTAGAGTCTTAGGAACATCCTGATGGAATCACTAATAATTAATTCATAGGTTCTTATTCCTTATGAAAACATGAATCTTGAATGGGGAATATTAAAATTTCAAAATCATTATAATTAAAATTGGGTTGAAATAATGAATAATTTTGAAATAAAAAATATTGAAAATTTTTTATGATCAACAATCAATTAAATAATTATATATTTAAATGCATCCTATCTAATACCACTTGATGTTTCTAAGTGTAGAAAAAGTTCCTATTAGGGTTAATCCCAACTATGTAAATGTCCAATTCAATGGATAATTCATAGAATAAAAAAGACATAAAAATAATGTCCAATGAGATATTTCAAAATAATATTGAAATCGGTGGTTTATGGAACAATGAGAATTATTTTTCACATTAAATTTATAATTAAATTTAATTGAAAATAATATGTAAAACTTAGGGCTTGGAATCTTTCTTCGATGAAATTTTTTATATTCTAAAACATTTTCAGTATTCCATTATTTTTTTAGAATCTAAGTGTCAAACAACACTAGTGATGATCCAAATTTTCTTCTTTGACCTCTAAACAACATTGATTGAATTTGGGTGCTAGCATGGAAGATGAATCTTCTTGTGGTTTTCATCTAGATTGATATGATTAATCGTTAAGGTATGATGAATCATCCTTGAAAACTGATTCTTGAGATGGTAGAGAAAGGATAATTATTAGATAATTCTTCTATCTTGAGTGAGATCTTCAAATTTCACTATGTGAAAAGATTCCCAATTTTGATAAATCTCGATCAACCTATACAGAATATGCATAATTTTATATTTATGGAGAAACAGTCGGGGTTAAATAATTATTTAACTACACTAAGAACCCTAAATAATATATTAAACCTCATATAACTCTACTACATGTAATATTATTGTTACTATAATTATTCCATGGTGTTAGTTAACTAGAACAATGATAAATATTATTTTTCCAGCTTAAAAATGTATATTCATCACTGAAAAAATCATTGTTTTCTTCTACTCCTTAGTATTCCTGGAATACTAAAATGAGTATTAAATTAAATATTTATTCATAAAATAAATTTTATATTTAATGTCTACTTAATAAATATATATAAAATATTCAATAAATAAAATACATATTTTATTCATATTCCAAATATTAAATATTTTTGTAATTCAATAAATCATTTATTGATGAATAAATAATTATTTCATACCTTATGAATAATAATTGAATTTAATAAATCCAAAATAATATTATTCATCATCCTTGAAAATAAAATTTATTCCAATAATCCAATTAAAATAAAATGTAACAGAGATCAATAGAAACACTTAGTGTATTCCCCTCTATTATTATCTTCATTATCATTAAGAAGGCATTCCTAATGAAAAAGATTATAGTATAGAAACATGACAAATCATATAAGATAAATAAATTAACTACACAACATTGATAACCCCATATGAGTGCTTACATTGTAATATAATTCATTTTACAATATCTCATTAGTCAGGTTTCACAAACATGTCATCAACCGATATGCATGATACATATTTCTTTGTATATTTTAAAAAATAACTGTTATATCATGGCCATGATATTTAATGAGACAATTAAATTTCCATCAACAGACTAATATATCAACTTCCATAAATAAGGAAAGGAAAAATATTTCCTTGACATATTCATTATTATCATATCATTTATGATAAGCCCAACATAACCAAAATCTCCATGAACTATTATTTTCATGGTTCATGGTAATAGATTTTTGAGCATGAGTCATAAAATTCCTCAATAATAATCATTAAGTCAAAGGAAAATTAAACACTCCAAAAAACATGCATATCCAATGACACATAAACATGTGGAATTCATACTTGCGAGTTTGTTCCCATAAACTCCTATCATGGTGATTAATAAGATTGAAGTTCATGAGAAATAGTCTCATCTACTTATGTTTTCTTTCACATGATATTCATTTATGATATTCCCTATCTAGAATGTTATCCGAGCATAAAAGTATTATTTAAAAAATATCTTCATAACATATTAAGGTTCTCCTCATAGTGGGAAACTACTATTAACTATTATTATGAAAAAATATTATTTATGAAATTATGAAATTATTATTATTTAGAATAAAAATTAATATGTTATAAGTTATTTATATTGATATTCACTTCTTTTAATATACATATAGTCTAATGTAAAATGTAGTTGGTTCTAGGGAAACAACTAAAATAATTTACTCTATAAATAAAAATAATGTTAGTCTCAGAAACATATTGATAACAAAATTATACATAAAATACCATAAAAAACATAACAAAATAGGATTTTATGATATATTTATCTTGAAATAGACTTGATTTCTTACTTTACCAAAAACATCGATTTTAAAGAGGTTGTGATATACTATTTAAATATTATTATTTAATGTGATAGTTATAGACTCTCCATTGGATTGGTGGGAATTAATAATTATAATTTAATTATGAAAATTTATTTTAAATATAATAATAAAATGAATTCATGGGTAATAAATTGGTTAGAAAATAAAACAAAAGCATTTGAATGTAAAGAAATGTGTTTTTTTGAAAAAATATTTTTATATGTGCAGTTTGTTTCTAACAAAATAAATTAAATCGACCACTAATGATGAATGAATTAATGGAAATTAATATATTATATATGACATTATATTTTCTAATATTCATCTTATGTTTTTTTCTAGTAATTAGATAGGAGTAAATCTAGTTTTATCCTTAAAAACACATTTGTCTAAAAACTATTTTCATTGGGGTTTCACGCTTATTTTAATATATATTTTTACACATATAGAAATTTAAAATTATAAAATTGATTCCATATTTGGAATAAATAATTTAAAATTTACTAAATAGGACCCTTATATTTTATCTCTTTATGGATAGTCTCCATGATAAATATTTGTCACATTGCTATGGGAGAAATGGGTAAGACAAGGTAAAAACTATGAGATAAGACATAAAAATCCACCTAAAAAATGCCTTTATCCTATTGTACAAGTGTTTTAACCAAATATATCTCATAAACAATTTTATTTTAATTTCATATAATTTGATATTGATTATAACATTTATATTAATTTTAGAGGAAGATAAATACAAAATGTCTCTCTCTTTATTTAAATTTATATGAAATGTTTTTTAGGTATAAAAAAAAGTTAGGGAAGAATATAAAAGTTTATTATGAAAATAAATTTATTATTGTGATAATGGTAATTTATTTTTCATTTTTTGTGATGGTATAAGTACATTAAATACTTATGAAATACCAACACAATGATCATCTAAGGAGTACAAAAATCAAGGAAATTGATTTTAAAAACAATAAAATTAATATATCATGGATTATTTGTGGTATTATAATAATTTCATATGCAATCATAAAATATAAATTATGATAAATTTTTTATATTCTTAATCAATTGTTTTCTTGAAGTCTTTTAAGTCAAATATAATTAATAGTCTCAAAAAATGACAGTAATTATATTTTAAGTTAATTAACATTTTATAAAATGATTTAAAAATACTTAAAATAGATAATTATAATGTTAAATTGTTTAAAATTTAATACATGGATCATTAATGTGAAACCTGACACCTTAGAAGTAAATTTGGGACCCACCATTTTGAAAAACCTGTCACTATGATTAAGGCTAAAAGGGTTAACGAGTGGGTAATGTTAAAATGTAATTTTCAAAATGAAACATAAAGAAGTCAAAATTTTATTAGATGAAGTTATTTTAACCATAATATCTAATAAAATTTAAATTATTTCCATTTGGTTAAAATTTTCATGATTATGATCGAAATTATATTAAAATAATTTTTGTAATCCCATCTGTGTACTTTCCCACAATTATAAAATGGAATATCCTCTTATTATTTATTCTCAATCCTTGAGACTTTAATTTAAAAAAATACATGTCATAATAAAATCTTATCTTACCCTCCCACTTTATAGAACTTTTTTTTGTTTCCATAATACAATTCTTTCTATGTTTATGGTGTATTCCAAAGGAGGTTTCTCAACAAGGAGGTATAATTATTAATCAAGTAAATTATATTTTACTTCTTTTTATAGCTCATATAAATCTATGGTATCCACTCTAAAATAATTAATTTACTATATGAATTATATTTATTAGTTATTGTGATGACTTAAAAACCATTATCTATCTTCCTTATTTCCTATGGGAAAAAAGAATACATCAATCATGTGTACATTTGGACTACAATCTCCACAAAGTGATGTATTTCATTTTTCATCAAAACATCACACTAATGGTTATAATGTAGGATTTAATAAATATACATAATATTTATGATAGTTTTATAGTTATAGAAATGTGGATTTGTTTTAATTTTCTTTCATTTCATCCATCAAAAATTAGAAACATCACTGATGCATATGTTTGGACTATTGTCTCCATGAAGTGATTTAATTAGTTTTTAAAAACCATTTTCTATTAATAGATAAAATATTTTATCTAATTATTTAATTTTATAATAGTTATAGTATTAAAACTATATATATTATACAGTGATGATCAATATACAAGGATCGAGATTTTCGAACCAATGTCTACATTAAAAACGAAGGAGTTATCACCCAAACAAGTGATTTTAATAATTATTCATTGAAATATGGGTGATAAGATATTTTCATTAAATAATATATTATATTTCATATATGGTTATATTTATTTAATAAATTTCTAATAAATCCACAATTCTTATTCAATGGGTTTGAATGCATATGAATAAATACAGGACCTGAGGTTAAGGTTTATGTTACAATCTCTTTTTATTTCAGGATTTTCTATGCTAAACTTTCAATAAGGGAAATTTTATTGGTATTATACTTAAAAAATATATATTATATTCTTTGCTATTAATTAGTATAATTTTAAATTATTATATCTATGTTTATCTATGTTTATCTTTTTGGTACTCAAAATGTTTGATAAAATGTTTTGAATGAAAATTCACCGTTATTTTCTATCAAGTAAATGAACATTTTCAACTACATCACTAATCTATTTTTTTTGAATTTATTTCCGATGTGTTAAATATTTTCAAATTTTAAATTTCACTAAATTGTAATTTATTTTAAATGTTTTAAAATGAATCTTTTTAAAAGTTTTCATATGAAGTCATTTTAACTTTTTATAGACATGCGAAAGGAATGTTTTTTATTTTAAATATTCCATGAATCGATTTTTCATATTTGATGATAGTTATCTATTTTATAGATTTTTCCTAGTTTCCTTTGTTATTTTCAAATAAAATTATTTTCTAAATATCATCATCATTTCTAGTTAAAATCTTATCAATTGAAAATGATATTTTATCATGTATTCAAATAAACATTAAAATGATATCATGAAGGTTTTATTACATCTATGTAATGATATTTTACCTATTTATATTAGTTATAAGGGATAAAATACAATGTTACCATATATATTATATATATATATATATGATTTACTATTCTGATGATGAGGTGTTCACGAAACTCTTATTTTCCAAAGGCAATTAAATAATGATTAGATCAATGTATTATGATATTGTGTCACACATATATATAATTTTGATTATGTCAGGAGTTGGAACCAAATTATATATCCCTATACTATATTGGGTAAAGCCTTATAATTCATGAGATAATTATGGTAAACAATATTATATTCTCAATACACTTTGGGAATTGGAAGGGATCCCATATCCACTATGTTATGGGGAAATGTTGGTGAATGGTGATACAATTTGAGTTGATGGTCTCTATAGTTATCCTTGACATATGATATGGTTTTTAAGACTATAATGGTTATACACTTTAATAAAATACTGATATTCTTATGATTTGAACTCATAGATCTGGATTTTTTTAATGATTCCCCAAATTTGTGAAATAGTAATGTTTATTGCCAAAATTCATGAATATGATATATGAATTATTGGGTATCATTTTCTATTTATAATCATATATTATCATACCATTATGCTTGGAAAATTATTATATGTGAACATTTATTTATATATCCCATGTTTAACATTACTGAGTATCATGGATAACCTATTCTTATGTTTTTAATTTTCCCTAGTTTATGAAGATGGTTACAAGGTATGTTGATTCACGATGTGTACCTTATGTAATGAATGATGTTAAAGAAGATAAGGATGGTACTAAAATTATTATCTTATGTATATAGTCTCCAAGTTCA
Source organism: Viscum album (assembly GCA_963277665.1). Lineage (NCBI taxonomy): Eukaryota > Viridiplantae > Streptophyta > Magnoliopsida > Santalales > Viscaceae > Viscum > Viscum album. The sequence goes on along the minus strand of OY728135.1, from coordinate 1,359,770,681 downwards.
CTAAATTTTATAGTTATTGTGTATTTTTATTTGAAGGGATATAAGTAATATTAATTTCAAATATATGTAATATATATGTATATTATTATTGAGTTTTTATATTTTGCATTAATTTAGGGTTCAATTATTTTAAGATATGAGGTTATGAAGAATATATGGATAGAACCAAAGGGAACCTCTGTTAAACATAAAGTAATATAAGATGAATCTGATGTATCATAGGTTAGTAATAAGGATTCCTTATTTAGGACATATTTTGAATTATTTTAATGATTATATTATTTATCACTATGACTATTTTAATTAATGGTTAAAATATTGTTTTTTACTAGCAGGACTAACCATAATGAATTACGCTAACAATAGATTTCATGAACAATTTAATGATTTTACACTTGATAAATTGATTGTCTTTAGAGCTTGAATGTAGAATCCTATTTCAATTATCACTCAACATTCGCAAGACGTGAATTACACTGATATTCTAAATAATCAATAGAGGGGAAAATATATATTTTTGAGTATTTTATGAGTCAGAAAAAACCTTATTTTAATTATTATTATTATGTTCCAATCTTGGATGAGTGATGGATCAATACCATTGAGAATATTTTTTTTCTATTTTGTACTTGGAACATGAAATGTTGTTTCAGATAAATCTCATTTAGAAGGTGAATAAGTACAATAGTGAAATCAATTAAGAATACAAGGAAAGGGGAATAAATTTACTTCATTTAGTGAGTTGAGATTAAGAGGATATTTTTAAGTAAGTACTCCCCTAGTATTGTACATACAAAAATAATGATTTAGTTCCATGAGAATATATAGAAATATGATAAATCTATTTTCACTAAGGTGGATAATTTTACATGGCTTTTAAGGTATACATCTGGTTTAATATGGATAGCTGAAGTAAAACTAACTAACTAATTATTGTATTAAAACAAAATCTCTAGAAGGAGTTATCTATAAGATAACTTGATAACTATGATGAAATTATTTGATGTGACCTCAAGGTTGAAATTAAAATTCTATATTACCATCATTTATATGTCCTTGATAAGAAAATAAGGATTTAGTGTCAATAATAATAAAAGAAATAACACAGAGGAATGAAATTTCAATCACCCACATTTTAGAAATATGGGAATAATCCCTAAGTTAATTTTATAAATAGATCTAGGAGGTGGTTTAAATGTGAATGTGACGGTCGTAAATCAATTGAATACTGAAATACAATAAAGTGTCTAGCTTATACATTGAAAGAAAATAATATGAAAACTAATTCCCCACCCACACTCCAACAATTCAAAATTAACGGTGTATGGGAATTACACCAACCTATTCAATAATCCAATTGTTAATAATGATGGTTGATCTCAACATCTTCTTAATCCCAAATAATAAATGAAAATCTCATATGATCAGGAATATCAAAATGGTTATGATAATTACATGGTGAAAAGTAATCTTATCTTCCAATATAGAAAAGATAATGTATTATTTGATTTTGAATCTACCCAATAATTTATATCTAAATAATTTTATAAGGCTATAGTATTATATCATCAATGATTAGATGTTGAGTTAATAGTGAAATCTCTAAATAGTATGATAATCATGTCATAATAATATAGTTCCACTCATATTGATGTTTTTTGTGAATTAGCTTCATTAATTTTTTTTATTCCCCCTCTATTTAAATTTAATTTAATTTTAGGAAAGAACTTAATTTCTTTATATTGATCACATATATATTACCAAGGAAGGGAATTCAAATTTTATATTCTTGAATGACCCCATGATTGTTTATCAATGTAAGGATGAATATGATCTTCTAATGGAAATTAGTGCTATATTATGGATATTAAGTATTTTCAATAAAGGGTATATATCTCTAATGAATGGGGATAAACATATCATTATGGATATAAAAATTTTATTAGAGTTTATCTATGTATTTCTAGAATAGATGTATAGTATTCCACTGAATTTTGAAGATGAGTTTTTAATAGAACACATACCAGGTTTAATAATGTTTTTAAATAAAGAATATAGAGTAACTATTATTTATATGTAGGAATTGAAGACGAAAATATAGGATAATGTAGCCACAGGATTCATATTCTCTAGTGTGAACCTTGGGGTACACATGTTATTTTTTTAAGAATAATTATGGACCAATGCTTCTTTTCATTGATTATTAAGAACATAACAAGATCACTATCCTGAAAAAGTATCTTATACCCCCTATATATTATATTTTGGGTAAATTATGGGGAGATCAATACTTTTAATTGATTGAAATTAAATCAACATTTCTTTAATTAAGGGTAAAAATAGAGGAAATTCCGAAGACATCCTTCTATTTGATGAATGGGAATTATAAATTTATAATGATGCGCTTTTATCTAAATAATTCCCTTGATATCTTCATGGGGTTATTGAAAAGAGTATTTAAATATTCCCTTGATAAATTTATGGTAATAATTATAGATGATATTTTTATATAATAAAAGTGTATGGATGATCATGATGATCATTTAATAAATTTTCACATGATCTCAAGGAAGAAGAATCATTATGAATACCATAATAACTATAATTTTTAGATTGAAAATGTTTCATTCTAGGCTAATAAAATCCCATGTGAGGGAACACCGGTGGATCCTTAAAGGAAAAAAGTTATTGATAAAGTAAAAGAAAAAAGATAATAACCAAGATATATAGATTTCATTGGTTGGATGGATAAAAAAATATTCATTGTGGGAAATGTTTCATTACTATCTAAAACAAATAATGAAATATGGTTACAAAAAATGGACTCTTTTACAATCATGGAGATGTTAGGCCGTACTGATGAATGAGTCACGTTTCAATTTTTCAATGATAGTTATGGAAATAAAGTAAGTAATATATTATCATTCTAGAATTATAATAATGTAATATATACCATAATATTTCATTAAATATACTTATATATATTATCCATGTGGTGCGTTGATGAAAAGAGGGTAACATCTCTTTGTGGAGGCAGTAGTCTACACATACATGAACAAAGTTTATCATTTTTTAGTGTAAAAATAAAAGAAAATGGTATGTTATCTTTTTATAATGAAAAATATGTAAGGAATAAAATAACTATTCCTTGTATATCAGATATATTAAATAACTTTATCCAATTAAATTCCATGGAATGTGTTAGTGAAAGATGATTCACATTAATTTGTGAGGCTTTTGTTCACCGTATAAACAAGCGACATTATTATTTCCCTTAAGCAATGGAATTTAAAAAAGGTATATATGATATATTTAATATATAGGTATAATTATGGTTTAAATATAATATATAAACTTTATAACCATAATCATACCCATCTGTGAGAGGTGGTAATATAAAAATGGGTGACATTGTTTTATGAGAAGGCAGTCCTCCGTACACCTGAATGATGATTTCTTAAACCATTTGATGATAGCTTAGGAGGATGTGTAAGTCATGAAATTATTATAAAAACATATATGTACATGTAATATACTGATTATATTATATCATTATATTTTAATAACAATTTATGGAGTTGGAGGATGAAATAAAATGAAAAATCTCCTTGAAGAACATTACCACTTAATCAATTAAACTAATTATATTTTCACCAATAACAACCCTAGATTGTATTTATACCAAAACTAAAGATTCTAGGATAATAGGAAAGATGTTTAGAAGTCATTTGGTTAAGTAATTTCTCAACCACACAGGTCTAAACAAATGAAAAACTAGAGGAGAGAGTGTGGCCTTTTATAAGTTTTGTGAGTGACACAATTGTAATTTATTGAAATGATTCCACCATACCCATATTTTTCCAAGAAAAGATCAACCAAATGGTCCATTATCAAACCTAGAAGAGATATTTTCAACATATTTCCATAAAATATAGTTTTTATTATTTTCTTGGGTCATTTAGTTTAACCCCATAGTAAATCTATTTTAACCTTATTTATGGTAAACTATTTTCACTATTCATTTTGTAAATTTTTTTTGAGATCATAAAAAATTATAAATCATGATGATTACAAAAATTTAATACATTTTTTAAAATTAAATTCATATAATTCAATAATATTTATTTTAATATTAATACCACAAACATTATGAGAAAGAATGTTTTCAAACAGAAAATGTTCGAAAGATGACAATTTTTTTATATAAGAATTCAATATGGAAATTATTCCATTTTACAAAATTAGAGTAATGGATATATAATTTAAGTATTATTTCTTTAATAAAATTTCAAAATATAATTTTACATTATAAACTATTTAAATGAAAATGTACCTTTCAATTATAATACTGTATTACCATTATTAATAAAAAATGGACGATTATAGAAAAATACAAAAAATTCACCATATTATAATATTTAGATGATGTCCTAAAAAATAAGGATCACATTTAAAAAAATCTAAAATAGGTAAAAATTAATTTTAAAGTAGGTACACAAAGGGTGAATATTCCATCTTTTAAAAAAATAATGTTTTTTTGGGGACATTTATTTTTCTTTTAAATGATTCTAATTTTATATAGAATTAATAAATAACCCAATTTTTTATATTTTAGTTAATACAATTCATAATCTTAAATTTTCTTGCTATGTTATAATAGTGTACTATATTATGGTTTATTTAGAATTGGGGTGAATGTTTTACACTATTTCTTATATATTAAATATAAAGAAATACATTTATTGGGTTTTTTAAGATTAGTGTTTCATGTATCATATTATATGAAATAAAATGTTTTTATTTTACAATTTTGGTTTTTAAAAAAAATTGCTTTGTATATAATCCATATAAAAAGCACAATTATTAGAGGAGAATTAAAACTCTATGGGGAATATTGAGATATTATTATATGGATTTGAATATTGGTTGAGGTAACTACAATCCTTTGGTGGGTTTTTTAAAATAATTGTATTTAATCAAGGAATCAGATGGATCCTTATGAAACTATCTATGGCGGGATGTTTATTACAACATTGTGTTATGATGAATTTTCAGATATAAATCAATTAAGACTTGTCCCAGTAGAGAAAATATTAGTGAATGTTAGATATATCAAACAAAACTTCATGAAATCTCATATTAAATAGAAAACTTATGGTGATAATCATTGATGAGATATATAATTAAATATTGGTGATAATTAATTCTTATGAATATCCCCTTGGAGTAATCCAATGATATATGGAATGAAAAAAATCATATCCTTAGACATGTTTATACCTTATAAAATCTTGGTCATATTGGGAAGGTATCATATCTCTTGGTGCTTCCATCGAATATCACTCAGGTTTGTGATGAATTCCATGCATTCCTATTGAGGAAGCACATAAATTTTCCTTCAAAATTGTCGAAGATGGATGTTATTCCACTGGAGAAGGATTTATCATATATGAAAAAAATAGTGAAGGATATGGATTTTATAGATCTCATGTTGACGAAAAAACTCACCTGGTCATCATTTTGTGGAAAACCCATTAATTTAAGGATGCTATGTGGTAATGTGATGATATAATGAGGTACATATATCTCTAGTTGTTTTAATTGGAATAATAGAATTATGAAGGTAAAATTATTAAAATGTATAAATAATTCTAAACATAAATATTCTATGATATATTTTTATTAAAATATATTTTATAGATTTATTTTTATGGATCATCAAGTTTATAATGATCCAAATATACTATTGAAATATTATTATTTAATGTGATAGATATCTCCTTGACATTGGAGTGGTGAGTAAGAATGGGACTAAATAAAATTTTAAAATATATAGTTTATATTCAAAAATAATTAATTCATTAGTCATAAATCGGTTAGAAAAAAATTAAATCATTTAAAATTAAATAAGCGATTGTATAATTACCTTAAACACTTATACAATATTGAAAAAATGCTTATGCAGGCATTAGAAAAATCATGAAAAATGATTTTAACTATAATTAAATTAATATGTTTTGGTTGAATTGTGTAATTAACCAAATTTTATAGGTAACCATAAACTATTAATAAAGATTATGTGTTTCTATTTTAATACCATTTCATTCTTGATGTTTTTTCATTCAAATTGAATGAATAGTTCAAATAATATCTCTAATGGTATATCATGTTAACCAATATTTTTATAAATGATTTAAATTTTAAAAAAAAAATTATTAAATAGGGAAAATATGATTATAAAATTTCTAAAATGTCATAGATCGACAATTTTTAATATAATTTTAATTATTGAAGTAAATTTATGACCTTAAATGCTATAAAATTTGTTACCCTTGTTAAGGTTAAAAAGGGTTAAACTAAAATACAAGGTCTAGAAAACTATATAGACATGTAAAAATTGTAGTGTAAGGGATTATGACCATATCATGTTGTAAATTCTAAATTATTTCCATTTCGTTCCAAATTTCCTAATCATGATATACGTTATATTAAAACATTTTATGTAACCTCAAGTGTGTCCTTTCCCTCACATATACAAGGGAAATTCCTATTATTCACTATTCAAAATGATTGAAAATTATATGTGAAAAAATACATAAGATTATACAATAATTTCTTCCATTCCAATGTCTTTCATCTTCTAGTCCTTCCAGAAAACAATAATCCCTATGATTAAGGTTAACATTAAAAGAGTTTTCTCCACAAAGAGGTACAACTCTTAATAGATTCCTTGGAATGTTATTTCATATTATTCATCCTATAAATATATGGTATCAATTTTAAAATGATTAATTAATTATATTTTATATATATTTTATATATTTTATATATATAATATTTATTATCATTATCTAACAACCATTATTGAACTCCTCTCCATTATATAGTAAAATAAAACATCCCTTTTGCATATATGTGGACTACCAACACCATGAATAGATGTGTTTCATTTTTCTTCAAAGATACTCATTGATTGTTATGATTATGGATATAATGAAAATTTCATATATTTCAAATTTTAATATTTTTATTTTATTTTTATTTAATGTTTTTCATTTCTTCCATTGAAAAGATGAAACCTCACTCGTGTGTACATATGGACTGTCGTCTCCTTGATGTGACATAATTTATTTGTCACCACCAATTTATATGAATAGTTATAAAAGCGTATAAAATGATTACATATGAAACTGATGAAATTATTATCATTATTTAGATTATGGAACCATTATCAAAGTATAAGGACTAAGACTATAAAACTGAAACATGCATGTAAAGTAATGTTATCACTAAGAAAAAAATTCATAATAATTAATTATTAATAAACAGGTGATAGGATGTTATAAGTAAAACTTAAATGGTAATATATGTATGTATATATCTTTTGAATATAGGTTTATTTAAAATATATTTATAATTTAATGTGCACAAACACGTGTAAAATTAGACAACACGTAAGGTAATGGTTTATGTTATTGTGTCATTTCATTTCATGACTGTCTATGAAATTTTTTTATTGAGGTTTGTTTTATGGATAGTATTATTTGAACAAATATATTTCCTTATATTATAGTCATTCTTGTAATTTTCAATTATTATTTGGATTTTTACATTTTTGGAACTAAAAATTATTGATACAACATTTTTATAGGGAAATAAAACTTATTTCCTCTTTGGGTGATGAAATTTTTATTCCATGTCTATACTATTATAAATTTCTTTATATAATTTCTTAACTATAACAAAAATGTTTTAAAATTATTATTTTCACTTAATTTTATTTTATTTAAATAGTATTAAAAATTAAGGCTTCTAAAATTTTTCAGAATATGACACTTTTTAATTTTTACAAAATTCCTGAAATGGATATTTTATTTTAACATATATGTCATGAAATCTTTTTCCCACCACTATGAAAACTATATTTTTTAAATTTTATATTATAATATTCCATATATTTCCTTAATGAAAATGATTTTCTCAATATTTTGGGAATTGTTTATGGAAATTCTATCAAATAAAAATGATATATTATATTTCATTCAATGAAATGTTCAAATGAACCTTTAATGGTATTTTCTTAAATGAAATCAAAATTTAAGGAAATATTTAGTTTACTAGGGATATGATCCAATGATACCATATTTATTCATTCTATAGAGGTTTTATGATGATGAGGCTGAGGTGTTTATGAAAAAATTAAATTTTCCATTTGTTATGATATGATGATATGATGAATGTTTTATGATCTTTGGGAACACATATATATAGTTTTCATTATGTGATGGGTGGGACCAAATTTATATATCCCTCTAAGGAATTGGGTAAATCCATATATATCATGATATAATTATGGGAATTAAGTTGATACAATCAATCCACTATGGGAAATTGTTAGCTGTTCTTGGTCCACAATGATATGGGATACCAGTGATTATGCATGATCTACTATGATATAATTTTATTAAAATTTAACATTGACATATAATATGGTTTCTATTCTTATGACTGTGCCAAAATATTAGGAAATATAAATATTTTAGTATATTGAAGTCAGGTATCAGGAATTATATTTTTGACTATTCTCCCATTTTGTATATACTAATGTTTTGTACAGTAATTCTTGAATATGATCTATGAATTTTTTAGTATGAGTTTTTATTGACCATATCATATTCTCATACACTAATTTTTATGATATTACTATATTCGATCATTGATTAATATGTTCTATGTTTACGCCTACTGATCATCTTAGATTACCCCATCCTGTAATTTTAATTTTTCTATTGTTATGAAGAAGGATACCATGTATAATGAGTTTAAGAGTGTATCTTATATAAAAAATGATGTTAGAGATTACAGATATTATATTTAATCAATATGTTTATGTATCGAGTCTCTATGTTAACTAAAAATTTAAGGCTTTCAATCAAGATTATTTAGAAGATATATTAAAAATTCAAAAAAAAATTGTAATATCAATTTTTGTTATGATGAGTTGCTATAGTATCTGCATTAATCGGAAAAGAACCCTTCAATTTAATCCATGCTTCCTTCCCAATCATGATTCAACTCTTGAAAATATGATACTCAAAATGTCTTATTCCATGGTGTATAAATTCATCAGTTTAGTATTTAAATTAGAATTATGTATATATCATAATTTCCTTAAAAGGAACTATTTTAAATATCCATGTTTTTCATAATTATTTGTGAATCATAATATGATTTTTCATTGATTTGGTCCTTTAATTAGTCCCAAAAAAATTTAGAAAACTTTGGATATACCCTAACTTATCGAGTAACCCTTATATATCTCTATATGTTTAAAAGAATCCATTACTTATTATTATATATCATATATTAAGTATAAAATTTTAGAGTGACCCTTACAAATCATAAGAAAAATTATAGTTACTCTTATGTATCATTGGAAAGATATTGGTCATCCCTATATATATGGATTTAGTTACCCTTTTCTACAATAGGAAACATTATGGTAACCCTTAGTTATCATCCCAATGAAACCTTAAAAATTTTGTAAAGTAATCTCTCGTTTACTTTGATATTATTTCATCCATAATTCATTAAAAAATTAACTTTGACACAATTTTACTTTATCCTATATTTTTCTCAATGAATTATAGAGATTGAATGAAAGACATGTAATTGAGTCCTAAAAAATACTCTAAGACCATTATGTTGGATAATAGTGTTAGAATCAAGTATTCGTGTAAATAACGTCAATAAATATCATGTTACTCAATTAATTCCACAAGCTTACAAAACATGAGAAATTATGTTCCTTCAATATCGAACATCATGTGATCTCAGTTATACTTACACAAGACCAACAATGAATAATCAATAATGAAAAAAGAGAGTGAGTAATACTATTTATAAAACATAGGTAATCATATAAACATGAATAGCTATATTAATATTTTTTTATAATGGATTCTTTATATCATTTATAGATAATTTTTGGCTCGATAACACTGAATTTTATTCATATCTACTTGTATATATAACTTTATCAATATTATCCATTCAATATTTCTCAACACACTTATTGTCATTTATTTTTCTTTGATATCCAATATAGAATCTGTTGACACCACTATTTCATTTTATCTATTCTAGAAAAAACCAATCCATCTATATTAATTCCACATTTTACTACATGTTGATCACCTTGTAATATATTCCCTCCCTAGATTCTATGTCCCCCTAAATCATGAACCACTTTATCAATTGATCCAACTTAATGAATTCACACTTTAACTAATAACTTCCTAATAAATTATATCTTAATGAATTTTCCATGTCCATATAGTTCAAATAAAATCTGTCCATGTTATTTATATTTTTTAAAGTCCCAATTTATAAAAATTACATTGTTATGTTTAGGTTTGTCTATAATATCACATGATTGATTCTGGGTTATATGACCCAACTCTGCATTTTTTATTCATGATTCATCCTTTTTAGATTTTATAAATAAATTTGGTTACACAATTAATATTATAGAATTTTGATATGTTATTATTATTCATTATCTCTCATTATAGTATATTTGTCCCAAAATAGTTTTTCTTGGATAAAAATAAACTCTACTTATTCTCGTTCGATTCACAATTTGACTTCATTCATCACCATGCACTTGCTCTGATTACATAAACAAGTCATCATCAATCATAGCATCTTGATTTTCTCTTAAATCAAAAATTAAATATTCTTATTATATAATCACTTATTTTAGGACTCATTTTTTGAGATTATTAACATTCCTATTCAACAATGATCAAATTATCGGGTTCAACTATTTTGTAGGCCTTTTTATTGAAACATTTCTATGATTTATTCTTTAATAAGTAACCAAGAAATATTTTTTCTTCTACTACATCACCATAATTTATTTTATTTCATTATTTATTAGACATGGGATATTTTCTTTTGAATACTTTTAGGTGTTTAAATTTGGGTCTCCAACCATTCCAAATTTCATATAGCACCATCACTTCTCTAGGATTGAGAAACATGTGATTCTATGTGTACAAATACAGATTAAAAATTATTTTAGTAGTGGTGAGATATTTCAATTTTAACCAAAAAATAATTAGATATATTATTTACCATGGGATTCCATTTTTTTAAAACTCCGTTATATTGTGGTGTTATTTTTATTGAATCCTCATACTTGATTATATTTTCACAGGGAAATTTTAAACTAACATTGAAGTGTATCTAGTTAAAATATTAGACACTATTGACTTATTTATTATTCCAATTCATACCTCTAATCATATCATTATTCTTTTGATATAGTTTAACACTTATCTCTTAAACTAAGTAAACATAACAAAACCTATCATAATGTAGTAATTGAAATATAAGATGATTTTTTTGTCACATTAAGAACTAGATTTATTTATTAGAGTAAATATATATGTGTGGATGAAATTCAATAGATTTGATTGTCACTTTTTATGGGTAGGGTATCTCACCAAATTTTCCATAAATCATGATTCAAATATATTTATTTGATTCTACTTAGTGAAGTGATATCCACATCAACATTAATCTTTAGATAACTATCCATATTATTCTGATCATTTTCACTATGATTTTAATGCTATAAATTGAAAACCACATATATAGTAAGGATAATTGTATAATCCTTATAGTGAACCGGATACACATCCCTATTTTTTCATCAACCCTACGTAAAAGAGTTTATAGATTTTACAATCATATGAAAGTCTTTATAATTGAAAATAACTTCCAATATCGAGTCACATAACAAAAAGAAACACAACAAAATGTGTCAGAGACCATAAATAAAAATAAATTTTTTACTTTTCAATTTAACTCAGGACACACATATTTTCCATTAAAATTTAGATCAATATCATTTCTAAAATAAATTGTATTATAGTCTCTTCCATTTGAATTTTTTAAAAGACTCATATTACCCATAATTTGGGATGATTAACCACTAATACAAATCAACTTACTAATTTTCTTTCATATTTTTTAGAGCATTATCATAAGGAATATATTTCATCTTAGTCTTCAACTTCATCTCCTTCTAGAAAATAAAATGATACGATGGACACTATATTGTCCCTAAAATTCATGATCATGTGTAATAAATTTTTATTCGTCTTCCCCAAATTAGTGTAATATATTTATTAAAATAATTGAAAAGAATTAAAATTTATCCACTATTGTTTCTATTTATTAGAATAATTTTCAACTTAATTTTCTACACTAAATAAATTAATTACCAAATTTTGAGAAATTAAATTAATATCCAAAAATTTAATTTCTACTCTATGATGATGGTTGTGTTTGATTTCCCCATTACTATATTCTAATTGATTCTACATTCAAATAAATTTTTCCTTCATCCTAATCTGAAATTTTGGGAACAAACAATACATAAAATTAACACTTAATAAGATTAAATAACTTATTACTAACATGTTTCCACATATATACTATTTTCCAATATAATGTTGACTGTTGACAAGTTCATGATGATTAAAAGGTTTCTAATTTCTTCTGATTCAATTTTCTCTTAAAATAAGTTATCATTATTTTTAATGTTTTAAAATCATAACTAAGACCCCTTTTACACATAAAATTAAGTCATTAAGTGTTCAAAAAATTATCAAAAATTATTTTGACGCATTTAACACTTCTATTTAATAGTTCATCTAATAATTTTACAAACATAACATTCTTCCTTAATACATTTGTTTTTATTTGTGGCTCAATTTTCATTATTAAATATACATCATTCACTTTTAGAGTTTCAATATTCTAATTTTTAAACATTATGGAAACACTAAGATCATCAATGATATTATCTGTGTCCTAAATATTTATGGTTAGTTCATTTCTTTTTTAGATTTCACTTATTTATTTTAATATTCATCCACAACATTATTTTTGCAATCAATTGGTAATTGATGATCATAAACATAACTCTAGGAGTCATTTATAAATAATCAAATATTACTGTTCTTCTTTATTTGTAGGTTAATATTCATAAGAATCCCTTCCAATTCCAACTTGAGATAAATAAATCCATTTGGTTGAATATAATTTTAAAGAACATATTTATATTCCTATAATTTACCCATCATAACATAATTTGTATCAAAGATATACATATTATCAATAACTTTTAAATTATCATACTTAGAATCATCTTCCAAGATTCTTACTAGATCATTTTTCTAAAACATTTTCCCCAAATATTTTATGAATTAAAATTACTTATAGGGTTATAATTATTTCTTACTCTTTTTATAAATTCAAACACACCATCTTCTCCATCAAATATCTTTTTACTCTTAGAAACCATAAACCCATGGTTTTTACAAAAAATATAAATGCATATTACCCATAGATATTTCTTTTCATATCCTTAATGATCCATAAGAGATAATAATTCTTCATTAAAATATTCTTTTCATTCAATTTTCTAAATTTATTACTTCTCAAAATATTTTAAAACCTATAGTCTTAATTAATGTTATAAATAACATTCCACCATTACTCACATATCATATTTTCTGAATTCCATGTATATATCATTGATAGATAATTTTATATGATTTAATTCATCAAGTTTCAGTAACTATAGGTTATAAATTATTAATAATCTTTTTAACATATATGACACTATATCAATATCTATATTCTAATGATAAAATCTTTTAATATCTTTAATAGCCTCAATAAGTAGGTTGAACAAATTATCATAATTTCCATGTGAATTAATATTTAATCTATTATATTTATTTTGAATAACCTATAGCTTTTCCTCTTACACTTTTATACCAACTTCAGGAATATTTGAAATATTTTACTATATTAACATATCTATTCTATAAGTCATCACTTTAATATATATCTAAATATATATGTATTGAAACAAGACAATAGGATCCTTTAATTCATCATTAAACAAATTTATTTCTAATATTTTACCAGATAACATTATAATATAACATACTTGTATTACATGGACCATTGTGGAGAAAAAACATCAAAAATAATTTAAAGGTGATCTCACTTTCTTATTTCACACCTAAAAATTGTATCCATTAAATAAGTATAATCAATTTTCATTTTCAATATAATCCATAATGACTATTTCCTCTATATGATTGACTAAAAAGTAACCCATGGCTCTATAACAAAATATCTTTTAGTTATATTTCATTTTTATCATTTATTTTGAGGTTACATAATGTTTGGGTTGTGCTTTGGGATCTTATAGATAGTTTTTATGAGTCTTGGAAGCTTTTTGGAGCGCTTTCGGTTAGGGGAAATTGTGAAATGAAGAGAGGGCACTAGGGGGTGGGGGTGGAGTAGCACAAACTGGTTTCCATTTTTTATAAAAAATGGAGGCAAATAATTTTCCAAATAGTGCAATTTTTCATGATTGGTTCATAGTTTAAAAAATAGGTGGACTATTCATACAACCCTAGGGTTTATCCAGTAATACTTCTATGGTTAGCGCACAATTTGGAAAAATGTGTGATCTAACGATAAGACCTATATAATTAAATATGAAAATTATATTTTTAACATAAAACATCCCATAAAACAATCATTATTATCACCTCATATTCAGATCTCAAATATCGTACCTCCTCTATGTGATATTCTTAATCCCATTTCCCTTGAAGGGTCATTCCATAAAACCAACGAGAATTACATCTATAAAATTATTTGTAAAATATTTATTCTCACCTTATCTTCATGATGTTTTTTTTCTAGAGGATAAACCTTAAAGTGGGTTTCCAAGATAAGATTTATGGTCTGGTATTTTATTGATGATATATTTTCAGAATTAATTTTATGTAATGAAAATGAGATCATAGATCTATTATATTAAGAGACAATTTTTCATCCAATATGGTAAGAGGTAGGTGGTTTCACTATTATTTCACATTATTCAAGAACATGATGTTTTTTATAAACTTTATTTCTCATATTCTAAAAAAAATATCTTAATTAAAACCCTTTTAAAACACCCCTTTTTTGTTGGTTTTAAAATTATGTGTTTTGGGCTCTTTTTATAACATTCTTGATGAAATGACTAAATAATTTTTTTTTGAATAAATATAAAATTAGGTTATGAGAATATAACAAGATCATGTTTTGAGTGAATTCATACTATATTAGATAGTGTCCTTTTTGGTTTGGACTCAGTTAACATTATATTTGGGGTAAATTAGATTATACCAGAAAGAAAAAACATCAGACTAGAGAGATGATTTGTTTGTGAATTTTGTTGTTTAGAGGGCCCACTTTGACTGGTGATTCATTTCGCAGTTCATTTCATTGGTAAATGTGTACTTTCCATGGGGTTATTTTGGAGTGGGGTGTAATAATAGTTTTATATTATTATACATAGTAATGGGTTTTATATTATATTACTATTTTATATAAAGTATGATGACTTGTTTTAATCCTATTGTCTTGTGTTATAGGTCTTGGGGAATTCCTACCAATTTTCTATAATTTCCCCAACATATACACATGGGTGTGTATTGAGATTTTTTAACATGATATAGGTAATGATAATATTTTAAAATTATATAGTGGTCACTTATTATTTCTTGGTAATTAGTGGATGGAACATGGTGTTGGTTGATGGATGGGGTCTAGTGAAGTGACACCTTGGAACTTAGGTGTTATTACCATTTAGTCTCTTGAACTTCTAGTTTGTATTGTTTTACTACTGTGACTCTGATTGTGATTATTGTTTTATGTCATCAATTTACTTTTGGTATTATATCATGCATTATTTTAATTTATATTATACTATATAGACTTTTTGATTCATGTTACATATTGATTTCCTAAGGTAAAAACATTCCCTAGGATTTAATAAACCCATTGGATTTTATTTATTTCATTTGGTGTTTAAGGAATGTTACTTATGTTTAGTAATATATATTTTGAACAACAATATACTATAGAACCTATAATGAATGAGATATTTGGTGATTGGGTGGTACTAGTTTCTATTGTTAAATAAAGATACCACCAGTCAAGAAATCCAGAAACCAGAAAGTTGGTGTAGTTGGGAACATCACTACACTTAAACCACATATGAACTGACAATGTTTTTAGTATATCATGAAAATATTACATCTTATCGATATGGAATATTTAACTAAGAAACCAATCCATATATATCAGTGACTGAAATTAATGATATAGAAACTAATGATTTTTCAAGGTGATTGAAGATTTGAGAAATAAGAATCATAAATGAGGAGGATAATAAAAATTGTTGATTTAGTTAGAACTGCAATAATATTGTTGTCATGATAGAGGTGTATATTCTAGAATTCCAAGAAAAATAATGGCGAAAATTGAATATACTAGATAATTTGGATTATTTTCTTATGTGGGAATGATTTCAGGAATTTTTTAATAAACTATTATACTAATTTACCTTTTGGGATTTTTGAATGAAATATTTATTTTGTATAAAACATGGAAACATGTCTTTTATGGTATAAACAGCTCAATTCACCCACCTAGATCGCTTTTCACTAGAGGCATCTATCGATGAATCTCTCAAGTAAGAAATATTTTTGTTGTGGTGGTGACTATATATTCTCTCTAAAGTAGTGGTGTTCTATATTAAAAAGTATATATACATGGTGAGTAAGACATAAGTAATAGAACAATACATTGTTGGGAATAAAATTGTAGGAAACACATCTATCTAATTTGAAATTGGTGTGAAATATTATGCTATAAATAATCATAGAAGAGATAGCTACTCCCAGGGAAAAAAAATCCATCAATTAACCAGTCGACTGGATCAACATATTTTACACAACATAACAATTATAGACCAAATTTTTTCCAATTTTTTTCACTAGATAATATGATGAGAGAATGATAGACACCCTCTGGGGAGTCCCCAAATTATAGAAAAATGGGACATCTCATGCATTATTACCCTTATCCTTTGATGTCAACTAGAGATAATTTCTTTAATTTAACCCATAACTCCCATGATCAACTGGGATAATCTCATTAAAATAGTTACCACTCTTATAGTTGAGATATTATAGAAGATTATAGGAACACCTTGGTATTTTGGTTGATACCACCATAACCGTGAATAAGCAATACTCAGTGGGATCTAAGAAAAAATTTTATGATGATGATCCAAAAATCATCACTGAAAAATTAGGTCCATCAATGGGGAAAGATACAATTCATCCCAACTCTATGTTAATGGTTTTACTATTTGATATTAGTATATCCCACATTCATATTATTTCTCGGGTGTTAAATAAATTATGGTTTAATGTTAAATCAATGTATCATGTTTTGAGCATCAATAAAACTATTCAGAAAAGGTAATGCAGAATACCTAGGTGTCCAGTGTGTTCTATCACAACAAATACAAGCCATGTTTAGTGGGATTTTACTATCATGGAAATGAAAATATTCAAATTAATCATTTGAATAAACTAGTTGGTAAAATTTAGAAAACATGTCAACTATTACACATGGAAAGTATCCTTAATATCACAAAAAGGTGATATTATTTTAGTCAATGGAGATTGATATATGAATACTAATTTAGAGAGGACATTAGGATTTTTTATAAAACCATCTCTTACAAGCTATAGATAATGAAATGAGGTGATATAAATGAAATTTGTAATAAGAAACCTCATGCTATAGTAGAATGATACCTTCATGTATTCCTCTATGATTTTCTAAGCAATGTCTCAAATAATAAATTGAATTTCCTATTGAAATTATTCATAGAATGAATCAAATTTCAATTCCATTACGTAGAATGCCACAAATGGAATTGTGAGAAAGAAAGGTCCATAGAGAATAATTGAAAAGAAAGGGATTCATTAGAGAAATTACATTTCATTTTGAAGATCCACTTTGATTCGTAAATAATATTGATGGATAAATTTAGTTATGATTAAATTATCATCAACTGAATCAATTCATGATCATTAATGTGTATACTCTTCCTAAAATCAATGATATGTTTGATAAATTTAAACAGAAAAAATGTTCCCTAAAATTTATATATGACCAGGTTAAAACTAACTCTGACTTAGGAAAGATTATATTTTGAAAAAAGATTTATGAATACATTATAATCATTATGAATACTTGGTCCTGCCTTTTGAGATCATCAATTCATATGAATTTTTATGGATAAGATGAAATATATCATAAATAATACCCCACATTGCTTTTTGTTGTAATTTTGTATTATATCTTGTATACTATTAAACAATATATGATTATATAAAGAAATTATATGTTGTATTATGTTCATTTAATTACATAATAAATGATAAATACTTTGACATATGGATTCTATATATTCATTTCCTATGATATTTTATTTCTATAAAGGGAGTATCAATTGATCCTGAAATGTCCAAATTAGTCATTTTAGAACATCCATTTAATAACATATTTTATATATGAAGCTTTATTGGATTAGTGGGCTATTATGGATTCTTTTTTTGGGATTTTTTATGAAATTATTATCCTATGATTTCATTGATATGGTAATTTATGAAATTCACATGGGATGATGATTGTAATAAATTCATCCAACAGCTTAAAACTCAGCTCACTTCAACACACATATATATCTTTCCTTAATGAAGATAATGAAATTTTGTGTATTAAAATGAATTTGGATATATAATGGGTTTTGTTCATATGAAAAGAGATAAATTTTTAGCTTATAGATCATGTAAATTATAAACTCATGAATATAATTATCTAATGCATGATATATAATTATCTATCATGGTCCATGAATTAAAAACATGATGTCACTATCTCTTAGGTGAAAATATTACTATCTTCACCAAACCTAAAAGTCCAAAATTAATTTTTTCCCAAAGGTATCTAAACCCAATGAAATTAACAATGTTGTAACATATCAATTTGTTGTACATTAACTAGGATTATTTATTTGAAATGTAAAATTAATTGGCTAACTCTTTGAGTAATATAGAATATAATGAAGCATTTAGAGTGGATTATGACTAGTGGAAAATTATAGTAGTAATTAATGAAATTAATATGGATTTTATTGAATAGAATATGGATTTAGTTTTATTTTTGGTTACTCATATTCTTTAGATAGTTAATCTGGTTATGGAGACATCAAAATTATACCAAAATACATTACCATTAGGTCATATGTCATGGGTGGTGAGATCATTAAATGTTTGAAAGGGGATTTTTTTCTACATTTAGGATTAGATCATAGTTTCTTCATCACACCATGAATAACATATTTCTTATTATCTATATTACAAATGGGTTACCCCTGGGTATTTAAAAAATATTTAGGTTAATAAAGATAAATTTTTGGTGGCCTAGTAAGAAACAAAACTTGGATAATTATGTTATGAGATGTCTCACTTATTCAATGGAAAAGGATAAATATAAATGGCCTAAATTCATGCTATAATCTATTACTTCACCTATATAAAAATGGGACCATATCTCTATATTCTTTTTCACTAATATGCAATGGATACTTCAAAAACATGATATTACTTGGGTGATTGTTATCTTACTCATTTTATCATCCTAATTCATTCCCATTCAAGAGTCTAATATTAAAGTGGGCTTGTAAAATATTTATATCTAATTGTTGAAAATATTATATAGATGATAAGTTTCTATTTTCTCTTACCATGACCCTATATTAGTATCATAGTTTTATCGATCCTTAAAACCGGCCCCTGGAAGATAGTTTACCAAGAGAATGACATATCAACCCAAATGGTAGGATAGTTGGATCATTTCATGTAGACACTAAAAGATATTATTAGATATTTTGTAATAATTTTTATTGTTATATAGAAAAAACATTTTTATTAAATTTTTCATGTAATAAATGCTTAATGTCCATGATATGGACTTCTCTATTCATGGAATTGTATGGACACCCATGTCAATCACTAATTTTTCATTAGATAATTGGGAAACATCCTTAATCAGATATTGTTTTTTCAATGAAACAAGGAAAATCTAAATGATTAGGAAAAAGTGGTGATACCGTAGATCCATTAAATATTTTATGCAATAATTTATGATGAACCTTATCATTTTTATGTAGGTGACCACATGTTCTTAAAATTTTCAACGAGGATTGGTTATCTCCATTTGGAATGAAATGAAAATTGTATCATTAGATAATTAGACCATTTATATTTTGTAATATATTAGAAACAATGAGTTTTAGTTATCCATTCCACTGAGGTTTAGTATTTTCAATAATGTTTTCCCTATTTATTAGCTAAAGAAGTACCAAAATGATCCTATAAATGTTTTTCAAATATAAAAAATCATTATTGCACTAGATAATATATTCATGCATTCCCTAGATCAATTGTTTGATAGATATGAAAATATCTGGTGAGTTAGAAATTCCTCTTTATTATGGTTATTTTAATAGCATGGTTCGATTCCAGATGAAATATGGGAATGAGAGATGTTAATGCTAGATCAATGGATATATTTTTTCCCACAAACATCCAACCAACATATGTCCATGGATGAGAATACCAATAGTGGAGAGAATAGAATGACCTTCATTTGATTTAATTTTCTATTTTATTTTGTGTTTTTAGTGATATATTGTTTTTAATAATTTCAATAGTTTCAGAATGGCTATAGAGATTTTTGGAATATATATAGAGCAATTGTGATTTTAGAATGAATAATGGACATCATGTGGATTCACTATAGTATTTATCAATGTAGAGATGGGACTATGGGGGAAGAAAATATTTTAGGTAAACAATGGGGTGACCATGCATACTTGTAATTTTTCAAACAATGGAATTTCCTCATGGTTGGAACATAGATCCCAAAATATGATGACTAATCGTGAAACACTAGGTTCTTTATATTAATAATTAAATAGTTAGCCAATGGTTTTGAAAACAATTTTCTATAACCATGTGATTTATTTAATTAAATCAAAAAATATATTTATATCATGATAATTCCCTATAGACCCTTATTTTTATTCTCCAATATTATGATCACAAACCCCATCCCTCCCCTAGGTGATTTTGGTTATTTTTTTCCTTTTGAAGGTTGATTCTTACAAATAAAAGACAATTGGGTATAGAAAATAGGATTTATGTATATCATTAATCATTTAACTTATTGATCATATTTTTTATTTAGATTGGTACCATAGATGAAGCCTTATTAGATAATATCTATGGTTGAGGTCATTATTTGATTAGAACTTTTTATGATTCACTAATGTGATGTAAATGATATCTCAAATATGTTAGGTCATAAGATGATTCTCCCAGATGTATGAATTAGATAGTGTAAGCTTAAATATTATTCATATTCAATCTAGAACATAATGTATTTTTCTTGTAAAATTTATTTCTCATATTCGTGATGAAAATATCTGATGAAAAGACTATTGAAACCCCCCTTGTTTGTTGGTTTTATATTTATGGGGTGTAGGTATTGACCAAAAAATTCTCAATGAAACTTTTAATTGAATATTTTTGAATAAATAATTAAATCTTTTAGGTGTACATAGCATGATCATGGTTGGTGTGGGGTTATACCAAATTAGAGGGTATCCTTGTTGGTTTTGTGTTGGTTACCATGCCTTCTGAGGCACACTAAATTGTACCTCCAGGTGAGAACTTGGGATTAAAGGAATGATATTTTTATTCACAAGGTGGAATGTTTAGAGGGAAAACATTGATGATAGATGCATTGAATGGTCAATTTACTGGGTAAAAGTGTCCATGAATTGGTTATAATTTGGGTGCTGGAAATTTCATTAATTTTATATTTTTATTACCATTTTATATAAATTGTCCTAATTTTTTTATCATATTGGTATGGGTGGGAAGTCATAATGATTTCCAAAAAAGAATATTTAATCACCACTATATATGATCCTTGGTGAATATTTAGGTGATATTTATCATTATATAGGTGAAGGGAATATTTTATACTTTTCTAGTGGATATTAATAATTTTTTTGTTCTTAGTGGATGGATCTTCGAGTTAGTTAAGGGATGGTGTCCGGTGTAGTTCAACATGGTACTCAGTTCACGTTGTCTTTGGGTTTTGTAATATTAATCATTATATTATTTTACCTTTTTTGATTTGTATTGTGATTATGGTTTCATTTCATCACTTTACATTTGTTTTTGAATAATGAATTATGTTTATTTATGTCATACTATATAGATTATCTGTTATAGTTTGAGTCTTGTATTCATAAGGGAATGGCATACCCCACAATTACATAAATCCCATGGTATTTACAACCAGACTATGGTGGTTATGAGATTACACATGAGGTTAGTGGAATCTCAAAACTTCTAAAGACAATGAGTCTAGTAGGAATATTATAGATCTGATACCCCTTATTGTAACTCATGATCCTAATATACACCCGTAGTTGGGGTGAATGTGAATTGAAGTGACTTGAAAAATATTCTATTATCATGTTAAATCATATGTTGTCTTCTAGTTTGAAATTAATCCTTGAATATATCAGTAAGATCACATAGAAATAGAAAAAAATTCTATATTATAAGGATAACAAACACCAATCCTTTGCTTAGTTTATCTTCACTGACCTACATCTAGGGAGAAAATATAGAAGGTGTTTTGGTATTAATAATAATCACTACACCACTGATATTTTCATAAACAATTTAGTGCATTATTATTACTCATTCAAGGGTTATTCCATCTTTATATTTTCATTTAACTAACTTCCTTGAGTGTGACATAAAGAGATAATTTTGACATATTGGTCAAACTAACAATGATAAAAATCAAAATATAACATAAAAAAGAAATGGGATTCACAAGGATTCTATATTATAGACTTTATAATCTTCAAAGATATTTAATATGATCAACACTTCCAAACATTATCTTTCTTTGAATCGAATCTATGCAAAACTAAATCTTGAATTATAGATATTCATTCAATCCCATGTTGTTATCCACCTTCCTTCTTCCTCTATTTTTGTAACTGTATGATCCTCTTCTCTTTTATTTGTGTTATTTTCATCTGTATAGTTGGTTCCAATATATCATATAAAATTTGAAATTTTATTTCCAACTTTATCAAAAACATACAGGCACCTTTTCATCATGTCCATCCATTATATCTTCTTCAACTAAATCTTCTCCATTATATTCTCTTTATACAGATAATGTTCATTAAATAAGACGAAAATATTTAAATAAGATAAAAATAATAAAAAATAGATATAAATTATATTTTTTAAAAACTAAATGGGAAATACTATACTCAAAATAAATTTGTCATGATATAAAATATAATAAACATATAATTAAAATATAATTAAAATGAAATATATCTTAACGAAGAAAATGTTTCTTATGAATATGTTTCTCCAGGAATCATATATATTTTTGCTTCAACTATAGAATAACCAATACTAAAATTTTCTTTTTTCATGATAAATACTTGCATAAACTTCTTATTTCAATAAATATGATGAAAAATTCATAAAAACCTTCAATATTAACTTATTTGGGTCACCCTATTTTTCAAATGTATTTGGAAATCTAAATATAGCCTCTGTTATGGTGTGTTAAATGTAGAATTAGTCAAACTCATTTTTTTAGCTACGTACGGAATTTCCCTAACAAATTAAGTAAACCAAGAATATCCACATATATTTTTACATAATCCTTATATATCCTCAGATATCATAAAGTTACTATTACAAATCCTAACTTGTTTCCCCACTATAATAAAATCATCATGATTATATCTATAGATTAAAATAAAACATACAATATTGTTTATTATAAGAAACAAGTCGTCCTTAATCTCACATTACCATATCTCAATATCCACAATATTAGGATATCATGTTTTTAACTATAAAAAATTTACTTTTTTATCCCCCTCTTAGATATCATAAATTTTCTTCTATATTTTATTTCATTTTTAATTAAATGGCTTGGTATAACATTTTCTTCAAGAGGGATGAAAATAATGAATTTATCACTATCCCATCAGCTTTGATATTATTCTTATCATGTAGAATATTGGTTCATCCATCATTAGGAAGATTCAAATTATTCTTAATGATGTAATGAACATTCAAGCTATGATATAGTAGATATGAAAAATACATTTCTCTCCCTATATAGAATACCTTTCTATAGAACCTTTGAACTCCTTTATTTATTTATATTTCTCATGATATCTATAGATCTATTTAATTAGTGATATAATTAGTAAGAAAACAAACAAATATCTATGGTAAAACCTAGAACCATCTCATTACTATTTTAGAGTTATTAGACAAGTAACAAGCATAATAATTATAAATAAAACCCTCTAATAATAAAATGATCAACCTAAGAAATATTAATCGAACACTAGGGGGTCAATCATTGATTGATCAAAAAACCTATGTGAAGAATTTTATCATTCCACCTATTACTATAGAATATCATATTGATTTTTTTTTGGGCTAGGCGTAGATACATAGTGCGATTCAGAGTCCCGGTGATCCCAAAATTAATTTTAAATATATATTTACTATATTAGATATCAAGATTCAACATTTTTCGAGAAAAATATTAATAAATCATAAAAGTAGGGTCATATTTCAAACATATGGCTTTCTTTGATATTAGAGTATGGGATTTATCCTAGTTGTGATGTAATCATTATCAATATTGGGTGTTTATATAAAGTGCAGTCATATGATAATTAATAAAATCAATAAATCAATGTTAATAAAAACATTGTATGCATTTATATTGTATCTAATAATTAGTTTTTACAATGAAAATGAATTTGGGTCAATATGAACATTGGATGGGGACTTTACAACTTATTTGTTTTGGTTATTTGTTCCCATTTTCATCGCATGTAATTCATTTAGACCACGGTTCAATGAAAACCTATTATATGATTGTTTCAAAATGATTATTTGGTTCAAAGAATCTACATAATGTTTACAACTGCAATCGATGTTGGTATTGTGAGTCACTATGAAGACATATGATCAATCAGTTTATATTTATGGGATGCACACAGTTCATATTTCTAGCGTGTGATGGTTTGGAATATCTATGTTTCAATTTTTGAGTGGATTAAGGCATAGTTTCCAAAAAATTGGTGGTGGAATGACTCAATCAGGGAAGATTAACAATCTTTGTGGGTGATCGATGGTAGAATCTAAGCTAGAAGTGGCACGAGCATACATAGAATAAGATTCATGAGTTGTATGATATCCTTGGTTATATGATGTGCATTTTGAAGTTACACGCCATGTGGAAACCCCAGAGAGATGGCTATGGTTTATGAAAGGAGATATGGATCACACATTGTGTTTCCCCAACAACAAGTCTTGTGGTCTTTAATTGTATATCTCAACATGTATAGGAGGTACACATCCAAGATTTCTAGTTGTGTTCCATGCCATGTGGTCCATACCACATATTCTGTATGCCTGATAAAGTAGATCGACATGTACAATGGGAACACACTCAAGAGATCATGTGTCCCTACACATAGTGTTTGGTAGAACACATGTCATGTAATGAAGCACGAATACAGGTGGGTGTATTGATGCATGTGTTGAAGCTGGTGCCAAATGTACATACTGTGTACTCATAACAAATATCATTTACCATCCCAATGTAATATTAGAGAGCTTTTTCTCTTCACCATGGACATATTTTATCTGGTTACATTTCCATGATCTATTACCTAAGGGATGAATATGGAGTTGTGTCCTATTTATAGGATAGTTATTCCCTATTTGGAACTTCAGTATTGGGTTTAGTTTTTTGAATCACATCATAGGGATAAGAGTGGGATCCTATATCATCATCATATTACCTAGGTGGGGTTCTTGGTATCATCATCACCAACAATACATGGTAATAAATCCCCTAATTATCATGTTATTCATTATTGGGTTATTGGTACACCACGTGTCTTCAAGTGTGATCTCCATCTGTGATTCAATCTATTTCGACTTCATGCATATACGTCTTACGGTGTAACTCAACCATCTTGAATACTATGATGAACACCATCCATGGATCTGACTTGTGTATTATGTTCCCCCAAATGAGTGTTATATGGAAACATTGTGATGTAATCCTAATAGGGAATTATGGTTGTGATCATACCTTGAGATAGTCTATTAAAAATGAGTATATTTGGAAATTTTGGCAATGTATGTTGTTGGAATATCCCAATGATGAGATAACAATTGTTCATAATGTTATATTCTTAGTGATTTTGGGGTGTCCTACTAATTATTATTATAATCACCATAGAATGTGATTTTACCACACATGTCATGTATTATGAAGTTGACTGATCTTTTGATGGATTCTTCATGGGACCGTGACTAGGTGGATCTTAGCGAGACATTCATGTATTGGTGTATTAGTCTAATATGAAAGTTATAAAATCTTATTTCATAAGATTGATTTGTTTTCAGTTTCTTTTAGTGGGAATGTATTAGGACCTAACTCTCTAGTTCTATATTTTCATACAATGATGGTGTGATTTTATATGTATTCATGCTTAGTTATTTGTTGTTTACATTTTAGCAATGTATGTGCTAAGAGATATTTGCATGTGGGAATGTATATTAGGCTATGGCTTCCCATGTGTGTTATATGACTACTTGACACTAGTTTAAAACCATTAAGCTATTGGATCTAGGCTTAGTGTAGTAACGGATAGGGCGCAGATGGGCCGTGTTGTGATATAGTGGAATTAAAAGAGCCAGTTCCACCAAACGATAGGAGTCTAAGAGAATTGTTTTGGTTTAGGGAAATAATTTTAAATGTTTCTAGTTCATCTCTTAGTCCATGGATTCCAATATTTGTGTTTCCTCCAACATACCCATGCCCTAGGATTTTTACAACCACCTTATTGAATTGGTGATTGTAGAGACTGGTTATAGGGAAAAAACATTGATACATGCAACATATAGAAATAAATTATGATTTCATGTCATTCTTGTGTCAGATATCAATAAATACTCATTGATTTCTGTAGATATTTTTCATTAAAGGATTTCTCTATATTGTTTTCAAGAAATATTTTAGCACTATAATCATTTGTAGGATCCCCTCAGTAATGAGGTTTCAATATCGGTCCCTATTTACGAGGTGTTACCCCAAGTTGGTACATTAGTCAAAACACCACCTATAGAGTAGAATATGGTATGAACATTACAAGAAGATTAGGATCACATGATTAGTGTGCATTTTGATTTTCAATGATAGTGACACCTATAGTTTTGAGAAGATCCTAACCCCTTGTTGACTGCGAACTATCTTCTAGAAGTGAAATAATTCTTTCCTGGTGTCACAAAAACTTTATAAAAGATTTTCATCCTAGTAGGGTTCTTTCTAAATGGATCTACATGATAATGGTAGGAATTACTGACTCAGTGGTTTGATGAGGTGAGTATTTCTTATTTAGAGTTGAAGTACATTTTCAAAGATTTGTTTCTTTAGATTTTTAGGGTTGTTCACTTCTAGGATTTCTACAGCTTTACCAAGGTAGTATAAATGTGGATGAGTATTCATTATGGTTCACTGGCCTCTCTTGGTACTCAATGGATATGATGTATGGTTAGTTATATTGGTATGGATCTTTCAAGAGATTATTATATAGAGTTATTTTTTCCATCATGATACCTCTACGAATTCCTACTTATGATGGGGTGACATAGAGTGCATTGTTAGTCGATATTTTACTATCTGAGAGTAAAAATACATCTGGCACTAGTAGTTGTCACACATGAATAAACACATAGAATGTATGGATAATAAAATATAAACAAATACATGGAAACATTATATATTTTTGTAGGAATTCCCAGGATAAGAGATCTATTGATCAGGGATTAGAGGATGGATCTAGTCAGGCTAAAGAGAGGTGGCACCACTCTTGTGTTGGTTGAGGAAACATGAATCAGATTTCTTGACCTGATGTGCAGCTGATATAGAGAAAGAGTATAGGACACCAATGTAAAGTATGTCAAAGGAGAATTTATGTTTTTAGGGTTGAAGACATTGAATAAGATCTTGAATACTAGCTGGAGGTGGTCCAAGATTTGACTATTACCACCACTAGCCCATGTGGTGTCCTATAGGCTCATGGAGTTTGTGTTTAGGGTAGATGGTAGAAGTAGTAAGGTGAGTCTTATGAACCCAAGGATCTAAGGATGATATGAGGTATTATCTATGCCTCCTTTTCCCATTTCATTGATAAATTAAAGTGAGACTCATTTCCTTCATACCACTAACCTAATTCAAGATATAGATATTTTTGTTGAGCCTTTAGCTTTACCCTTGTACAGAGAGAGCCTTACTAGGGTTGACTTAGAGAGCAAGAAATTTGACCGATGGTGTAACATGAATCTTGGATGAAATATTTATTTTTGGTATCTCTTTTTAGTAGAGTTGAGTCCTTACAATTTCATATTAGGTATGGATTGGTTATTTATAGTTCATGCCCAAAGAGAATGTTTTAGGAAGAGGACATAGTTTTTTCAAATTAATTGTGTGAGTATTTCCTTTATGGGTGAAAAAGAAACCCAAAAGATCAATTTTTGTTCATGCATAGGAGGGTGTATTTTATTACACAGAAGATAGATATTAAGACTCTTGGTTTAGAAAATTTTGTGAGTTTTATAGTTTCTCGCACTAGTGATAGTGCATGAGGTATTCTTTCCTGATGAAATTTTAGGTTTACCTCCCAATAGAGTGATAGACATAAACATTGATATACTATCCAAGCAAACATTTTATTTATTCCATCATATTGGATAGTTACAAAAAATCATCTCATGTGGAGGGTGTATTTTGAGTACATACAAAGGAAGTTATTTTTTAGTCCCATTGTTTCACCATGGGTAAACCTAGTATTCTTCAATAAGAAGACATATGGGTGTTTGGGGTTGTGTGTTGACTATAGTCTCCTAAACTAGGTAAATTTAAAGAACAAGTATCCATCATCGAGGATCAATAACCTCTTTGATCACATTAGAGTGGAACAATGGTTCTCAAAGATTTACCTCATATCATTCTGTCACCAGCTATCAGTACGAGATAAGAATATAACAAAGATAGATTATAAATATTGTTTTGAAAACCATGAGTAGTTTTTCATTTCCTTGGTTGTGAGGGGGACCTTACTAGTGTTCATGGGAATCATTAACTTGATCTTTAAATCTTTCTTATATCATATTGTGCTAGTCGTCATCGATGACATCCATATGTACCCAGTATATATGGAGGAGCAAGATAGACAGTTTATGATAGTCCTAGACAAACCCCGAGGTAATAAGATATATGGGAACCTCTCAAAGTTCTATTTCATGATTTGGGTGGTCCTCTTTATGATACATTCAATATTAGTATATAGTGTAGTAGTAGACCCAATGATGTTTGATGCAGTGTTAGCATAAGAGACACCTAGGGGAATGATAATGGTGAAAGGATTCCTTGGGGTTATAGGTTACTATCTGAGATTCATACCTAAATTCTCTAGGATATCATGTCCATTGATATCCTTGACCTGAATGAGGAAATCGTTTATGTGGATAGAGAGGTGGTAATAAGATTCCTAGGAGATAATGCAATGATTGGGCAGTGATCACATCATGCTATTTCCAAGGGAGGGTGTAAAGAATGCAGTGTTCTATGATGCATTGGGGACTGGTCTGGTCTATATTCTAATAAAGTTTTAGGTGGTGATTACTTATGTTTCACACTCTCTGATATGACATGATAAAATCTACATGAACCATGATTTGGAGCTAGCAGTAGTAGTCTTTTCATTGAATTTGGAGAGACACTATATTATGGGGGTGGGGTTCATCTATGTTGACAACAAGAGTCTCATGTATATCTTATCTAATATGGAAATTATCATCAAACAAAGATGATGGATATAGTTCCCCTAGGACTATTAATTTTATACCATCTATACTCCTTGGATGTGGAATATGGTTGAAAATGCTCCATGTAGGAGTTATTGTTCATATCTATAATGAAATTCCTTAGAGTATAGTGCTTAATAAAATAAATAAAATAAATAAAATAAGTTATTTATTTTATTTTTTTGATGTAGAAACTGGGATCCTCTAAAAATATATGTGTATGAAGAGATATCAGGGTTGGAGCATAGCCAGGGAGATCTAGAGGAACCATGGAAGATAATGATCTAGGTGGTTGACATCAGATAACATTGAGATCGAGGATAATTTCACCATTAGAGTTCACCAAAAACTCCAACAACAACGACTTATATTTTTTATTCATTACGGATCAATACAACTTGAGGTAGGTTTATGTGGTTTTATCCTAGTTTTATTATTTCCATTATGAAGGAAAATAATAAAGCTAATGAATTTATTCACGAGTCATGCATATTGTGTGTATGAGTAAGATTATATGGGATTGGGGGATTTATATTTTTGATTATATTATATCCCTTCATTATTCATTATAAAGTTAATTAATTGAGGGAGACACAAACATTGACCGACGTATATAAATTTTTTTTATGTATTTCTCCACCCAATTATTGCCTGTTCATCATGACTAATCATTTGATTTGTTGTTCAAAAATCACATGGTATTTGATTTTTTCACGATATTTTTTCAACACAACCAATAAATACCACATAGAAAAATATGATTGGGGATATGATTTTGAATCCCAATGATGATGGGTGACCAATCAATTTTTATTTTCGGATTCCTACTCTTCATGGTTCTGGAATATGAAAATTGGTTGGATCGATCGTTTATTATCATTTAGATCAAGGCATGGTTTCCAGTGAGCATCAAATAGAAAGTCTTTGTCATACAATTTATAAGATATCTACATGATATCGAATGTATCCCAAGAGGAGGTGTTTTAATGGGAATACACAGAGTAAGAACCATGAGTTCTATGAAATCCTTGGCCACACTGTGTATTTTAGTATTACACACTATAAGGGATTCCCTAATTAGTGGGTAGGGTTTATATACAGGGATTAATATTACTTGATATGTGGTCCCAAACATATGCCATGTGGTCCTTAGCTATCCATCTCAGCATATACATCAGGTATATACCTAGGAGGTTAGATGGCGTTACATGTTGTGTGGGACATACAACATGTTGTGAACACCATAGAAGGCAGCTTAGTGTGCACATGGGGTACATGACCAGTATATCATGTGGCTCTACTAACTATGTGTGGTGGGCCACATTTCATGTACCCAGACACATACATGATCATAGGCTATGATACATGGGTATAACCCTATACAGAAGGGACTCGTACTGTAATCATAGTACTTGTCTTGTAACCTCTCATAGAAGGCTTGGAGACCATGTCCTCTTATTCTCGGATAGGTTTTGTTAGAGTTTGTTCCATTAATCAATTCCCCAAGGGCTTAATATGGATTCATGTCCTATGAATTTGATGGTGATCCACTTGGATGAAATTTAGTGCTAGATAGAGTTGTTGAAATCCCTTTGTGAGGCCCAGAGTGATATCCTCTATCATCATAATTTTCATTACGTGGGGCTCTTCGAATAGTCTTGACCAACACTATACAATAATAAATCCCCTACTTACACAATTAATATATATTGGGTGGTAACTTTACCCCTTGGAATTTGGGGTGATCCCTATCTATGTATCAATCTATTTAAATGTCAACAATGTACTTCTTATGGAGAGACCCAATGGGAACAATATCTTGATTGGACACCATGAGTTCTATATGACACATGCCGTGTTTTAAAATCTAATGACTATTATATGGAAGCTCCAATAAGTAATCATAGGCTTTCATTATGGTTGTTATATTACATTGATAATGTGTTTCTACTATGAGTTAATCTGGATATTCAAACTATGTATATTGTTGACATATCCCTATGATGATCAGACTACTATACATGATGCAATATTCTTAGTGATTTTAAGGTGTCCTATAATATATTTCCTCAATCACCACTGTGTGACCTTTTACAGCTTATGTCATTTCCTAAGTATATAATTAATACATTCATGGAGTCCTCAAGGGACTTTGAACTTATGAAGCTTAGTGGTCTAGATTGACCGAGATGGGTTCTAGTGATTTGATGACTATCCAATCCTATTTCATAGGTTAGAATTGCCTTTAGTTTCTTTTGGTTCACTTTTATTGGCCCCTTTCTTTCTAGTACTATGTTGTTTTATTTTGATGCATGGATTATATATATAGGAATGAATAGTTATATTTTTTATAAATAAACATTGAATGCAATTGGATATGAGTGCATGTGTACAAATACATTAGGCTAAGGCCTCCCATGCATGTGATATGCCAACTCAGTACTGGTCTCCAGCCCCTAACGTATTAAAGTCATGCGAGGGGTAGTCACAGAACAACCCCTGTTGGTTTGGGTCATGAAAACCCAACTATCAATAAAATAATATTCCATTGTTGGTTATTTTTTATATATATTTATCGTAAAGATGTGAAAATGAGGGAAAAAATGAAAATGAGAACTCGTGATAGAAAGCTGAATATAATGATCACCAAATATTATTATCAAGAGAATAATACATGTTTTGATATGGATGTCATACCAATACCGACATTCCCATTTTTATCTACAATAAGAAAGAAATAAATAGGAAGATATCCATAAGATCCTTGGTACTAGAAATAATGGAAAGTATCAGTATGTGAAATGATCATCTTTTCCTAGACCTCAAGCACCTATAATATTTAAATCTCATGTTTACATTTTTATTCTCCTAAAATCATTGATAAACCCTTATTAAAATTATATATATAATGAATAATATTGTAAGATAATGTTCCATCATAATAGCTTGATGTTTAATTATGGTAAGAAACACTTCTATTTTTTGAGTATACACATGTTACAATTTGGATTCTTCACTCACAACATGATTCATAGTTTTAAAAGATAATGAAACCAAATCCAATGATACATAAACACCATTATCTTATGGCTCAACAAAATGTGGCATAAACTCCATATATAGTAATTTAAGTCAATGATCCTAGAAAAACTACTATGACCTAGCTAGGTACAATGATGTATCATATATTTTTCTTTTTTGATCTAAGGAGGTATTAAATTTTCATAGAAAATGACAATTATAATTTATTATTAATTGTTTCACGAGAATGGGAGTTGGAGTTTGGGGAATTTTTTTTCTAAACAATATGGCACAAATTTTTTTGGAATCAATGTTATAGAGTAACCACTTCCAACAACCCTTGGGGAAATTAATACCGAATAAATAATTTTCATATAGTACATATCTCATTTAACATAATTCATTCAGGTTTCTAAAAAATCTTCTATAATGTGATGCCCTTTATCAGATTTACATTCATTGTCTACAATGATAATATAAAAATGTAACTGCATCCTTTAGGATTATTTTACTTAGAAAAATTCCATTTATTTGAATCTTTACACAAGTCAAAGAGCCTCCAACATATCTAGTGGAATGTTAAAAAATTACCATGAATAAAAATTAATTCCCATGAATGAATTTCCTCTGGAAATTAATCATAACATGTCTCTATTGTTAATGTTATCAACACACCACATCATAGGATATAATTGTTTTTGGGGGTGCAATATAACTCTCAGTGTAAAAATAATGCCATTATACATGTTCCTCAATTAATACAAACTCATAGCACCACATTGATAATTCATATCACCATGGGATTCTTTAAACTATAACACTCATCAAATACCGCCTTTTTAATTCAATTAATTGGGTCCTTCTCTAAACTCCACCATTCATACACTACAACAAATTATTATGAACTCTTTAATCACCCTTGAATCATTCATCATGATCAAATATATTATTAAACCTGTCTTCTTTATATAATCATCATTGATAAATCAGATATCTTCTTATATTAAAAAATTTATAAAATCCTTAAAAACTACCAGCCACATGATCTCTATTTTTAAAATAGATTGAATATATATGATGAAAAACCCTAGATTCGATCTTCAAAAATAGATTCAAAACATATGTTATATGAATCAATAAAATTTTCAAAAGAAGGTATTTAAAAATATACACTTAATATTATCCATTTAAATATCATAAGATCTCAGATTGTTTTTATTTGAGATTTTATAAACACCATAACTATTTCTTCCACATCTATACACTCACAAAAATATTGTGTGGTAAAGAACCAATTCATGGTGAAATCTCACCCTCACTATATCAAAAAAATTAATCTACTTGAATCACTACCTCTCACATAATAGTGAAAAATTTATATCATTAATTAAAATATAACATAATTATATTTACTTCTCACTTCACCAGAATAAATATATATTTAATATTATGGGAACTACTGAATTTTTTTTATCCTCTGAAGCCTAAAGTAACTCTTATCCATCCTTAATTTTTATCATATAGAAATTATAAAACTATAGTCTTAATATTACATATGACTATATAAAATTTATTTATTCTCTAAGTTACTCTTTTGTATTATTAATGGGATATTTCATACCTTTAGAAAATTAATTTTTTTTATTATGTATCATCTAGATTTTATATATTTAAATAATTAATTAATATTTCATTAAAATTAAAGATATTATGTTTTATTTAATAATGTAGAGTTAATCCCATGTTATAATTGGATACACTTACATCTATCAATACATTGTCAAAAGTTCAATGCCAACTCAGAATTAATGAACTATTATAAACTAGCCTATATTCCCAGGTACCTTGACACCTGATCCAACACTGACATAGCCTGAAGGGAATTATAAATCCCCATGGGTTGGATACTATCACCTTGCATCATAATAAACAATGGTGGGAATTGTTTTACACATAAAGAGCGGATGAAATAGATACAAGTAAGTATGATCAAAAGAAATCTCCAAAGGGTGAACAATATCAGATGTAAATAGGAATATAAAACCAATGTAAAAACAAAAATAACCATGAAGACCATGATAAAATATCCAAATTTACCATTGAAACAACACTCCAAAATATAATGATAAAACAAATCCACCCCCATGTGGTGCTTTCCTCTGACTCGAGCATGGCATGAGGAATTCCACAAATGACTGAAAGAAAAAGGTGGGGTATGTGCTAAAATTATAGTAGGGTATCACTATGTATTCCATATAATATTTAAATAATAAATAAGAGAAAAAATAATTTCAATTTCAAATAAAATAGGCATGGAAATACAAGTTAATAATTAAAACTAAACATGTTTTTTGTTTCAATTGATGGAAACATGTCAAAAAATGGATTAAGTAATTTTTTATAAAGTACTTTATATAAATCCATTAGATTGTGTAAATTATTTTCACAAACAATGGAATATATATATAAAACAACCACAAATGGGAAACTGTCCATCTTATAAGAGGTATTATTGTTCCAGGTTATGGGATCCCCACACCCTCATATAATTCTATTGGAAATGTTAATAGATGTCCCGTAGACATTGGATGGAGAGGAATCATCAACATCCCACCATAGATAAGATCTTATGAGGTATTTTTATAGTTTTAAATCATTAATATTTTTCTACGGAATTCCCATCATATTGGGTTTTCCAAAAATAACACACTAATTACTGTAGATTTCATGTGATCAAACAATTAATAATCATAGGGAATCCTATTTTTAAAATATTTAAAAAAATTTACAATTAAAGTCTTATCAATATTCCAATTTCCATTGAAAAACAAAAAAACATTTTTTAATCAATTCACGTCTTTTTATAAAGATGACCCCAATTTTGTTCTTATCGAATGAAATTAATCCATTTTTGTCAAAGATAAATTTAGAAATAAATTTTCCAAATCAAATTCCCAAATTTCCATTATGTCCAAATCGTACCCTAATTCCCAATTCAAATTGTAATGGGGGTTTCCCAAAAATCCAAACCAATTAAATTCAAATCCCTATTTTTATAAATTTTATTTAAATAAATGAATCATCATAATTTAAACCATAGAAATCAATGGTTACACAATTGGACAACATTAAATGGGACCAACTTTAAAGACATGGAACTTCGTATAAATCTATATTAATTATATTGAATTACTATGAGACTATGAGAATCGATTCTATGTTATTTCGAGGCCTAGAGAGCCTGGAAAAAAATTTTGAACATTTTTTAAGGAACATTTAGTAAACGTGTATGTGAGATTTTTCAATTATTTGATCTGGTGTTCAGATTAAAATTCGAGAGCACCGTGGATTCTCAATAATGAGATTCACTTAGGTGAAGCATAACATCGACCAGCTAGGGTTTTAGGAAAAAGTTAAATTTTGGACTAAAAAAGAATTATTTTATTCTTTCTGAAACCACTGAGCTACGGATGGTGGGAATGATTTGTAATGAAAGACATTTAATATGATACATTTAATGACATTTCATTTTTTATGTGTAACCATAACGTTCAGGGATTATTGGTTCATTAATTTTAGCTCATTAATAAACCATATTAATAAACTTAATGTGGTGTAGTTTCTTTAATTTTATCAAAACATTGGCATGGGAATTGAGAACCCAAGGGAGGGACCCTTGATGAAACACTGATGAATTTCCTCTCTAATGAAGAATGGAGGATGAAAGATGACCATTTGATGATCAATTAGGGGATTGACAAAAAACGATGAACGAATTAAAATGTGGAGTCCTTCCATCGTCTTCAAGAGATTCCACTGAATCTAGGTGGGGTGGTGGGGGTGGGGGAGGGGTGGGGTGGGTTTTATGCGTTTAATATTCTTGTTTTCTTGTACTCAGAGAATATAATGAATGCGGACCAACCGAACAATGGGTTGATCCACATCTCATTTGATTATTTAGGAGGTTGTTGCAAGGACTTCATTTTTGGGAATTTTTGTTTCTGTTTGATGATTGTTATCACCCCATGTTAGAATACTAATGCGGAGGGTTTGGGAAAATCCGAAAAGGGTCGGACCCCCCTGCTGTCCTTGGTTTATGTGCATTCTTTGTGTGTGATTGGTAAACAAGGAGACACGATAATGTTAAGAACACTGTAGTTATGGTAGTTACATAGGATTCCCATAGGTGTTGATGGGAATGAAAAATGACCATTGGAGCATCTCTGGTGTCAAGTGGAAGAAATTGATGGCACCAAACCACTGGTGTGGTGACACCAGAAACCAGTAGTATTGGTCGGCCAAGCCAGCTGCATGGAGGAGCGGCGCCTGCATGTGCTACGGTTGTAGGCACTACAGCCAGCCATGTCGCGGAGGGCGGAATAGTGGGGCACCATCACGCTATGCGGGTAGAGGAGTAGCCTGCTCAGGCCACACAGATGGACCAACGACAGACTCCAGATGGTCGTTTCGGAAGCAGGGGTGGTGCCCCACTGGCACTACCTGCTGTGCATCCAGAATCCAGCATCCATCTATGTAGGCCATGTTTTCCAGGAAGGATGGGTCAACTAACTAGGTCTGACCTGCCAGCATGGCTGAACCCCTACAAGACACAAATCCTACCAGTCCCATTTCTCTAAATTGGGTGTATCTTGAAAACTAGGAGTTCTATTGATGGGTTATTAGCAGTGTGGGGAACCTCGCGATGAAGCGGTCATTTTGGGATACTCCAGTTGTGTTTTGGAAGAATTTGGAGTATGTCCAGGTTAGATTGGACTTGAATACAATCATGTCTTATTTACCTTTTTTCCTATATCTTACAGATCGGGCATCCGATTGATGTGTCGTCAATCATATTGGAACCCTTATGGAAAGGAGGTCTTTCAGGTTACTTTTTCATGAGACTTTTTGGTGGTTGAAATATGACCAGTTTCTTGGGGAGTAATTTCTCTAGAACTGTAGCACACCGAGTATAGAAAATCGGTGGCTGGCTGTCAAGTGAAAAGCGACCATCTGTGGATTGGTATGAGAGTTACCCTTAGTGGATCAGTAGTAGAGAGACCCTCTATGGATCAGCAGTAGTGTTACACTATGTAGATCGACATTAGTGAAACCATGTGTGGATTGATAGTAGTGGGGCCCAATCTAGATCAATAGTGGAGAGACACTATGTGGACCCAAAGTAGTGCAACCCTGTATGGAACGACAGTTCACCGACCCTGTGTGGATCACCAATTCAGTGACCCTTCATGGATCATAAATAGAACTAATCAATAGAAAAAAATGATCTAGCTCAAGACTAATCATCTTTGTTCCTTTTATCGATGTTTTATACATGGTGTGAGGTGAGTATTCTACTTCTAGCATTGTGATTGAGATCATGCTTTATGGTTTTCCTTCTGGAATTCTAGGAGATATTCGGGGGTCTCGGGGTCCCTAATAGGTATTTTTATACTCGCCCCTGCATAGGCTTCGCCCACACCATGTTGTATATTATGCAGGTGATGGACATCTTGACTGAGACATGGGGAGCTAGGACAGGACCGTACTCGGAGGTGATTGGTAGACATGCGCGCTCGATCTGGACCGCTCATCACATCTTGCACGAGATCTTCTGATCGCGGCCGTCCAAAGATCTGATCTGACGGCTGCCACATCGTCTTCCTCGAAGCTCAGTCGAGGCACCTCCCGCGAAGCCGCCAATGA
This sequence comes from Viscum album, assembly GCA_963277665.1. NCBI lineage: Eukaryota > Viridiplantae > Streptophyta > Magnoliopsida > Santalales > Viscaceae > Viscum > Viscum album. The sequence goes on along the minus strand of OY728135.1, from coordinate 1,359,731,922 downwards.
ACCAGAGGCTACCCGAGGCTGGATTTCGAGTTCTCGGCCACCTCTGAAAGAGCTAAGACGTCCATCCGATTCGTCTGAGCCGTATGAACACAACCATGCAATAAAATATGCATTCACACGATGGATGGGAGATTTCGAGATTCGGCCGAAGGCAACCCGAAGTTGCAGAGGCCATGGTGTTCGTGTTTTGCATGGATTGGGATTAAACAGAGGCTTGCATGCGTTTTAAAACGCATGCACGTGAATAAAGGAGAAGGAGAAGAAGACCGCGTTGTGCAGAGAGAAAGAACGAGATTCTCGGACCGCGTTTGAAGTTTTCAAAACGCCACTTTTATCGGGAATTCATGTGTTGAATTCCACGGAATCCATTTGCTCTCCTCTGCCTATAAAAATGAGGTCGAGCCCTTGAGGAGTGTTGCTGAAAAATTTGTGATCTGCGAGAGCCCTCTGCCTCGCGAAGAAAGAGCCACCGCGTAATTGCGCGGCTGTTGTTCTCGGTGCCACCCGAGGCCCGAAAGTGACCCCCTGCGCGCTATCCTTTGCGCGACAGGAAGGAGGGTGAGCAGCGCGAACTTGCGCGCCCCCTCAGTGCACCACGGCCCCCTGCGCGGTAAGCACTTGCGCGACAGTTGTGAAGGAAGAGGTTGGCCGCACCCTTGCACGACCCTTGCACCCATTGTGCTTGCGCGACTCTTGAAGAATAGTGGAGTTCACACTTTGAGTGTGTGTGTGCAAATGGAGTAAGAGGACCCTACGGGTTATTTTCATTCAAGAGAACCCAAGGCCGTAGCCTTTGTGTGTGCAATGGAGGAAGAAGGCCGTAGGCTTGCATGAGTGTGTTTAGCAAGTGAGGAGGCTTTCACCTTGTGTGCAAAGTGAAGAACACACCTTGAGTGTGTGTGAAGTGAAGAGCCCGAGGATTGTGAGTGTGCAAAGAAAGGAAGAGGCCAAGGTTCGGCTTGTACCCATTTGAGTACATTCAAAATGAGTTGTGTATGTGTGCACAAGTGAAAAAGAGTGACAAACCATAAGAAGAAGAGGAGTACACACTTAAGTGTGTGAATGCAAAAGAACTGATCATTCTAAATGATTGGTTTTTGGTGAGCAAGACCAACGAGATCTTTTGAAGACTGTTGAAGCTACTTGAAGTTTTGAACAACACCTTTGAAGAAGTGAAGTGGAGCCATGATGAAGATGATGTTGTGGAGTTGGGGGGTTTAACCAACTTGTAATTGGGGGGTATAACCAATTACTGTGTAATCATCTTTTGGCATAGTGAAGAATCCGTGTTGGGGGGTGTAACCAACACGGCAAGGAGTTGGTCTTTGTACCGAACCTTGTAAATCTCTTTGTTCTGTGCTCTCATTATTACTTCACCACTAAAAGAGTAGATCTAGGCTTTAACCAGCTGCAGAGGTTGAATTGATAATCCAAAGGGAACAATTCATAAAAAGAAAAAGTTATCACTGATTCACCCCTCCCCTCTCAGTGATCACAACCGATCCAGGAATTTCAAGTGGTATCAGAGGAAGGTTCCCTCTGTAAGGATCTACTTCTGAGAAGATGGACAATCTGAATTCTGTTAATAGTAGGGGTGTTCCTACATTCTATGGAAAGAATTACCACAGCTGGAAGAATCGGATGTTACCCTATCTTCTATCTCTCAGCCTTGAAGTTAGAAATGCAGCCTTATTTGGATTCCCTCCTCATGTTGATGAAGCTGCTATGTCACCTGCTGAGAAAAGAAATATGGAAGTTGATGGTAAAGCTCAAAATGCCATTCTTATGTCTCTCTCAGAAAAGGTTTACACAAAAGTCATGGGACTCAAGAATGCCAAAGAAATTTGGGACAAATTGGAGAGTAGTTATGAAGGTAACATGAAAGTCAAGGAAGCTAAATTAAAAATTTGGAGAAGTCGGTTTGAAGATATTAATATGGGAGAAGAAGAAAGTATTGACGATTATTTTACAAGAGTCAATGAAATTGACAGTAACATTCGAGGCTTTGGAGAAAAGTTGGAGGACTCAACTATTGATAAAAAACTAATGAGAAACTTTCCTGAAAGGTTTGATCCCAAAGTCTCCGCACTAGAAGACAGAGATGATCTCTCTCTTGATGAACTTCACAACATTCTCATTACATATGAAATGAGGAAGATTCCAGTATTCAAAAAGAAGATCAAGGATGAGATGGCTTTCGAGGCCATGAGACAACTCAAGATAAGAGATGACGAAGTCTTAGGATCAAATGAGTCGGACAATGAAGAAAAGGATGAAGATCTCAACAAGGTTATTTCTCTTTTATCTAAATGGTTTGGAAAAACGAAATTCAGGGGAAAAGGGAAATTACCATCGAGGTGTTTCAATTGAAATGACATCGGAAACTTTGCTGCTAACTGTCCCGAGAAAAGATCTAGTGCTCCGGAAGTTGAAGAAGATAAGTCACAAAATAAGAAATGGAGTAGATACCCAAGAGAAAGACACAGATCTGGTGCAAGAAAGAAAAGGTTTGTTCCAGGTGAAAGAAGAAGCTATGTTAGCAGAGAGGAAGAATCAGACTTCACTTCAGCCAGTCAATCAGAAGAAGAAACGAATTTTATGGCTCATGTGGAAAAAGGGTTTGACACATGCAGCAGTGAAGATGATGAAAATGAACGAATAGAGCTCGAACACATGTTGAAAGATGAACTAGTGGCTTGCCTTGAACAGAACACTAAACTCAAGAAAGAGAAGAGATTGTTACAAAAGGAAACCAAAAGGATGACTGAGGAGTTGGAAGAATGTATGAAGAAAGAGACAATGTACATTGATGAAATCAAGAGACACAAACTGAAGATAGCTGAGCTGGATAAGATAGCAAAAGATCTTGAGGAGAAACTTCACCTCAAAGAAGAAGAACAATCAGTAACACAGTCCAAGTGGGTTGAAGCACAAAATAACTTGAAAAAGATGAGAGAAGACTTTAACAAGGCTGTTGAGGTCAAGGCAGAATCATCTCACAATGGTGCTCAGAGGCAGGTCGACTCACCACTCAGTAAATCTCAATTTACATCTGTTATTTCTAACTATGCAGGTTCAAAGATAAAATTGAGACAAACATGTCATAAACAAACCTGTTTAAAATCATCTTCAGTGGACGAAAGGAAATCCTCAGGAAGGAGTACTCAAATCTTGGGCAGGAAATTACAACATGACTCTTATCAGCGGAAAAGGTCAAAGTTTAGAGGCTACTGCTGGTGTTGTGGTGTGTTTGGTCATAAGGCCTATGCATGCTGGTATAACATGTCTCTTCCAAGAATGAGGCATGAGTCAAGGGGGAGACATCATGAAACCCAGAGTGTTGTGCAGAAAGTATCAAAACCTCCAATTCAGAACACATTTGACTGCCTAAGTGAAGCTTGTGGAAAATGTGACCAACAAGGTCTTAGAGCTGATAAATGTATGACTACTCTTCCCGAACAAAAAGTCAAAGACATGAAAGGGAAAGGCATTCAGGAAACCAATGAAGAAATCACATGCTTTGCTGAAGTTGCTCCAAAAGCCAGCAACAGAACCAAGTCATGGATTCTTGATAGTGGATGCTCATCACACATAACTGGTGATATAAACATTCTAAACAACATAGAAAGTCATGAAAAAGGAACTGTGGTGGTTGGAAATAATTGTTCTCTAAAAAACAAGGGAGTTGGAAAGGCACTGGTTGAAACAACAAATCTAAAATCCAATGATGTGCTATTTGTCGAAGGATTGAAACACAACCTGCTGAGTGTAAGTCAGTTATGTGATGATGGTCATGAAGTACTATTTAAGAAAGATTCATGCATCATCAAGAGCTCGAAGGATGGACAGATCATCACTCAAGGAAGAAGAACCACTGGAAACCTATTTCAAATTGAGATCAAATCTGAATACACCAGTGATAAAGAGGAAGGTAATAAAAGTGGAAGGACATACAACCAATTGAAGAAACATAATGACACAGAAAATGTCCTAGGTGACCCACACTCCTCAGTAAGAACTAGAAGAATGTTGAGATTGGAAGATCAGACTGCACTGGTTTCTCAAGTTGAACCTCACACAGTGGCTGAAGCAGTTGAACAATGGATACAAGCTATGCCTACAAAAAAATTTGTTGAGCTATGGCTGAATCTTCATGTTCAGCCTTATCCTCTAACTTGAGGAAGAAGAAGGTCCCTCCTTATTCCCTAAATTTTTGTATTCTTGTACTGACATGCAGGGAATTGAAGGAGATGAGTGCATCCCCTGAGGGGGAGCATTGGTAGTTGAAGAAGTGCAGGTTCCAGAAGCTCTATACTCTGAGTATGGCTTTCATTCATCCCTTTGCATTTGTTGGGCAATAAGGGGGAGAAATCATCAGGCACACGACATTCTCTCAGTGTGCTTCGGAGTATTGACAACCAAATACAAAGGGGGAGATTGTTGTGCCCAAGTGAAGTAATTGCATTTGTTGTCAATAACTTGTCATGGTGTGCCATCTGATGAAGTACATCTTGAAGATTGATGATTACAGAAGCATTAAATCTGACGATTGTTGAACTGATCTTTAAAGTTCCAAGTACTTGTATCAACTGGATACAATGTCACAACAAGCTCTAGAAGGCCATGCATTGTTAAGACAATGCATGAGGAAGTGAATGGGATCCATCCACAACATCTAAGTGGATGAAGTGGATTAAAGATGTCCATGCACTATCTCCTAGTGCATGTGAGTGTGAAGAAGATCCAACTTGATCTCTGATTAGATCAATGAAGAACATTGAAGAATTATTTGATTCAGGAGCTCGGTTGATGAAGAACCATCAAGAATTTCCCTCCTAAGTAATGAATATATGTTGAGGAGATTGGAAGAATTATTATGAAGAAGAAATGAAGAAATGGGAGGAAGAAAGAAGGGCACCTGGTTTGGCATGTTTCATATGGAGAACATTGTTTTTAATAGTGTTTTAATTCAACACTTAGCCAAAAATATGGCCACCGAGGAGGCCAGCCGAGGGATCACCCAAGGCACATATGGGCCTAAGGCGCCACGCCCATGGGGAACCCTCAAGGCCAAGGCACTCCCTGAGGTAGAAGGGCGGGGCCGTGTATAAGCCCCGAGCTACGCGGTGATGAAGCCCGCCCAGCATGAGCGTGAGGAGCGCGCCCCCGTGTGTGCATAGTGGGCGCATAGCGCGTCCGCGAGTGGCAGGGGTGGGCGCAAGAGTGCCCCCGTGTTTTTACATTCACTCTCAACTTCTCTAATTTTAGAGTTCACAGTTTCTTAAGTTTAATTTTTTTTACAGATTTGATATTGAAGTATTCAACAATTATCGGAGATCAACCTCAGATCAATTTTGAAGGTATTTATGTTATTTTTAATTTAATATTTATTTTTAAATTTTTAATAGTTTTAATTTTTTTTTAATTAGTTGTAATTTAATTATGTTTAGATTGTTTTGTTATTTAATAAATTTCAATTATTAGTATTCATTTTTCATAGTTAATGGTAATTAGGAGTAATTAATAATAATTAGAAATAATTAATAATAAATAGGAATAATTAATAGTAATTAGGAATAATTAGGAATAATTATAGTTATATATATATAGTTATATTTAGCCATATATTAATATAGATTTATATTAATATAAATATATTTGGTTATATGAATGAATAAATATATATATATATTTATTTATTCAAATATTAATATATATATTTATTCGTATATTAATATATATTTATTCGTATATTAATATATATTTATTCGTATATTAATATATATTTATTCTATTTGTATATATATATACATATAGATATATATATATATATGTAGATATAAGTTTTTATTCGTATATTTATTTGTATATTAATTAATATATATTTATAAGCTTAGTTTTAAATAAATTTATAAAATATGTGTTTTTATGTGTATTTATAAATAAATAAATAAATACATATATACAATACACACACACACACACACACACACACACACATATATATATATATATGTATAGTTATGAATGAATACATAGAAATGAGGGGGTGAAAATCCTCTGAGAATGTTAAAATGACGATAACTTTTAATCCGTAAGTCCGTTTCAAATCCACAACCAGTCAAATCGAAGAACATGAAACGATCTTCAATATGATATGCGGTACAGGCCAAACGGACATCCAGATCGGAAGTTATAGCCATTTGAATGTTAAAAGGACCATAACTTCTAATCTAGGAGTCCGTTTCAGCTCCACAATCAGTCAAATCGAAGAACATTAAAAGATTTTCGACATGATATATGGTAGAGGTTTATCGGACATCGGGATCAGAAGTTATAGCTGTTTGAACGGTGAAAAAGCGGGGTGCCCCGACTAAAAACTCAGTTTTGGAGGCCTTCAGGGCCGTTTGGGGCCTCGAAAAAACCTTGGACGGGTTTTACCCGTCCATAGGGATGTAGAGCTCGTCGCAAGCTTCGATTTGATATGCTGTAGAGCTCAAACGGAGTCCCGGATCAAAAGTTATGGCCGTTTGAAGTTTGGGTTTCATTTTCTTCTTATTTTCCATCTTTCATTAATTTTTTTATTTTTTTATATTCAAAGAGTTATTAAATGACTATTAATTGATAAAAATTATGTAATTATTAATTAAAAATATTTTGTAAAATATTTTATAACCCACATTTACTGAACATCTTATACATTCATATTTGATTTTTATTCATCCCTTCTAAAACATATTTAAAAAATAAATATTATATTTATATCAGTATAAATAGGTTTATTGATTTATATATTAATAAATAATTTTTAATTTTTTTTAATTTTTTTTTATTATTTGCGACGGGAATATATTCCTGTCGCAAATAGTTGCTTCGAAGGAACTATTTGCGACGGGAAAAGGCCCGTCGCAAAAACTTATTTGCGACGGGCCCGTCGCAAATAATTTTTTTAAAAAAACCACAAATCTATTTGAGACGGGTCCTTTTCCCGTCGCAAATAAGTGTTTTTGCGACGGGCCCGTCGCCAATTTTTTTTTTGCGACGGCGTTTTCCGCAACGGGCGATTTGCGACGGGATCCAGTCGCAAATGACCCGTCACAAATGCCTATATTTCCTGTAGTGTACCTACCCTTCTGGTAGGATCCTTGGTGGATGACATGAAACACTATTTTATGTCCATTTTGAAAATTTTTGTCTTGATATCTTTTGAGTCAGCTTACTAGGTATAACATATTGACCGTGGAACGTCTATTTATTTATAGGATGTCACAGCATAGACAGCCATCCAGGATTCCATTGAGATATCACAATGATGGCCAACCGAGCGATGATTTGTCAATGAAGGTCCCTCTTACAGTGATTATACCATTAGGCAGTGTACCAGTAACACCCCCACCCATTGGGAATTAGTTGCCAATAGCCCCACCAGCAGACTGTGTACACCAACCGAGCACATTGAACGAGTTCCAAAGATAAATATCTCCAAGAATTCGAGGTGAGACTGATCCACAAGTAGCTGAGGACTGGCTGGAAATTGTGGCATGAGTTTTCCACTTGATTGAGACACTAGTGGACCAGATAGTGATCCTAAGAGCTAGTCTCTTTCAAGGAACATCAGGGAGATGTTGGAACCTGACACCCTAGAATCACGATGAGACAAATCCTTCCAAGTTGGACTTTGAGATCCTCTTTAGGGAGGAGTTTTTACTAGAGACACTATGCTCTATTCGTATTCAGAAGCTACTGCACTTATAGTAGGGCAACCTGACAGTGGTCCAATACTCGACAAGATTCAATGACCTCTCTCACTACTCCAACGACATGGTACAAGACACTTTCTTCAGATAGTAGAACATTGAGAAAGGTATCTGATGGAAGATCAGAGCACCGATGATACCACACAACATCTCGGTGCAGGCTGGAGTGATAGAGAACGAACTGTTATTGGAGAGCATCCAATATGAGAAGACACCGTCAATGAGAGTCACCACCCGACAACAGGCAGTCGGGTCATCATTATAAGGTAGTAGGAAGATGACGTAGAGATCCAAGTATGCCAAACCTTCCAAAGGATGATCCATTGTACTGGTGATTAGATAATGATTCGGGGACTGCTGGGTAAGGGGTTGATGTTTGAGTGAGGAGGTCTATTGGGTGGCAGATGTGGTAGAGGATAAGGTCGTGCAACAGGCGATGGATGAAAGTTTGAGGAACTACTGCCACCACCCCATGTGGTGCATCCCAACCCTAGGGAACAAGTGGATAGGGACGAACATAACTTCAGGTGGTAGAGGCCTATGACCACGACACTCTGGAGATGATTCAAGGTACAATCTCTGTCTAATCCACCCTAGTTGTAGTTCATATGGACAGATGTTCCATTCAATCCTTCATAGCCATGGATATCATTCAGAGCTTAGAGAATCTCATGGACTCATTGGCTTGATCCTTACATTCAGAGACTACTATGGGAGATGATTTGATGATTACACACTTTTGAAGATAGTGTGAGCTTACTCTAGGAAGTGAGAACTTTGGTTGGGATCTACTAGTTAAATCATCGATGCCTTACGACATCATCTTTGGTACGAACTGTCTATAAATAGTCCACGCTCAGATTGAATGTTTTTGGCATAAAGTGCATTGTGTCTGTAAGGGTGAGACGATTCATTCCATCACCAGTGAGATGGAAACCTTTTCAACATAGGATTGACATTATTAGAGGGTGGTGCAGTCAATTACATATCAATTGGATAGACTTACCCACGATCTAGTGGACGAGAGGAGTCTGAGCATTCCTATTGTGGTGGAAGAGTTTGTAGATGTTTTTCCAAACGATGTTATGGGGCTACCTCCTCACAGAGAGGTAGAATTCCACATCGACCTATACACCTGGATGACACTGATATCTACTCCATCATATCTGATGTCTTCCATTGAGCTTCGTGAGTTGATGGAATAGTTTGAGGACTTTAAGAGGAAGGGGTTAGTAAGACCCAATGTGTCTCTATGGGCAGCCCTAATTTTTTTTCCATAAAGTCCGATGAAGGTTTGAGGCATCGCGTGGACTATCGACACCTAAATTAGTGGACTATGACGAACAAGTATCTGTTACCAATGATTTATGATCTTTTCGACCAACTTAATGGGTCACAATGTTTTTCGAAGATAGAACTTAGATTAGGCTGTCATCATCTCAGGGCACGAGATAAGGACGTACCGAAGACAACCTTCAGATGCCGGTATGACCACTACATGTTCTTGGTAATTCCTTTCAACATGACCAAAGCTATGGAAGTGTTCACAGAACTCATTAAAAGGATCTTCAATCCTTTCCTCAATCGCATCATGTGGGTCTTCATTGATAACATCTTAGTATACTCGACATTAGGGGAGGACCACACTACACATCTGTAAATAGTTCTGGATACACTTTGAGAGTACCATCATTATGGAATGATCTCAAAGTTCGAGTTCTAGATACGGGAAGTCCACTTCTAGGACTAGATATCTCAGTGGCTGGAGTTGTAGTGTATCCTGTGACGATAGAGGCAGTGCTTGATTTGGAGACACCTAGGAGTGTGACTAAAGTGTGGAGTTTTCTACGGTTGGATAGGTACTACTGGAGATTTGGACCCAAAATTTCCATAGTATCTTCACCCTTTTAATCATGGAAAAATATTGAAAAACACTATGTATTGATGGATATATTCCATTAGTTTTTTTAGGAGATGAGGAAGAGACTAAAGAGTGCCCCCATATTTATTCTACTAGAAGTGGGAGTTTTGTATGTAGTCTACTACAACACATTAGGGGAAAAAATTGATGTTTCCTGGTGGAGGATCTAGTAGTGATTGTCTTAAACTAACAATATCTAAGGCAACATGAAAATATCTATGAGACTAATGGACTAGAGTTACGAGTATTGTTATTTGCGTTGAAGATGTGGCAGAACTGCTTGATGGGAGAACAATTTATTGTCTACTTTGATTACAGTAGTTTGAGGTATATATTCTCATAGAAGGACCTGAACCTAAGAGAACAATGATTCCTAGAGTTCCTCTAGGACTATGAATTTGAGGTAGTCTACAGTCAATGGTAAGGGAATCATAGTAGCAGACCTGCCCAGTAGGAATTATGGACTACATTTGTTGAGTGAGGCGACAGAGCAGCTAACCGTATTGTAGATATCCTTTGTAGATAGTGATGGAGAATCATACCACCAGTTATTGACTGGCACTCCCACACTCCTTCAGCGAGTTTGGGAGGCACAGCCAGGGGACATTGAATGCGATACCTGATGTGCTCAGATATCCTCAGGACAGGATTATGAAGGATTTTCTGAAGGTGTGGAGAACATCACCCTTTTTAGAGGACGCACCATGGTACATGTGACATTTCAAGAGGAGGTGTTGATGGAGATCCATACATCCCCTTAGGTGTTACATACTAGAGTGTCGAATATGTACCTAGACCTACGACGTCTGTACTGGTGGCTAGGGATGAAGAAAGCAGTGATGGGTGTCATTTCACGATGCCTCAATTGTCAGTATGTGATGGCCGATCACCAGGTTATAGCAGGCTTGACTCAACCACACAAGGTACTAGAGTAAAAATGGGACGATATCTTGATGGAAATAATGACGGGGTTACCACATATGTCGAGCATTCATGACTATATATGGGTAATTGTTGATTGACTCCCCAATTCGGCTCAATTCCTACCCATTCCAAAGTAGGGACCAGTAGAGGGATTTTCACACATCTATATCCAGGAGACAGTACAGCTTCACGAGATATCATTGATGATCATTTAATATCATGACAGTAATTAAATATATCGGTTGTGGAAGGGATTATAGGAGGTTTTCGGGGCTCAACTACACTTGAGCACCACCTTTCACCCTCAGACATATGGTAAGACAGAGTGGACCATACAAATAATTGAGGGCATGGTTTAAGAGTTCATCCATGATTTTGGACATAGTTGGTAGGACCACCTGTCCCTAGTGGAGTTAGTAGAAAACAATTTTTATCACTCCACCATTAGCATGGCACCATTTGTGGCCTTGTACGGGGGAAATTCAGATCACCTCTAAGATTGACAGACCCAGAGGATTTAGCACTTATGGGTCCAGAGTTGGTATGAGCTACCATTGAGAAGGTGAAAATCGTATAGGAGAAGATGAAAATTGCACATATAAAAAATAAGTCTTATGCCAACAAGAGATGGAGACCCTTGTAGTTTGAGGAGGGAGACCCTGTTTTCCTTCAGGTCTCACCTCAACGAGGATTGAAGAGATTTGGTAGGGGCGACATCCTATCTCCAAGGTTCATAAAAAATTTTCTGATTCTAAATATATTTGGTGAGGTAACATACTAACTAGATCTACCCCTATATATGCATCAGGTGTATAATGTTTTCCATGTGACACAACTGATAATATAAGTGCAAGCACATCATCGGCTGGGGCGAGCTGGACATTGACAATGGGGAGACATTCACGGAGTTCCTGATTAAGATAGAGGACCGATAGGAGAAAGTCCAATAGGGGTGTTCGATTACTCTGGAGTGAGTTAGGTGGAATTATAGGAACCTCGAGGAGAGAACATGGGACCAGAAGGCTTGGATTAGTGCTCAGTATCCCCATTTGTTTTCTTAACATTTGTTGTGTCTTTTGGGAATGTAAATCCCTAAGGTGGGGAGAATGTAAGGACCCCGAAATTATGTATAATTTTTCTTTTCAATTATATAGAATTATTATGAGATTGTGAAAATTGAAGGCATGTGATTCTGAGAATTGTGGATCCCAGAACAAAATTTTGAACTTTTTTTAAGGTATGTTAACTAAAAAGGTGGGTGAGATTTTTCTATCTCTTGAACTAGTGCTTGGATTGGAAATCTGAGAGCATCATTGAATGCACAATGCCAAGATTTTATTAGGTGAAAAATAACATCTATTATCAAGGGTCAGATGAAAAAAATAATTTTTGGACTTTTCAAAAATAAAATAAAATAATTAAATGTGTTAATTTATTCATTCTGCACCCATTGGGTAACATATAGTGGGACCACCATATAATGACAGACATTAAATAAGAGACATTTAATGACACATCCATTTGGATGTGTAACTCAAAAATTCATGGATTAATGTTTCCTTAGTAAAACATATCAAGGAACACAACCTCATGCAATTTCTTTTATTCATTTAAATCATTGGCATAGGATTGAGAACCCATGGGAGGAACCGTTGATGAAATGACAATGAATTTCATCTCTAATGAAGAATGGTGGAAGAACGACGAATATTGGGGGAATTAATTTTGAGATCGATGAACAATGATGAATGACTTAGAATGTGGATTAATTCCATCATTGGCAATGGATTCCAGTAAATCGAGGTAGGGGTAATTTATGAGTTTAATATTTCCCTTTTACTATTCATGGAAAATTCAATGAATGTGGACCAATCGAATAATGGGGTGATTAAAATCTCATTTTTTGTTACGGGCGGTATTTTTAGGTCTTAATTTGGAGAATTGTTCTTTCTATTTGATAATTGTTAACAGTCCATGTTAGAAAACAAACATGGATAGTACATGCCAATATGGAAAAGGCCTGGACCCCCACCCTTCTTGGATTATGTTTTTCTTTGGTGTGAGAGAGGTAAATGAGGAAACAAGAAGTCTTTAAGAGCCTCCTAGTGAAGGCGGTGAACTAGGAGGCCTGTAGGGAAGACAGGAAAGAAAAAAGACCACTGAATCAACTCTCATGGCCCGCGGAAGTAACTGCCAGCACATAACCACCGGTGCGGCAGTGCCAGCAACTGGCGGCTGCGGCCAACTGAGCCAATGACATGGAGGACTGGTGCCCATTGGAGTGGTGGTGGGTGGAATGGCGTGACACCATCATGCTGTGATGGGAGAGGAGTGGAATTCTAAGGCTATTCAGCTGGACCAATGGCCAGCTCTAGATAGCCATTTCTGAATGAGGGTAGGTGCCCCAATAGTCTAACCAGTTGGTCGAAATAGATGTACTACAACCATTCAGTTCGTCCAACAACCGTCCCGCATTCGTGAAGGATGGGTTTTCTAGGTGGGCTGGGCCCACCATCTGGGCCGAGTTCGAAAGCTGGACCAGAACCGCTGGTCAGGCCGGCTGGGCGGGCCACCTACCAGACCCACACATGACGGGCCATTTTTGCTAAATTGGGTGTATCTCGCGAACTGGGTGTCCGAATAATGTACCATCAGTGGAGTGAGGACACTAACGATGAAGCCATAGTTTTGTAATACTCCAATTGAGTTCTAGAAGAATTTGGAGTACATATGGGTGGTATCAGACTTGACTCAAACTAGGAATTATTTACCTTTTTTCCAATATCTTATAAACTTGGAATTTGATCGATGAACCGTCTATCGCATTGGAAACATTATGAGATGGTGGTCCTTTAGTTTACTTCTTCATGATACTTTTTGGATGTTTAAATATGACCAGTGGATTTAGGATCGGTTTCTTGGGATTTCAAGCGTACCAATTGAGGGAATGTACCGACTTGCTTTCAAGTGAAGAGAAACCCTCTATGGATCTGTATGAGAGTGACCCTTCATGGATCGACTGTAAAGTGACCCTGTGTGGATAGGAAATAGAAAGACCTGTGTGGATATGAAGTAGTGCGACCCTTTGAGGATCAACATTTTTGCGACCCTGTGTGGTCACCAGTGGTGAGAGACTCTATGGATCGATGGTAGAGCAACTGTATGGGGATGGATAGTAGTGTGACCATGTGAGGATCAACAGTAGAGATTCCCTATGGGGATCAACAGTAGAGAGAGAATGTTCAGATTAGTAGTTCAACAACCCTTCGGGGATGAAAATAAGAACCACTCTCCAGAATAAAATGATCTTGATGAAGGCTTGTAATCTCTATTCCTATTCTCTATGATTTATACCTGGTGTGAGATGAGTCTTTTAGTTTATTATTTGTGATTGAGATCGTGATTTTTGGTTTTTACTTGGAGAATTCTGGGAGACCATCAGGTGTCTCAAGTTCCCTACTAGGTATTTTTATACTCACCCCCACATGGCCTTCTCCCCCACATTGTTGTGTCTTGTCCAGACAATTGGTAGATTGACTGAGACTTGGGTAGTCTGTACTAGATAGTCCTCAGAGGTCATTTGTAGACGTGGTGAGTGCCAGTGACGATAGATGACGAGATGTGCCTACCCTTTATGTAGGAGCCCTGGTTAATGAACTCCAGAGCATTTTTTTCCTTTTTCTGTAAATTATTTTTTATTAGGGTTTGTATAATAAGAATTGTTTACTTTCAGTTCACACATTTACTATCAGCAGTTGTACTTTTTGTTTTTTGTCGTTTACCTAGTTTGTGTGTGTACAAGATTAAATGAAATGTCTTCCCCTTTTGGGATATTAATTTCTAGTGATAGTCTCCAACCCCTAGAATATTAAAGGTGGAATTTGGTTAGTCATGGCATGGTCATCGGTGGACGGTTCATGACACCACATACCATTACTTGGAGATCACATAACAGAACACCCGTAATGGGAAAACCCAATGAAGAATGTTGGAAACATAGATAATTTTATCATATGATGATATAACATCCAAATCAAATGAGTTTAGGTCTATCTACAATAGATGAAATAAAAACCCATAAGGATGATAGAATATGAGAGTTGGAGAGAATTAATATGTTAATATATTTCACTGAAGTTGAATTTATTGATGTTCTAAACGATCTAATCCATAACATAATATAATTATAGGAACAAAAATCACATATAAGGAGCCTCCAATGATGAATATTTCAAGTTAGATTTGAAATTAATCATCACTCACATAGACAAGACATTTCATAATTTTAAACTAAATTTACTGAAGTAATTTTTTTTTCATGCACTGTTATTTGGGAAGGGTCTCATGGTTTTTGAAAATATGCAACAAAATACTGAACCCCTTTGATGTAGTGCACAATTTCTAATAGCTAGATTCATGTGTTTCAAAATCATGCACGAACCAAGAAAACCCCCACTATTTTGGTTTGCATCGTTTTCCATGTTTGGCTGCACAGTTTGGGAATATCATACACCAACCTTCAACATCCTAAATAAATCAAAAAAAACCAAATTTTCTCCACAAAAATACCAAGAAAACCCCTATCAAAATCATGGTAAAAAAGAGGGTCTGGTATTACCTAAAAACAATTATAGGATGTTGCATCCTCCACATCATTGAAGCATTCTTTTCCCAGAATGCTTGCCATGAAGTATCTGTGTTAAATAGACAACGCCACTACTCTCTCGTCAGTGCCTATATCTCCCAGGTCTCATGAATATCATAATTGTGATACCATAACTCTCAAACAAAAATTATGATCCTATAAATAAGTACCTTGATTTATCAGTCGACTATTTAAACTGGATTCTCAATCACAAATATATAAGGTTCAACGTCAAGATCTATCAAGCTCATGACATGATATGGATAAGAAAGTTTATTTCACAACTAAGATACATGGAAGATGTTATGTATTGATGTCTGCTATAGGGGAAGTGAAAAATAATAATCCACTATCCCCATATACTAATAAAAACCAATAAGATCCCAAAAATCAATTGGTAAGCTTCCCAGGACTCTAAAGACGTTGATGAACCAAACGTGGTGAACCATTCAATAACACCTAATCAAAATTAGAATATTACACTTTCAATGGCGATGATCAACATAATATTTATACCGAATCTTTTCTGTCAATGTTTTCTAATGAATCAATGGAATTTTTTTGTCTTTTCCTGAATGAATCTCTATCCAAAAAATAAATATTCACTGGTATCTGATGAAAATAATATAGATTTACATGTCCTACCATAAAAGGCCTCAAAGGGATCCATTCAAATTTGTGGAATGTTAATTATTTTTATTAGAAAACTCAACCATGAAAAATGGTCATCCCATGCTCCACCAAAGGATATATTGAAGGTGTGTAGAATATCTTCATGAATATTATATATATATCTATCTAACTATCCATCTACGAATAGTATGCCACAATCGAATGATCTTGAGATCACAGTTCTTATTTAAGGAATCTCCAAATAGTATAAGTAGGATCTGGATCTATATCAGAGAGAATAATAGATTGAACTCTATGAAAATGAAAAAAACTCTTTCACATAGAGATTTCCAAACCCATCAACTGTGTTTGTATCATGAACGGGCACGATGATAGCCGATGTGGTTAGACAATAAATCACAAAAAATATCACATTATTAATTCTCTAGATATATGCTATACCAAACACAAATTCAATATAAATATCATCCCACATCCATGTTGGAATTGGATGTGGCTGAAGAAAATATGAAGGTCTTTGGTTCCAAACGTTGACAATTTAGAATGCATAACAATGTGAAACTAAATCAGCAATGCCCCATCTAATATAAGGACACTAGAATTATAGAGACCCAAAGCTTGAAGTATATAGTCATTACATTACTCTTACAGAATATCTAATACATAAAAAAATTGACACCAAAGGACAGTAATAGTTTTGTGTCTTTGGAAACATGGAATATAAACTTTTAATCATTTTGAATGATCTTAAACATCTCCCATAACGATCTTCCCCATTTTGTTTCCTTACCTAAAACCTTTCTTTTAATTATAGGATAAAAGAAAACATAAAAAGGGAGAGCGCAAATGCTCAGTAAGGGTAAGCATGGAGAAAATAACACAAACCATATATATTTGAACTTAAAAACATGAACATAATGTTTAAACATCAAGATCATGAGAAATGACATAAAACATGGCAGTACGTAAGGAATAGATCATAATGGAACATCAATCAGGTTAAAATATAATGGGAATAAAACTTTTAATTGTGGAAAAACATTAAGCACATGATATGATTTCCATGGAAGCCAAGGCATTGCATCAAGACCATCTTAGTGTAAAAGTCCCTTACTATACCGGGATTACTTGCCGTTACAACCCTGTATTACTGAAACCGATTTACTTTCTGTTTCAGCCATGTCAGTCTCATGAGATATAAATATTTACCCAATGAATTAGAAGGATATTTAGGTCCCTCCCATCTCATATTGAAATCATTCTTACGTGTTCCACAAAACAGTCATAAATCATTTATCATAACCCAAAGAATAAATTGGGTTTCATAAACATCATTCCATCATAACATAGTCCATATAAAAGAAATGGATATAATTTCATCATAATAAAATTGAAACCATATAAATAATATACAAATTATAGTTGAAACATACACATATGAAATAATGTCATCTTTTATGGAAAATGGTTTTGAAAAAGCACTTGAAATGAATTCTTGAGGAAAGTTTCCTTTATTCTTGATAATCATTTTTTATTCCACAAAATTCCATTAAATTTTAAAAGGAACGGATTTTTTTGAAAATATTCATGAAATCATGTAGGGTAATCTTCATGAAAATAAGATGTAATGAAACTGTAAAAATCTTTTCATGTCGTATAAGTTAAAAAACAGTCTTCTCGTACTTTTGTCGGAAAAGTCAAAAAATACCTCGTATGGTAAACAAAAAAATGTTCCTTACATACAATGCAGTAAATGTCCAAAAAAGGGAAAAAGGACATTAAACATACATGAATTTTTTTTTATAAAACTTGGACATCGATGAAAAATATTACCCAAGTAAATACTTACGTATAAGTAATCTCGGATATAAAACAATTGAGATTGCAACATTATCCCTTACTGTTGGTCCGATATGATTCGTATGTATCCGAACCACCAGTATAATGATTTAAATAATGTCATTGACTTATTATATAATCATATTCATTGTTATGAATCATATATGGTTCACTTATGACTTTATATTACCCGTTCTTTTGTAAATCCATGTTAAAGTAGTGTTTTAGGTAAAATTGTTTCATTTATCAAACATGTTTTGACTTGTGATATTATTACTTATATCCTGATTTACTTAATTTCAAAATATAAAACATGATTTATATATAATAAATTTACATAATATACATATAAATGATAGATTGATAAATGAAATGAAATACACCGTTCATGGAGACGGTAGGCTATACGTACGCATGAACGCTATTTTCGTTTCATTATTAAATTGAGATGAATAAAATAGATGACATACATATATATATACATAAATACAGTAGCATGATTATGTCATATATTTCATTATTATTTATTATATATAATTTATAACAATTCATTAATGGTTAACCTG
Organism: Viscum album; assembly: GCA_963277665.1. Taxonomy (NCBI): domain Eukaryota; kingdom Viridiplantae; phylum Streptophyta; class Magnoliopsida; order Santalales; family Viscaceae; genus Viscum; species Viscum album. The sequence goes on along the minus strand of OY728135.1, from coordinate 1,359,713,637 downwards.
AAAAATGAATCTTATCGCGTTTGTGGAGATGGAATTCCGTACGTACGCACGCGTGGTGATTTCATTTTCCGTAGGATGGATAGAAGGTGGAATAGGGTTGTTTCATATTTATAATGACATATAAGTATATTAGTGATACTGATGTTATTACTTCATAATGAAACAACTAAATAAGATGAAGTAGAAGAAGAAATAGATTTGAAATAATCGGTAACAGATATTACCTCTTCTTCGACATGCCTCTTTGAAACCACCTCTTGGGGCACTAATAGTGGTCTTTGAAGAAGACCAGGACCTCTAGAATATTTATAGGGAAGTTTAGAATTAAAATCGAAAGGGTTTGTCCGAGCTTGAATGCTCAAAGTTGTGTAAATATGGGAGAGAGGAGGTGCCCTTTTATAAGGGAGGAGAGGGGCACCTTTGGAATCCTCAAAAATATTAGTTTAATATAAATTCAAACCCCACATAAAAACCTCCAAAATGACTCAATTAGAAGATTATATGAGATAGGGTTTTAATATCATCAACCAATCAAATTTATTTATGTTTTGATCTTATTTTAAACCTTATCATTTTGATTTATCCTTATTTAATCTATTTAATTTTATTTATGTTAATAAAATTCTAAATTTAAAATGGAAATAAATAATCACATATATGATGTTAATTTTCCATAATTGGATAATTTATTATATTTTGGACGATATAAATTTAAATTTATAATTTTTAAAAAAAATTGTGATTTTTAAACAATTTAATAATATGTTATTTTTAGGAAATAACAATAGTGTTAATTTTGACACTATTTATTTATTTGAATTTAAATAAAATCCAAAAAGATGATATAATCGAACTGAAATATTTCATAGGTTCCTCACAGGTCACATTAATCTATAAAATTAGTGTAGAACATTAAATAGTTCATATAATATTTATTTTACTATTTGTGAAACCATTTATTTGATACTTCTCTTAATAAAATAATTTCTACAACATTTTTTTATAATTATTAAATAAACTTATTTTTTGCATAAAAATTAAAAATAAAATACTAGGATAAAGATAAAAATTATATATTTCATAAGAATATTTTTAATCAGATTTATATTCTCAAAAACCCATCTTTTAAAATGTTATGTTTATTAAATTATGAAGGTGACAACATTGACATCATTTAATATAAAATAATATAAGTGTCATAATCACTTTTATAGGACCCCAAACGGTAATATATTCAGTCATTGGATGATTATTGTGTATATATACACTAAAAAATAGTTCTGGTCAGGTTTCTGAGCCTTTGAATTGGTATTATTATTTCAATAAAAACTATATTACAATTTTTCACTAAATAAATAATTTCTGCATCATTAATGTATAATCTATAAATTTAATTAAATAACTCATAAAAATTATAAATAATTACCGTGATAAAGAAAAAAAATTTATCTTTCAAATGAGTATTTATAACCAAATTTATAAACAGTATAAAACTATATTAAAAATACTTTAATTATTAAAGTTGAGTGAGACATATTTCACTTTCCTTTAAATAAAATAAACTAATGGTCTTAATCACCTCCAAGTGGGTTCCAATGTATTCCATTTTGACCCAAATATTCCTTAGTACGAAATATAGGCATCCAATTATATTAAAACAAGTGTTACAGTAATTTTATAATATTATATTGACCCTTAATTACCAGATTTACCTTTTACTATGGTAAATAAAATTTACCGTAGTTACTATTCATAATGCCCAAAAATAAAAAGTATCATATTAACATAATTTGGGCCCACTGATTCCAAATATGGAATCCATATTTCTAAATTAAATACACAAATGTTCCATAAATTAATTTAAAATTAATCCCATTTTTAAGAAAATGAGTTTTAAAAGTTAAAACATTGAAAAAGATTGACATGATTTTACCTATGAATTCAATGTAAAATCAATGATAATGACATACACTATATTAAATGGTAAAAATATATTCTATTTATAATTTTAAACAATTAAATATTATAATGTGAACATATCAATTATTATGATGATTTTTTTTAATTAAGATATATCGTGTTTTTACTATTCATTAAAATATGAAAGTTATCAGAAAAATATCAAAAAATTATCCAATATAAAATTTTATATCCTGATTCAAAATAAGAAGTTTCTTTTTTATAATTTAACTTGTAAAATTGTCAAAAAATATATTTAAAATGTGTGCGCCATCAAAAGGCGGCAAAACTGCATTTTTTGAAAAATACTTATTTTACCCGAAAAATTTATTTTGTTCCCATACCATGTTCTATAAAATGTGTAAGATGAATTATATTGTCATAAAATTAAAACTTTAATTACTACTATTCATAACGGCTAGTTTATAATAATATTATAACCATATATCATTGTTTAGTGAAACCCAGTATTGCGTACAACACACGCTATCAAGGAAGGTTGTGATTGCTTGTAATGCAAGCCAAGTCAGGGTTGCGTTTAGTGCATGACTGCTTCATTGTTGCATATAACAAAATAAAACCATATTTCATTTATACATTGAATATATATATATATAGATACACTCAATGTTGAGTAGAATAACTACTATCCAACAAACTTGAAATTGTGTGTAACACGATCCAAGATTTGTGTTGCGTATACTGCAAGCTAATATAGTGTTTTGTATAGCGCTAGATAATCTTGGTGTAGCATACAACAGAAGATATGAATGAAATTAAAAAAAATATATCCGATAAAATCTTGGTTTGTTACATTCTACCCCCCTTAAAATGAATTTCACCCTCAAAATTCTTCTGGGTTATAAATCATTTACTATTTATAGAAACCCACATCGTAAAAAAGGAATACTAATTCTTAATTTTAAAAACTAAAGTATGAAACGTAACTATTACCCAAATTAACTCATCACTGGGTTTCCATATAGGAGAACATAGGTTAAAATATGGATATGGAAGAAAAATCTAATCATCAAGTTCTGATGGAGAGTGGTAGAGAACATGGCTATGAAAAAGCCAACAATCACAAAGCCATATATTTGTGATGTTCTAAGGTACCATCATATTCATCAGATATGAGGGAACTAGGACAACATTTTTGGTTTTCAAGACCTTTTCCCTAATGTTGAAGAATTTTCGAATCAAAAGAAATACTTACTTGATTTTGGAACAATATCACCGTTGTTCGTGCCTTGAACAATTTCCACATCATATCTTAAAGAAATTAAGTTGAACTTGTCATTCGTGAAGTGTTAGAAGATCATGTGATAGAATGATGAGTCATTCAATCTGTTTCAATGAAAAGGATAGAAACAGTTATCAATTATACATAATTCCGTCTATGGTGTGGTTAATAATATATGATTACAGAAATGGACTTATACTTCATCTATCATACCACTTAATAAAATAATAATCATTTCTACTAACAAGGGAATTCCTGTAGGCCAGTGGTAGGCGATAAAGGCCTGTCACACTTTTGTTGTGGTTTCAATTCCCACAACATTGTTCGATGTGATGGGTTGTCACCCATCCTGTAGGTTTTCCTTTTTCTAAAACTACATTATTATAAAACCCCATAAATAATATTGAATAAAAGTTCTAGCCTTAGAGAATACTAGTTTATGTTCAACACAATCCATTCCAATCTTTATGCTTTCCAAAATACTTACGTCCAAGCTCACAGTATAAAGAAAACAATTACTATAAATTTCATCTAACAAGCATGTGAATACCATCATTTATCCCCCATATATCATACTATATATCTTGTTGGTCACATTCAAAACATGTGAATATCTAAATCATGTATTATATTAAAAAATTAATAGCCATTGAACCTTAGTGAAAACATGAATGCTGTCAAAAGTTAACTCTTTGCATATACCAAAATCTAAAAATTTTGATATACTCAAACCATGATATCACTTTGTCCTTATATCAGTCATGAGCCCATGAATTCTATTATAAATATTATTTTCTATTTATCCCTTCATCGTGCACATATCATCTATATTCCAAAAATATTTGAATAACCTTTCTTGGTTACTGGTACCATTCAACATATACAATCAAATAATTAGGAAAAACAATAGTGTAACAATCCTTAGATGTGTATTTATTTAATAGTACCATTACCTATCCAACATAACTCTTGATAAACATAAATCATTCTACTACCTTCTTAAACCATTGATTGGGATTCATCATGGTATTCCTCAACAGTTCTTTAATCTCATATACCATTTGTATTCTCTTCATTATCATCAACATAAATACTACCCATACGACCATGTTGGTTCTCTATATGAGGTTTTCCCATAGGTAATTGGTTTGAATAATTCCTGTACATTCCACATTTAAAACATTTAACCATTGTTGATGTCTTAGCAAAACCATTATACTTGTCCATGGTGTCAACTGAACCTTTTCCTTTGCAATTACTGGCATTGTGTCCTTATTTTCCACAACCAAATCATCTTCCTATTCCTTTGAAACATTACCCTTGATGCCTCTTCCCACATGACTTACATGAGGGAAATTGAACTTTCTTTCCTCTATGATCATCATAAAACTCCACCTTTCTCTTTTTAGCTGAGTCAGAAATCTTACCAAAGTTGATGTTATTGATCATATTATGAGATTGCTGATTAGGCATAATAACAATGTTTCGCCTTCCAAATTCCATTTCATTTGGTATCTCATGACTAATATCATTCCATTTACCATCATATCCTCCATTATCGTGAATCCTCCTGTTTCTATCCATTTTCTAAAAACCAGAAAGAATAGTGTGAGAGGCAAAAAAAATTCTAGGAAAACAGCATAATAAAGATGGAGTACCTTCAATATCTAACTTCTTAGGTTTAAATACAATATGGTTTCTGTAATTCTAGGACTATAAACTATAGTTATACTTAACCTTAGGGACATCCCTAGACATACCTTAGAAATATCTTTAGGGATATCACTAAAATTTTCGCATCCTAGTTTCCAAAGGTTAACGAAACCTTTCCTTTGATACCAACTATAGAGACCCAAAGCATGACGTACATAGACATTACATTACTCTTGCAGAATATCTAATACATAAAAAATAGACACCAAAGGACCGTAACAGTTTAGTGTCTTTGGAAACTTGGAATATAAACTTCTAATCTTGTTGAAAGATCTTCAAAATCTCTCACAACGATCTTCCCCTTTTTGTTTCATTACCTAAAACCTTTCTTTTAATCCTGGGGGAAAAGAAAACATAAAAAGGGTGAGCTCAAATGCATATTAAGGGTAATCATGGAGAAAATAAAACAAACCATATATATTTGAACTTAAAAACGTGAACATAATATTAAAACATCAAGATCGTGAGAAATGACATAAAACATGGTAGTATGTAAGGCATAGATTACAATGGAACATCAATCATGATAAAATAGAATGGGAATAAGACATTTAATTGTGGAAAAACATTAAGCACATGATATGATTACCATAGTAGCCAATACATTGCTACCAAGGCCATCTTAGTGGACAAAGTCCCTTACTTAACCGGGTTTACTTGTCGTTCCAGCCCTGTACTACTGAAATGGATTTACTTGTCGTTTCAGCCATGTCTATCTCATGAGATATAAATCTTTACCCATTGAATTGGAGGGAGATATAGGTCCCACCCATCTCATATTGAAATCATACTTACGTGTGCCACAAAACAATCATAAATCATTTATCATAACCCAATGAATAAATTGGGTTTCATAAACATCATTCCATCATAACATAATCCATATAAAACAAATGGATATAATTTAATCATAATAAAAGTGAAACCATATAAATCATAGAGACATTATACTTGAAACATACACATATGAAATAATGTCGTCTTAGATGGAAAATGGTTTTGATAAAGCACTTGAAATGAATTCTTGAAGAAAATATCCCTTCTTCTTGAAAATCATTTTCTTTTCACAAAAAGATATTAAATTTTAAAAGAAAAGGATTTTGTTAAAAATATTCATGTAATATTGTAGAGTAATATTCATGAATATAAGGCATTATAAAACCGTAAAAATCCGTTCCTACCGTATAAGTTTAAAAAACATTATTCTCATACTTTTTCCGGAAAAGTCAAAAAGTACCTTGTATGCTAAACAAAAAAAAATATTCCTTACATACAATGTAGTAAAAGTACAAAATGGGTAAAAATTACTTTAAACATACATGAGAAAATTTTTATAGACTTAGAAATTGATGATAAATATAACCCCAGTAAATAATTACTTATAAGCAATCTCGGATAGAAAACAATTGAGATTGCAACATTATCCCTTACCATAGGTCCGATATGCTTCGTAGGTATCCGAACATCCAGTATAATGATTCAAATAATTTCATAGACTTATTATAGAATCATATTCATTTCTATGATATCATATATGGTCCCCTTATAACTTTATATTACTCGTTCTTTTGTAAATCCATGTTAAAGCATCGTTTTGGGTAAAATCGTTTCATTTATCGTAAATGTGTTGACTTGCTGTTCCTGATATTATTAATTATATCCTGATTTATTTAATTTATTAATGTAAAACATGATTTATATATAATAAATATTCATCATATACATATATATGATTGATTGATAAATGGAATGAAATACACCATTCATGGAGATGGTAGGCCGTACGTACGCTTGAACACTGTTTTCATTTCCTCATTGAATTGAATGGAATAAAATAGATGACATACATACATATATATATATAAACATAAATTTAGTATCATTATTATTTCATATATTTCATTATTATTCATTATATATACTTTATAATCATTCATTAATTGTTAACATGAAGGATAAATCTTATCGCGTTTTTGGTGACTGTATTCCGTACGTACGCACGCGCGATGATTTCGTTTTTTTGTAGGATGGATAGAATGTGGAATAGGGTTGTTTCATATTTATAATACAATATAAGTATATTAGTGATACTGATGTTATTACTTCATAATTAAACAAGTAAATAAGATGAAGTAGAAGAATAAAATAAATTTGAAAGAATCGGTAACAGATATTACCTCTTCTTTGACATGCCTCTTTGAAACCTCCACTTAGGGTACTAAAATTGGTCTTTGAAGAAGAAAATGACCTCTAAAATATTTCTATGGAATTTTATAATGGAAACGAGCAGGGTTTGGCCGATTTTGAAGGCTCAAAGTTGTGTAAATGTGAGAGAAAGAGGTTCCCTTTTATAAGGGAGGAGAGGGGCACCTTTGGAATCCTCAAAAATATTTGCTTAATATAAATTCATAACCCACATAAAAACATCCAAAAATGACTCCATTAAAATATTTGATGAGATAGGGTTGTAATATAATAAACCAATCAAATTTAGACATTTTTTAATCTTATATTAAACCTTATCATTTTGATTTATCCTTATTTAATCTATTTAATTTTATTTGTGGTAATGAAATTCTAAATTCTAAATGGTTATAAATAATCACTTATGTGTTGTTAATTTTCCATAATTGGTTAATTTATGACATTTTAGTCTATATTAATTTAAATTTATAATTTTTAAAATTTATGTGATTTTTAAACAATTTAATAATATGTTATTTTTATAAAGTAACAGTAGTGTTAATTTTGACATTATTCATTTATTTAAATTTAAATAAAATCCACCCAGATGTTATATTCAAAATAAAATATTTATTAGGTTTCTATAATGTCATATTCATCTATAAAATTATTATAGAACATTATATATTTCATATAATATTTATTTTACTATTTGTAAAACGAATTTTTTGATATTTCTCTTAATAAGATAATTTCTACAACATATTTGTATAATTATTAAATATACATTTTTGCTGAATAAAAATTTATGATAAAATACTACGATGAATATAAATATAATATATTTCATAAGAGTAGTTTTAGTCAGATTTATATTCTAAAACACCCAACTTTTAAAATGTTATATTTATTAAATTAGGAAGGTGATAACATTGAAATCATTTAAAATAAAATAATATAATTGTCATAATCACTTTTATAAGTCACCAAACGGTCATATATTCGGTCATTGGATGATTATGATATATATATACACTACCAATAAGTTTTGGTCAGGTTTTTGAGCCTTTTAATGGGTACTATTATTTTAATAAAAAATATCTTACTTATTTTTCAGTAGATAAATAATTTCTGTATCATTAATGTATAAGTTATAAAGGTAAATAAATATCTCTTAAAAATTATAAATAAATTACCATGATAAATAAAAAAAATTATCTTTCTAATGGGAATTTATAACCAAATATATATTTTGTATAAACTTATATTAAAAATACTTTAATTATTAAAGTTGAGTGTGACATATTTCACTTTCCTTTAAATAAAATAAACTAAAGGTCTTAATAACCTCCAAGTGGGTTCCAATGGCATCAATTTCGACCAAAATATTCCTTAGGACGAAATATAAGCTTCCAATTATATTATTACAATTTTTAGGGTAATTTTATAATATTGTATTTACCCTTAATTACCTGATTTACCTTTTACTATGGTAAATAAAATTTACCGCAGTTACTATTATTAATGCCCAAAAATAAAAATTAGCCTATTAAAATAATATAAGCCCACTAATTAAAAATATGGAATCCATTTTTTATAAATTCAATACCCAAAAGTTTCAGAAATTAATTTAAAATTAATCACATTGTTAAGAAAACGAGTTTTAGAAGTTTAAACATTGCAAAAGACTGAAATGATTTTACCTATGAATTAAATGTAAAATAAATTATAATGACATGAATTATATTAAATGGTAAAAATATATTATATTTATAATTTAAAAACATTAAATATTATAACTTAACCATATAAATTATTACGATGAAAAAAGTTGTTTTTAATTAAAATATAGCGTGTTTTTACTATTCATTAAAATATGAATGTTATCAGAAAAATATCAAAAAAGTATCCAATATAAATTTTTTTATCATGATTCAAAAGAAGAATTTTATTTTGTAAAATTTATCTTATAAAATTGTCAAAAATTATATTTAAAATGGGTGCACCATCAAAAGTTGGCAAAACTGCATTTTTTAAAAAATAATTATTTTACCTGAAAAATTTATTTTGTTCTCATACCATGTTTTATAAAATGTGTAAGATGAATTATAATGTCATAAAATTCAAAATTTATTTACTACTATTCATAACGTCTTGTTTATAATAGTATTTTAACCATATATCATTATTTAGTGAAACACGGTATTGCGTACAACACACGCTATCGAGGAAGGTTGCGATTGCATGTAATGCAAGCCTAGTCAGGGTTGCGTGTAATGTACGACTCCTTAGTTGTTGAATATAACAAAATCCACCCATATTTCATTTATACATTGAATATATATATATATACACTCAATGTTGCATAGAATAACTACTATCAAACAAACGTGAAATTTTGTGTAACACGATCCAAGATTAGTGTTGCGTATACTGCAAGCTAATACGGTGTTGCGTATAGCACAAGATAATCTTGGTGTAGCGTACAACAGAAGATGTGAAAGAAATTAAAAAGAATACATCTTATAAAATCTCGGGTTGTTACAAGAATTGTCGTCGCATTTTATAGATCATAAGTACTGTTCTATATCTCACAACAAATATGGAATTAGAAAAATAACCCATGACATGGTTTCTTATTACTAATAGTATGACAAAACAATTATGAAAACATAGGATTTCCTATGTGGAGAATGAAAAATCTGTAACTGTCTCCCCACCAAAAATAGATTCTCTAATTATAAGAAACACATCATCAATAATCCATTAATATATAACTATCTCAAGAAGAGAGGAGGTAAACTAGAAACAAGCCAAAGAATCATAGATTCTAGTTTCCAAAACTCCTATATGAATCTTTGAAAAAAGAGCCATCAAGTTTCACTCTTCCAATGATTTTTTCATGTTTTGGGATTGAAGTTTAAAAATTAAATAATCTATGATGACATTCAATTTATACATGGTATATGAAATGTTAAATTTAAAATATTTCTAGTACACCACCCAATACCTCTTTTGGAGTTTCAGATATTTCTGAGTGAAGATATAACTCAAACTCTTGTGGTATAAAAACAAAGTAAACCTTTCATTGAAATGGTTAACCTTTCTTTGAAAAGGTAATTCCTCCAAATCTTAAGAACATTCATCAAAGATACATGTTCAAGGTAATGGGTTGAGTAAATCTTCTCATGTAGCCAAAAAAGATAACACCCATAAGAAATTACATGATCACCATGCATTAGGACATAACATAAAACTAAACCTGATGCATCATAGAATACCACTTATTTATACCCGGTATATGGAAGATTCAACTCCCAAAATAAAAGTTGAAAGAAATTTCAGCGCAACAAAAGAATAAATAAATGTCTCCTTCCAAAAAATCTATTCTCCGTTATGATTTATAGTATTTATTGAAGAATAAATCATTGAGAAATCCTTTCTAAACTGGAGATATTATTCAGCTAAACCCAAGACAATTCATATCTTGAAAACATTCCACAGTTTATCCAATGCAATAACATTTTCCCCCTTCTTAGGATAAAAAATTCTTTTTTCTAAGAAACAATTTTTAAATATTTACACTTTTGGAATCTATAAATCACATTTTGATATCTTAGAATAGATTCGGTGATTTCTCAACAATTTTAAATCTACTCTATGATGGCTCACATGATCCTCCTTGGACAAAGAGTAAACAAGGATGTCATCGTCAAAGACCACCATGAACATATAAACATACTCAGGGAAGATCCGTTTCAATTAATCCTTATATGCTAAACAGAATTGGTTTGACCAAATGGCATAAAAATGTACTCATAATGGCTTTATCTCCTCCAAAAGGTAGATTTTTGAATGTCCGATTCTTTTAAAATCAACTAGTTATAACCAAATTGTATATTAATATACAAAACCCATGTCACTCCATTCAAATATTAAAATATATCGTCGTTACATGGAAATGGATACTCTTTAATTTCCAAAAACAGATTGAGTTTTTGGTAATCAACACAAAGGTGAAGTGACCCATTAAATTTATTAGAAAAGATAACATTGACCACCAAAGGTGATACACATTGACATATAAACACTTTTTATAAAATATCATCCATCCCACTCTTCAAATCATTAATTTTAGCTGGTGGTACGAGGTATGAAGGTAAAGATATGGGATGAGTACGATTCGCTAAAATGGTTAAAAAAATCTCTACCTCCATTATTATTGGAAAACTAGATAAATTAGAATGAAAAACATTGGGAGACTTGACTAAAACTTGATGTAGGTAATCAATCAAAGATATCCACTGCATATAAAAATAAAACCCTGATATTACATTCCCTATATCTAGAAAATGAGTTCTTTCTCTACTAATAAATGTGCACCATTCTCAATGAATGTTACAGCACACCTTGTATGGTACAATAATGGAGACCCATAAAAGATAATGATCAATTCCAAATTTATTTGCAATGAGACAATCCATCCTAAATATGATTTCAAGTGATTTCATTCCGAGAACTGGAAAATCCAAGGTAGTATCAATATATGATAAGGATAGAACAAAATAAGGACAATAGATGCCCTTATCACTCTTCCTTCTGAGGAGTGTAGTAATATCCATCACATACGATAAAAGTTACTTAGTATGATTTTGAAGACTGAAAATATGAATTTAAATGAATTAAAGAGATGAACTAGTATCAAAAAAAGTTGTCAATAAATATGATTCAATAGTGATGGTACCTCTCATAGTCATTGGCCCAATAACTACATCCTTTGGAGACTCATTCACTTTGTCAAGAAGCATCATTTAAATTCATGTGGCTAGAACACCATTGTTCGTGAATAATCATATTCCATCATAATAATTTTTCTTGTTGACAATACCATGCAACTAGGTGGATTAGAATAGATATGAAATAACTCCTTTAAGTGATTTGATTATTTTCAAGAACAATATACCTTGGCAGCCTCAGTGAAAGCCAGTTTTGTGTGATAGGATTGACACAATGATATAAGTTCGAAGGTCCTTTTACAAAAACTGTAGTATTTCTAGAAGAACCCTTTCTTCATGAACCATTCCCAGTAATACAATTTATTCTTTTAACAACAATAGATGATTCTATTAGTAGTTCTAAAAATGTGATGACAACTAGAGGAATGTTAAAAATCACAATTATTTTATCAGTGCTATAAATGTGAGGATAAATGTGTCCTTTATTGGGGCTATCAATGTTCTGATAAAGAACCTCGTTATTAACATTTTTAGAAGTGTTGATAAATGAAACCATTTTCAGTGATTCTATTTATCTCTGACAATGTTCCCCTTTATTAACACAATTAGTAGTGCTGATAATGGAACATACTACAATGCTCACTTACAACACACTATAACACTAGAAATTGGGTGTAATACAATGTGATATAATAGTAAACTGTAGCACTAGAAACAACCCTAGAAATGAGAAAACTCAAAAAAAATATATTTTAAATAAAAGAAAATTTACAACACAAATATAAAAAACCACTACAATGGGAAAAAAGAAGGCACCTATAAAAAAAATAAAAAACCACCCTTGATCAAGAAGAAGAATAAAAACATATAATAAAGAAATACTTATGTTAGTAATAATATAAATAATAAAAATTAATAGAATGTATTAATTTTAAACTAATCATTGAGTCATACCAAGATCAATATGTATCAGATTAAGTTATAGTCGATTCTTGTATGTCACACCATTTATTGTTTATCTTCCAGAATTATCTATTTTAAAATTAAATATATATGTGTATGAAAAAAATGATAAAGAAATTAATTAATTAGTAGAATATAGAATAATGGGAAATAAACTAGGCCTATTTTCATTTTTGGGGATGTGATGCACATTTTAAACTGAAATGACACTTATTTATTGAAAAGATGAACTTGGAGTCATACTAGTCACACCATGCATCTTATTGAGGTGTTGATAATTCCTAAAAGTCCCAAATGACTTATGGATAATTTTTCTAAAGTATAAAATACAATCCAAATGCGTTTCCTCAATTTTGAGTATGTCACCAGTGTTTTTTACAAAAAAATCATTTTAAACCAAAAACACACTCTTTGAGTCATGCTGGTCATACTATGTGTGGTTTTATGCAATTCAAATTCCAACATGTCAAAAATTAATTATACATTGATTTTCAAAATTAACAAGGAAAACTTAGTGTGTTTTCTTGGTTTTCACTGAGTGACACTTTTTTAATTAAATTACCAATTTTAAATTGTTAACAGATACTTTGATTCATTCAGGGAAAATAGAATTTTAGATTGTGGTTCAGATGATTCCAACATGTCAAAAATGAATTATGGATAATTTTTATAATTTATCAAAACAATATGAATGTGTTTTATCTATTTTTAGTATGTATGTCTTTTTCTACTAAATTTAATGTCAATTTTTATTTAAAAGACACACATGGATTCATACTAGTTTCATTATGTGTCTGATTGAGGTGAATATTATTCATATATGTCCCCAATGACCTGTGGATAATATTCATGAACATTCAAAACAATCTAAATCTATTTTCGTATTTTCGAGTATTCCTCATCTATTTTTTACTAATATGTCATTTTGAACTAGAACCATGAACTTTGACTCATACTAATCATATAATGTATGGGTTTGATGTGAGACTAATTCCTACACATAAAAAATATATTTTGATTCATTTTCATAAATTATCAAGACAAATCAATTCAGTTTAATTTTTTTCTATGAGTGACACTTCTTAATAATAAAATTTCAATTTGAAACTAACAATAGACACATTGAGTCATACCAGGAACATCATGTATTTTACTATGGTGTGGTTAATTCCTACACATTAAAAATGAATTTTGTATTTTTTTCCAAAAGTTTAAATACAATATAAATTCCTTTTCTTAGTTTTGAGTATGTTAGATGTCTTTTTAGTAAAAATAATGTTAATATTAAAAACATCATCACACATAGAGTCATGAAGGTCACAAAGTGTGTTATATTGAGATGTGAATAATTCTTACATGTCCCAAATGGCTTATGGATAATTTTTCTATAGTTTCGAAGTAGGATGAATGGATATTCTTATTTTTGAGTATGTCACATGTTTTTTACAAAGCATCTATTTTAAAATGGAGATATATATAATTTGAATCATACTGGTCACATAGTGTATCTGTTTGATATGAAGTTGAATCTTAGATGCCAAACTTTGCCTATGAACCATTTTTTTAAATTATCATCAAAACCAAATAGTTTTTCTTATTTTTAGTGGGTGATGTTTTGGAAACATGAATGTCAAATTTGAACTAATAATAGACACTTTGAGTCAAAAAAGCACTTAATATATCATGTTGTAGTGTGGTTTATTACTACACAACAAAAAAGGAATATAAATTGTTTTCCAAATGTATGAATACAATATTAATATTTTTTTTGGTATTGAGTATAAAATGCGTGTTTTGAATTAAAAATTAAATTATAAACAAAAACACACCATTTGACTCATATAGACCACACTATACGTCAAATTTATGTGTGGATGATTGATTATATGATATATGACATTCATTAAACCATTTGCACCAATCTAGAAAATTATTAAATGTTCTATTTAAATAGAATAATGAACCTACTATTGTCTGATACACCTCATCAAAAATCACCATGTTCACTATTTTCTGGCTTATTGTATATGATTTAGAAAAAAATATTACTTCCCCAAAGATTTGTGAAAAAATAGTTGATAAAAATATAAGTAAATTAAGTTAAAAATATTAGATAAAATGTGGAAAAAATAAACTAAAGAAGTAGTATGTGTTCAACTTTTCATTATGGTTATAGAAATAGTTGTCCCATTTAGTTTTTTTTGTTATCTCATTTAATACCTCGAAGTCTAATATATCATGACCATGAGAATCTTATAAAAGACCACCCCAACTCGAAAAAAATAATCCACCTTTATAATAAAACAATAATTATTTTTGAAATATTGTAATGAATAAAATCAAATATATATGATAATCAAAGGTCAATTCCAAACTAAAACCATAGAATTTGAGTCATACTAGGTACTCCTTGTATTGAATTAAAGTATGTTTGACTCTACTATATCTATTTATCCTATAGTGTATTCAAAACTCAATGTCTTTTAACAATATTTTTGTTTTATAACCTATAATTCAGAAAGAATTAGATAATAAAAATAAAAATTTCATCATGATTTGTTAATCATAAATATTGAATTTATGATCATAGTATACGAATGAATAGTACTTGTGGATGGAGCAATTTATTATTATAAAACATTAATCATTAGTGTAAATTTTGGCAAAACATTCCTCAAGGTAATATTTAATGTCTTTGGGAAGATTTTTTTTGTTGTAAAATTGTGTTTCCATGTATAGTTATGGAGTTCCAGAGATATTTTTGACATGGTATGTTGAAAATAAGCCAATATAAAAGAATGGATTCCATGGAATTGGTATATAAATTTGCGTATACATGGTGGGACCTTTTCCTGGTGTTTCTGAAATTTTTTCTGTCTAAAATTTGGATGTTGGTTACATAATCATGAAATTTTTATTTCCATGAAGGGATTATAAAAATATGTTGATGGTAAGATATTCATGAAAAATAGTATTCACAAAGAAGATTTCATGATGGTTTGGTTCATCTCAAATGTGAAAATTTGCAAGCCGAATGTACGAATAAATGATGGTACTCTCTGTGACTATAAGAAGCTTCAGGAATGGAGAAATTTCCATGAATTTTCAATAAATAGGTAGAATAATGAAAATTATTGGAGAGAATTGAGAAATGGAGTCTATTTGTATAGAATATATATGAATTAGTGTAAATTCATATAAATAGGTATCTACATAGCTCAGTAAGTAGATAGATGGACTTAACAAATATTACAAGGTTTTAGATTCGTGAAGGTTATTTGCGAAGGTTGTTCATGCTATAAAGTTCATGAAGAATGGATGTTTGGAAGTCTATGAAAGGTGAAATAAAATATTGAGCTTCTTGAAGTCTATGGATGCATCCAAAAAGGGTTTGAGATTCATGTAATAAGGTTTCATCCTGAAGTATTAATGAAATTCACGAAATACGTGAGCATTGTGAAGGGAGTGAGTATTATAAAAGTTATAAAAATGGATTCCTCAGTAACACTATGGAAATGTGGTATTCATTAATTGAATTAAAGTATAACATCAATAAATCATCATTATATAATTGAGTATGTATTCATTATTGATAATTAAGTGACCAATATGTCCATAAACAGAGTGTGAATCCTTTGTAGAGTAGTGATAAAAAAATAGGAAGAAGGTGATACATTCCACCAGAAATTATCCATCAAAAGAGAGTTAGAGAGTGACCCTTGATAAGTAATGAGTTATCCCTAATCATTGTTATGGAATTGAGCAAGCACATATAAGTGAGTTAGTCTAAACATTGTATCTTTTGTGTGATCCTTATAGGATTTGGTACATTGACACAAAATCATTGTATTCTGTATTGACATATCCTGGTGAGGGTGAAAGGATTAGAATCGCTAAGTCTCTTGAATGATTTAATTTCTATTCATGAATTGATAAAATAAAGGGAGTGAAAAGTGTTCTGTTTATAAAAATATATCCAATGTGGTAGTTATTTTAATCTTTCATTCCCTGGTTCACCCCCCTCTCAGTGTTTTTAGCCTAGGTGGGATCATTGAAATGCTCTAAACATTCATTGATTGAAATGAAATGAATATTTACAAATGAGTTTTTAGGGAACATAATAAAATCTATCTTACCCTTTCACCAGCATATATAGTGCAAACTCCATGATAAAACATTTTCATTATTTTATGGGAATCCCATCATTGTGACCCATTATGTATTTTTATAATAAACTAAATTCCTTTATAAATTGTTTACCCTTTATTGATAGTATTAAACTCCAGTATATCCCATTATAGAAAAAAACATACAATAGAATCTTGTGAATGCACTAATATTTATTAGATAAATTAGTATATCATTTTTATTATTCTGGTAGATGATAAACTCTAACTTAACATCATAATTATTTTTTCATCTAAATGGGAATATCAATATTGTCATGTATCTTTTATTGAGAATGATAATGAGTTTTTTTATTAATGAGCATGTGAACATTGATCAATTTATATAATGAAGGTGAATATTCAAAAAGAATGTTATTTTTACGAATTTCACATTTATTTTGGATATTACACCATGCATATAATTGGTGATAACATATCCAAAATAATTCCAACACCTATAAAAGTAAAATGACAATATTTTTCTTTTTGAAAATTCAGGATCCAATCGATAAAATATTATATTTATTTATTTGTAGAGGTTTTTCATGAATATAATGGATTCATTTATAAATGGATTCATTTATAAATGGATATTAATTTCATTATTTGGATATTCATTAATTCATTTGAAACATTTTTTCATTATTTGGTATTTCTTTAAAAGGAGGTTTATTTTGATTTTTTTTTCATGCTTCCTTTGACACAATACCTCCTTGATGAAGAGGGTATCTTAATGTTGGTTGTATTCCAATAGTTCTTTCATAAACCTTCTAGCTTCCATGGTTTATTTCACAAATATTTATTAAAACATTTCCGATGGATCATATACTTGATTGATGATTGGATTGGTGTTGTATGAATCTATAGTAATAATTTGCACAACTACTAAGACCCTTTTTTGTAGTTTAGAGATGACAGGGGAAAGAAACTACTTTTTTTTTGTTTTTTTTTGTTTTTTTATAGTGAGGGTTTTCTTTCTCACATTTGTAATATTTGATAGTACAATGAATGTGTTAATTTTAATTATTTCCATTGAAAAATATCTTTTTTGGATAAGTGTTTTTTTTGTCTCTTTCTGGAAAAAATTACACCATATGGAATCATGTATAAAGTCACATAAATGAGTGGTGATTGTTTTAATAAGACACTTGAACCAATATTAGAATGGCCCTTATCGGAAGTAAAAGCTATAGTTCATACTTTTCAATAATCGTTCCCAAATACCACCTTGATATGATCCCCATTATACCCCATTTACCAAAAATTTTATGGGTTTAATGACAGTTCATTATATCCCACTCTATGTTGGTATCAACCTCCATCTCCACCTCCTCCTCCTCCGTATCTATTTACAACATGGACACTACCTCCACATCTACCTCCACCTTCATTTTTTCCACTCCCTTCACTTCAACCTCTACCATTTCCCCATATTTTTTATGTTTGCAGGTGAGAGACTCTAAACGAATTTATTTCCTCCATTATTCTTCTCCTTGAGAACCTGATCAAAAATAGTATATAATAATTATGACCAAAATTATACAAGAAAAATATATTCTTAATTTCATGGATCAGACTAGATCACAAACAGAGTAGGTAACCAACTAAATTTATTATTAACAAACATTCTGTCAGAATATACATTTCCCACTCAATACTAAACAAAAATACTACTTATTTTGAGTATATTGGTTTTTATAAAACATGATAATACTAAAATAATATAGAGATCAAAATTATAAAGATATACATTTCATGAAATTGTAATTAACATTATAACTTAGAAATTGGGGGATATTGGTCTTTTCATGCATTATGATCATTATTATAAATTTTTAAAGATAATATCCACAATATTTTCCATTTTATTGTTTCTAAAACAACATAAATATGGAGATAAATATGTAAGTTGGTTATAATTAAGTATTGACAGTTAAATATTTCTATATATTCTTTAGCATTATTCAATTTGTAGTATTCCCTATGCTTTATACATACAGACAGTAACTTCATGCCATGATTTGGACTATATTTAGAAACTTCCCTATAATAAAAAAATTCTTGTTCAAACACCTTATGATACATATAATTTTTAGTTTATTTATAAAATGTTGTTTTCAGTGTATTAAAAATTCACAATACAAATCACTTGTTGTGGGGTTGTAGGATATCCATGCATTGGATATATATATATATATATATATATATTTGTGGTATTCATATTTAATATGATCAACATCAAGTGATACCTAAAAAACAAATAATAATGAAAAAAATTTAGAATATATTCTATCTGATTAGATGGTAGAGTTTTAACACATTTTTTTGGAATTAAATAGTGTTAGTTGTCTGATATTTATTTCTCAAACTCTTCAACCTACTCATCTATTATCTTCTCAATATTTTCATCATCCAATATCGGTTTTTTCATAGAAATTATGTAAGGATTAATGAAAAAAAATAATTATTCAGCTTTTTTTCCATTATACAGTTGTTAATATAAACTATTATAGAAAATAGGAATAGTGATTAACTTTAATAAACATATTACCTCACTATTTCGATTGAATTATTGAGAATATGTACCTTATGTATGTATTCAAAACTAATCCCCCCTACCATTAACTGTTCAAAAAATAATATAAAGACTAAAAAACAATTACTTCTATCATGGAAGGTCCATATTTTTCTTTTTCATAAGAAATTTAAGATATATATACATATTAAAATGTTGTATCTTTATGAAGTAATAATGATAAAAAAAATAATCTCTGGAACTGGTGGGGGGAACATACTCCAGGAAGGTTGTTTGGATTTCATTAATGATTCACTAGATATCATTTCTCTAAACGTCGATTTCCACATCACTTTATCCATATATAATATCAACATTGACATCAGAACATTCATATGTAAGAATTTTTTAAAGACAGACCTCATGTATCATTATCTGATTAGGAGACCATGTTATGAAAGTTCTAATAGAATCATTTACAATTATAATATTCATATCATCATGTAGAATATCCATATAAGAAGTCAACTCACGATAGACATCAATCCCCACTTTTATGGGATAATTCGGAAGATAATTATAGTGTATCTTGTCTCCTAGGATATTATACATTATACCACTCACAATATAGTGGTGTGTTTGTTTAAATAAAAAAATTACATACAATTTTACCCTATATAACTTTAGTAATATAATGATATCATAATTTGTTTTATTCATGAAATATATTATTACCTCATGTAAGGTATGTTCTTTAGGGGAAAGAATATCCTCAAAATTAGTGGATTCATTTGTTTAATGTTCAGATCTTTGATCCACCATCAGTACTCATTGATCCTTTCTCATATATAGGTCTTTTAAATAAGAAAAAAAAATTATATCATGAAAAGAATATATATTTGCTTTAAATTCTTTCAATGCCTTATATGTATCTTCCCTAACTTTTATATTCTTGAATTATGATCTAGTAGATACACCAAAACCCAAACATTTAACATGACTATATTGTTCTGCATACTTCAAGGATACTAAAAGTTGTTTTACTTTTGGTATAGTCACTAGTAATTCTTGTTTCTAAAACATATAAAAAATTTGAACATATATATATATATTTATTAAATATTATTATTATGTGAAAAAAAATATATTTATTTCACATATTTATTTTTTGTTTACATTAATGAGTTTTCCCTCTTAATTTACATTGTCCTCGATCCATTTCACATGACAAATGTTTGATGTGGATTCTAATGTTGATTCATCAATATGTATATAAAAAAGGAATATATGTTTTTTAATATCACATAAAACAATTATTTTTTATTTTAAAAATATATAAAATTGTTCTATAGTGAACAGTACTACATCTATGCTTTTCCACAGGGGAAATTTATTTTTGATAGATGTTTTTAATGATCAAAAAACATTTACTTTTTTATAAATTATTTTTTTAATAAAATTGGATAAAATAAATAATTTTAAATAATATATTGTATATTGTAATGAAGATGAAATGATTTCCCATTATTATTATTGATGAAATCAATACAATTTTCCGTCTTTATAATGTATGTATAACTAGCTGGTGGGTGGGGCTTTACTTTCCCCTCATCAACCATAAGATGTAACTTTGTAAAAAGATTCACTATTCTAATATGTGATTTTTCTGTATCCATTAAAATAAATTTCATTTTCAAATGTTAAAAAATAATTGAAATCTAAATGGAATAAGGAAAAATAAATCTACATTTTATTGTATAATTTTTTGTTAAAATAGAGAATGTATATCGTAACATTACCATTGAAAATTTCTAAAGTGTTTATTTTGTTACAGGTTGGATATGGCACCATGAATCATTGTAAATCATAAAATTAATCTTCATAGTTATTCTAACATATCTAATTTAAATTAATATAATGGGGTCAATAGGTTCGTCGTTTTGGTTCTCACAATATCTAAATTTTATACACCAGCCTTCAGCATTGAAAATTTTATTCAACATTGAAATGTTGTGTCATTGTTGTTTTTATTCATAAAAAAGCTGTTGATTCCTTAATAATTAGGAATTTTCCTAATAAACAATCTATTCTTCCTTGGTATTGGTAACATCATCAAGTGGAGAAGGAAAAATCTGTTGGCATAGTAAAACATTTAATTTTCATTGATTAAAAACAACATAAACACAGAAAATGGATTTGAGAAGGTTAATATGGATACTATACTAAAATCATGATGAAATATTTAACTTCATAGTAATAATATTTTTGTCAAATTATTAGTGTGAATCGATATTGAAATAAATGAGTAATTGAATTTAAGAAAGTAATTATGTCACTATGGTTGGTGTTACAATGTGAATTCATTAAAAGTTGATTGTTATTGACAAGTGTCATCCTCATCAACATCATCTCGTGAACAATTATTATTGAATATATTTTCTTGGGAATCATCCTCTATCTTCTTTGGACATGAAAATTTGTTTCTTGAACTAATAGAAGTTGTAGTGATACTATAACAGGTACCAAAGTTGATTTTTTATTAACAATGCACAATGTAATTCACAAAACATAGATTGGATATTGGAGGAGTATCATGCAACAAAATGAAATAATAACTGTTCTATAGATAAATTTAGCGAGGATAATACTTTTCTCTTTACAACATTCTAAATTACCACATATTAATATAAAATTTCAAATCCTCTATCAAAATAAAAAAAAAATACACTCACACTACCGTGAGATAATAAACTCGTACCCACTAAGCTACACTAACTCTAATATATTTTACTAGTCCTTTTCCATCAAATGTATCTCAAATATAATATTTCTATATACAATAAGGATCATATGTAGTGTGTGAGTATAAAAATAAACATGTAAATAATAACTTTGCCCCTAAAATATAAAATATTTCATATATTTAAGTATTTTTTTAAATTAGTTAATATAAAAATTCCTAGGTATGTGAGGTCATTGTATACTAACCAGAACACTATGATAATCCAATGTAGAGACTTCATTACATACCAGTGAATTATATATATATATATATATCATACCATATGTTTATACCATGGTTTTTCCTAAACATTAAAATCATTTCACTAATAAAAGGTTATCATATGAATCATAGAAGGAGTATAAATTATTTATCTCCCTATGGAAATAATCACATCACATATACCATGATATTAGACCTCATACTGATAGCATCAAAGACTATCACCCAGGGATAACCATCACAAGTACTTGTTGCATCTAAACCATGAAATGGGTCTATCCTAGACATATTTCTTAGGAGGATAATTTGAAATAGGGGGAAGTATTAAGATAATTGGTTCCCTTAAGAATGATCCACACGATATATGTTACAAAAAAGTCATACAACTTATAAAATAATAAAAATATTTGATAACATTAATCATAATATTTATTATCCATTTTTCCATAAATATAAATTTAATACACACCAAAAATATGTATATTTAAACACAAAGGCACACACACATAATTAAAATATAATATATATGCATACATTTAAACACACACATAAATATAAACAATTGGAGTTTAATTTCAATATTATATTTTTATTTAAAATTAAACCATTTATATTTCACGTTTTTTTACCCATGAATGATAATTTTTTTTTATTTTATCAATATAAATTTTTGGGTAAGCTTATTGTAGTATCTATTAACTATGGTACAAATTTTGTGCTAATGGATTTATTTCAATTAGTCTATTTGATCGGTCTATCAAATGTAACGAACCATTAGAATGCTCCCTTATTATCTTATTAATATTTTCTACATATCTTATGATTGACTTATTAACATTCTAAATAGCCTCATTTTGGCCATCCATGGTCCTTCCTATGATTCTTGGGTTGTATGATGCACCGTGTAGCTGGTGGAGGTTCATCGATGTTATTACACTGCCTATGACTATCAATGGAATTGATTACCCTTATGACCTGTCCTTACGAGAAATCATTCAATCATTCAACTTCACTATTCTCACCCTTAGTCATGTTCTTGAGAAAACCTATTGATTTATAGATAGAAATTACTCATGAGAGATGAAAATCATTCCTTTTCACAGATGACATTCACCATCCTTGGAGATCA
The DNA here is from genome assembly GCA_963277665.1 of Viscum album. Classification (NCBI taxonomy): domain Eukaryota; kingdom Viridiplantae; phylum Streptophyta; class Magnoliopsida; order Santalales; family Viscaceae; genus Viscum; species Viscum album. The sequence continues at coordinate 1,359,690,022 of OY728135.1, read as the reverse complement.
ATATATTTGACAAATTGTTATAAAGAAGAGATCATACTAGCATGTGTTTTGGGTGGAGATCCATAGACCATTATCCAACCTAGAGCATCAACATTCCAACATTAGATCTGATAACAAAATCCTCAACCTCTAATTTTATATATTATTACAAAAAAATTTGTGTATGATTACAACAAACTAATTTTATGAATATATTTATCCTATTGAAATATACATATTAAGAATAATTTCAACTAAAAAATAAAATATAAACTACATATATAAAAACTATAACTAATATAGAATTGTAAATTTCAAATTCTTTAATAAAATAATAATACATGATAATCAATTAAATATTTTTATTATATCATCTGTAATACATAATAATTGATCAAGATTCTATATAACACATATTTTCTCAAATCTAACTTAATTAAAACTGTTCACTATCATTGATTATGTTGAATACCAATGAAAACTCTTATCAATGGAATTATTTTATTTGTATTAATTATTTTAATCATGAAAAATATATTTTAATTTTTGATATACAATAAATTATATTATTTAAAAAAATAATTTAATAGAAATTCATTATAAACTCCTATATATCCAATAATATTTAAATATTCTGAAATTAATATAGATAAACTAATCCTAAATAGAAATATTGAATTAATTTATAAATTAATTTAAAGAAAATATGTTACATACAATTAAAAAAACTAAAGAATTTTTTTTAAAAAAAAAACAATAAAACTGAACAGTTATTGTTGTTAGAAAAATATGTTTATCCCATGTATACTCTAAACACTATAAAATTTAAAAATAACCTAAGTGAAATTATAATTATGGGTTAAAAGATATTACATTTGGATAATATAATTCTCTAAACATAATTGTTCATTTTTTATCCCATTAATAAAAGCAGAAAAATATATTAGAAAATATCATGAGATAATAATAGAAGTTTAAAATCAATATTTGTTTAACCATATTTTCATTTAAAACATTACATTAAATATAAATGCATAAAATATTAACATATTTATATAAAAAATTTACTTATCAATGTTTCCTAATTTTGAAAAAAGTAAGGAAAATTTGAAATAAAAATCATAGATTCCAATAATAGTGTAGTTTAAGGGAACTGTGAATCTTCTATCATTAAAAAACATCATGAAGAGACTTAACCCATAAAAAATGTAGAAGGATACTTTTATCCTTCCAACTAATGCTATCATGTCTGAATCCATTGTTTTCAATAATATCATTGGGAAACTAAAATGATTATAGTAAATACTATTGAACGAATTATTAAGTAGGTAATTAGATAAGTAGGTGTAGTTTATGATAGGAATGTGGTTGGAAAAAATAAATATTCAGTTAAAATAACTTACATGATCACTCCCTTATTGATGAAAAGTAATATTCTATTCCAACATCCCTTACAAACTATATAAAATAAGATCTCGCACCATGGGAAGCTGCAAAGACTATAATGATAGAAATAATCAGTGCCTAAAACTACGGAAAGAGATGTGAGTGAAGGTGGTAATAAGAACGGAAATAAAGAGGAAAAATGAGAGAGACAAGTCATGACCAGAGTTATTGGATAAGATAAGTAGGGCTCATCATTGTTGATAATAATATAGAAATGAAAACCGCAGAACCCAAATTAGCAATAAAAAAGAGAAGAAAAGGAAAAAAAATAAAATAGATTGAGTTCTAGCCTTGATTTGTATGAGAGAACTTAAAGGGGAAGTATATTTAGTAGGGTAGTTCAGTGAGAGATTGATAATTATAACTAAATTAGTCACAACTATGGTTCTATTAACTAGGCCAGGGACACTATTACCAGTGCTTGTTAACATGTAATAATAATGATACCTTTTATCAGTGCTAAATGGATAAGCACTGATAAAATGAATCTTTATGATCCCTTTTTTATCACTCTTAAAGAATTATATTTATCTTCACTAATGATGTACTGATAAAAGGAACCTTTATCAGTATTAGAACTTTAGAACTAATAAAGGATTTATAATTATAATTATAAATAAAAAAATGATAATATATTCATAGAACTATATATTCTCCTGATACAATTTTATAATTATTTAAATATATAATTAGTTATTTTTAATTACATACATATTTTAATAAAAAAATATAATTGTATATTTATAATTTTAAATATTTAATTTTATAAATATTGAAAAAATAAATTTACCAATAAATGTATAATTATTTATTTATAATTATAAATATATTTATAACACCAAATATATTAATGTAATAATATATATCTAAAAATATGTAAATAAATATGGAGTACAATTATTCATTGTTTAAATATATTTATTATCATTTTATAATTATTCAAATATACAAATATATATTTATAAATATATTTATAGATTTAAAAAATAATAATATTTGAATATTTCAACCATTAGATATATATATATATATATAATTATAATTATATATATATTTGTAAATATTCATAATTTAAATTTTTTATAATTTAATAATTATTTAAGTAATTATAAATATTTATTTATAATTATATAGAATCATCTAAAAAACAAATTTTTTTATTTTTTATTAATATAAATTTATAATATTATAAATATTGTAAATATGAAATTAAAAATATAATTATTTATAGATGTTTATTTAAAAATATATATTTTTTCATTATTAATTAATATGATAATTTAAATACTTCCATTTAAATTAATGATTGAATTTATATAATTAAAAATGAGAATAATTTAAAAATATGGAAGAAATGGATAAGTTTTAATAATTAAACATATATTATAAATATAATATAGATATATATTTTAATAAAGATGAATACATATTGAATAAAATAAAACATAACAAATAAATAAATATAAATAAATAAAATAAAATAAATAAAATAAAACAAATAAAAAAATAAAAAAATAAAAAAGGAATAAATAATTCCTTAGTGTAATAATATGAATAATATATAAATTAAATTGTCCGTTAAAAAAATAATATAATAAATATATCATGTTCTAATGAAATTCTAATATATATTAAAATTTGAATAAATTATAGAAATATCAGGCCTATGCATTTCAATATAATATTACATTAATTCCATAAATATTTTTATGTGTGTGTTATATATAATAGATTATTAAATTTTTATATGTATGTGAAATTAAAGTAACAGAAATTTGATATATTTTAAAATGAAAAATCAAACAACATTAAAAATGAATATGACATCAACATAATTTTAATTATTACATTTTATTAATTTTATATTAAATTAAAATTATTATGTATTTTTTATTACTATTTAAAATTAATATGTAGACATATATATTAAAATTATTCATTTTTATTTATAATTGTTTAATTAATAATTTTTTAATACTTTAATAATTTATTGATTAATTCAGTTTTTATTTTAGTTATTATAATTTATTCATTTATTATTAATTATTACCATTTATTCATCATATATATCAATATTTAATATTTACTATTTATTAATATATATATATATATATATATAAAATGTATTCATTTTTATTAATAATTATTTGTCTAATAATACAGTTAATATTATTTTCAATTTACTCATTTTTAATTTTTAATTTTTAAATTATTTTATTTTCTTCATTATATATATATATATATATTTACTATATAATATTTATTTATATTTATAATTTATATATTCATATATTCATTTTATTCATTTTTATCAATAATTATTTAATTAATAAAATGTCTATTTTTTAAATATATAATTTTTTTATTTATTTCATTTTATTTTAGGCCTTTATCAGTGCTAAAAGAGTGATGATAATGTATAAAATTTATCAATGCTAAAATTAGATCATTGATAAAGGGTTTCCTTTATCAACATTAAAAAAATGCACTGATAAGGGGTACCTTTAATCAACACTATATAAAAGCACTGATAAACTTTTCACTTTCTGAGTGCTAAGAAAAAGAACTGATAAACGGCACCATTAATTTGTTTTTTGGCATTGATAAATGGTACAATTAATCTGTGCTTCTTTTAGTACTAATAAATGACTCTTTTATCACCTCTTTTTTTCTTCCAATGATAAAATCAACCACTATTAATGGTCGGTTTTGAAGAAGTGCACAAGATTCATCACAACTCCTCTTTCCGTTTAAAGAACTCACATAACTAGCACTGGTAGAAAATAATACTATCGAAAAACCTAATGTGCATGAAAGATCACTCTCATCCATTAATGCTCTATCCAACACCTTAGTATAATAAGAAAACTTCATCAAGAAAACAAGAGAATGAATATCATATAAAAGTCTTATCTCAAACCATTGAGTCATCATCCTCTCATTCGACTCAATCTCAAGTAAAAACTACTCATGATCATCAGATCGATTTACATACTTAGTCATGATCTAGACATCCTACTATATTTCAAAAAACACCATTGCCATAGACATCACCCTTGACTCTAGATAGGAGTACTCAGTGAAGAAAATATTATTTTCCTTTCACTCTAGTACCTATTTATTCTTTTCCATCACCATAGATTCCTAAAAACTCCTTGTATTTCCTTCTAGCATAAGGATAATACATTTCACCTTGATTAAAATAGGCATTTCCAAAAACTCTTTTAAAAGTTTTATCCTCCTCAACCAATCCTTATCTTATTGAGAGTCATTTGAACATTCAAATAATGAATTATTTTAGAGAAAGAAATAATTAATACTATTTTGAGCCTCATACATTTGAGGTTCCACAGCTGGAGCCTAAACGAGAATGGGTGCATGTTCTTTTCCTAGAGCCTAGACAAAAAATTCAAAAAACAACAACCCGTTTTTCATCCATGAGAGTAATTTCTCATGGTGTTTCATCAGATTCCTCAACTTGGATCTGATTCACATATTTTCTTGGAGGAATTATTCTACACTACATCATCTATTATCACTGAGATACCAAAATTATACACATATAAAATCTCATACATGAGATGTAGGGAAATTAATCCTATTAGATAGATAAGCCCGAGATTGATTTCAACCTATCAAAATCAAAATCAAGGAAAAGACAATAACAAATCCTCAAGATGCCATCCAATATTACTGATGGTGATTAAGGCTCATCGTGATGAGATTTTTCCATGAACTCACTTGTAAGTAACAGCTATGTTTAACAAGATTACTAAAACGACATACTAAAATTAAGGAAATATACATATGTTTAACCTTCGATACAACCTTTTCTAAAATTTTCGTGAATATCCCAGTACCCTAACACTTGGACCAATACTGAGATATCATGAAGTGAATTCCGGATCCCCATGGGTTGTATAATAGCACTTTTAATCATACAAGATAATGGTGGGAACAAATTTTCCTCCTAAACTATGGATGATACAAATACACGTTAGTATTCCCAAATGAAAACACCATAGGGAGAAAAATACCCGAAGTAAAAAAGATATATAAAACCAAAGTACAACCAAAATGTTCTTTGAATAAAATGAAAAACAACAGAAGTAACAATGGTTAAATAACTCCAAAACCAGATCATAAATAACAACTAGCACCTATACGTGGTAATTTCCCCTTACACAATCCTAGAAGATAGAAATCTTTAATATCGTGAAGTCAATAGTGGGGTGTGATCAAAAATAAAAGTAGGGTCTAAAAAAGTGTTCAAAATATGATTCTAATAATAAATAAACCAAATAATACATGAAATTTTATAATAAATTAAGCATGATATTACAAGTGAATATTTAAAACAAAACATTTTTTTCATTTCAATTTATGGAAACTTTTCAAACAATGCCTTAAGTAAACATTTTATATAAAATAGTTTATATAAATGCATTAGATTATATAAATATTCCTTACAAAAATATAATATTTATCAAAATAATCACAAAAATATCATTGTTATCTACTACGTGGTATTATAGTTAGAGGTTATGATGTCCTCACATACTCATTTAGTGATAATCGATATGTGCACACATGTCCTGTAGAAACTTGAATGAGATGACTCACCAACAACTCTATAAGTATTAGACATTCCGAGGTATGTAATTTTTTGATATTTAAATCATCAACCCATTTCTAGATAATTCCCATAATAGATTGTTTGTCCTAAATAACTCATTATCTACATTTTCATTCAGGTCATAAATAGTTAATTGACAATCACAACTAGAAAACCCCTCTATACCGACAGATTTTGGAAGTCCACGGGTATAGGGGTATATTCCTAACCTATACCCACGGTTATCCTAAAACCATGTGTATAGGAATCCATTCAAAACCTATACAAATGGTTATATGGGTAAACCTTCAGTATAGGTTTGGTATAATAACCCAATACCAACAATTTGAGAGAATAGTGGGTATGGGTTTCCTAGGTGAATGCGGGAAAAAATTCCATTGGAACAGAAAAAATATTATTTTAAAAACATATACTAATGGTTTCAATCATATACCCATAGCTTAGATTAAAATATTTATGAATATGTAGACATATATAAGAATAATTCATGATGTTGAAGTGGTGAGGTGTTTAGTGTTATAAGAAGAGGTCACGAGATCAAATCTTGTGACCTAATAGTTTTATAAAACCTATACCCACGGTTTTAAAATCGTTGGTATAAGGCTATAAAACGGTGGAAAAAAAATATACCAATGGTTTGGAAAAATGAGGATATAGGACGTGGATCAATAATAACAACTAGGTTTCCTATGGATCCAAAACCCACAAGTATAGACTATACCCACGATTTTGGGGGTTATATGAATGGGTTGGAACTCTGGGTATAATTCATTTTTCCAACACTGAATTGGTAATCTATATTTAAATGGTTCATAATATAATATCTCAATTTACCAGTTTTCAATATGTTAATTTGCATTTAGAAACTAAAAAATTGGTTTTTAATCAATTTGTACCTTTTTTTCAAGATAAATACAACTAGGTTCTTATCAAAATAATTTTACACCATTTTGTTAAAAATATTTTTAGAAATATATATGACAAATAAAATTCAAAAAATTCTATCAAATTAGAATCATACCCCAATTCGCAATTCAATTGGAATTAATGGGTTTCCCCAAAATCCATACCATTTCAATTTAATTCCCCCATTGAATCATTTTTTATTTTTAAATACAAATAAAATATATAATTTAAATAAAAATAATCAAGGGTTATACAATTGGCCAATATTATATAGAACCACCTACCTTTACACCGATATCACATAAAAAAATTCCCGTAATGGGAAAAACCAATTAGGAATGTTGTAAATAGAAATAATGTATGAAATACTAGATAACACATCCCGAATAAATATGTTTTAATCCATCTACAGTAGAATATCGATCAAAACCTAAGGAGCGGAAAATATAGTGGGATAAAAATAATGAGAGATGATCTATTATCAATTATAAATTGATCAAATTTTTTACAAGATTACATTATCAACGGAATAAGTTTAGAGGATACTAAAGAAACTGTAGAGATGCTCTATGGAAAAAGAATTATAGTTTGGGATGAATGAGATCATCTAGTACGTAAACCACGGGCTTCTGTATTTTAAAATAAATAATCAGAATTAAATTCATTCCTCATGCATGGATAGCAGGGAAATGACACACAATTTTCCAAATAATTTTCCCCACCTATACATCCTTCAAATGGGGTGCACGATCTCAAATAGCGGGGTGATATTTTTTTAAACCATTTTACAAGTAAGAAAACCCCCATTGTTTGGGTTTTTTATATTTTTCCCAAAATGGGCACATGGATTGGTAAAATAGTGTACCAACCATTCAAAACCAAGAAAAATCTATAATATTAAAATTTTCTCTTAAAACATCCCAATGAAAATGCCATCTAATGGATGCTTAAAAAATAGAGTTAAGTAGTACCATAAAAAATATCCAGATGTTACAAGAACTATTCTTCTACCTTTAATAATCACCTTTAAAAAACCTCATTCATATCAATTCAACTCCAAATATTTTAAATTAATTTCCGAATAATAAAAAATACTCTTTATAAATAAGAAAATATTCCTTCAATAATACCACAAGTTCTCTTGTCTTAATCCATGATTTTTTTGATGACACCATATGTGACATAATTTCTAATAAATTTCACTCATATTAATATACTAACACTATATTTCTAGATAATGATATATTTTCTAGATTATTCCCTCCCTTAAAAGAAAATAACTTTATAGACAGGAAATTAAATATTATCTTCCTTAATCCACTGAAAAAAGTATCCCCCATTAATTAGTAAAACCATCTTTAGAATAATATTACCAATTGTTACATCTGATATATGCCTTTTTCCCACTTGATAATATAATCCAATGGTTTCTGTGAAAAGTATAAAACTACTCATATAATAGGGATGCGATTGAAAATTTATTTCTATCCTTAAATCCTAAAATATATCCATTAATGTTTCATTTAAGAACATATTTAAATTTTTTCCAGTGCGGGTTAATATTTAGGTAATAAATAACTATTTGAAGATTTATCCTTGATAAAATGATATTTAAAATCTATATGTTGAGATCTATAGTTCGGAACTATTTTATAATAAATCTATATGTCATTAATAATCAATTCATAATATTAATGGAATTTGAATCATCGCCTTTAGATTATCGAGTTGATCCCTCATCTATATTATTTGTGTTCATTATTTTTTAAAAACCATGAACATAGTTTTTGTAGTTTTTAATGTGATAATGTTTTGATTCTTTTAGATCTAATATAAAAAAATATCTCCCAAAATAATATACCACATGACACTGATTTCTTATAAAAATAATATTCATGAAAATAATTTTAGTATACCCCAAAATATTCAATTCCACACAACTTTTATACATTATTCCACACCACAATATTCATTTGATGTGTTGAATTAGTTTTCTAGAATTATTTAGTTGTGATAATTTTGGATCAAATTTAAACCATCTATATAGTCACTTAATAGATTATTTTCAGTCTTTTTTTCTATGAGATATAATAGGTTTCTTGTAAATTTTCCTAATTCCTATTGATTATTGATTTTCCCTGATTCTTCATTGATCATATTTACACCAATATCCATAAATTTAGTTACATATTTTGAATATTTATATCTATATTTATTAAATAATTCCTTTTAATATTTTCCATAGGATCCTAAAAAAATTCTCCCTTTATATAACCAATAATTCATGTAGTTTTCTAAAATCACATTGATAAGTTTTATCCCTTTCATGCAATTATTTGTCATAGAATACTAGAATATAGTATCTTATTTTAATGTATAATGTATCTCAATAAACCCTTAATCCTTTTTTAGTATCACTAATAATGTTATTTACCTTATGTTTCTAAATAATAATTTCGTTGGATTTATATTCATGAATGTAGATCTCATGTTAATTTTAAAAACATTTTTTACCATTGTGATAAAAAATCGAAAAAATATATTATTTATATAGATATTTATATAAGTTAAAATATTTATTTAAAGTCAAACCATTCAACTTTATAATATCAATTTCATTCAAATCTAGTCTTATTTCCTCAAATTTCAACTTTTTCAGGAATCCAATTTTTGAAATCAAACTTCGATAAAATGATATGATTTTATTATGGTGTTGGAAAAGGATCCCATGTTGCTTCATTAGTATGATTAATAAATTAATATATAGAAGTTATAAACTCTGTATATTTAATAGATTCCGTAATTGAATGTGGAAAAACATGTGATACTTGATCAATTGTGTTATTTGATCTCATTCCACTTCTAGTATTCGTTGATGAACATTAATTTTCAGTGATATTATTAGTATCAAAATGTATTAAAAATATTTCATACTTATAGTTTTCATTTCCAAGATCATCCTTCTTTATAACAGGTCTAATATTATATAAACCAACATGTTTTGATGATTTTTAAACTTAATACTCACTCACTTTTCATGAATTTTGAATGTTATATCTATTATAATTCTCAAAATATATATCATTCACGTCAATAAAATAAGTTTTATTTTTATTGATATTCAAATTATAGTATTTTATTATCTTACGGAGTCTTTTGTTATATTATTTTCATCCTCTTCCATTGGATAAATATGCACTAAAAATCCCTTGTTCATATTTTTTATCAAGCTTTCCCATTTATAAATTTTTTAGTTTCATAGATCAATGACTACCAACCACATTAAAGTAACTGATTAAAATATTATTATTAAAAAAAATTCCTAGGAAGTTATATTTATTATTTTAATTAAAAATAATAATTTCAATATACATATAAATTTATGGAAAAAACGTCACTTTTAAAAAATATTATATTTCAAATTCATCCATTATTGTTATTCCAATTTACACAAGGTTTATATTCATTATATTTGGAATCTCATTTTGTTTTGGTGTATAAAGAGGGGTGTAATCATTTTTGATCCATTTTAATAGATATATGATTCAAAATAATTTCTAGTTTACTATGTCTAATTATCAGTTCTCAATTTTATGAAAAACACTCCAAACTCATTCTCAACATTCCATCTGAATTTTTTTAGACTTCTCTATAGCCATAGCGTTAGGATTCATAAACATCAAATTTTTTATAATACTGAAATAAATAATGAATATAATTAAATAGATTTTACATATGGTTTAATGATATACCATTTTAACCCATAAATTATAATTAATTAAATCAAGTTGAATAATGGATTGTATCATTGCACTCTTTTAATTTCATTAAAACATTTAACAAATTTTTATAAGTCTCAAAAATTGTGTTCCTTTATCTTTTCATCTTTAGAAAATATATCATAGATTCATATTTGGATATATTGATCATACATTGTTTTCCATGTCAACTAATCCTTAAAAACCAAAATATTTCTCATATCATCTTTACTAAAATTACAAGATTCCCCAATGTCGTAGGATGAAATTAGATTCGCACTATTTATTATTACATTTTGTGATGAATTATACGTCCTCTAAATATTTTATTATTTGATTTTTTATGAAAAACAATCATTACCATTATCAGATAGTTTACTAACACTCAAATAATTATTCATTATCCCATAAAAGAATCCTTATAATTTAATTTGTAAGCCTCAGTCTTACCTCTGCCAAGGCTTGTGATTTCCCAAAGCCGTCATTTCCAATTGTAAATGAAAATACATCATGAACTTATATGATTTTAAATATCATAGGGAATCATATAATGTGATATTAAAAATATCTATAATGTATCCATTTCATTCTCATTTTTATAATAGTAAGGTCAAACTCAACAAGAACTAATTACATTTTCATTCAATTTTTTTTGAAAATTTTAAAATCAATCTACTTGAGGAGTTTTTAATATAATATTAGTCATATATTCTTCCAATAAATGAATTTATTAATCACATTTACCAAATAAATCATTTAAATAATAACATCTATTTTCATTGAACATATTTGGGGACTTTCTAGTCACATCTTTACATTACTCATTATTAAAGCTATTTTTTAGGGTAGACCCCCCTCAATTTTATCCATATTTAACATCGGGGAAACTTATATGTCATACTGAATGAAATATATTTTATGATTATAGGTTCTATAACACCATCAACAGACTTTAAATCTCTATATTCTATGATAATATGAAATATGCTTAAAATAATGTTGTTTTTATCTAAGTATATTATGATCTTTTTCCCTCTATACTGGGGAATTATTCATTCTAAACATTACCTTCACCACTTCTATACTAGAGTTAATTTTGTAATGATTCATCTTAAAAAATACCTAATTTTTTATTTAGAATATACATTTTTTGGAAGATATATTTAATAACTTTAGTAATCATAAGATAATATTTTAATTTCATCTTTGAGATAACATCCATTGCAACTTAAGATGATTTAGATTATACTTCTATAGATTTATTACAGATAATTATCGTATTATTTATGTTTTTTTAGAATAAAGTCACCTTTATTTGAACTTTTCATATACTTTTATGTTGTATTTTATTTTTATCAAATTTTTAAAAAATTTATCTTGGTATGAAATTAACAGCTTAAAAAGATTGAGATATTTTAAGAAATCAACATCTTTATCAAATAAATCCACTTGAATTTTTCTTTTCTTTTAATTATGATTCATTAAAATCCAAAAATATTTTATGATATTGGTTTTTCTCTAAATAATCTTCAAATTCCTCATTCAACTTATGTTCAGGATATATTTTTTCATCCTCCACATTATTACTCAAAGACGCTTCATGTTTTTTTAACGTGATCCATTAATTATTTATTATTTTTAGTGTCTGAATAAATGATTTTTGTAATTTTTACATCTTCCTATATTAATAATTTAAAATTTATATTAATTATGTATATATTATCCATCACATCAAAAACATTTTTAGAAATTTTCCATTTGTTCATAGGGACACCATTTTCATACTCATTGACATCACCATCACCATTTTTCTACCTCATGAAATAAGCTAAAAAATTTAAAATTACACCGAAATTAAGTAATACTATAATAATTTACCATTTTATTTGAGTATTAAATTTATTAAGTTATTAAAAATGATAGTCAATGTCCCCCATATTCTTAATCATGTTCTTTATCATCTTCATAATCATCAAATAAATATTCCATAATTTTTTATTTTTTAAGATACATCATGGATTGGAATTACATATACTTTTATTCATTGATATTATGTTTTAATGTAAGATTTGTTTTATTTTTATATGAAATAATAATGATTGGAAGCTTATTAATAGAGAACTCATTTACGGATAGATCTTCCACAGTTGAAGCTATTTTATAAGAAATCTATTATAATGGTTTCTCAATAACTACTTGACAATAGTAATCAATTACAATGAATATTCAAAACCCAAGATATTTTTAATAATCTTATTCAATCATTTCAAAAAATAATAAATAAATTCATCATCAACCACACTTATATATTTTAATCTTTATCTCAATAAATATTGCTTACCCCCTTTACATTTACATTTCCTTTAAAAATAATTTAAAGATTATAACAAATATCATTAGTGTCTTTTAATCCCATTAAATATATATACACCTAATTATATAGAATTCACAATATATATTTCATTTACTTTTAATAATTTTTAAAATTACTTTATCAACATGTTTTATTGGACTATTTTTCTCAATTGAAGAAAAAACCAATTGTAGAAACATCAATAACCTCCTATAAAAGTTAAAAGATACAGTAAATCATTCTATTATTCCATCCATGAAAATTCATTCCAAATTTTTTTATCCCTATACTATTGGTGGGTCTAAATTATATATTCAAAAAATATATGATCTTCAAAAGAAACCTTTATTACTTTAATATAAATTTATGTGATTGGGTGATCAAATTAGTAATACAAATGTGGCGGTGGGGGTTGAATAAATATTAAAAGATATTAAAATTTTTCATTTGAAATAAAAATTTATGAATAGTAAAATTCTGTGGAACCTTAGTAATTATAACTCTCACATACTCGTGTGTGAAAAAAACATGAACACAAGGAATATGAGATATTCACAACGATCTCCCCCAATGTAGGTGATTTTATCCTTGATGTTTTTGGGTTAATTACAAGATAAACACCATCCAATAATCATAAAAACAGAATATGTAATGAGATGCTTTCATCCCTGAACCAATTATACTTTTTAATAATAGTGATCTTCCAATTTATATATATAATGGATTCTTCCGATTTATAATGGTGTTTAAAAAATAAACTAATTTTTTTATTAATATTCAGTATGTATTAGTAAAAATAACATATATTCTCTCAATAATTTAGATATATCTAAAATAAATTCATGCTAACACCTACTTGAATAAATTTAATGTAGAGATAGTTTAAAAAGTATCAGTAGTTCATCTTTCTTCTTTAAAATAGTTTTCATCTCATTTTCACATCTATTCTACTATTCATCTTATTTATATAATTACTATTAATCATGATGATATTTTTAAATATTAAATATTTTATTCACAGTCAAAATTAGTAGAAACAGGATCTCCCAATTCAATTTTTTTTCAAATATTCCTCATGGTAAAATTTGATCTTAGATCTTTCTAAAGGGAGTGAAAAATTCCTTTTTGAATCTCTATATTTTTGAAAAAAAATTATTTCAATTATTTAATTGATATTAAACATTTAAAATCCTCACATATCCACTTATATTATTTCATTCAAGATTTCTCAATTCCCATAGATCAATTTTCCAACTCAGATGCTCACTTGGAAAATCAATTATATTAAAACAAATATATCATAATGCAATCATCCCCTTCCAATATTAATACAATTAATCAACCTTAATGATGAATCATCATATAAAATCCTCATTTGTTTTTATAAATAAAATGTATAGAAATTATATATTTATATCTTAATTGACTTGTGAAAATATATATTTAATTTTAAGTGACCATTTGTAGGATCTCACATTTCATATAAAAACACATATTACTATTGAGCATCCAAAATCATAATCTCACATAAATTTTGAAACTTTATATTTAGTCTTATGTATATATATATCAATCTTACATATTATCCAAGCTCATATAATGTATTCTATGTTTGATATTACCTATCCTTTCAAAAAATAGATTCATTCATACATATCATCTAGATTTAATTATATATAACCAACTTTACATTATTTCTGAAAGTTGTAGGATATTAACTATTCATTGAAAACATAGATTAATTACTACACAAGTGATGGTTACTCTTATTTATATTTATTCTTAGTAAAAGTTATCTAATAAATAAAAATTCTATATCATTTCTCTAGAATTTTTAAACCAACTCAAAAAAACATCATCCAACTCAATTATACTAAAAAACTATTAATTATTTTCTAATACGTCAAAAATGATATTGAAATAATACAAAAATCCTATAAAAAATCACAAGATTCTTCAATCCCCTCAAAAACTTCCAAATCTATCAATTTCACATCTAAACCTCCCAGATATCAATTGACTTCAATAATAAGATTCAAATACCTTATAATTGACTTTGATAATGTATTATTTTAATATATGTTATTATCAGTATAACAGATTCATAGACTCATGGATATATATTATCATGAATTATTTAAATGGAAACTATTCGATAAACTATGCAATTTCATAATAAAAATTCATATATTTATAATACCCCAAAACAAAATTTCAAATATTAAGGAATCCATTAAAACTAAATTTATAATTTAAACATACATTGTCATAGATTAAAATATCTTTTTAACAATGAAAGTTTAAAAAAATTGATTATATAATTATACACATTATAATATAATTCCTCCAAAGATTCTATATGTTTCCAAAAATATTCAATAGAAGGGTTAATAATAAAGATCATATCTCCTCATTATAAAAAATTTATAATTAGTCATTTAAAATGTAGAGACCCGAAGCTTATCATACATGGACATTACATTACTTTTGCGGAATACTTAGTACATAACAAAAACACACACACAAGGATCGTAATAGTTTAGTGTCTTTGGAAACTCGGAACGTAATCTTCTAATCATGGTGAAAGATCTTCAATATCTCCCATAAAGATCTTCCCTTTTTTTACCTAAAACCTTTCTTTATATCCTGGGGAAAAGAAAACATAAAAGGGTGAGCTCAAATGCTCAGTAAGGGTAAACAAAAGAAATATCAATCACATCATATTCATAAGAACATAACATTTTGGAAATCATAACCTGCAAAAGAGAGCATAATTTCATAACATGGGATAAATCATGGTAGTGAAATGTAATCACAATAATCATAACTTAAAACATGAAACTTTGTGGCATTCACACATAATCATAGAGAATCATTTCTTGTTAGTCAAGACTCATTGCCAAGACTATCTTAGTGGACAAAGTCCCTTTCTGAATCGAGTAACCCTCGTTTCAGTCCTGTTTCACTGAATTGGTATAACCTACCATTCCAGCCATGTCTATCTCATGAGATATAAAATCTTTACCCAATGCATTGGAGGGAGATATAGGTCCCACCCATCTTATAATGAATCCTTTCTTATGTGTGCCACATAATCATAAATCATACATCATCGCATAACCCATGTAATAAAAATGTGATTCATAAACAACATGACATCATAAAACAATTCATATAAGATAAAGGAATTCATAAAAATGTTTCCATCACAACATAATCAAATCCATGTAATAATAGGGATAAAAACAGAACCCTTTTATTATATTATATGGAAAATAATATTGATAAAATACTTGAACTTCATTCTTGAGGAAAATATCCTTTCTACTTCAAAAACACTTTTCCTTTCTTAACATGTCATACAATTTTAAACTAAAAGAAGTTGATTAAAAATAAACTTGAATACTTGTAAAGGAAGCTTCTTGGAAATAATGTTTTAAAAATCCATTCATTCCGTATAAGTTAAAAAACATTCTTCGTACTTTTGTTGGAAAAGTCAAAAAGTACATCGTATGAAAAACGACAAAAGATTCATTTCATATTTTTTACAAAAAACAAACCGAGGGGTAAAAATTTGATATAAACTATTGTATAAGGATGGAAATAATATTAAATATTGAGGGAACATGGATTTGGATGATAAAATACACCCCAGAAATTACCAAAGTAAAAACAATCTCGGATAAAAGTGAGATTGTGATATTTCCCTTACCTTAGGTCCGACTTGCTTTATAAGTGTCCGAACATCCTGTATAATGATTTAAATCATGTTATTGACTTATTCCAGAATCATATTCATTGTTATTATATCATATATGGTCCACTTATGAATTTATATTACCCGTTCTTTTGTAAATTCATGTTAAAGTAGCGTTTTGGGTAGAATCGTCTCATTTGTCGTTCGTGTTTTTAGCTTTTAATTATTCATATGATTACTTAGATCATGATTACTTAATTCCAGAATATAAAACATGATTTATATATAATATATATTCAGAATATACATATATAATAAATCAGTAAATGGAAAGAAATACACCGTTCATGGAGACGGTAGTCCGTACGTACGCATGAACGCTGTTTTCGTTTCCTTATTGAATTGAATGGAATTAAGTAGATGACATGCATATAAATGTAAATAATTCCAGTATCATTATAAGGTCATATATTTAATTAGTACTTATTATATATACTTTATAATCATTCATGAATGGTTAATCATTGAGAATGAATCTCATCGCGTCGTGGAGACGGTAGTCCGTACGTACGCACGAGCGATGATATCGTTCCCATGGTTGTGTAATTGTGTTGAAGTGTATGTATACTATTTCAGTATCAATATCACTTTATAATAATCATATATAGTTACTAATTAAACCATTATACCCATCCAATTAAGGTGGTGACGGAAAATATATTACACCACGGCGTGGAGACGATATTCCGTACGTACGCACACGCGGTGATTTCATTTTTCCGTAGGATGGATAGAAGGTGAATTAGAGTTGTTTCATATTTATAATAACATATCAGTATGTAAGTAATAGTGATATTATTACTTTATCATGAAACAACTAAAGAAAAAGAAGTTGAAGAAGAAATAAATTGAAAAGATCGGTAATGGATATTACCTCTTCTTTGGAACGCCTCTTTGAATCCTCCACTTAGGAAACTAAGATTGGTCTTCAAAGAAGACCAGGAAATCTAGGATTATTCTAGGGAAGTGGAGAAGGTATTTTTGCAGGGGTTTACGATCTTGAGTGCTCAAATTTGTGTGAGGAGGAGGGGGAGGAGGTACCCTTTTATAAGGGAGGAGAGGGGCACCTTAGGAATATCTCAAAATATTATTTTATATTAAAGTCAAAATCGGTTTATAATGGTTCCAAAGGATCTTATTTCGAAGCTAATGTGGGGATGGGTCGAAATCCTATCATCCAATAGGATTTAGACAAGTTTAGGGTATTATTTTAACCTTATCAATTAGATTAACTCTAAGTTAAATAATTTAACTTTTACCGTGTCTTTTTGTTTTCTTTCACTATATGGTTAATACACTTACTATAAAATGCCAAACGAACCCCAAATTGTTTATTATTTATATATATATCCTTATCTAAGTCATTTGGCCGATCCTTAGATTTTCAAGAATAAAATAACAATTAATAATATAATATTTGATTTTAAAACTATTTTGTGTCAATTTTGACACTATTTGATATATGATTTTTGTGAAAGTCATAACAGAATTATATGTTCAAACCAAGTTGATTAAATCAACAATAATATATCATAGTAACCTATAAAATTAGTGTAATTCATAAAAAGTCTTAAATTACATTTAGTTTGGTATTTATAATATCAATTATGTCAATATTTCATTAATAAGATAATTACTGCATCATCTTTGTGTCATAAATAAATTAAATTATTTGATGTCTAAAAATTACAAATAAAATACCATTATGTGGGAAATCTTTTTATCTTTCTAATGAATATTTAAAATCGAATTTATCTTATGTATAACCCTATATTAAAAATGTTTTAGTAAATAAACTTTGATTTTAATTCTTTTAACTCTTCTTTGAATTAAATAATAATAAATGTCCTAATATAATCCAAGTGGGCCTAAATGATAATAATTTACACATAAGGTTGTTTTTGGTCGAGATACACTTGTCCAATAGAATTAGGACATGTGTTAGGGTAATAATAATATCATTTTTACCCTTAATTACCCTATATACTTTTAACCGTGGTAAATAAAAGTAAAAAGTTACTATTCACCAAAAATTATTTTCATCTCATTGAACCACATTTTACTTACTGAAATCAACCGTGACTCTCTGATTTTTGATATTACATTCACAGAAGCGGTAAAATTATGTTTTATGAAAAATTCAGTTTTTTATCTACCACTTAGTAGTTTCACTATTCATCAAAAATTGATGTTTTTCAGAACAATGCCAAAATTTCATCCTAAGCTATATTTCATATTCCAAATTCAAAAATGAATTATATTTTACCAAATTCATAACATAGAAGTTGCATTAATTAATTTTATAATTAAATCCCGCTGTTAAAACAAATAGCGTGTTTTTAAGAAACAATATCTATCAAAAGATTGACACTTGTTTATGTCTGGTTTAAATGTGAAATTACATCCAATGACCAACATTGTATTAAATTGTAAAAATATATTCTAAATATACTTTAAAACCACCCAAATTAATAATTTATCACTATTAATTATTTTGATAAAAAAAATTGTTTTTAATTATAATTTAGTAATTTTCACTATTCATCAGAATATGAAAGTTATCCAAAAGGTACCAAAATTTCACCTTAGGCTAAATTCGATACTCCGAATCCAAAAATGAAGTCCATTTTGAAAAATAAGATTTACATAATTTCAAAAAGTGGTTATTACTATTCATAACGGCTAGTTTTAAAATATTTTAATAGCATATCGTTGTTTAGTGAAACTCGGTATTGCGTACTACACACGCTATCGAGGAAGGTCGCGATTGCGTGTAATGAAAGAAAAGTCAATGATGTGTGTTTTGAAAGCTCCTTTCGGTGTATCTTACAACACAAGACATTAATAAAATTAAAAAGAATAGTTTTCATAAAATCTCGGGCTGTTACATTCTACCCCCTTAAAATGAATTTCGCCCTCGAAATTCGTCGGGGTTATAAATGGTTTACTATTTGAAAGTTTCTTTGATAGAAACCCACATCGTAAAAAGGAATACCAAAACCTATCTTTAAAAACAAAAGTATGAAACGTAACGGTTACCCAAATAAACTAATCACTGGGTTTCCACATAGGTGAAAATATGGATATGGAAGAGAAATCTAACCATCATGTTCTGATGGAGAGTGGTAGAGAACATGGCTATGGAAAAGCTAGAAATCACAAAGCCATAAATTTGTGATGATCTAGGGTACCATCTGATTCATCGGATATAAGGGCACTAGGACAACATTTTTGGTTTTCAAGATCATTTCCCTAAAGTTAAAAATTTGAATTAGAATAAATACTTACTTTATTTTGTTACAATCTCACTGTTGTTCGTGCCTTGAACAATTTCCACTTCATCTCTTAAATAAATGAAGTTGAATTTGTTATTCGTGAAGTGTTAGCAGATCATGTGATAGAATGACGGTTCATTCCATCAAAAGGTTAACACAAGTTATTAAATATACATAAGTCATTCTATAGTGAGATTAATCATATATGGTACCTAAAATGGACTTATACTTCATATATCATACTGCTTAATATAATAAAACTAGTTTCTACTAAACAGGGACTTCCTGTAGGTCAGTGGTAGGCGATAAAGGCCAGTCGCACTTCGGTTGTGGGTTCGATTCCTACAGCCTTGTCCGACGCGATGGGCTGTCGCCCGTCCTGCATGTTGTCCTTTTTCTAAAACTACATTACTATAACATCCCATCAATAATATCGAATAAAAAAACTTCTATCCTTAAACAATACTCACTTATGTCCAACATAATCCATTTCAATCTGTAGGCTTATCCATAATACTGCAGTCCACTATCATAACATAGTGAAAACGATTACCAGAGATTTAATACCATCGTTGATCCCCATATATCAAAAGTTATGTCTTTTTTGTCACATTCCAAACATTCAAAGAAATTAATAATGTATTCTCTTGAATACCCATTGAACCATAGTGAAAACATGAATGCTGTCAAAATTTAACTCTTTCCACATACCAAAATCCAAAAATTCTATATACTCAAACCATGATATAACCTTCTCCTTATATCAGTCATGAGCTCATGAATACTATCAAACATTTAATTTTCTCCTTATCCCTTCATTATGCGCATATTATCTACATTCCAAAAATATCTCAATTACTTTGAATACCACATTAGACCAATACATAAATATTCCAATACTCCATGATACAATATTATTTTGGAATCCCATTACAAAAACACATAATCATTCCACCACATCGTTTTCAAATTCAACATCGCCGATAGTGATCGCATGTGACTTCCCTTTGTCCTTTGCCTTCAGTGGTTGCTCATGTTGATCATCACTAACCCTTGGATTCGGACATTTATTATCATAATGCCCTATTTCCTTGCACTTGAAGCATTGAAGTGTTGGTGGTGCGTTCTCTGTAGTGTTTGCTTTATTCACATCATTAGAAACCCTTTTTCCATTACTTCGACACTCAACTGCTCGATGACCTTCTTTTCCACACTTAAAACATTTTCTAGTACCTTTAAGACAGTCTCCACCATGCTTCTTTCCACACTTTGTGCATAAGGAAACATTCATCTTCTTTTCACCATTATTTTGAGATTTCTCCTTGAAATCCATCTTTCGTTTCTTGTCAAAACCATGAGATGGATATGTAACACCAACTTCCATTTCTACCTTGATAGCACAACACACAATTTCTTCATAGCTACTGAAGTCTCTTATATCTAATTCCCTTCGAAGACTTGGTTTTAAGCCACTGAAAAATCAATCAACTTTACTTTCAGGTTGGATGATAATACCAGAAGCGTACCTTGCAAGTCTTGTAAAATTTGCTTCATAGTTACCAACAGATTCATCATCCCTTTGCTTCAGTTCAAGAAACTCTTTCTCCATCTTTGTTCGAAGAATACGGGGGAAGTACTTACTGAAAAATAAGTTCTTGAACTCGTCCCATTCCATGGACTCAATTTCATCCCTTTGCCTCGTATTCTTAATAAGATTCCACCATTGATCAGCATCACCTTCCAAATGATACACTGCTAAGATGACTTTGTCATGTTCAGAACATTGAAGAACTGAAAATATCTTTTCAGTGGTACTGATCCATTGTTCAGCAACAAGTGGATCAGAAGACCCACTGAAAGAAGGTGGACGTTGCCTCATGAAGGACTCAATAGAATATTGTTCCCTTCTATGCTCATTTGGAAGTCCAGAATGATTCATAGCTTGTGTAAGTATAGCAATAGGATTTTGCACTCCATCTCCCATAACATTTGTTTGTTCAGGAGGACAATCATTGCATTATCCATTACATTGATCAACACGGTTCCTTCGGGTTCCAGCCATCATCTAAAACCCAAAAAGAATAGTGTGAGAGGCAAGAATCATGCTAGGGAAAACAACATAATAAAGGGGGAGTACCTTCAATATCTAACATCTTAGGTTTAATTCTATGATCGTTAGCGTAGTTCTAGTACTATAACCTATACGTATACTTAACCTTAGGGACATCCCTAGACATACCGTAGAAATATCTCTAGGGATATCACTAAAGTTTTCGCATCCTAGTTTCCAAAGGTTGACTAAACCTTTCCTCTGATACCAACTATAGAGACCCGAAGCTTATCATACATGGACATTACATTACATTTGCGGAATACTTAGTACATAACAAAAACACACACACAAGGATCGTAATAGTTTAGTGTCTTTGGAAACTCGGAACGTAATATTCTAATCGTGGTGAAAGATCTTCAATATCTCCCATAAAGATCTTCCCTTTTTTTTACCTAAAACCTTTATTTATATCCTGGGGAAAAGAAAACATAAAAGGGTGTGCTCAAATGCTCAGTAAGGGTAAACAAAAGAAATATCAATCACATCGTATTCATAAGAACATAACATTTTGGAAATCATAACCTGCAAAAGAGAGCATAATTTCATAACATGGGATAAATCATGGTAGTGAAATGTAATCACAATAATCATAACATAAAACATGAAACTTTGTGGCATTCACACATAATCATAGAGAATCATTTCTTGTTAGTCAAGACTCATTGCCAAGACTATCTTAGTGGACAAAGTCCCTTTCTGAATCGAGTAACCCTCGTTTCAGTCCTGTTTCACTGAACCGGTATAACCTACCATTCCAGCCATGTCTATCTCATGAGATATAAAATCTTTACCCAATGCATTGGAGGGAGATATAGGTCCCACCCATCTTATAATGAATCCTTTCTTATGTGTGCCACATAATCATAAATCATACATCATCGCATAACCCATGTAATAAAAATGGGATTCTTAAACAACATGACATCATAAAACAATTCATATAAGATAAAGGAATTCATAAAAATGTTTCCATCACAACATAATAAAATCCATGTAATAATAGGGATAAAAACAGAACCCTTTTATTATCTTAGATGGAAAATAATTTTGATAAAATACTTGAACTTCATTCTTGAGGAAAATTTCCTTTCTACTTCAAAAACACTTTTCCTTTCTTAACATGTCATACAATTTTAAACTAAAAGAAGTTGATTAAAAATAAACTTTAATACTTGTAAAGGAAGCTTCTTGGAAATAATGTTTTAAAAATCCATTCATGCCGTATAAGTTAAAAAACATTCTTCGTACTTTTGTCGGAAAAGTCAAAAAGTACATCGTATGAAAAACGACAAAAGATTCTTTTCATATTTTTTACAAAAAACATACCGAAGGGTAAAAATTTGATACAAACTATTGTATAAGGATGGAAATAATATTACATATTGAGGGAACATGGATTTGGATGATAAAATACACCCTATAAATTACCAAAGTAAAAACAATCTCGGATAAAAGTGAGATTGTGATATTTCCCTTACCTTAGGTCCGACTTGCTTTGTAAGTGTCCGAACCTCCTGTATAATGATTTAAATCATGTTATTGACTTATTCCAGAATCATATTAATTGTTATTATATCATATATGGTCCACTTATGACTTTATATTACCCGTTCTTTTGTAAATTCATGTTAAAGTAGCGTTTTTGGTAGAATCGTCTCATTTGTCGTTCGTGTTTTTAGCTTGTAATTATTCATATGATTACTTAGATCATGATTACTTAATTCCAGAATATAAAACATGATTTATATATAATATATATTCAGAATATACATATATAATAAATCAGTAAATGGAAAGAAATACACCGTTCATGGAGACGGTAGTCCGTACGTACGCATGAACGCTGTTTTCATTTCCTTATTGAATTGAATGGAATTAAGTAGATGACATACATATAAATGTAAATAATTACAGTATCATTATAAGGTCATATATTTCATTATTACTTATTATATATACTTTATAATCATTCATGAATGGTTAATCATTGAGAATGAATCTCATCGCGTCGTGGAGACGGTAGTCCGTACGTACGCACGAGCGATGATATCGTTCCCATGGTTGTGGAATTGTGTTGAAGTGTATGTATACTATTTCAGTATCAATATCACTTTATAATAATCATATATAGTTACTAATTAAACCATTATACCCATCCAATTAAGGTGGTGATGGAAAATATATTACACCACGGTGTGGAGACGGTATTCCGTACGTACGCACGCGCGGTGATTTCATTTTTCCGTAGGATGGATAGAAGGTGAATTAGAGTTGTTTCATATTTATAATAACATATCAGTATGTAAGTAATACTGATGTTATTACTTTATCATGAAACAACTAAAGAAAAAGAAGTTGAAGAAGAAAGAAATTGAAAATATCGGAAATGGATATTACCTCTTCTTTGGAACGCCTCTTTGAATCCTCCACTTAGGGAACTAAGATTGGTCTTCGAAGAAGACCAGGACCTCTAGGATTATTCTAGGGAAGTGTAGAAGGTATTTTGGCAGGGTTTTGCCGAGATTGAGTGCTCAAATTTGTGTGAGGAGGAGGGGGAGGAGGTACCCTTTTATAAGGGAGGAGAGGGGCACCTTAGGAATATCTCAACATATTATTTTATATTAAAGTCAAAATCGGTTTATAATGGTTCCAAAGGGTCTTATTTCGAAGCTAAAGTGGGGATGGGTCGAAATCCTATCATCCAATAGGATTTAGACAAGTTTAGGGTATTATTTTAACCTTATCAATTAGATTTAACTCTAAGTTAAATAATTTAACTTTTACCCTGTCTTTTTGTTTTCTTTCACTATATGGTTAATACACTTACTATAACACGCCAAACGAACCCCAAATTGTTAATTATTAATATATATATCCTTATATAAGTCATTTGGCCGAAACTTAGATTTTTAGGAATAAAAGAACAATTAATAATATAATATTTGATTTAAAAACTATTTTGTGTCAATTTTGACACTATTTGATATATGATTTTTGTGAAAGTCATAACAGAATTATATGTTCGAACCAAGTTGATTAAATCAACACTAATATATCATAGTAACCTATATAATTAGTGGAATTCATAAAAAGTCTTAAATTACATTTATTTTGGTATTTATAATATCAATTATGTCAATATTTCATTAATAAGATAATTACTGCATCATCGTTGTGTCATAAATAAATTAAATGATTTGATGTCTACAAATTACAAATAAAATACCATTATCTAGGAAATCTTTTTATATTTCTAATGAATATTTAAAATCGAATTTATCTTATGTATAACCCTATATTAAAAATGTTTTAGTAAATAAACTTTGATTTTAATTCTTTTAACTCTTCTTTGAATTAAATAATAATAAATGTCCTAATATAATCAAAGTGGGCCTAAATGATAATATTTTACACTTAAGGTTGTTTTTGGTCGAGATAAACTTGTCCAATAGAATTAGGACATGTGTTAGGGTAATAATAATATCATTTTTACCCTTAATTACCCTATTTACTTTTAACCGTGGTAAATAAAAGTAAAAAGTTACTATTCACCAAAAATTATTTTCATCTCATTGAAGCACATTTTACTTACTGACATCAACCGTGTCTCTCGGATTTTTTAAATTCCATTCACAGAAGCGGTAAAATTAAGTTTTATGAAAAATTCAGTTTTTTATCTACCACTTAGTAGTTTCACTATTCATCAAAAATTGATGTTTTTCAGAATAATGCCAAAATTTCATCCTAAGCTATATTTCATATTCCGAATTCAAAAATGAAGTCTATTTTACCAAATTCATAACATAGAAGTTGCATTAATTAATTTTATAATTAAATCCCGCTGTTAAAACAAATAGCGTGTTTTTAAGAAACAATATCTATCAAAAGATTGACACTTGTTTATGTCTGGTTTAAATGTGAAATTACATCCAATGACCAACATTGTATTAAATTGTAAAAATATATTCTAAATATACTTTGAAACCACCCAAATTAATAATTTATCACTATTAATTATTTTGATTAAAAAAAATGTTTTTAATTATAATTTAGTAATTTTCACTATTCATCAGAATATGAAAGTTATCCGAAAGGTACCAAAAATTCACCTTATGATAAATTCGATACTCCGAATCCAAAAATGAAGTCCATTTTGAAAAATAAGATTTACAGAATTTTAAAAAGTGGTTATTACTATTCATAACGGCTAGTTTTAAAATATTTTAATAGCATATCGTTGTTTAGTGAAACTCGGTATTGCGTACTACACACGCTATCGAGGAAGGTCGCGATTGCGTGTAATGCAAGAAAAGTCAATGATGTGTGTTTTGCAAGCTCCTTTTGGTGTATCGTACAACAGAAGACATTAATAAAATTAAAAAGAATATTTTTCATAAAATCTCAGGCTGTTACATAAAACCAGCATAATATAAGTATAGGTGTATCAAGATCCCAATCCTTCTCATACTATGAAGATGAGTATATATTTTCGTCCAAGATGGAGCCATAACCCAATATACCACATTAGACATACCTAACACAAAAATATTATCAAAAAATAACTAAAAAACCTTAAAAAACAAGAAAACCATATAAAATAAGCAAAAACAGATACAGACTCACTATTGAAAAAAATTAAATATATTTTGAAATCCAAAAGAATTATAATTTTGGTCACATTCATGGTTATCCATGTAAAAAAATGATCAAAACAATTATACTTATTAATGAGATGGGTCCATCCATGATATCTGATAAAATTAACTAAATAAATATTTATTAAAAAATATATTTTAATGTCCCCTTTTACACTACCCTACCTCAACCTAAGTAGAGTTTCATTTTTTTATATAAATTAAGATATGACAAGGTATGATTATCTAACTACATCTAGGAAAAATTTAGTGGAACCATAATAATTTCATTGAGCTGAAATACATTTTTTCTTGAGGGAAACCAATCCATCTTAGCAAATGTATATCTTATGTTTGTGTAACATGTAATAAACCCACGTTCATAAACATAGTTTTTACATCATTTATTTATTAAATCTATATAATAAAAAAATTATTATTATATATTCAAGAACCAAAATTTTATGTTTCATTAGAGATTAAATATATATAAAATACTAAAAACAAATAAAAAAATTTTAAAATAATCTTTTTTATCCTCATAAAATCGAAAAATGATGAAAATGTTATTAATATATTAATGATATCAATAAATAAATAAGACATAAATAATTGTTTTATAACCCAATAATGGGTTATGAAGAAGAAGTGATAGATGGAAAAACAATAAAGCATATAAAGGGATCATGGGGATCATCAATATATTGACCATAAATGCTTATAATGAATCATTTCCAAATAATGAGGAAAACAACTTATTAGACATAACAATAATAAGTCAGTGACTATTTCCAAGACATCATTATAAAATTTGTTATTCTTACTACGCATGAACAATACGTAGTAACTAATGAGATAGATAAAATACCTAATACATTATATGGATATATAATTTCAATATTACCCTTGTAATCGTTATATATATAAGTAAATGTTTCCCACAAAGAGAGTGAATGATGAAAAAGACTGCATATAAATAAGAAATATTACTTGGATGGCATCAAATAATTCGAACATGTTTTCTAATGATTTTAGGTATTTTGATATAGAATCCATAAAATATTATGAAGTTTAAATAACTGATTTTAAAAAAATAAACTAACAAATAAGAAATTATGAAATATTAAAAGGATGAAAAATATAAAAATAAAATGAAACAAGTTATGAAGGATAGCTAAAATAAAATTTATGATATTAGTTGTGATATCCACTTATATTGGGTCGTTACTTGATTCAACACCCTCTATCTATTGAATAACAATTTATTTATTTAATAACATTATTTATGTTTATTTATCTTATTAATAATAATTTATTTAAATTATTATTTGATTATCAGATATTTATTTTCTTTAAATTTTATTATGATATGTTTTAAAAAATTTAAATAATAAATATTGGATTGAAACTATTTTTAAAATTACTTTTACTCTCCCTTATTGTGGGTGTGTGTATGTAGAAATATTTTTAAACTAATAGAATAATAGGTAGAATCATCTCATAAGATATTTTTTCTAGACTGATTTTTTATGGAATATAGAATATTTAAAAAACCCTTTTTAATATTAATAAGGATAATTCTTTGTTGAAAGGGAATGATTGATATTTATGAAGAATAAATAATACTACACTAAGAAGTGAATTATCTAACATTTTATTTAATATATCTAAATGAATTACAGTTAGGTTATTGTTTAGTTTCATATGGGATGATGACCTAGAACATAGAGCCATTAAGGATGGTGGAATATTTTTAAAGAGATAGGAGGTGCAAAAATATTAGGATTTATCGAGCGGAATAATTTATTTATATCCCCAGTTGAGAGAATCAAAACAAAAATTGTTCATGTTGTAATTTATATCCATTATATAGGTTATGAAACCCAAACTTAAAAAATAAGGTAATAAGTATTAACAGAATATAAATGAATCAAAAATATTTAAATATTTTGAAAAATGGATTTTCATGCAGTTTAATGTCTTATATAGAGGAAATAATATTATATAGTTAAGTTCATGTGGTATGGAACATTATGTTGTTCCATTTTAGGTAATGTGGGGTGGAATAAATTCATTTCATTTCAAGCTCATGCAATTATGGCTAATATATGAAAGGTGTTTGACAATGCTATGGGTTAGATTAAAACATTAGATAGGTTGGACATATTAAGAGTACCAATTAGAAAAGAATCCAATAAAATTAATCCTTGAAATATTTTTTCATCTAATATGGGGGATTTTTTGAGGTTTATGATTTGAATATAACCTAAGAATGTTGATATCTACATAAAAATACACATGAGAATACAAGAATGTGAGGCATGCCATGAAATATTCATGAATAATGATACTTAAAATAGATGGAGTGCATGAATAACTACACCTTAAGGGGCGTGGGTAAAAAAGGGAAATTCCATGGTGGTGATATTTTATACGATTTAATATTTTTATTATCAAAGTGTACAAAATCGTATAATTTATTCACATGTGTAAAATAATATGACTATGAAGGAGAAGATATGGTGAAAAGAATCATGAAAAATATACCATCATGTGAAAAATACCTTATGGAAATTTATCTTTTAATTGTAGAAGGTACATTTGGTAAAATGGAATTGATTAACCAAAATATGTGATCATGGTAAAGGATGAGGCGTTGGTTAATATGGGGGATTAGCGAAAACTATATATATATTAAAGGGGGAATATAATCAATGCACACCCCCTCAGTCTGCTTTAAAATATAACCCAATGGGTGACCTTTAGCTATGTCAAAATTTAATTACATAGAGAAGTTTTATTTTATGATTTTATCATATATAAGACCTCAAGATTTCCACAATTCATACATCATGTCTTCTATCCATTACAATTCACTTTGAAATTAAAATTTGAGAGTTCTTAGATTTGAGTTAATGTATTCTTCACTAATATTGAGGTTCATATATCCTTTTCATCAATTCTTATTTATTTCTTCAAATACTAAATTGGGGTTTTAACTAGTCTATTTATAATTGTGGTATTTATTTTCACCCAACCTTATCCTTGAATCCACTCATCCTTAAATATGGGGAATGATATAATTTCATCCAGGAATGTTATTAGACATTATCATTACATATTCTCTACTATGATATTGGAAAGAAATTTATATACACCCAAAATTCTATATATATTTAGTTATGTTTCAGATAATTACATTAAATAATATTTGAGCACCTATAAATACCCACTCTATAAACTGGATGTCTCTAGGTTATAAATATTGAATTCTCAGGAGAAATGAATGAATGTATTTATTATAATATTTCATGTGAAAATCCACTACACTCTTTATAAATATAGTGAACATTACTACAGGATTTGTTTACTCTCCTTAGAGAACCACATAGTTATGATATTCTGTTTTACCAAGTTTCATACTTATTTTGACTCTTTTTTTATGAAAATTTATATTAATCTATATCTCACTATGGATTCAATAAAGTGGGGGATCAATGTTTATTTTTAATTTTCTAAATTTTCATGACTTAAACCTCATTTTTGAAATCAATTCTTTCTATTTTTATGATAAATTTTTAATAGTTGGTTTGTTTTAGAATTTGTTTATATTAGGGTCATAGGTTCCTGTAAATATGATGTTAAGAATATAAAAAAAATTTAATGGTTGATCATTTCAAGTAAAACATATAATGATTGATTTCTTTTAAAAACAAAATGAATTCTAGATTAACAAGATCAAAAATTATTAGCTACTAGCCACCTGGCTGGATCCCATTTTTTGGAGGTGGTCTTCCAGACAGCATACAAATTCTAAAACCAAGACATGGCTCTATATGCTTATGGTTCACATCCTCATGAGGGAAAGACTAGAAGAATATTTTTTTTTCATAGACTGCTCACTCTAGAGGACAATGATAGAGAATTATGTAACCCAGTTCACTACACAGTGATGATGGATAACCAAATTCATTTACATAGACTAGTAATCTTAAATAACTCTATGATATTACATTATTTGATTAATAATCAATGTAAAGGGTATTTTTCTATTTGAATCTTATTTTGGGGGGAAATTTATTCATGAATGATCATGAAATTTTTTTCTGTAAATTTAAGGTAGGGTTTGAACCAAATATAAAATCTAACATGATATATGAAATAGTATAGAACTCACAATTTTCACTATAGTAACATAGTACCCTTATTACAATATTTATTAGATGATATTATCAAGATAGAAACACCTTTGAACTATTACGTTGAGATTTTTTTAATTAGCGATATGTAAAAAATAAATGGCATTTTGATCCTCACTATGATATGTGGGGTTACTAATTAACTATTGAACTGACATTAAGTCTATAATTTGTTGGTTTCATAGTAATGCTTTTTAGTGGGTAGTTACTACTACCTTTGGATTCCCACAAATTATTTGGGTTAACTAATTTTTTCATGGGAATTTCCATGATGTTATAATATCCTTTAAAACCTTTCATGGTAGTTTTCAGAATAAATTATGAAATTCACATCCATATTCAATTAGTAATGAAAACTCACTAGATTATTATTATAATTAAATTGTATAATGATTTTATAACAACATATGTCTATGGTTTTAATTTAAAAACATTATATTAGTTTATTTATATTGGATTTAAATGTTTATTCAAATTTTTTGGTATATATCTAATGTCCAAAAATTAAAATGAACTTGAAAAGTCAGTGGGATATTATTTCTAATTTATGATCATCATATACTATTCACCAACTAGATTGATGGTAGATAATAAAAATAGATTTTGTGATGAAATAAATTTTATGTTTTTATTTCCAAATTGAGTTCACGTGGCATGATTTTATGATTGAATGAAAATTATAAAATTTTATTAATAAAATGAATTGAACATGAAAGAAAACAATCTAAAATGTTCACATGGGACAAAAATGATGAAGACTGTGGGCATCCCCTCAGGCAATCATAGAACACTCAATAGAAACTGAACCTATGCTAGAAAAGAATCTGAATACTTTTATCTTGATTACCATTAAAATCTAGGAGATCTACCAATATATTATCCTCACACATTATATAAAGAACTGAAATATTGGAATGAATTCAAGCCTTGGAAGCACAGATGGAATAGATAATATTCCAGGGGAAATTCTATTTACTTTTAAAGGATTTAATCACTACATCATAAACCAATTCAATTTCTGATAGGTGGATAGATCTTTCCCTACACATATTGAGACCTTGGAGGATCACTAATGCATCAAACTCTATTGAATTACCCTCCCAATGAAAGAATAAAATGCCACAATAAGCAAAACTTGATCATCCCAAACAACACCGTCATAGTGCGTAACTCCTTGATCACAATAACCATCAGTATATAATTTATGGCCATTTATAAGAGGATTCCATCACACCAATACTCCAGAAGACTTCCGCCCAGAAATTGTTGCATCCGTCAATGTAACCAATGAAACAAATTAATGCAGAACTGGAGAAATATTAAAACATTTACACTGTCACACAAACGAAGAGAGAAGGATCCAAAATATACATCTAATGTCTTGAAAGTTTGGATGGATGTCTTGATGATATGTAGAACTTTAGATTTACTATAATGTCCAATAAGCAGCAAGGATGAGTAATGAACACAACTTGGCTTGCGCAGAACCCCACTCCTGCGTATTCTAACATGCTTGATGAAATTCTTCAACTATACTCACACACCCACTAAAATCCAGAAACTAGAAACAAGAACCCATAGATGAATATCACAATAACTTTTTCAAAAAATATGAAAAGCAATATCATAATGAGTGAACAAGCAGCATTTACATTTCAAAATAAGAGGAATTGAAATCCAATGAATATTATCAACAGTAGGAATAAAATCATTGTAGATTCTCTAGAGGAGAAAACAAAATTTATGAGAGAGGACTATACACAAAATTCTATTATCCATACAGTTAAAATTAGGAGAAGAATTAATCATATAATGAAATGCTGAGAATTAAATATTACTAGTGGAAGAAGATGTAATGTATCATTTGTCTGGATCCTCAGACAAATAAATATTATGCAACAAAACCTTTTGAAAATCATTCAACAAAGAATCAGGGAACCTAGGGTATGAACATTCCTGAATAATAATGAAATTCAAGGCTGGATAGCTTGGAAAAAATACAATATAACCAGCCAAATTATGTTACTAGAAAGAAAAGTCATCATACCTTGCAATCCAATGAGAATTCTCCAGAATAGATGAAACCATAGTTTTTAAAAAATTCCAAAGGTGAGAACCATTAAAACTATCAACCCATTCAAAAAGGGAATTCCACATAATTCCTCTTGAAAAAATCTGACCAATTTTTAACCCCAGAAATATCCTCCCATACTAGTTTATCTGGAATATATCACATATTTTCATCAACACCATTGAGATTAAAACCCCCTCTTGAAAATGGTTTGCTAGTCTGGACCAACTATCCCAATGTGATGTCCTTCATGATGTGATTCCCACATGAAGAAATTTATAAGCCTTTCAATATTCACAATCACTACTTTATGAGGTCTACACATAGATAAAACATTCATTGGAATATAAGAAAGAACACCGTTGGAAAAAGTTATCCTTCCCCCAAAGGATAAAAATTGACTCTTCCAATTTAAGATCCTTCCCCTAATTCTGGAAACAATTGAATCAAAATTACAAATTATAACTCTCCCATTAGATAAAGGGGTACCCAAATATTATATAGGGAAACTTTTCTTGACCAAACCAATTCTATTTTGAATGAGCACAGAACTCCTAGAATAACACTTGTTGGAGATAAATACACCACTTTTAGTATTCACACGTTGTCCAGTATTATTGCAATATTCAAAATTTGTTATATTTAAATTTCAAATAGAATTCAAAATTCCATTGAGTAAAAATAATATATTATCAAAAAAAATATGATAAATTCCAAAGAAGACATACCACCCTTTAAAGGGATGAATCAAGACAATATCAAGACTCTTGTTAATATTTCTGCTAAGAACATCCTGGGCTAGTATGAATAAGCTCGGAGATATAATTTCAGCATGTCTCGAGGTCCTTGATGATTTGAAGAAACCAAATATTTTCCCCCTTACAGAAATATATAACCAAGGAGAAGAAATGAACTAGATGAAGAGATTTCTAACCCAATTGAAAAAACATCATCAATGAAATTTAATGAGAAAAGACCAATCAATCTGATCATGGACTTTTTACATGTTAATATTAATGAGAACATTTGTTACAATAACTCTTTAACCAAGATCAGAAATCATTTCCTGGGTAAGACCAATAGCTCCTTGAATTCATATCCCTTTAATAAATCCATGTTGCTTGATTTTATGGGAACTATATTATTTTGAAAGTAATCCCAAGCCTCTTTATAGGATCAATGTGATACCTTACTATATAATGCATGATGCATAATATCTAATGAAAAGTATTTATGTTAGCTAATACTGGTGAATAAAGATATAAATTCAAAAATTAATCTATGATATATTACTAATCAGGTTTTTCGTACATATAATACGCTCAAATAGGAATTTTTTTGGTGAAAATATTCTAATAAAGGGAGTGGTCACTAGGATAAATGAACCAACTTTATTTATAGAATCAATATAATGAGTTAAATGCAATAAAATGATTATTAAATAATATAGTTTGTGTCAATAATAATTTTAGTATAAGAGTTATTCAAATAACATAATGGTTGAAGAAAAAAAATGTAAAATAAAATTCTTAATAAATCAGATATAAAATTTTTAAGAAGGATCTCTGGTTATCGATGATATGGGAAAACCGAGAATAGTTAGAAAATACATTGAGTAATGTATTATTTAGTTATTCATGATGTTAAAAGTCAACAAGATATTAATTGGTTAGTTATTATATCATAGGTTTATAAAAATCAGAAGAGGAATAAATCATGCCATTAACAAAAATTATTTCTAACAAGGGATTTCCTGATATGTTTCATTATCATGGCCTTATGGATACGACATAGCCTACAAAAAAGGCATTATCTATAGTATTAATAATAATAATATGTACAACCTCATATAATTTCAATATTATTATTATTGGAAAAAATATACAATTCCTTGATTATAATGAAATGTTTGGTAGAAAAAATCTTGTTGAAAACTGGATAATGAGAAAGTGGTTATAAAAAATATCCCTAATTTGATAACTAAGATTCTTCAAAAAAATATAGGTAAAAAGGATGGTCATCTTCACTTGATTTTCATTATATTAGTGAAATAAATTGCATATAAAATAACTATTCACTATGGTACAATAAACACATATTATTCTGAAGTAATTAATATATCATTAAATAAGCCTCCTTGTGGTGAAATATAGGATCTATTATAAAGAGTTCATGAAGAATACCACATTGGATATAGATAAATAGTAGGAATATGAATATTAACTATAATAACTGATGTCTAAATTAATAAATTAAATAAAAAAGTAATTTTCATATGACATCTCAAGGATTTATGAAGTGGAAACAAATATTACAAACAATTAAAAGGGGTCTTAAGAGTTGTAAACATTAATTGACTAACTTTATGTTTTAGAAGAATAATCGATAACTATGAATAATAAATCATTAACTAATTATAATTTTTTTTACACAAATCACTAATTTATTTAGAGTGTTTAGTAGAAAATATTTTTCCATGATACTCATATAATCACACACACACACACATACATATTTATCCAATTTTATCTTGTCAAGGGGATTCTATAATATGTGGATTAATTATCCTTTCGATTATTCAATAAAACGATCAGACTTTTAATGTATATATATCTTATTACTCATCAATTCATATGCATATTTATTGAGAACTATGAAATGAAAAACACCATGAGACTATGTAAATGATGCTATATCATCCACCAAGGTTCTTTATAAGAAATAAAACCTTCATCTTTCTGTTTTTAAATTTATCTTCATAACTTATATAAAACACTACAACTGAATACAATAGTAAAAAAATCCATCTATGAATAGATTGTAAATTTTTTAGAAAAGAATATTTTAAACAACATGATCATTATGGAAAAAGGTTAAAATCTTTATTATCATATTTATGTGTTCTCATAGACAGTTTTGGATGAGATATATTTTTTTAACATGTGCCATTACATTTTAAAAATGTTATTATACAATATAAAATACAATCATATGATTTCATCCATTATATAATCCCTTTTATATGTATAGATGGAAAATATTGTGGGTTCTTATTCCATCACTATAAACCCTATTCAGCCTATTTCTAAAAGATTTATCTATTTTTTTATAGTTTAATGTTATAAAATTTTAGCAGAATAGTGACTCAAATTTTAATTTCATTGATCTTTTAGAAAATATGGTGCTTTATTTTTACGGTTATCCAAATATGGTGAAACTCTCCTAGAATTTATATTCATAAATATGAAGCATGGATCAAATATAAGGGTTTTTAATATCATATACCTAATGTTGACCTAATATATATGAAGAATGATACTGGAAATAAATAAAAGGGGAGAATAAATGGGTAAAAGTATCCTAAAAAATATGGAACAATAATGAACTACAAATGTAGATTTTTTGTAAACTTTTCTTAAAATATATACATTGTATATGAATATTTACACAATATATAAACATAACAACCAAATCATGAATTACATTAAAATTTCATTACATTCCTGGAATACCTAATATAAGACACAAAAAGGTTCTTAAATACATTATTAATTTACTATCTTTGGAAACTCTTAATATAATCATCTAACATGGTGAATGATCTTCAACAGCTCCCATAAATATAATCCCCTTTTTCTTTTCCTACCTAAAAACATTATTTATATCCACGTGAAAGTAAACATAAAAAGGTTGAGCTCAAATTCTCATTAAGGGTAAAAATTTAGATAATAAAACAAACCATAAATATAAGAATTTGAAAATATAATCATAAAGTATAAATATTAGAATCAAGAGTCCTGAAATATATCTTGGCAGTTCATAAGGCATAGATTATAAAGGAACATTAACCATAAAATTGCATTGGCATAAAAAATGATTTTGGAAAAAATAAATAAAGTCATAATATTATTTCCATAGTATCCATGTCATTTATTCCAAGACCATCATAGTGGAAAAGATATATTACTGAACAATGTTTAATTGTCGTTCTGGCCATGTATTATTAAACAAGATTTACATGTCCTTCCATCCCAGTATTACTGAACCAGATTTACTTACCATTCCAGTCATGTCTATATCATGAGATATAAATCATTACCCAATGAATTTAATGTATATATATTTCCCACAAATCATAAAATGAAATCATTCATACATGTCCAATAAAAACATAAATCATTCCTCATAGCATAACCCATGAAATAAAATGGAATTCTTAAAAATCATTCCATAAAAATCCCTATATAATTAATGGATAAAAATAAATAAATAATTTACATAATAAATTAAAAGTAATTATGGTGAAATAAAAATTACCGTATTTCATTTTAGATGGAAAATAATTTTGATAAACAACTTGACCTTAATTCATTAGAAAAATATCCTTTCTTTTCAAAAACGTTTTTTCTTTTCCAAATGCCACAAAATTTTAAAAGAAATGAATTTTGTTGAAAATAAACACTAATACTAGTAGGGGAGGATTCATGGAAATAAGGAGTTATGAAAATGTAAAAACTTGTTCATTTCGTATAAGTTAAAAAAACATTCCTCTCTTACATTTGCTGGAAAAGTCAAAAAACACCTCATATGGTAAACAAATGAAAGATTAATTTCACACCACATAGTGTAACAACCCATGTAAATATAGAATAAAACATTTTCATATTTATTAACATTTGTGAATTAAATATTAATTTTACTTTAAAAGGGATTCTATGTTTGATGGTATACCCGAAACACAAAAATGAGTTTCTTGGAAATCTTACATTATACACAATGTTGGCTCATACTGAAAAATAAAAAAACATAATTATTTTAAAAGGTAGTTAATATATAGTAGTTTTATTGAAAGTAATGAACAGAACAAACAAAATTTTTATTAAACATATTTCTTAAATGTTTTTTAATTTATCAAATAAAAGTTAGTGGCTTAAAACGTGAATGAATCTAATTTTGAGTATAAAATCTATAATATTCTTTAAAAGGTAGATTTACCACCTTTTAATAGAGAACCCAGTTTAAATATAGTTTTTTTTCACTTTTATATCTTCTACTTGACAAAATAAAATTCTTTTTTAGAATCAGGACATCAAAATTTACTTTGAGTAAGTTTTTGGTATTTTTCTGATATAATTCATTTTTTAATGAATAGTGAAAAAATACAGTATTTTAATTTAAAAATGACTTTTACTATAATTTATATATATTGTTAGATTAATTTTTTAATTGGTTTTAAAGTTTAATTATATTATATTTTCACTATTTCATCCAATTTTTGTCAACGGATTTAATTTCACTATGAGATTGGACCTAAACAGGTGTCAATATTTTGATAGTTATTATTTCTTAAATAAACAATTATTAATTTAACTACGAGAATTAATTTTAAATTAATTAATGTTAAACCTATATTTTGATTTAGTTAAAAAAGATAACAATTTTGAATTCATAATATCAAATATATCTTAGGCTGAATTTTTTAAATTTTTCTGAAAACCTTGAATTTTTTTTAATACTGAAAACACTATGTAGTAGTTAAAAACCTGACTTCTTCATTTAAATGAAATTTTACCACTTCATTTAATTTAATTTAAAAAACAAAAAATACATTCTTATCATTAGTATGTAAAATGTGGTTCAATAATATGAAAATAATTTTTGGTGAATACTAACTTTTGACTTTTATTTACCTTGCTTAAAGGTAAATAGGTCAATTCATGGTAAAAATAATATATTAATAATATAAACTTACCATAACACTTGTACTAACCTTATTAAATTAGTCATAGATTACCAATAAAACCTTATTGTGAGATTTTTGGCCTTTGAAATCCATTTGGGTAAGATAATGACATTAATAGCTTTTAATTTAAAGAAAAAATAAAAATATCATAAACATGTATAGTTTTTTGAAAAACATTAACGTGGGTTTATATAATTTATATATTTGACTATAAATATTAATTGAAAAAATTAAACTATTTTCTACATCATGGTATTTAATTTTTAATTTTTATACATCAAATAAATAAAATTATTTTATTTATGACACAATAATTATGTAGTACTTACCTTAATAATGAATGATTTGAATAAATAAGATTATAAACATTAAAACAACATCCAAAACCTGTCCAATTATTTATTTTATGATTTTATTTCGAACCAGGGTCATCTTATCTTCGACTTTAATATGTTTTCGACCTCTAGAAATGAAAAACCAATTTATTATAAAATAATATTTTCAAACATTCCTAAAGAGCCCCCCCCCCCCTTATAAAATCCCTCACCTATAACCCATTAGTCCCACCTATCAAGCCCCTTGCATCATAAAAACTCTACCAAAATAAGATCTCAAGAACCCTATATTCCACATATAATCCATACATTTGTCAGAAGGCACCTCAAAAATTCTTTTTGTTTCAAACCAAAGGGAGTTACCCGATTTAAAGGAAATGTCTTCTATGAAGTTCTTTTCTTTTATATTACTTCTTGAATCCCCCAAACACATTTTATTATTATGTTAATAATAAAAATATTATCCTCATTATACATGATTTTTTATATGGAACTTATTCTAACTACACTTACAAACACCTCTGTTTAATTGGTAATGAATAGACTGTTTCTGTGGACGACGAAGTACTGCCTCAAGAAATGATGATTGTTCAATATTTTCCTACCACCTCTTATGGTTTCCATTAAGATGAAATTTTATTTAAATTAGATATATATTATATTTATAGTTTCAATATACTTCATTATTTTTCATTTTTATCATACCTTTATGGTTTCCATACTGGGTAAATATGATAATTTTATTTTAAGAAGTGCGAACTACCACCACCTCAAAGTGATATGTCTCATTCATTCCATATGATGAATGTATAAAGGATATAGTTAATTAAATTACATAACATATATATTATAGTATAATTATAATATACCTTTTTATTATATTATTTTCATTCCATTAAATATAAAATAAAAATGAAAGTAGCCTTTACGCGTATGTACAACTTACTGTCTCCCTGAATAGTGCATTTCATTTATTAATTCCAAATGATATGGAATATTATAAAAACATATACACAGGATATATATGAAATATATTATATATAAATAACTAATATTATTCTATAGATAATGGAATTTTTACCACATGGACAATTTTTAATTATAACAAGTTCATTTTTGACTAATGTTCCAAACATCGACCAAATTTCCAATATGAACTCAAATAATTAAAAAATTGTTATAGAAAGGTAATAAGTGATATAAAAGGAATAATAAAATAGAAAAGTTTTCCAAGTTAATTTTAAATTAACTTATGTTTATTATTCAGGAAGAACATGGAACATACGAGTCAAGTCAGACACAAGGTTAGGCGTTTTAATATCACTTTTTATTCCCGTGAGATTCAAGTTATACTTTCCACTATATAATTTTGTGTGGTACATGTATTTCCCATGATTGAATAATTTGGGAAATGTACTTTAATTTATGGGTATTCACGTCTTCATTTTATGATCCTTCCTTCATGGGGTGTATGTTTCTTAAGCTACCAAATCAATAAGGGAACCTTTCACCATACTCTTTGTGACAAAGACTTCTCTTATGTCAGGAATTTTAATTTCCTTTTTATTATATTGGTATATATTATTATATATCCTTATTACTATAGTTTTTATGTCTATGTGATGAGATACTCTTTTCTTTCTCATCAATTAATTTTCTAAATTTTAAAGCGATGTTGTTTTGCTGTCAAATTTCTGTAAGAGAACTTCTTAACCCAATTTCAATTCATTGGGTTAAACACCAACTTCTTGATTATGTCATGAATTGAATATTTGTGAATGGAATATGATTATTTAACACTTAATATCCACTTATATTTGGTGTATTCATATTTTTCACACATATTTATTACATTTATTTTTCTTTAATCTAAGGATACGATCTTTGCATGGGACTTTGTCTCAATTTACATTCCATTGAGACTTATATTTTTTTATAGACCAATTAAATTTTATGTGGTGTATATAATTCCCTTTGACATATTATATCATGAATATCATTATTATCATTATATTAGAAGCATTTATTAATGTTCTTTCTCAATTATTTCTATTCAACCATCTATTATTTGGTGATGAACTTTTTAACTAAAATATCATTTTAAATGTTTTAATCATTTATTCTTATAAATCGTTCTCATTAATGTCCATGTATTAAGAATGGGTTTAAGGATTTATTTATATGGACAAGAATTATTGGAAATTAAATTTTCTTTCAAAATATTCAATGTGGAATGAGACACTCTGATTCAAAAATATCATTATTAATATTTTTAAATGGTTTTGAAAATGGTTTGATAAAGCATTAA
Organism: Viscum album; assembly: GCA_963277665.1. Classification (NCBI taxonomy): domain Eukaryota; kingdom Viridiplantae; phylum Streptophyta; class Magnoliopsida; order Santalales; family Viscaceae; genus Viscum; species Viscum album. Next base: position 1,359,648,509 of record OY728135.1, on the reverse strand, counting down.
TTTTTTCAATATTGTGAAATGATATATTTTGACTGCAATATAGAAATATTATCTTTCATTTATTCTTTCTTAATTTGTTATAAAAATGTGATTCTTATTGGGAATTGTTCACGTATATGGGTGGTTTCGTGATAAACCTATGGCGGGTGAGCCAGAGATAACTCTCCAATGCATTGGGTAACGTGAGAGAGAAAAATGATATTGGTTATCCTATGTGATTTAGGGATTATATTATGATGGGTATTCCAAATGTAACTCCCTACATAGATATGAGAAGTATTATGTATGTTTTATATGGATTCCACAAGTTAACTTTATGATTTATTTTTTCTATGTGTTATTCGTAAATCGTATGATTTCATCAGGTATGTTAAAGAGATTATGTTTTCTATGTATTGAAAAACTTATTTATTATTTCATTATTTTATAACCATTAACGATATTTTTATTCTCATATCATGTTTTTAAAATGTTTTTCATAGGGTATAAGTCATGGTATGAGAATGTAATAACTCAAGATGATTTACATCGAGAAAATAATTATAAATTTCTTTTTAGAATTATTATTTTTTGAAAAAATAGATACTGATTGAAAAGTGTCTACATTGTCATTTTTATGATTTAATGTTAAAGTTATGGCCTAATTGTCTAAAACACTAAACCTGAAAGATCTTCAATTTGAATTATTAACATAATTAAAGATTATTTAATTCTTAAGGTAGGGGCCTTATAATTGGTATCATAGTACGGTTTAGAACACATTAGGGATTAAGATATTTTTTTGGACGCATGGTTATTCAGTATGTCTAATCCTTACGTTAAATCATTGTTTTATAACATTTTCAGATAAAATAATGTTATTCACAAATGGAAGTAGGAGGATCTCAAAAACACTCCTATCTCCTCCTGGTGACATGGTTGTAGTAATTATTACAAAGTCATATTCAGATGACTGTGAAAATTATTTTAGCATAAAACTCAATTGAAAGAAGTTGTTTGACATATTAAACACCTCTACTATACCTTCATATCATCATGGATAATGGGTGGAATTTAATCAAATCCTATTTTCACAATATTCTAATATTTTCAAGAATGGTAAATATTATTAAGTAATTTTCATATATTTTACCTTACAACAAGATATTAAAGTATATTAAGATTTTGAAAAATGTTCTAAAGAAGGAGACCATTGCATAACCTATTTGTATTTGATTTTAAATTATAGTCATTAATTTCATACTTATGATATTTTAAAAGGACCATTGGTTGAAGGAATCAATTCAAACTCAGTCTAATTGTATTATATAATCTTGTTTTATCAGATGTTTAGAAAATATATATTATTCATGATTATTTTCCAAAACTATTTTTCTGTGAACACACATATGACCCATGTTGTACATGGTGTATTTGTATGAAGGAATAAAAAGATTCTGAAGGATATCAAAATCATTTTTGTAATGCATGGACCTTATACCTATGTGAAAAAGATGTTAATAAAACCATGTGGACACAATGATCAAGGTATGATTTTCCTTCTTTTGGGAATATTTTTATTCATTCATATAGAGGTGAAATACAAAATGACAATATATATAAGTCTTCATTAAGATGTTGAGGTCTTAATGAGTTGGGATAAAAATTAATGGTATAAGAAACACTTTGAAGTTAAAATATGTGATGGTTATTTTCGAGTTTTATAAAAGGACCAAACGTAATATGGGTGATAACCAGTCATATCTGACAAGACCATGATAATTGAACCCACAACCGAAGGGAGATAAGGGAAAATATCTGAACATTGGACTACGTGAAGTCCCTTGTTCGTATGAGTTATTCCTTTAGTTAAATGGTGTTGTGGAAGAATAAAAATTTTATTTTGGGAACTTATGTTTTATTAAATGTATATCCTTAGTATAGGAAAATGATTTGGTGATTAAGTGATAAAGGTTATATTGGAATACGTTAACTATTTTGGGGAAACTCTATAATCCTAAGGAAAATAGAATTCAATGGGACATCATTTATGGAATAATGGTTGAAATTTTATTTTGGAGGAATCTATGTTTTATGGATATTTTGATTATTTATGGAAATCATTAACCAATCCTAGAGAAAGTGTGATTAGGTTAATTACACTTTAGTATGAGACATTAAGAGTAGTCGAAGTTATTTAGAGATAAATGTTATAATTTACTATGAAAGACTATGTGATTAAATCCCTATGAGTACTGGGATCCAATATTTGTTTGGATTACTTGGATGAATTTTATGGACAATTGTCTATTGAATGGTCTTTGTCATGATTTGGGTATTTTTTGTCGAATATTGGAGATTAGGAAAACTATTCTTTTAAAGGATTATCCTTTTTTGGGATAATATGATCATGTACTATTTTTTTATTATTCTTAATGTATAAAGAGAAAGAAAATATATAGTTCATCTTTAGGGTATTACGTGATTCTCTAGAATTTTATTCTAGCACATTAGATGTGAACAAGTAATCTTGAATACTCATCAATCAGAGAAAGCAAGAGTTTTTCATAGAAACTTATTACACAATGAAACTATACATAAAAAGTAAGTATATTTCCTTAAATAGTAAGTAAATATCATATATAAATTCTCCAACATTATGAAAAGGATCTTAAAACCATAAAATGTTCCCTGTTTACATTTCCTAATAGGAAACCAAAGACTGTTTAACATATCCCATGTTTTTGATTTTTTAGTGGTTAACTTTCTCTTAATCATGTTTTCTATCACTCTACTTCAGAACATGAAACATAGTTTCTCATCCATATCCATGTTTTCATGGAATCCTAGAATGGGTTATCTCAGGTGTCCTTTTTTACTTATCTTTCATTCTATTAAAGTGATAGTTTTATTGAATCTTTTTCTGATGTGGGACTTTTAATGTATTTTCCAAGCCCAATTTAAAAATTAAGAGGAAGTTATTTCTTAAAGGGGGGAAGTATGTAACATCCCATGTAAATAATGAATATTACATTTTCATATTTAATAATATTAGTTAATTAAATATTTATTTTACTTTAAAGGGGATGCTACGTTCGATGGCATACCTGATATGTGACAACATGTTTCTTTGAAATCTTACGTTGCACACAACATTGCGTCATGCAGAAAAATAATGATATAATATTATTTTAAATATTAGTTAATGCCTAGATGTTGTATTGGAGATAATGAAAATAACTAACCATATTATTACTAAACATGTTTCTTAAATGTTTTTACAATTATCTAATAAAATTTAGTTGCCTCAAATGTGAATGAATCTAATTCTAAGCATTAATACTCTAATATTCATTAAATGGATGATTTACCACATTTTGATGATGAAAACTTATAAAATATAGTTTTGGTAACTTATATATCTTCTATTTGACAATAATAATATTCTTCTTTATAATCGGGATATCAAAATTTACTTTGGGTAAATTTTTGGTATTTTTCTGATAAAATTCACTTTCAATGAATAGTGAAAATACTGTTTTTAATTCAAAACTACCTTTTAATATAGTATATTTGTATGGTTAGATTATGTTTTTAATTAGTTTTAAAGTGAATACAGATTATATTTTTACCATTTAATCAAATTTTGGTCAATGGAAGTAATTTCACTATGAAATTGGAAATAAAAAACTGTCAATCTTTTAATAGTTATTATTTCGCAAAAACACAGTTATTGTTTTTACATCGGTAATTAATTTTAAATTAATTATTGCAATTTATATGTTCGAAATTTTTTATAACAAACATCATTTTTGAATTCAGAATATCAAATATAGCTTAGCCAGAATATTTGGTATTTTTGTGAGAACCATCAATTTTTTCATGAATAGTGAAATCACTGAGTAGTAGTTAAAAAACCAACATTTTCATTTTAATGAAATTATACCACTTTTATAAATTGAATTTCAAAAATATGACATACATGGTTGTAGTCATTTTGTAAAATGTGTTTCAATAAGATGAAAATATTTTTTTATGAATAGAAACTTTTGACTTTTATTTACCGCAGTTAAAGGTAAATAGTGCAATTCATGGTAAAAATAATGTTATAATGATATAAAATTACCTTAACAATAGTAATAACCTTATTGAATTAGTCATGGAAGACCAATACAATCATATGGTGATATATTTGTCCTTTGAAAGCCATTTGGGAAATATAATGACATTAAATTTTTTTTATATAAAGTGAAAATAAAAATATCATAAACATGTATTATTTTTCTAAAACAATTTTAATGTGCGACTATATAATTGATATATTAGACTATAAATATTAATTAGAAATTTAATAACATTTCATACATCATGTTATTTTATTTTTTATTTCTGGACATTAAATAAATAAGATTATTTATGACACAATAATGATGGAGTGTTTACCTCAGTAATAAATGATTTAAATAAATATGATTATAAAGATTAAAAAAATATCCAAAATATATAGAATTATTATTAGAAGACTTTATTTTGAACCAGAGTCATCTTATATCTGTCTTTAATATGTTTTGAACCTTTAGAAACTGAAAATCATTATATAATAATAATAAAATTTCAATTATTCCTAAATAGCCCCTCCTCTCCCTTATAAAAACCCATCACCTATAACCCATCACTCACTCCACTAATTCCCCTTGTCCCATCCAAAAATATCCCAAATAAGCTGTCAATATGCCAATTTTCCACTTATAATCATTACCTTAGGATGAAGGCACATCAAGAAATCCTTTGGGTTCAAACCAAAGGGAGTTACCCGATTAAAAGGTAACATCTACTCTTAAGTTATTTTCTTTTATTTTACTTCTCCAACCCCCTAAATACTTTTTATTCTGTTATTTTATAAAAAAATAGTGTCCTAAATATACAGGGTTCTTGATATGAGAAGGATTCAAACTACACATACCCAAACCTCCATCTTATGGGATAAGAACACACAATTTCTGTGGACGACGAACTACTACCTAACAAAACAATGATGGTTCAATATTCTCCAACAACCACTTATAGTAACCATGTAGATGTAAATTTATTTACATGTGATATATATTATATATATATTGTCTTTATACTTCTCTGTTTTTAATTTATATCATTATTTTATGGTTTTTATAATGGGTAAATATGATAATTTAATTTGAGAAAGTGCATACTAACATCTCCTCACTATGATATGACTCGTTCATGCCATAAGTGGAATGTATAAAGGATGGAGTTAATTAAATTAAATAAAATATATATTAGAATTTAATTATAACATAATTATGTATTATTATGATTTAATTCCTTTAAATATAAAATAAAAATGAAGGTAGAGTTCATACGTACGTACGTCTTATCATCTCCCTGAACGGTGCATTTTATTTCTTAACTATAAACGATACATAATATTATAAATATATATAAAATTGATAGATATGAAATATATTATATATAAATAATTAATATCATTTTGGATAATATTTAATTTTGAACACACGTAAAATTTGTAATTATAAAAAGTTCATTCTTGACTAAAGTTCCGGACATTGACAAAATGTCTGTTATAAAGTAAAATTATTAACTAATTGTTATATCAAGGAAATAAGTAATATAAAAGTAATATTAAAAATTGAAAAGTTTTCTTAATGAAGTAGAAATTAATATATGTTTATTATTCAGGATGAACATAGAATATACGATTTAAGTCAGACACGAGATAAGGGGTTTTCATCTCACTATTTATTCCTATGAGATTCATGCTATATTAGCAACTATTTCCATTATTGTGGTATATGTATTTCCAATGATTGTATTCATTGTTTAATATAACTTAATTTATGGGTATTTAAATCTTCATTTTATGATCATTCCGTCATGGGGTGTATGTTTCGTAAGATACCAAATCGGTAAGGAATCCTTTCACCGTACTCTTTTAGTCAAAGTTTTCATTTATGTCATGAATTTTAATATCCTTTTTCTTATGTTGGGATATGTTCTTACACATCATTATTGATGTTAATTTTTTCCCATGTTATGATAGACCCTTTTTCTCTCTCATAAACTACTTTTAGGAATTTTAAGGTGACCGTGTTAGCATGTCGAATTTCTATAGGAAAACTCATTCACACATAAGTGTTAGCATGTCGAATTTCTATAGGAAAACTTATTAACCCAATTTCAATTCTTTGGGTTAAACATATACTTCTTGATTATTTCATTCTATTAATATGTGTGAATGAAATCTATTTTTTTTACACATAATATCCACTTATATTGGGTAAATTAATATTATTCACACAAAATTAGGTCATTTATTTTTCATTAATCTAAGGATATGATATTCGAAAGGGACATTGTCACAATTTACATTAAATTGTGACTTATTTATTGTTATACCCAAATTCACCTTTATAAAGTGTATATAATTCCCTTCGACAAATTATCTATTGAATCTCTTTATTCTCATGATATTTTAAGCTTTGGATAATTTCATTCCTCAATAATTTTTATTCTAGTGTCTCTCATTTTGTTATGTACTATTTAACTAAAATATAATTTTAAATGCGATAAATATTTATTATTTTAATTATTTCTCAATAATATCCATGTTTTAAAAAAGGTTTCATGGATTTATTAATTTGGACCTGAATGTTTTGAAATTAATTTTTTTCAAAACAATAAATGTTGTATAAGATGCTTTGATTCGAAAATATCTTCATTAATTGTTTTGAATGGTTTTGAAAATGGTTTGATAAATAATTAATTATGTCAATTTCTTGAAATTATATATTGTGATCGCAATATAGAAAATTTATCTTTCTTTTATTCTTGTTTAATCTGTTATGAATAAGTTATGGTTATTGGGAATTTTTCACATATACGGTTGGTTTCGTGATAAACTTTAGATAGGTGAGCCTGAGATAGCGCTCTGATGCATTGGGTCACATGGCAGAAGTAAATGTTAAAACTTCTCTTAAGAGATTTAGGGAATATATTTTGATGGTTATTCCTAAATTAACTACCTACATAGCTGTGAAAGCTACTATGTAAGTTTGATATGAATGCCACAAGTTACCTTTATGATTTATGATTTCTATGTGTTATTACTAAATATCATGATTTCTTGAGGTATGTTATATAGAATATGTTTTGTATGTATTGATGAACTAATTTTTTCTTTCATTATTTTATAACCATTACTGATATTTTTGTGCTCATCCCATGTTTTTAAAATGTTTCACATAGGGTATAAGGTAGGGTAAGAGAAAGTAAGAACTCAAGAAGATTTATAATATGAAAAAGATAATTTTTTCTATTAATATTTTTTAATTTATGAAAAATGGATACTCAGTATAATTGTCTAATTTATATTTTTTAGATGGAATGTTATATTTATGACCTAATTCTCTAAAAATCAAAACCTGAAAAAATCTTCAACATTAATTATTTACTTTATTCAAGATTAAGAAATGTTTAAGGGTGATTCATTATACGTAGAAAAAATAAAAAAGTAGTAAAATGACTTTAAATTAAATAAAATAATATTGAACAATTATTTAAATCATTCTTATAAATCATGGAAATGGATGATAAATATAACCCCAATAAATACATATGAAAAATTAATCTCGGATAAACACGAGATTAGAAATGTGATCCCATACATTAGGTCTGATATGATTCGTATGTATCTAAAACTCATATGTAATGATTTATATAATATTGATGATTTATTCAAGAATAATAATCATTTTTATGATAACATTTATGATCATATTTTCTTCCATTTTTTAGAAACATCTCATTGTTACTCGTTTTTTTGGGTATTAACTGATTTATGTTCTTATGTATGTTTTGTTAGATAAGTTATTAATCCTCATTTTTATGTTATAGTTATATCATTTATAGAAGGTTATTATTATAATATATATCATATTTATTCATTCAATTCATTTATATAATCATAGTTTAATGAAGATTATGTAGAATGAATCACATTGCACCATGGAGAGGGTAAGCTGTACATACGCACGAGCGATGATATCATTCCCATAAGTGTTGAATTGTATTGAAATGGATGGGGTATTATATCTCATATTTCATATCATGTTATAACAATAATATAGAGTTGTTATTTACACCATTATACCCATCCATGTAATGTGGTGGTGAAAAGAAGAATACACCACGGCGTGGAGACCGTAAGCCATGTGTATGCACGTGTAGTGATTCTGTTTTTCATATGATGAATGGAAGGTGAAATAGGGTTGTTTCATTTTTATAATAACATATAATTATATTTTTGATACTTATGTTATTACTTTATAATGAAACAACTATATAAGAAGAAGTATAAGAAGAAAGGAATTTGAATGAATTAATAAATGAGATTACATCTTCCGTGACATGTCTTCTTTAGATTTCCTCTTAGGGAACTAGAGATGGTATTTTGAAAAGCCCAAAACCTCTATAATGTAACTATAGAAGTTTATAAGAGAAGTTATTACGGTTTATCTGAGGATGAAGGCTATAAATAGAGTGAAATGGGGAGGGAGGAGGTTTCTTTTTATAAGATAAGAGAGGGTAACTTTAATAATCTATCAAAATATTAATTATTTATAAGACAAATATATATATAAAATGGTCAAAGACATATTTAGATAGAAGATATGATGAATTTGGTTCGAATACACATCATCCAATAATTTTTAAAAAAGATTTTCATATTTTTTTATCCTTGTCATTTTGGTTTAACCCTTATTTTACCCTTTTAAATCTCATGGGGATACACGGTTATTTACACATTGTGGGTTAATGTAAATACCATATATTGTCAAAAGTCCCAAAAAAATTTATTTAGGACATATTAGGAATTATATTGAACATTTTTCAGAATCGTAGATTTTTAGGAATTTAATATCATTTAGTAAACTAATGTATTTTTTATGTTATGAATTTTGGCAATTTTGGGAACTATTCATACATGATTTTTATTTAATTGATAACAATATTATTACTTCAAAACAATTGATATAAATCATACCTAATATTTAAATGTCATCTATAAATTTTGTATATCGAATCAAAATGATCAAACTAAATTTATTTTTATATTTATAAATTCATTTATTTGAATCTCTCATTAATGAGTTATCACTAATGGGCTATCAAGCCTTGTATTCGGGCCACATGGACTTGGGAATTAAGGCTATGTAATGGGTCACACTATAAACAATCTAAGAGGTATTTTCTTTAAATAATAAATAGAGGCTTCGACCCCAACATTTTAAAAAAAGATTTATCACTACATCATAATAGTGTCATAAATAAATATATTTTCATATTGTCCAAAAATTATAAATAAAATACCCTGATGTATAAAATATTTTTAGATTGATAAGAAATATTTATAGACATGGAGATCAGTTATGTAACATTATATTAAAATAAATTTAGTAAACGATATATGTTTATGTTATAATTATCTTTACTTTTAATTAATTCTTGTAAAATGTCATTTTCACAACCAAGTGAATCCATGGGGTCCCAAAATCGACCCAAGAATGCTCCTGGTCATAAATTTCTCATCCAATATGATTATGATATCTGTTAGGGTAATTTAATATTATTATAATATCATATATTACCATTATTTACCTGATTTATCCATTAACCATCAGAAATAAAATATTTACTAAATTTACGATTCATGATTTCAAAAAAGAAATGGTAATTATTTACACAATTCGAACATTATGATTCCAAATATGGAATCTGTTTTTCCAAATTAAAAAAATATAAGTTGATTTAAGTAATTTAAAATCATCCCCTTTTTCAAAACAAAAAAGAGGGTTTTTAAGAAGATATAACTATCAAAACATTAACATGTGTTTATGTCAAATTTAAAAGCGAAATTACTTCCAATGACCAAACTTGGATTAAATGGTAAAAATATAATAAAATTAATTTTTTATTCAAAAAATTTATTTTTTTTCTCATACCACGTTCTTGAAAATTGGCATGATTAATTGTAATATTATTCCATTCAAAATGTGGTCAGATATGACTCATAACAGCTAGTTTATATCCGTGTAAATAATTATATTTTTGTAATATATCATTTTTAGTGAAACTCAGTATCACTTACAACATAAGATATCAAGAAAGGTAACTCTTGCGTGTAATGCAAACCAAGTCAGTGTTGCGTGTAGTGCAATCTTTCATTTGTGTTGTGTATAACATAATCAAATATTGGTTCGATTTTTACATAGAAAATAAATCTATAATTAGTATTCAGTGAAATTAATTATATAATAAAAAATTGAAATTGTGTTCAAACATTGCTAAGAATAGTGTTGTTCATACTACATGCCAATACAATGTTACGTATACCATAATCTAATATTGGGGTAGAATACAAAACAATACATTAAAGAAATTATAATGAAATGTCAAATAAAATCTCTAGGTGTTACATTCTACCCCCCTTAAAATAAATTTCGCCCTCAAAATTCATTGAGGTTATATATCATTTAATAATTGAATGTTTCATTCATGGAAACTCACATCATTTGAAGCGATAAAAAAACATCATTTTAGAAATTTAAGATAAAAACATAACAGTTACCCAATATAACTCATCATTGTGTTCCCACATAGGAGAACATATGTGGGGATTAAAAACCTAGACATGGAAGAGAAATCTAACCATAGTGTTCTAATGGATAGTGTAATAGAACAAGGATTGGAAAATGTTAAAAACTATAAATCTGTAACTCTATGATGATTTAGGGGACTATCTGATTCATCAGATTAGAAATTACTAGGTCAACATTATTGGTTTTTCAAGATCATTTTCTTAAAGTAAAATAATTCTTCATGAGAATAAATAGTTACATTACTTTTGTACAATATCACCATTGTTCATGCCTTGAACTATTACCACAATATCTCTAATTTAAATAAATTTTGTTGAATTTTTCATTATTGAAGTGTTAGTAGATCATGCGATAGAATGATATGTCATTCAATCTGTCTCAAAAAAAAGGTTATCATAGGTTATCAAATTTTCATAATTCCACAAATAGTGAGATAATACATTAATATTACATACTTCAATCAGAATATAACGTATACTATCCATAAATGGTTTATATTACAATCCTCCCAAAAAATGAAAATATAAAATTTTAGAAGTAGGTGAACCAAATTGACTTATCATTTTTATCCCATATCTCATTTTTAATTTCTTGGGTGTCACATTCCAAACATGTGAATACCTTAATAATTTATTTTCTTGAAATATGTTACTATCATTAATTAACATATAACAATAGTGAAAACATGTATTCTTCCAAAATAAACCAAAAATACCAACAATTTTATATACTCAATTAATGATATCACTATGTCCTTATGACATTCCTAAGGTTACTAATACAATCAAACAAATCATTAAATCCTTATCCCTTAATTATTCACATATCATGTGTTTTCAAAAAATATTTGAATAACATTTCATGGTTATGAGTACCATTCAACACATATTTTTACATACATAAGAAAAAAATATTGTAACAATCCTTATAGGTTTCATTATTCCATAGTACCATGCATTATTCTTGATAAACATGTTGTCATTAAACTATCTTCTTAGACCATTGAATGATATTCATCATTTTATTTTTCAAAACTTCTTTAATCACATATATCATTTTTAGTCTCTTCTTCATCCTCAACATAAACACTACACATACGAACAAGATGATTATTTTTAACATATTTTTTCTTAGGCTGTCGATTTTAATTATGCATGTACATTCAACCTAAAAAACATATATCGATTGTTGATGTCTCAGAAATACCATTATCCTAGTCCATTTTCTTCATGTAATCTTTTTCTTTTTCAATTACTTCCTTTGTGTCCTTATTTTCCTCACCCATAGCGTCTTCAAATTCCATTGAAACATTATCTTTGATGCCTCCTCTCACATGATCTACATGACAAATATAAAACTTTATTTCCACTATGATCACCATGAAACTCCTTCTTTCTCTTATTATTTTCTTTAGGAAAATCACCAATGTTGAGAATATTGATCATATTATGAGATTGCTGATTGTGGGTAATAATGATATTTTCCCTTACAATACACATTTAATTTCGTTTCTCATGAATAATATCATTCCATTTTCCATCATATTCTCCATTAACATGAATCCTCTTGTTTACGACCATTTTATAAACCCCAAAAAGAATTGCATGAGAGGAAAAAATCATACAAGGAAAACAACATAATCAAGGGGGAGAACATTCAATATCTAACTTCAAAGGTTTAATCCTATGTTATTTAGGATTCTTTCCATAACTATATGATTGTAGACTATAATTATACTTAACCATAAGGACATCCATAAAAAAACATTAGGAATATATTTATATATCTCACTAATGTTTTTATATCCATGTTTCCAACGGTTGACTAAACCATCTCTCTAATACCAACTCTAACGACACAATCGTGACATACATGGAAATTTTATTACTTTTTTAGAATACCTAATACAAGACACAAATATATTCCCAAATACCATGTTAGTGTAGTGTATTTGGAATGTCAAACATAGTCATCTAACTTGGTGAAAGAACTTCAACAACTCCCAAAAGGATCTTCCCCTTTTCTTTTCCTTGAAAAAAACCAGTATTTATATCATAGAGAAAAGAAATAATAAATATGGTGAGCTAAAATGCTTAGTAAGGGTTAATATTAAGAACCTAAAACAAACCATGATAATTATAATGTAAAAACATGAACATAAAGATTAAATATCAAGATCATGACTCATGATATAAATCTTGGCATTTCGTAAGGCATAGATTATAAAAGAAATTTAATAAAAAAATTGCATTGGCATAAAACATGGGACTATGGAAAATAAATAAGCACAAAATATTATTTCAATAGTAGCCAGGAAATTTCTTCCAAGACCATCGTAGAGTAAAAAGTGCATTACTGAACTAGGATTGCTTGTCGTTCCATCCATGTATTATGGAAGTAGATTTACTTGTCATTCCAGCCTTGTATTACTGAACTAGGTTTACTTTCCATTTTATCCATGTCTGTATCATGATATATAAATCTCGACCCCAGCATTGGAGAGATATATAGGTCCCACCCATCACATAATGAAATCATTCTTAAATGTTCTATAAAAAACATAAATCATTCATCATAGCATAACCCATGAAATAAAATGGACTTCTTATACATCATCCCATCAAAATCCATATAAAATAAATGGATAAAAGTAAATACCTAAAAAACATAAACAAATAAAATTAATAATAGAGATAGAAACATAACCCTATGTAATTTTATATGGTAAATAATTTTTATAAAACATTTGAACTTCATTCTTGTATAAAATATCCTTTCTCTTAAAAAATGATTTCTCATCACAAAATGCCATTCAATTTTAAAAGAAACGAATTGCATGACAATAAACATGAATCCATGTAGAAGAAGCTTCATGGAAATAAGGCATTAGAAATAATTAAAAACAAATTCATTATATAGAAGTTAAAAAACATTTTCCTCATACTTTTTATGGAAAAGTCAAAAATTACATCGTAAGTTAAACAAAAGAATGTTTCCTTTTACGCCATGTAGTAAAAGTAAAAAATGGTTAAAAATTAATTTAAATATACATTGAATAATATTAAAAAAAATTTAACTCATTTTTAGAAAACATTTACATGGATGATAAATATATCACTAGTAAATACTTACGAATAAATAATCTCTGATAAACACGATATTGTGAAAGTGATACCTTTACATAAGATTGATATACTTCATATGTATTTGAAACTATTTGATAATGATTTAGATAATTTTAATGATTTATCATATAATCATAATCATTTTTATGATAACATTTATGATCATTTATTCATCTATTTGTTAGTAACATTTCATTGTTACCCGTTATTTGGGTATTAACATCATTATGTTCTTATGTTTGTTTTGTTGGATATGTTCTTATTCCTCTTTTTAGGATATAGTTATATCATTTTATACATGTTATTAATATAATAAATATAATATTTATTCATTCAATTCCTTTATGTAATCATGGTTTAATTATGATTATTTAGGATGAATTACATCATACCGTGGAAATGGTAAGTTGTACGTATGCATGAGAGACCATATCTTTATTATAATTGATGAATGGTATTGAAGTGGATGATGTATTGTATCTCAGAATTACTTTCATGTAATAATAATCATATATAGTTATTACTTCCACCATTAAAACCATCCATGTATGGTGGTGGTGAAAAACAGATTAGACCACAGTGTGGAGATGCTTAGTCGAATGTACACATATGTGGTGATTTCATTTTTAGAAGGATGGATAGAAGGTGAAATAGAATTGTTTAATATTTATAATAACATATAATTATATTAATGATACTTATTCTATTAATTTATAATGAAACAACTAAATAAAGGGAAGTATAAGAAGAACACAATTTGAATGAATCATTAGAAGATAATACATCTTCCTCGACGTGCCTCCTTTAAAATATCTCATAGTGCACTAGATTTGGCCTTTGGGGAAGAAATAACCACTATGTTGTTACTAGATATGTTTATAAGTGAACATTTCAAGGTTTGGATTATATTTAAGACTCAAAATAGAGTGAATTGGTGATGTAGGAGGTTCCCTTTTATAAGAGAGGAGAGAGGCACTTTAGGAAAATATCCAAATATTAATTTATTATAAATTAAATTTCTATTAAAAATGGTTTAAAACATATATAATTAGAATATAAGATGATTTTGGTTCGAATACCCATCAGACAATAATTTATAGACAAGTTTTGACTATTTTCTAAACTTATCTTTTTGTTTCTTCACTTATTTTACCATTTAAATATTACAGTTATATCATGTTATTTACACATACCATATCTTGTCAAAAGATCCAAAAAAAGATATTTATAACATATTTTGATTTATATTAACCATATCGACAGATATTAGATTTTTAATAATATATTATCATTTAATAAACTATTTTTTGTTTTAAGTTATGAATTATGTCAACTTTTGACAGTATTCATGCCGTACTTTTTTTTAAAATTCATAACAACTAGATTACATAAAAAATCAGCAAAATCATCTCTAATTTTTCAATGTCATCCATAAAATTCATTTATGGCATCACAATGTTCAAATTATATTTATTTTAATATTTATTAATTCATTTTTTTGAATCCTTCATTAATGAGGGAATCCCTAAATTATAATTATATCGTTAATAAATATATTTATATATTGAGTGAAAATTATATACACAATAAAATGATGTATAATTTTTTTTATATTTATAATCAATATTTATAGACATATAGATCAGTTATATATCCTAATATTATTATAGTTTCAGTTAATGATATATGTTTATGGTATACTTATCTTTACATTAGACCAATTCTTATAAAATGTCATTTTCACAACCATGTGAATCCACGAGGTCCTAAAATCGACCCAAGGATTCTCATGGTTAGAGAAATATCAAAAAATAGTATTATGACATGTGTTAGAAGAGTTTAATATTGTTATAATATTATTTTTTTACCATTATTTACCATATTTATCCTTCAACCATCATAAATAATATATTTACTAAAATTACTACTCATAATTTCCAAAAATAAAAAGAAACTATTTACACAATTTGAGACATCTGATTCAAAATATGGAATTAATTTTTCCAAATTCAAAACAAAAAAGTTGAAGTAATTAATTTAAAACTAATCCTCTTTGTCAAAACCAAAAAGCATGTTTTTAAGAAGTAATAACTCTCAAATGATTGACATGTGTTTATCTCCAATTTTAATGTGGAATTAATTCTAATGACCAAAATATGATTAAATGATAAAAATAAAATATAATTACATATTAAAACCAATTAAGGGTACAATATAACAATGTAAATATATTATATGAAAATGTTGTTTTGACTTACAATGCAGAATTTTTCACTATTTATTAAAAATAAAATTATGAGAAAATTACAAAAAATTCAACATAAGTATATTTTTATGTCTCACTTCCAAATAATAATTTTTGTTTCATATTTTACTAATAAATGTGTCGAAAACTAGATTTAACATGATTATGCCATCAAAGGGGGTAAAACTACATTTTTTAAAGTATACTTCTTTTATTTGAAAAATTAATTTAGTTTTCATACCATGTTCATGAAAATGTGTAAGATGAATGATAATGTTATACAACTGAAAATGTGGTCAATATATTTCACAAAATCTAGTTTATATCCAATTAAATAATAATATTTCAATAATATATCGTTGTTTAGTGAATCTCGGTATCACGTACAATACAAGCTATCAAGGATGGTCGCTTTTGTGTGTAACAGAATCCATGTCAGTGATGCATGTATTTCAAGCTTCCTTTGGTGTTTTAATAATATAATTAAAATTCAGTTCTTTTATAAATTTAATAAAATATATACTCAGTGTTACGTGAAATGAATTCTATCATAAGAACATGAATTTGTTATCAACACAAGCCAAGAATTGTGTTACATATACTGAAATATAAAACAATGATTGTTATAGAGAAATATAAACGTTGTGTAGAGTATAATAAAAGGCATCAAAGAAATTATATAGAATCTATCTCATAAATCATGGGTTGTTAGACTCTAACCAGCTTAAAATTAATTTTAACCTAAATATTCATCAGTGTTATAATTAATGTTCATCATGAATGTTTCTATCATGGAAACTCACATCGTATGAAGGGATACAAAACCATCATTTTACAAATTAAAGTTAGTAACATGAAGGTTACACAAATTAACTCGTCACTACGTTCCCACACTGCATAACATATTTGGGAAGTGAAAACATTAATATAGAAGAGAAATTTAACAATCAATTTATGATAGACTGTGTCATAGTAGAAGGTTTCAAAAAAGTTAACAAAAAAACAATAAATCTACGATGATTTAGTGGACAGTATTATTTATCAAATAATATTTTACTAGGATAACATTCTTGGTCTTCAAGATACATTTCCTATAGATGAATAATTTTTCATGATAATAAATACTTTACTTCAATTTATAACAATCACACCACTGTTCGTGCCTTGAACATTTACCCCATTATCACTTATTCAAATAAATGAAGTTGAATTTTTCATTAAGGAAGTGTTAGCAGATCATGTGATAGAATGATATGTAATTCCATCTATCTCAATGAAATGGTCACCATAGGTTATAAAATATGAATAAGACCATCTACATTGGGATAATACATTAATCTAATATACTTGAATCACAATATAACTCATAATATCCATAAATGGATAATATTAAAATATTCCAAAAAACTAAAAATATTAAACTTCCGAAGGAGATGAACCAAATCGACTTGACATTTATCTCCCATATCTCATTTGGAAATTCATGGATATCACATTCCAAACATTTGAATACCTTAATCATTTATTATCTTGAAACATGATTATAACATGAATTTCCATAGAACATTAGTGAAAGAATATAATTTTCCAAAATAATCAAAAAATACAAAAAATTATGAATACTAAAACCATGATATCACTAGGCCTTTATATCAGTCCTCATGTCATTAATAATATAAAACAAATAATTATCTCATTATCCCATAATTTATCACATATCATGTGTTTTCCTAAAATATCTGGAAAATAATTCATGGCAAGCAGTACCATTCAACATATATTTTAAAATACTTATGGTAAAAAATACAGTAACAATCCATAGATGTTTCTTTATTACATAGTACCATGATTTATTCTTTATAAACATGCAACCATTCCACTATCTTCTTAAACCATTAACTGATCTTCATCATTTTATTCCACAACACTTCTTTCATATCATATAGCTTTTGTAGTGTCTTCATCATCATCAACAAAAAATACCTCCCCTATGTACATGTTGATTCTATTTATGAAATTTTACCTTTGGGTATCGATTTGAATAATGATCGTACATTCCATATGTAAAACATTTAACAATTGTTGATATATTAGAAATACCAATATTTTTTTACACTATGTTAATGAAACCTTTTCCTTTTCAATTATTGGATTTGGGTCATTCTTTTCCACACCCAAAACATATTCAATTTCCTCGGAAATATTCTCCATGAAGCCTCTTCCCAAATGATCTACATGAGTATAATTGAACTTTATTTACTCTATGATGACCATGAAACTCTATCCTTCTCTTATTTGTTTCTTTAGGGAACTCACCAAACTTGAGATTATGTATCATATTATGAGTTTTCGGATTACGAATAATAAAAATAGTTTTCCTTCCAACTCCCATTTCATTTGGTTTCTCATGAATAATATCATTCCATTTTCTATAATATTATCCATTAACTAGAATCCTCTTATTTCTGAGCATTTTCTAAATCCCAAAAATAATTGTGTGAGAGGTGAAAATCATACTAGGAAAAAACACAATCAAGGGGGAGTCCATTTAATATATAACTTCATATTTTTAATATGAGGTCATTCAGGATTGTTACCATAATTCTATGATTGTAAACTTATATTATTAATTTCTTTATGGACATCCCTAGACATATCATAGAAATATATTTAGGGATCACACTAAAGTTTTCGCATCCTAGTTTCCAAAGGTTGATTAAGCCATAACTCTGATACCAACTCAAACTACCCTAGAATGATGTGCATGGAAATTTCATTAATTTTTTGGAATAACTAAAACAAGACACAAAAATATGTCCAAATACCATATTAGTTTAGTGTCTTTGGAAACTCCAAAGTATCTTTTTAATTTTCAAAAACACTTTCAACAACTCCCATACAGATCTTTCCCTTTTATTTTCCTACCTAAAACCGTTCTTTATATTCTCGATAAAAGAAAAAATAAAAAGTGTGAGATCAAATGCTCATTAAGGGAAAACATTGATAACATAAAACAAACCATAAAAATAATAATTTCAAAACAATAATATAAAAATTAAATATCAAACTCATGACTCGTGAAATAAATTTTGGCAGTTCGTAAGGCATAGATCATAATGAAACATTAAACATAAAATAGATTTTGCATAAAGCATGGGATTTTGAAAAATAAATAAGAAAATAATATAATTTTTTTAGTATCCAAGGCCTTTATTCCAAAGCCATCATAGTGGAAAAAGTTCACTATTGAACAGAGGTTACTTGTTGTTCCATCCATGTATTACTAAATTGTATTTACCTATCATTCCAACACAGTATTAATAAACCAGATTTAATTTCTATTCCAATCATGTCTATTTCGTGATATATAAATATCTACTCAATTAATTGTATAGATATATAGGTCCAACCAATCACATAATGAAATCATTCTTATATGTGCCACAAAAAATGCGTAAATCATTAATCAGAGCTAAACCCATAAAATAAAATGGGTTTCTTAAACATCATTCATTAAAAATCCATATAAAATAAATGTATAAAGAAAAATCCATCTAAAAAATAAAAAAAAATCAATGTAATAATAGGGATAGAAACATAACCCTATGTCATTTTAGAGGGAAAATAATTTTTATAAGACACTTAAACTTAATTCCTGAGGAAACTATCCTTTCCTTTCTAAAATGTTTTCTCTTCTCAAAATACCATAACATTTTAAAAGAAACCAATTTTTTTTAATTAAAAATTAAACCATGTAGAGTAAGATTCATTTAATTAAAGTGTTATTAATATTTAAAAACTTATTCATTCTATGGATGTTACAAAACATTTTCTTTGTACTTTTTCTGAAAAAGTAAAAAATTACCTCGTATGTTAAACAAAAAAAGATTCATTTCATACAATGTAGTAAAACTAAAAAATGGGTAAAATGAATATAATTATAAATTGAATAATTCAAAATAATTTTTTAAAACAGTTTTAGAAAACATGGGCATGGATGATAAATATATCACCTGTAAATATTTACGAATAAACAATCTCGGATAAACACGATATTTGAAAATTTATCCCTTACCTTAAGTTTGATATTATTTGTATGTATCCTAACATCCTCTATAATTATTTAGATAATTTTACTTATTTATTTTTTAATAATTATAAATTTTATTATAACATTTATGATCATATTATATTTCATTTGTTAGTAACATTTCATTGTTACTCGTTAATCGGGTATTAATTGCTTTTGGTTCTTATGTTTTTTTGTCGGATATGATCTTATTCCTATTTTTAGGTTATAGTTATATAATTTACATAATAGTATTAGTATAATAAATATCATATGTATTTATTCAATTTATTTATATAATCATGGTTTAAGTAAGATTATGCAGAATGAATCAAATCGCACCGTGGAGACGGTAAGTCGTACGTACTCACGACCGACAATATCATTCAAATAAGTGTTGAATGGTATTGAATTAGATGGTGTATTGTATATCATAATTATTATCATGTTATAATAATAATTTTTTTTTAATTATTTCCAACCTTATACCCATCCATGTAAGGTGGTGGTGAAAAGCAGATTACACCACAACGTTTAGACGGTAAGATTCACGTACACATGTGCTGTGATTTTGTTTTTCATAGAGTGTATAGAAGTTGAAATGATGTTACTATTATGAAAAACAAAATATAATTATATTATTGATACTTATGTTATTACTTTTTAATGAATCAACATTATAAGAGTAACTTGAAGAAGAAAAAATTGGAAAGAATCTGTAGAAGAGATTACCTCTTCCTTGTGGTGCCTCCATTAAATTTCATCTTAGGGCACTAGAGTTGATCTTTTGAGAATAAAAAAACCACTATAATGTAAGTATGGATGCTTATAAGAGAAATGGTAATGGGTTGGTCGATATTTAATAATCAAAAATTAATTAAAGTGGAGAGGTAGGAGGTGACCTTTTATAAGAGAGGAGATGTGAACTTTAGGAAACTATCAAGTTATTAATTTATTATAAATTAAATTTCAATTCAAAATGGTCCCAAAAATATTTATTAAGAAATTAATGTGATTTTGGATAAAATAACCATAATACAGTAATTATTAGACAATTATTGAATATTTTTTTATCCTTATATTTTTGGATTAACCCTTATTTTACCCTTTTTAATCTTAATGTGATATTATGTTTTTAACACATTGTGGGTTAATGAAATTTCCATATCTTGTCAAAGGCCCAAAAAGTAATTTATGACATAGTGGGACTCATATTAACCATTTGGGTGAATCTTGGATGTTTAATAATTTAACATCATTTAATAAAATATTTTTTGTTTTATGTCATGAATTTTTCCAATTTTGGAAAGTATTCATAATTGATTTTTTTAAAAATTTATAACATCTTGATTACTTCAAAAAGAATAAATAAATAATACATAATATTTCAATGTCATCGATAAAATTTGTGGATTGTATACAAAAGATAAAAATAAATTTATTTTTATATTTTTATATTCATTTATTTTAATCATTCATTAATGAGGTAATCACTACATCATAATTGGGTCATCAATAAATATACATATATATTTTATAAAAACTATAAGTAAAATACAATGATGTATAAAATCTATTTATATTGAAAATTAATAATTATATACATAGAGATAATTTATATATACCTATATTAAAATATAAATAGTAAAATATATATGTTTATGTTATAATTTTTTTTACTTTAAATTAATTCATATAAAATGACATTTTCAAAACGAAGTGAATCCATGGGGTACAAAAATCTACCCAAGGATTCCCATGGTTAGAATTATATCATAAAATAGGATTAGGGCATGTGTTTGGGTAGTTTTATGTTATTATAATATTAGTTTTTAACCATATTTTCCAGATTTATCCTTTAACAACTTAAATAAAATATTTACTGAAATTACTATTCATAATTACCAAAAATAGGTTACTATTTACAGAATTTGAATCTTCCGATTCAAAATATGGAATCGATTTTTCTAAATTCAAAACCCAAAAGTTGTAGTAAATAATTAAAAATTTATCTTGGTTGTGAAAACCAAAAAATGAATTTTTAAGAAGTAATAACTATCAAAATATTGACATGTGTTTATGTTAAATTTTAAAGTGAAATTACATCCAATTACAAAAATTTGATTAAATGATAAAAATATAATCTAATTACTCTTTAAACAGAATTAAAATTACAATCTAACAATATAAATATACTATATGAAAATTCAGTTTTGACTTACAATACGGTATTTTTAACTATTCATTAAAAAAGAACTGTATCAGAAAATTACCAAAAATTCAACATAAGTAAATTTTAATGTCTCTCTTACAAAGAAGAAGTTTATTTTGTCATATTATACTTATAAAAGTGTCAAATAGTAGTTTTAATATGAGTATTCCATCAAAAGGCGGTAAAACTGTATTTTTTTGAAAATACATCATTCATCAAAAAAATTGATTTTTTCATACCATGTTCCTGAAAATGTGTAAGATGAATGATAATGTTATAAAATTAAAAATATGGTCAATATTATTGAGAAAAACTAGTTTATTTCCCATTTAAAAATAATATTTTAATAATATATCATTATTTAGTGAAACTCGGTATTACGTACAACCGAAGACATCATAGAAGGTCACTATTGCATGTAACTCAAGCCAAGTCAGTATTAAATGTAGTGAAAGATTCCTTTGGAGTTTTGTATAAAATAATCTAAACATAGTTCATTTATACATTGTCAAATATATATATTTATTTTTGTGTGAAATGAATTCTATCACAAGAAAATGAAATTGTGTTCATCACAAGCCAAGAATTGTGTTGCATATACTAAAAGATAATAAGATGATGCGTATAGTAAAATATAATCTTGGTGTAGTGTAATACATAAGAAATAAAAGAAATTTTAAAGAATATATCATATAAAATCTCATTTGTTTATATTCTACCCCATTAAAATTTAATTCTCCCTTAAAATTAATTAGGTTTAAAAATTGTTTACTACTTGAATGTTTCTTTCATGGAAACTCACATCATAAGAAACGATTCTAAAACATCATTTTAGAAATTAAAGTTAGAGACATAATGGTTACCCATATTAACTCATCACTAGGTTCCCACATAAGAAAATGTAGGTGGGATGTGAAGACATGGATATAGTATAAAAATATAACCATCATGTTCTGATGGAGAGTGTCATAGAATAAGGTTTGGAAAAAGTTAACTACGATGAAGCAATACATCTATGATGGTTTAAGGGTCCATCTGATTCATTGGATAAGAAAGTAATAGGATAACATTTTTGTCAAGAAACTGTTGATAATGTTGTAGAATTTTTAATGATAATAAATTCATACTTGATTTTGGTACAATCTCACATTGTTTGGGTCATTAACAACCCCAAATTATCTCTATTTGAATAAATATAGTTTAATTTTCCATTATTGAAGTTTTAGAAGATTAGGAGATCGAATGATATGTTATTCCATATGTCTCAACAAAAAGGTTAGCATATGTAATCAAATATTCATCAGTCCATCTATAATGAGATAATACATTAATCTAATATACTTCAATCAGAATATAACTTACACCATCCATAATGGTATAATATTATAATCCTCCCAATAATTAGAATTATAAAAAATTATAAGGCGGTGAAACAAATCAACTTGACATTTGTCTCCCATATCTCATTTTGATGTTTTTGGTCGTCACATTCAAAACATGTGAATACCATAATCATGTATTTTCCGGAAACATGATAATAACATGAATTTCCATAGAACATTAGTAAAAACATGTATTCTTCCAAAATACACCAAAATACCAAAAATTTTGTATTCTCAAACCATGATATCACTATGTCCTTATATCAGTCCTTAGGTCGATAATACTATCAAATAAATCATTATCTCTTTATACCATCATTATTCACAAAACATGTGTTTTCCAAAGGTATCTAAAAAACATTTCATGGTTACCAGTACCATTCAACTTATATTTTTAAATACATAAAAATATACTATAACAATCCTTAGATGTTTCATTATTCTATAGTACCATGCATTATTCTTGATATACATGCCATCATTCAACTATCTTCTTAAACCATTGACGGTGCTTCATAAATTTATTCATCAATAGTTCTTTCATCACATATAGCATTTGTAGTCTCTCCATCATCATCAACATAAATACTACCCATACGAACGTTTTGATTCTCATTATAATATTTTCCCGTAGGGAATCGATTTGAATAATGCTCATACATTGCATATGTAAAATATTTAATTGTTGTGGATGTTATAAAAAAACATTATCCTTGTCCATTGCGTTAATGGATCCTTTTCCATTGCAATTACGGGCATTATGCCCTTTTTTCACACACCCAAAGCATCTTCTTGTTCCTCTAAAACATTATCCTTGATTCCTCTTCCCACATGATCTACCTAAGTTAAATTGAACATTATTTCATGTATGATCACCATGAAACTCCATCATTCACTTATGAGTTCATGAAACTCACCAAATTTGAGATTATTGATCATATTATGAGACTGCTGATTGGGCATAATAATGATATTTTTCCTTCCAACTCCCATTTCATTTGTTTTCTCAATAATTATATCATACCAGTGACCATCAAATTATCCATTAACATGAATCCTCATGTTTCTGACCATTTTCAAAAACCCAAAATGAATTGTGTGAGAGGCGAAAATCATACTAGGAAAACAACATTATCAAGGGAGTAATTTTAATATCTAACATCCTAGGTTTAATCATAGGTTATTTAGTATTTTACCATAATTCAATGATTGTAACCTATAATTATACTTAACCTTAGGGACATCCCTAGACATACTGTAGAAATATATCTAGGGATTTCAGTAAAGTTTGTGCATCCTAGTTTCTAAAGGATGGCCAAACCATCGCTCTGAACCCAACTATAATGACACAAACATGACATACATGGAAATTTCATTAATTTTTCGCAATACCTAATATAATACAAAAAAATATTCCCAAGTACAGTGTCAGTTTAATATCTTTGGAACTCGAAACATAATCAACTATCTTAGTGAAACATCTTCAACTTCTTCCATAAAGATATTCCCCTTCTATTTTCATACCTAAAACCTTTATTTATATCCTGGAGAAAATAAAACAAAAAAAGGTGAGTTCAAATGATCTGTAAGGTAAAAAATTGTGAACATAAAACAAAATATAAAAATAATAATGTAAAAACATGGACATAAATATTTGATATCAAAATCATGACTCATAAAATAAATCTCAGTAGTTCGTATGGCATAGATCATAAAGTAACATTAACCATAAAATTGAATTTTCATAATACATGGGATTGTGTAAAATAAATAGGAACATTATATTATTTCCATAGTAGCCAAATATTTTCTTCCAAGACCATCATAGTTTAAAAAGTCCATTACTGAACAGGGTTTACTTTCCATTCCATCAATATATTATTGAACCAAATTTACATACCGTTCCAACCCTATTTTACTGAACCAGATTTACTTTCCATTCCATACAAGTCTATATACAGATATAGAAGTCTTTACCCAATGAATTTGAAAGATATATAGGTCCCACCCATCACATAATAAAATCATTCTTACATGTTTCATAGAGGATCAAAAAATCATTCATCATAGCATATCCCATGAAATAAAATGGGGTTTTTAATACATTAATACTTCTTAGTATTTTTTTGGAAGAATTGAAATGGTTATAAAACCTTGATATTTCCCATTATCTCACTGAAAAATTTAATGTGTGAAAAAGGGAAGTGAATTTGGGATTCATTTATAGAAAAATAGAGTTTATTATCTTGGATTGAAGACTCTTATTATTATATAATCTAAATACATTTGTTTTTCTTATGAAGGAGAATTTTATAGATGTTGGGAGGACGTTTTTTATAATAAATGTTGAGGGAAAAAATCCTTTCATTTTATACATTGTAATTTTAGTGAATAATGGGGTCACAGGTATTGGGATAATACCCAGGATGTAATTATTAAAATTAAAGTTTGAACCTTGTGTATAAATATTCCAATAGTGATAACTCTTTTAAGAGTTTTTATTAAAAATATCAGTGATTAAACTCCTAAAAATTTAGTTTTAAAGGTGGAAAAAATAAAAATAGTGATATCTCCAACCATCTCAACTAATAGTGAAGTTTTATTGATGAAAAATATTAAATATTTTTATGATCTAATTCATCCTAATCATTTAATCCTTTTGAATCCATATACATTTTAATATAAAAGTATAAATAATAGGAATACAATATTTATTATAGGTTTCTGATTATAGAATGAAAGAGGCTACTATTCATTATTTATATTATAATATTTTGGTGAATCAATTTATATACACTTTTACTTTTGTATTTTTCAATTTGAACATACTTTGTTAACATATTTCTAATTAATTATTCAAATAATCTATTAAATGGTACATTTATGAACTCCTACTAAAATAGTAAATGGTCTTTATTTTATTTTCAAATTTCATTTTCAAATCTCCCATGATGTGGGAACCATTATATCCTTCAGAATAATTTGAATATAAAATTGGGATGAGGATAAAAGTGGGCCATGAACATTGAACATTATGGATGATGTGAATTGGGAAGAATATCATTTATATGAATATGATAGATATTATTCATGTCATATGAATATAAATGTTGAACAAGTTATGAAATAATAATTCAGGAAAATTTCATTCAATTATGGTCATATCTAATTCTTAGGTTAAAGGGGTGATCAAGGCTGCCCAAGAAAAAGATAAAGTCCTAGGTTAGATTAAATTGCCAAGAATAATAGCCCACCATGTTTGCCATAAATCCCCAGATATGATCCAAATGGTCTAAAATATTCATAGATATCATATGAAATAAATATTTTAATTTTATTCTTCTTTTACCTAAACAATTTCATAAATACAGAATCTCATTTTGATTCTTCTATTGTGTGGATGAAAACTACTTCCAATTATTGCCAAGGGTAAAAAAGTTCACATTCCACATATAATCCACCACACCACGCATGCCATAATCAATTGAATATACATTTAATTTTGGGGATTGACACAATCCTCATGAAATTACTATTTAAGGTAATGGTTTTGTTGTAGTTTAGAGGATGTTATATCTATTTTGAATGTAATGTTATGTTACAATTTTCCTATATTAAGTGCATTGTTCACATAAATTTTGTTCCATTTAAGAATAATTTTCTTTTTTAATGTTCTTCATTATAATTAACACATCTTCTCCTCATCCATATCAGTATTTTTTTTAATTTAATGGTTTTAATTAATTCACACAACTATAGAGGTGATTTTAATTTGTTGGTTTTTTCTTTCCCAATCATGCATAATTATGTCTAATTCCCCTTTCAATTGAGAGAATTTCATTAATGGAAGAATAACCAAATTACAGGATGATTCTTGGGAGATGAATAGGGTTTTTTAGATGTAATTTTATGTTCTTATATTCCTAAATTAGTTTATTATTTTAAGATATCTATTCAATGACATATTTTATTCTTCATCCTAACCAATTATAAATATACATATTTTGAGTGCTCGTATGATCCAATTATTAGGATTTCTCATTAATTTTATAATCATAGTTATTTTTTGATTATAATTATAAATATTTACGGATTATGTTATAAAATGATGTTGGGATTTTTACCAATGATTGCAAACCTCATGAACCGGTGAGTCATAATTTCTAAAGAATAAAATTACATCCATTATAGTCATAAAAACAACCAAAGGTCGTCCCATATTTATTAATTGATTTACTTCAAAATATTAATGTTATTTATTTATTGAATTAAAATAATTATCTTAAGTGCATTAGTATTCTAGTAACCCAAAAACCAATCAAACCTAATACCAACCACTTCATTTTTGAAATACCTAACAAATTTTTGTTCCTTGTGGTTACATATTCAGCCCCTATGGATTGAAACCCTACATATAACAAAATGAAAACTTATATATTTAGGGTAAATTTTGTTGATACCAAATTTTAATTCCATTTTTGGGAACCCAAGTATGTTATTTGAGACAGCCACATTTTATTCTCACCTCAATTATCCTTTTTCACCACAAGATCTTAACTTATCCCCTTTATTTTTTTATTTTCACTTTTATATGCATGTCCACTTACACATTGGAAAATTTCAATAATTTATATACAACACACTTTTTGGAATGCACACTCTTAGGGATAATGAATATTTTCCTAATGATATTTCTTACGACACTAGTAATAACAATGAAACTGACTATATTACATTCCTTAAGGAACAAACAGTTTACCATGTGCGTATAATTTTTGAAAAAATAACCATGTGATGGATAATTTCCATTTTATTCCATCAATTAAGGAGGTTCTTTTTTGAGGAAATGATATGGAGGTCAATGAACTAAATTATCAAAATCCTAAAAACATAAATAATTTCAATTTGATTTCCAATGATCATCTTGGATTCTATTGGTTGGATAATGAAAAACCTAATCAAACACAGTGTTAAAATTCATATGATACATTAAACATGTCAAAATATAATACATTTGAATCCAAACAAGGCCAATTTACTAACCTATTATGAAATGAAAATGAAATAATTATCCATCTAGAATAAAGAATCTGTATAAACTCTTATGCAGCCTCACCCCTAAAAATATTTTTTGGGAAATTGTTCCAAAAATAGATAAAATGAATTATAAAAGTTCATATAAGAATTTTTAAGTGAAATGAAATAAAATTAAGTATTAAATAACAAATAATATTATTGAACCTTATATAACCTCCTGAGGATAGTCTAGTTTCCAAAAAAACCTCTTATGAAAATACTAATGAACAACCCATTTAATATAGGATAGTTTTGGAGGATAAAGGAAATTTTAATGGATTTTATGTCAAAGGGAGACATTTTTCATTTATTAAAATGGGATCAATTTTCCTTCTTGAAATGAATCATATAAATATTTCTCCATTAATGACCTTTCAGAACCATATATTGTTGAACCCATAGAATAAATCACAAACTCTCAATTTTTACCCATTCATTTCACTAAACCAATATATATTAGAGGAAAAACGTCAGTTCTAAGCAAATCCATTAATATTTTTTTCAAACTCCAATCTCTCTCTAGAAATTAGAAAAATAAAAAACATGAACTTCAGTATTATATTTCATCTCTCATGTTTTCATTCATTAGGATAGCCTACAACCTCAAGTTTTCACTATTTTTTCTCTTGAGACCAATAAAGGTAGAATTATCCTTAATGTCATAGCCAGTACTATTGATGAATATTGGTAATCCATTTTTTGGAATTCCTTGTGTATTCCTAGTAATTGGAGCACATAGGTTTGTATAGAAAGCATATTATAAAAAATAATAAATCTAAATCTAATGGAGTGGGTGAAAAGTTAAATTCTAATATTGTTTAATGTTTGTATTGGTTCAGATGGGGGGTTCATATCGAGATAAAGATTGAAAACTAAGTAATTTCCAAGAGAAAATGTATCTTTTACAGATACATTTAATATGTTATTAATGTTAGAAAATAACTATGTACATTTTTTCCAATTACTTTTATATTTTTTGGGTTTTAGTTTTGGGAACTACATGGATGTTATGTTATGTTAAAATGATGTTAGTGTTTATGATTTTAGGACTTAAAATAATGATTTATTTTTAGGGAAATAAAATTGCATCTATTTGTAAAAAACAATGTTTCATCATTAATGATGATTTTTTAAGCAACATGAAGATTAAGGGATTTAATGGGAGAAAAAACATAATTTTCAACCACCAGGTGACTTCATTCCTTGATTCAAATATACAAATTTTATTTATTGAAATCCTCTCATTCTAAATCCCAATAATGATTTTTTTTTGTTAAACACTCGGGACATTGTTATTCTATGTTGGGGGTGAAGTAAATAAAGTTTTTTTTCTGTACATAAAAAAGAAAAAATCATATGAATGAAGATGAAAATTCTCAACTATTTATATAATAATATATTTTTTAAACATATAAATATTTAATATAAAATAATTTTTCATTCCTTTATTATGAACTAAATGATATGTTATCTTCACCATCATATATTTTGGAATGTTTGGTTATCCAATGTGATTTTTAACTATTAAAATTTTCATCATATTTAATGATAATATTACATTAAAAATTATTTGGATTTTATTATATTATTTTGTTTGTCATGGGGTTCCTCAAAAGAACAGGAAATTTTTTTCAGTGTAAAGGATTTATCCAATGTGTGACTTTCGAAATCTGTGGATCATGACACAAATATTGTCTGCACTAGATTTGGGAATTATATATAAATTTGTGGTAGGTTTATTTCTTATTTTTGGAGTAAACATGAGATTATTCACAAATTTATGATCTTGACATAGTGCCCTTAAAATATCAAGCATGGGAGTAATAAAAAAGTCTCAAAATAGTGGTTGAATAAACTGATTAAAATTTAAATTACCATGGTATAATTGGAAAAAAGAAAAATATAAATAAATTAATACTCATATTAATATCACAATTTGATTCCACGTAGTTATATAGTTGTTTCTGTTGAATACATATTATCCTCATTGTCGATTGTGATACACATCACATCATTATCCTTAATTGAGACTTGATGAAATGTGAAAGTGATTTTGAATAAGAGAAATAGATCGATCTTGGAATATTCTTTGAGAACCTGTTTGATTTAAAATATTTTTATAGGTTTCAAGATTTATTGATGTGGTTTATTAATTCTAGGCATTTAATGTTAAATTATTTTAGAAAATGGAGTTTAATTTTCATATTTTTGAGATACTTTTATCTTAGGTTAAGAGAACAACAAGATGGGGGTTTGATTATCCATTTAAATTGGTTAATATTCATTTTTTATATTATAATAATAATTTTATTCAATTATTATAAACAATTATACTAGTTCATTTAACAATTTCGTCTTTTTTTCTTTACATGTTGGTAATTTCTTCTTAAATTTCACTATTAAATTATACATTTTTGAACACGTCCTTAAAAAACCAATGGTCTTAATTTTAATTTTGTATTTATTATTGATGTTTCAAATGATGTGAGAAGCATTCAATATTTCTATAAATATTGAATACTCAACTTGAATTTTGACCAATTTGGACCTTGAACTAAGAACATTATGGGTGAAGTGAATTGGATAGTATCCTAATAATATGACTCTATTTTACATGTTTTAGCTCCAATGAAGATAATATTTGAAGTGTAAATAGATGATAACATTGGGAACATTTAATTAATATGTGTACAAACCTTCTCTAGATGTTTAAAAGTTGATTCTGGAATCCCGATTGGAAGATACAATTATAGGCCATATATGGTATCCCTGAATAATAGCATAACATTTTTACAATAACTCTTCAAATATAGGAGAAAAAGTGAATAAATGTTTACAGCTATTAGTGGAATTTCATATAATCATTTTATTATTTTATGTATCAAAAAATTCTATCCATCAAGAAGTTAATATAAGAGCCTCAATTGGGCGAAATAATTATGGATTTGATTTTTTTTCAATGGAGGAAATTTACACATTACACAAATTTTCAACCAACACAGGACTATAATAATAATGTATGAGAATTGTAATATTAGGGGATCTACCCAGTCCAATTTAAAATTATTTTTATGGTATTGGAGTTGATATATTTTATAGGATGTTTTGTATGATTCCATTATAATGTAATGTAATGATTTTTTTGTCCTAAGTGTGATCATTCCACATAAGTTATTCAATTTCACCCCAATTTTATCTTTTAATGTTCTTATCATCTTTAATAAATATTATTCTCATCCATATCACTATTATTCCATTCACTTCATTATGTGAAAATATACACAAAACCTATATATTTATTGTTATTTTTTTGTTTTCTCATCTTCAACTCTGCTTCTTTAAGTCGACTTTCACCTTCCATTGAGAGCATTTCATCAATAAAAGAATAACCTGATTATTTTAATTCTAAGAAGTTTCATGGGGATTCAATGGATGTTATTTAATGTGTTAATATTCTTATGTAATTTCAATATTTTGAGAGGTCCATTAAATGCCAAATTTTCTTGATAATCATTTCCAATTTTAATGATGGTATATTTTGAGTACAGGTGTGGTACAGTACCTTAGAGTCCTTATATGGTTAAAATCTTAGTGAAATGGTAAATAGGCATTATTTTTAGGGATTAATTCGGGGAATGATTCTAGGGACATATATCATTGATTGGAAACTTGTTAAACTAGTTTCAAGACTTTTATAAAGAACACAATTACCTTTATTATAGTGATGGAAACAACCTAGTATTGGACCTTATTATTTTATTATCTTATTTTAAAATATTCAGGTGTTATAATTATTCAATTTAAAGCATTGTATTATGTACTTTATTATTCTATAATCCCAATTAAGATCAGCACTAAAGTCGGTAACTTCATAACCAAAATCTCAAAAAAAATTTGTGTCTCAATGTTACTTCTTTTGTCCCTAAAAATTCAACCCCGCATTATAAAATAATGAAATAGTATACCTATAGGGAAAATTTGGGTTCAAACAAAGTCCATCAATGATATAAAGGTTTTTTGTACTTGGTAGTGATGATAGTTTTCAATTTTGAAATAACTTTGGAATTTAATACCAATATTAGTTTGTATTAATTTATTGAAAAAAATATGATTCCAATTTT
This sequence comes from Viscum album, assembly GCA_963277665.1. NCBI lineage: Eukaryota > Viridiplantae > Streptophyta > Magnoliopsida > Santalales > Viscaceae > Viscum > Viscum album. Next base: position 1,359,615,603 of record OY728135.1, on the reverse strand, counting down.
TTTTTGAAATAATAAAATATATGGAATTATTATTTTCATCAATACCTACTATTTATAGTCTTGGTTATTCTTAATGTTACAAAAAAATTTTGTATGTTATTTATGTGGTAGGTGGTGTGATGTCCATGATAGATAAAAAAAGTATTGAGAAATGATGATCATGTTAGGAATATAATAATTTATTTCTTTTAATTTAATTCATTAATCAATTTCATAATGATTAATGAAGAACAATAATTTAGGAAATGTTCAAAAACATATAATAATAAAAAATGGTAGTTAAGGAAAGAAATGAATAGATTAGGCATTTAACGTATGATGAAATACATATTCTTAAATATGAATGGTGTTATTAATCCTTAAAATAGATAATGAAGTGCTGAGAACCATTATAGAATTTAGTGGAACTCTTGAATAATTTTTTTCCCAAAAATTAACATTATATATTACTACAAATTTTTGATTATAAGGTATCAACACTTTAATACAACAATCATTTCACATTTATAATAGATGATTTGAAATATTTTTTATTACCAATGAAATTTGGATAGATTCAAAACTTATGAGTAATTTTAAGTATAATGATTAAATCACTTCTAGACACTTAAATTAGTGGAAGATATTTAAATAATCCCAGAATTTAGACAAAAATTCAGAAGAGAAGGAATATGTTGAGATATCATTTTTAGGATAATTTCGTTGTTCTCAAGGATTTTTTGAAAAGAAAAAATAATTTATAAAGGAAAACATCAAATGAATTCCATTAAATATTTATATATTGAAAATTTAAAAACTAATTTTAAAAATATAAAATAATGAGAAAAATTTTCTGGTGATGAGTCACTAAAATTATCTTCCATGATGAAATATACTGCATTGAAAAAAATAATTCACCAAAAAAATAAAGTGAAAAGAATTTCTAAAAATTCAAAATGATAAATTTTTTTGGCCAATTAGATTTTCAAAAATTGATTTTTATGATTCAAGATTTAAATATTCATGTTTAACATATGAGAAGTTATTGATTACCAATGTGAGAGATGAGATGTTAATTAGTTATAGAGATGATAATGATGAAAAATATAAATATAATATGTAAATGAATTTTACACTGAATCCGGAATTGAAGTAGTATCTTTTGATGGTTTGAATGTTGTATAAATAGAAATAGAATGTGATAAATATCCTCAATATTCATGAATTAATAATTTTATCCATGATGAATATGAGATAATGTTATTAAATGAAATTTAACCTTATAAGTTGTTTATTTCTAAAGAAAAAAAAGTAAAAGATAGATATGGAAGATATTGATAATAAAAGGAAAAGGAACTTCAAAATTCTTAAAATAAGTCGTTATAAGTAGAAAAAACACTAAAAGGTTGAAGTTCATCTTTTACAAGATGGTGCAAGAATTTGGAGACAACTTTAATGGGAATAACAAGAATAAAAATTCTTAAAGTAACATAATGAGAATATTAGTAAATAAAAAACTCATTAAATGGGTACACTGATTCATGTATTTAGGGATCTAATGGTTGATAAGATGTAAAAAATAAAGTAATTTAAATTTTTTGGAATGAAAGAAAAAAATATAAAAATATTATAAATATGAAATCATTAACATGATACAAGATTATACTTAAAATTTAATGGAAGATTACTCAAATAAGAAGTATGATATAGAAGGTGATTTATTATGAGTATCCTATATTTTTAGATTATAAAAGAGTTTTAAAAATAGTATTAAAAACTATAGTATAACTGGATAATTAGTTTAAAAACTAAGATACATGCGAAATAAATTTTTTTATACTAACAATTAGTGAAATAGTGGATTTAGAAATATGTAAATAAAATTTCGGTTTATTGAAATGTATTTATGTAAGTATATAAGACCATTAATCCAATATTTATGGTTGATATAACCCTCATACAGAGGAAAAATAATAAATTGTATGATGTTTTAGAAGTGAAGATAGAAAATAAATTTGTAAATTTTAAATATATGTATAGATTATAACAACACAAAATCAATTATGGTTAGAATTTATTTACCAAATTATCAAAATAGTTTACTATTAATACAAATAATAAAAACTCTTAAATTGAAAACAAACAATGATGTTAGAAATATCTTGTGGTGGAAGTTTCATTAAATGTATCAAAAAGTAAAACCAATAAGGATTATTTTACGTTGCATTTATTTTTATATGATTGGATAAATAATGCTTTTAAAGAGAAGTAAAAATCTAAATAAAGTATTAGAAACATTTGAGGATTTGGTCTACTAAATATATATTGAAATGGTGTAATGTATCAGAATTTATGTGATTTGTTTCTTGGATAATATATGTATTATTTTTAGGACAAAGAACTAATATGATGTTCATTTCAAAGTCTGGATGTGTCTTGAATGAATGTCTGAAACATATTAAATATATTAAATAACACACAAACAGACACACTTTTCCTGAAAAGTGGAATAACTTCTAAACAGGTGCTTTGATTAGAAATATAATGGCACAATTGAACATAGAACACGAGGTTTACCCTAGGCCCAACATAACATTATTTTGCATGGGTCATTAGTGTAAAAGTCATAACAAAAACAGAAATGAATAAAAAAATTGATGAAAAATTATTTTGTTTTGAATGATCGATGTAGAAATTATGACATATTTAAATCAAATATTATAAAGAATTTTTTAAGGTCGTCTACATAATCCTTAATCCATTGAAGAACTATTGGAGAGAGCTCTCAGAAATATTCATAGGAGAACAATGGTAACATACCATGGATCAATGATCATCGAACCATGGATTCGACCTTCCACGTCCCATCCTCAAGGCCCGTGTTGTGACTACCCCAAGCCTGCCTTCCATAGGCCAGGGGTAGTCGACTAGCACCAAAGGTGTAAATACCGATAACTGGGAAGATATTGCCTTTATAAAAGTAAAAAAAACACCATATAGTACAAGAGGAAGTAATACACTATGTACAAAAGAAAGTGATGAAAAGTAAGTGGGCCAGAATACAAACCCAACTGAAATTACAGCTAAAACTGAACGAAAGTACAATAGAAAAGACAAACAGTTGGAAGAATAGAAGCAGATCCTTGGTCGTCCACCTCGGATCCTACCTAGAGGGTAGGTACAGATAGCGCATCTCTAGTATCGTCCACCACGGATCCTACATGAAGGGTAGGTACAGATAGCCTCCACAATTCTCTCGCTCGTCAACCTCCTCCGAGTATCATCTCATCGTGAAGTCCACCTCTGGATACTGACTCGTCATGAAGTCTACCTTCGGGTACCGTCCAGTCCTCAAACACTCAGCCTCTGTCAGCGTTTCCAGTTGACTGCAACCAACACAATGCGGTGCGGGCATAGCCCATGCAGGGGTGAGTATACGATACTCAGTAGGGACCCCGAGACCCTCATGGTCTCACTAAATCCCACAAGGATAACCACAAAGAAGGATCTCAACAGATAAGCCTTACGTAGGTATAATCCCATACTTATACCTAAGTTATCAAGTAACCGATGTCAACCATGAGGAAAAACAAAGGTTATGAAATGAACTGATAACCACTACCAAGGTATATTCCCATAAATATACTTAAGTCATCAAGTGACTCATATCAATCATGAGGTGAACACAAAGGTCATAGACTCAGCTCAAACCAGGATTTTCATTATCGAAACTGTAACTGGTGAAGAGCCCCGTCTCTGATGAGTACATTGATCCTATCATGACTCCGAGGTACTTATCACTAACCTAAGACTACTGAGGTACTCCTCCTGTCGAGTATTGTGTGTCAGCCACCCAAACACAGTAGTGCTTCCCACCGGGGACTTCCACCCAAACATAGTAGTGCACCCCCCCCCCCCCCCCCAATATCCTGCAGAGTTACTTCTCATGTCGAGTACTGCGGGTTTGCTGCCTACTTCCAGGCGCTCCGTCCATCGTGGGTCTGCACCCAAACACATTAGTGCTCCTTCCACTGGGCTAGTCGACTCACTCCAAGTTGAGTCGGTCATCCAGTCGTCAGGTCTCAGCTGGCTACACGGTCTCCGTAAACTATACGCTCATCTCCGAGAGGGTCCGCTCTATGAGGTATAGGTCAATACTCCAAGTATCACAAAGTCCGACAATGATGTATATCAATGGAAAACCTCGTCATAGGGGTATCAACGCAACATACGGTGCATCAATCGGGCACCCCGTCTGTGAGTTATTAGCATTTTCATCCCAGGGGCCCGGTTGGTTTCATGTACAAACAAACCTGACCATATCTCAACTATACCCCGAAATCACTTAGGGTATACTCATAGGGACCGTTTCTCGATGTAATCACCAACGCCACTGATGGTTCGTCAAACGGACATCCAGTCTGAAAGTTATCAGCTTTTCTGTTCCAGGGGCTCTGTTGGATTTCGGGTTCAATCCATCCCGACCACTATCCAACTGCGTCCAAACCTCAGGAAAAGTATGCCAAAAGTTCCATCTCATGAAGAGTAATCCAACAAAGTCAACGGCATGTCAATAGGATGTCCAGACCTCATGTTATAGGTGTTTCCACTCCGAGGGCCTGGTTGGTTTCGTGTTCGAACCAACCCGGCCATTCCCAAAGTTCTCTGAATCCTTGAGTGTAGTATACCTAAATGACCGTCTCGATCAAATATCACAATGAAACTGACTGTGCGTCGATCTGAGGTCCATAACAAATGATATGGTCATTTGAACGAATCTGTCCGAATATAGGGGGTTCGGGATCGGTCTGACCCGGCCCAATAACCTCCCCCCCCCCCCCCGGGCGACCCGACCCGGGTTCAGGATAGCCCATTAGTGTGTGGCCCTGCCCCGTGGGCATGGCCCAGCCCATCCTGGGCAACCGGTTGACCTGGCGCGCGCTGCCCACATGGCCAGCTCGGCCAGCGCCGAGTTGAGCGGAAGGGGGGGGGGGTGACTGCCCCCTTGATTGGAACCACCACCCCACATGGGGGTCGCTGCCTTTTCCAGCAGACGTGGCACTGGGCACCACGTCTCCCCCAGATCCCGCGCTGTCGCGGAATCTGGTCATCCCGCCTTCGCCGCGGATTCAGCCGCAGCGGCTCCTGTCGACGGCGCGTTAGGGGGCCGCCGCGCCGGCAGCTCATTCCGCGGACCACCGGACGCATTCCGGTGGTCCATTTTTCCGCAGTCTTCACATGGGTCCCTCCCGAGACCCATAAATTACTGAAAAGGGCAAAAAAGCCTTTGCGACCCCCTTCGTCGTCACCCGTCGGTCCGCACATTAATAAACAAAATGCGGAGTCTTCGAAATGCCCTTGTGGCCCCGAATCCGACCATAGTTTCGTTCGGCCTCAACAGCGCGGCGTGACGGCACTGCGCTTCTTCGCCGTGTTCCTCTATGTTTCCACGTGGTGCCGTTGCACTATGCCGCCTTCGTTCAAGCCGTGAAAAAATCAACAACAAATTGGGAGGATTGTCGGCCGTGTTCGTGCGGTCTGGCCCCTCCCATTAATCTGATATCAAGCGGCTAAAGGAGTTTACGTTGGACGACAATGAGCATTTATGAACAAAAAAACCCTAACTCGAGTCATTCATTGTTTTTTGATGATATCAGAAGAAGGTGGACGTCGTCTTGTCGACGTCATCCCATGGGAGGAGATGAAGATGATGATGGTCGCTGGCATTCGTTGCTTCTATCGTCGTCGGTGTGCACCCGATGAAGAATTGATGTCTCCTCTCTTGTTGTGCGACGAAGAGGATAGATGGTACATATTCATTCCTCGCCAAAGGTTTGGTGTTCTTCAATGAAGGATAAAAACCCCTCTTCCTTCACAAGTTCTCTCTCAAGAGGTTTCTCGCAACAAAATATTTTCTAAAGAAAATATTTAGAGAATATATCCCCATCTTAAAGAAAAGCCAAGAAAAACTAATTATTTCAAACTCAAAATAAATTAATTATGTGAATCACCTAATTAATTTTTCATGGGTTGGATTAATTAATTAGAGAGAGAAGAAGGTTAAGGGTTAATTTAAAATTCAAAAGTGAGGGGAGATTAAAGGGAATTTGGCACATTAAGTGAAAGGGAGTTTAAGGGGGGTTATAAGAAGTTCAAGGGGTTATGGTCTCATGTGGGCCCCAGCACATTAAACTCTCCCATGGGAGGTTCGGTGGGTGTGGGCCCCACATCCCACATATTCACACATGGGAAGATGGGTGGTTGTGGACCCCACTAACAACTTACCATGGAAGAATTTAACTTCCTAGAATTTCAAAAATAAAATTGTACGCAATTTTATTTATTACTTCCTTTTACCCCAAAATTTAACTTCTTTCCCCGAAAAAACGCACCAACAGTAAAAGTCCACTTAAGCGAATACCGGAGTTGTGAGTTCACAGGTTCCCTCGAATTTCAATTCTATGCAATGGTTCAAAAGTTAAAAAAACCCACTCATTCGTTCACTGAACATACCCGATCTAAAACATCGAAAATTGATTCCGGGCACACCGGGCCTCGGAATCAGGTACTGTCAAAAACCGGGAACTCACAAAATTCCAAATAAATTAAGAAAAATAATTTCCATGAAATTTTCGGGTTTTTAAATTACTCCAACCTCAAGGATTTACATCCCCGTAAAGCTTTAACACAAACTAGGGATACAAAAGTGGTACTGAGCACGCATCTGGGCCTTCTGCTCCCATGTGCTCACCTAGGGGTTCCCGTGCTACCGGCGAAAGCGAAAAATAGGAATATACCATCCCCGTTGGACCCACTCCTGTCAATCCTCATCCCCTACTAGATCCCTGTGGAATTCGTCCAGTCATCGATGTCCAAATCCTTGATAGTGATGATGTGTGAAGGATCATGCACGTATCTTTTTAGCTGAGGTACGTAGATGATATTATGCACCCAGTACAACTGAGGTGGAAAGGTCAAACGATAAGCCACATCAGATACCCTTATAAGGACCTAAAAAGGTCCGCTAATCTTTGGAAATTACTAGCCGCCTCAGCTACATCTCCACAGACCACGTCGAGGTGAGACCTATAAGAAAACGTGGTCTCCATCCTCAAATTCTAGTGGTATTCTCTCAGCTATGTGTTGTCTCATCTGCCGTGATCCATATGCGATCACTGCCCAATCCTACATCAGGACACAACTGAGACATGTCCCTAATGAGTCATAGTTAACTATGTAACCAACACCCACAAGTTGGGAGCACTGGTCAACCTCTACCCCAGCTCCTGAAAGCTCTGCTGGAAGTGGTGTCACATCTCTGGAGAATTCTGGCACAATGGTATGTTTGGCCATCTCTTGAGTGATCAAATGCACCCTCTAATGCATGATTCCATCCTTTGCTACCTGGGTTTTCCTTTTTTCCAACCATGGATAACCCCATCCCAACGTTGTTGATAAACCACAACCTATTTTCCTAATATAGTCAATCTGTGTATGAACTGTGGATTCAATCCATACTCAGACCAACGTCGTAAGGCCTCGACGCTGCCACCAAGAGATTTCATCTGAAAATCTCACCTCGAGGGTTAGATAACACTGTCGGTGTAAGTGTGATTATCGAATATCCTCCCAAAGGTGTCTCCATACGTGAGGGTCAAGTCTACGGCTTACAGGAAACACCAGTTCTGGGACAAGAGTCGTGGAAGGAATGATCCATATCAAAGTCTACTATTATGGAAGCTAGTAATGGGCACAGATTGTCCCTTGAATCTTTCTTAGATATATTGGGTCACACTCCTTGACCGCATAAAGCTACTCTCTTCCCCTGCCCTCCAGCTCCCTGAGCCTGGAAAGGACCACAAAGGCGGGTGATTGTAACATGTTGAAAAGTACACCACCTCATGCTTCTCTCCAAGCTCTGCTTCCGCATCTGCTGCTCTAAAAATTTAACCATCCTTAACATTTCCTCTTATTGAAACATTCACACGCCCAACTCTCTGAGACTGGAACCAGTTCACTGTATTCCAACTTCTAATATTCTTTAGTTTTATTCGTTCATCCAGAGAACATTCAACCACAAGGTTCCCTCTAGCACCCTAACTTGAGTAGGAATGCATAGAGAAAAAAGTGATGGCTCGAATATCCTTAAACACACCATGCTCAGAAGTCCAAGATCTATAGAACTGATCGAATCATATTCTTCGTGTACCCAGAATGATTTGTACGCCTCGATTAATACTCAGCTATCGAAACGCCATCTTTCCGAAGCTGTATAAGCTACAGAAAACTCTCATCCACCTCCTCAAGCCAGTCCGCAGCTCCTTCTGAGTTGGGATTGCCTCAGAACTTGAGGGTATCTGATGTTGGAACACGTGTAAGGCAGTAATCCTACATGTGTCACCTATCGGTACTGCCGGTTGTAACTGATGTACAACAGGTAGTGATGTGTAGCTGACACACTAACCAAAGGCACTATCTTAGGCGTCGGTCCACGTACCGAAGCCTCATCACTAACCGGACCATCCTCATGGTCACTCACTTGAAAAAACTAGTATCCAAGTCTACCATCCACTATAATGTTGTCTCATCTAGGCGGAAAACTCTAGAAATCACCTCCAGCTAGTCCACTGCTATCTGGGAAGCGGCCTCACCTCGTAACCTCAGAGGCCTCTATTGCTGGAACTCATGCATCGCGCTCTGCCGGTGTGCACCGTTTGCTAGTATGGAAACTGTCATATGCTGCCCAATAGGTGTTGGTACAGCTGGTACACCGCCCGAGGGTTCCAATATAGTGAAGAGGGCCCCTCACTGGATCCTCATCGCTCGGTGGACCGTCATCGTGTACTATCTCAGAACTACAACTTACTATCTGCGTGGAGACATCTTGAACAAATGCGACATAGTCACCGATTTATACCTGGTGAGCTGACCTGGTTTGAGCTGACTTTAAAACGTTTGGAAACGCACACACAATCAGTGTTTTCATGGACATAGTTGGAAATCAAAAGTCAGGGTCCTGGTGTATGGATACGTCGGCCACCGCACCAACACTGGACTCCCTGAACACTCAGTACCCTTAACATTATTCCTTCACAGAAAGGGAATATCAGAGTTATATGTTCTGCAGTAGAACCGACTCCTCTAATACCTATTTGTCATGTCCTGTCCTCATGGCCCATGTCGTGACTACCCCATGCCCACCTTCAATAGGCCAGGGGCTGGCGACTAGCACCAAAGGAATAAATCTCGATAACTGGGAAGGCATTGCCTTTATAAAAGTAAACAAAACACCACAGAGTACAAGAGGATGTAATACACTACGTACAAAAGAAAGTGTTGAAAATTAATTGGGCCAGAATACAAACCCAACTGAAAGTACAACTACAACTGGATGAATGTACAATAGAAAAGACAGACAGCTAGAATAATAGAAGAAGCTCATGGGTCGTCCACCTCGGATCCTACCTGAAGGGTAGGTACTGATAGTGTAGCTCCTGGATTGTCAACCACGGATCCTACTTGAAGGGTCGGTATAGATAGCCTACACAACTCTCTCACCTGTCAACCTCCTCCGAGTATCGTTTCGTCGTGAAGGCCACCTCTGGATACTGACTCATTGTGAGGTCCACATCTGGGTACCGTCCAGTCCTCGAACACTCGGCCTCTGTTAGCACTGCCCATCGACTGCAATGAACACAACGTGGTACGGGCATAGCCTATGAAGGGGTGAGTATACGATAATCAATAGGGGCCCCGAGACCCTCAAGTTCTCACTAAATCCAACACGGATAACCACAAAGAAGGATCTCAACAGATAACCCTTACTTAGGTATAAGCTCATAATTATACCTATGTTATCAAGTAACCCATCTCAATCATGTGGAAAACAAAGGTTATGAAATCAATGGATAACCACTACCTAGGTATATGCTCATACATATACCTAAGTCATCAAGTTACGCATCTCAATCATGAGGTAAACACAAAGGTTATAGACTCAGCTCAAACCAGGATTTTCATTATCAAAACTATAACTGCTGAAGTGCCCCGTCTATGACGAGTTTAGTGATCCTATCACGACTCCCAGGTACTGCTCACTAACCTAAGACTGCTGAGATACTCCTCCTGTCGAGTACCGATGGTCAGCCACCCAAACACAGAAGTGCTTCCCGCTGGGGTCTGCCACCCAAACACAATAGTGCACCCCCATAATAGCTTGCATAGGTACTTCTCCTATCGAGTACCGTGGGTCTACTGCCTGCTACCAGGTTCTCCGTCCACCGTGAGTCTACACCCAAACACAATACTGCTCCGTCCACTGGGCTAGTCGACTCAATCAAGTCGAGTCGGTCAAGCAGCGTCCAGTCTAAGCCGGCTACACAGTCTCCGTACACCATACGCTCATCTGCGGGAGGGTCCTCTGCATGAGGTATAGGTCGATACTACAAGTATAACAATGTCCCATGAAGAAGTATCTCATAGGACCACCTCGTCAAAGGGGTCTCAACGCAACAGATGACGCATCAATCGGGCGCCCGGTCTATGAGTTATTAGAATTTTCGTCCCAGGGGCCCGGTTGGGTTCGTGTACGAACCAACACGACTGTATCTCAACTGTACCCAGAACTCACATAGGGTATACTCATAGGGACCGTTTCTCGATATGATCACCAACTCCGCTGACGGTTCGTCAAATAGACATCTGGTCTAAAAGTTATCAGCTTTTTAGTTCCAGGGGCCTGGTTGGATTTCGGGTTCAATCCAACCTGGTCACTATCCAACTGCATCCAAAACTCAAGAGAAGTATTCCAAAAGTTCCTTCTCATCAAGAGGAATCCAACAAAGTAGAAGACATGTCAATCGGACGTCCGGTGCTCAAGTTATAAGTGTTTCTGCTCCGAGGGCCCGGTTGATTTCGTTTTCGAACCAGCCCGGCCATACCCAAAGATTTCCGAAACCTTGAGTGTAATATACCGAAATGAACTTCTCTATCAAAGTATCTCATCGCAACTGACGATTCATCGATCGGAGGTCCATATCCAAAGATATGGGCCTTTGAACGGATCTGTTCGAAAATAGGGGGTTCGGGCCCGGTCCGATACCCCCCCCCCCCCGGATCGGCCCGACCCGGGTCCGGTTCTAGACCATTATGGTGTGACCCATCCTGGTGGGCACGGACCGTCCCGGTTGGCGTGGGGCACCGCGTCTCCCATGGATATAGCGCGGTCGTGGGATACGGTCATCCCGCCTCCGCTGCGGCTTCAGCCGCAGCTGCTCCTGGCGACGACACGCCAGCAGTGCATTCCACGAACCACAAGACGCTCTCCGGTGGTCCGTTTTTCCTGCCATCTTTTCCTGGGCCCTCATGGGACCCTCAGATTACTATGAAGGGCTCAAAAAGTCTTTGCAGCCCACTTCTTCATCGACCTTCTGTCCACATGTTAATAAAAAACATTGGACTCTTCGAAACACCTCTGCGGCCCCGACTCCAAACACAGTTCCGTTCGGCCTCAACGGCGCCAAGATTCTTTGTCGTGTTCCTCTATGTTTCTGCATGGTGTCGTTGCAGCGCGCCGCCTTCATTTGAGCTGCGATGAAATCGAGAACAAAGGGGGAGGAGAGTCGGTCGTGTTCGTGAGGTCCGACCCCCTCCTGTTAATCCGATATCAAGCGGCTAAAGGAATTTAAGTTGGATGGAAAAGAACATTTATGAACAAAACAAACCCCTACCTCGATTCGTTCGTCATTTTTTGACGATATCGT